>WOXC01008163.1:0-710848 GCA_011680675.1 Gymnobelideus leadbeateri | reverse complement strand
GATTGGAGGAAGCGATATCTTGTGGGACTACTATTCTGGGAGGTTGGGTAGGGGAATAATGGAGGGAAAATGATTGTAACTCAAAATCTGGCGGAAATGAATGATGTAAAACAGAAGTTAATAAAGCATTTGTTTAAAAAAAAACCAGTAAGTGATATTTATATAGCACTCTGAAGTATACAAAACACTTTCACATGGATTCTCTCATTTGATCCCTACAATATCCCTGGGGTTTTCTTTTCCTTGTCTATAAGGCATGTGCTACAAAGCATTCCCACCCTCCACCCCAGCCACTGATGTCTAGGGAGTTCCAGGGGAAATGTCCCTTTGCCAATGCAGATAGGTTATTATTCCACAATTTAGAAGCTTAGGGGATTGAAAAATTAGGTGACTTGTTGAAGGTCATATATCTAACTTGTGTCAGACCCCAGTCTTCTGGCCTTCAAGTCCAGCACTCAATCAATCAACAAATGCTTATTGAGTACCTACTATGTATCAGGCACCATGCTAGGTCCGGGGGATACAAAAATATAAATGAAATAGCCCCAAACCTCGAAGAGCTATATTAGGGGAGTCACATATATACATATACAAAATAAGCACATACAAAGTAAATGAAAGGTAATGGGGGAACACTAGCACTTGGGGGGAGGAGGAATCCAGAAAGATTTTGTATAGGAAATGGTATTTGAGCTGAGCTCTAAAGAAAACTATGAATTCTAACATGAAAAGGTGAGAAAGGACTATATTCCAGGCATGTGAGACAGCTTATGAAAAGGCCCAGAGACAGGAGATGAAATGTTGTATATAATTAATAACAAAAAGTCTGCTTTGTTTAGACCAAAGACTATGTGAAGGGGGGCAGTGTATAATTAGGCTATAAAAGTAGATTGGAGCCAGGTTGTCAAGGGTTCTAAATACATAATCCACTTTTGTAGTGGATTCCCACAGGTGATAGAAAGCCCCCGGAGTTTCTTGAGGAAGAGAATAGCAACAGTCAGAGGAATATCACTTTGGATATCTAAGACCAGGTGAACTATTAGGAAGCTATTTCAACAGAAGTCCAAGGAAGAAGTCAGAAGAACCTAAACTAAGTTGATGAAATGGAGGGAAAGCAATAGATACTTGAGATGTTGAAGAGGTAGAATCAAAGAGACTGGAGAATTAGTTGGATGGGGAAGAGAGATGTAAGAATAAAGAGTCATGGGTGACTTCAGTGGTATTGTGGCAGGAGTGATATCCTCACCCCTATTCTCATGTGAGTTAAAGTTAGCTTTTCCTTAAAAAGATGCATACCTCTTTGAGACTTTGTTGGCTGCAGGACTAAAGGCTCAGGCTGACATTATTTTCTGATTACCTGAGTAGAAAATAGCCTGAAGGAGCTGCCAATGCTATAACTTAATGGTGGGTCACAATGGGCAACTCAAGCAAACTTCATTCAGCTGAATTGAGATCCTTTTAAGAAAAGCTCCATTGAACTGTCCTCAATGCCTATCCTTATTGAATATGCTTCTTCTGCTATGGCTAAGTAAATCCCTCTTTGTTAACAATTGCATGAACTACAATTGTAGATAATTTTGTTACAATATAGAACCTGAACTATCAGGGCACTGGCCTGAGTCAAGCCCATCCTAGATCAGATGATGATCAGATGATGACTAAAATGATGATGGCCCTATCCGTTGGTTTACCTTGTCTTTCAAAACACATTTTAGTTTACAGTTCCACTGAAAAATGCAAGTATTCAGATATGTAAATGAGAAAAAAAGAAATACGAAAATAAAAAATGTAAATGATCCTTCATGGAACAATAAACTGTTATCAATTGCCAGGAAAAAAAAAAAACATGTACACTGATTTTAATAGTTAGCAACACAGACATCTGTTCATTTCCATGACCTCTTCAGAACATCTTTTCTGTATATTTAACATGGATTTGTTTCTGTTATTGTTTTCTTTATTTACATATTCATAGACAGTGTATATATTATCCTTTTGGTTCTGCTTTCAGCACTCTGTCACTTCATATAAGTATTTACATATTTCTTTGAATTCTTCACATTTGTTGTTTCTTATTGCACAATAAGAATCCATTGCATCCAAATACCATAATTTGTTCAGCCATTTCCAGTCCCTGGACACCTGATTTGTTCCAATTTGTGATGATTGAAAATAGTGCTCCGAAGTGATAAACAAGATGGTAGACAAGACATGATACCCTCAGCCTCTCAGACCTCTCCAAAACAGAAATTATGCATCACAGATAAAGAAACTTCAGCTGTCTCAATGATTTAGGACACCTGGAATCCACAAGAAGGTTGAAAAAACAAAACTAAACCATGAACCAATTCCTCACTGAACTTCCTCAACTCCCCTTTCTACACCCCAGCAACTCACCACTTCTAGGAGGTGAGAGGTCCACAGACATTACACATTGTACCTGTTTGGGATATTTTTCTATATATTGATCAGTTGTATTGATCTTTCCCCCTCTCAAAAAAATATTTGTTATATGGGATGGCTCTCAGAGAAGGGGAGGAAGACCTACACTTTGGATAACTATAATGATGTCAAAAACAGATGGCATCAATAAAAACTTATTAAAATCAACAACGTAAGAAAATAGTGCTTCTAGGAATATTTTGGTTGAGATAGGTCTCTGGTACAGATAGGTCTTTTATAAGTTAAATATAACTTAAAGTATAATCTAATAATAATAATAATAATAATAATAGTTAATGCATATCTAGCACTCTAAGTTTTGCAAAGCATTTTGCACAAATTGACTCCTTTGATTCTCTCAACAACCCTATGAGGTAGGTACTACAGGTTTTATGTTCCCAGTCTACAGATGAGGAAAACCAGATGGGGATTGACTTGGGAGAGAGGAGGAGAAAAGTGACTTGCCTCAGATCACACAGCTAGTAAGTATCAGGGGCAAGATTATAGCCAAAGACTTTCTTGACTCCAAGTTCAGCACTATACTACCAGTCCAGTGATGGGACCACTGTTCAAAAGGTGGAACTTTTACTTAGTTCCTACTGTACAAAGTCCTTTCCAAAAAGGTTGAACCAATTCCTGCTTCTTCTTCAGCCTGATTTCTAGCCTCTTGAAACTCCCACCCAGAAAAAGAGAAAACAAATTTTCTCCCACCTATTCAGCACTTGTTTGAGAGTCCCTCAACAGGGAACACAATTTCATCTGTTGGGAAGAATGAATGAATGAAAGAGTATCTTTCAAATGCTTACTCTTTGCCAATCACTGTGCTAAGGACTGAGGAATACAAATACAAAAAGCAAGACAGTCCCCACTATCAAGGATCTTCTATTGTAATGGAGAATATAACATGCAAAAGGGAGTGATGGCCACAGAGGGGCACTTGAGTCCAGAAAGTTAACGGAATGATGAGCAGGGCAATAAGTTGGGGAGTACAGTAAGTGGAGATTGACAACTCTCCATTCAAAAACAATGGCAGAACTGATTGATCATAGTTTATGGTTCTATCACTGACGAGATGAGAAGAGGAAAAAGAGTAGGAGGGGGAAGAAGAGCAGGAGGTGAAGTAGAAAAAATGGGACCAGCAAGGGGAGCTTTTCTGAAAATAGTGACCCAGAAGAGACAGTGACCAATAAAGAGAGAGGGCCCCCAGGGCCAAAATTTCTCCAGGGAAAAATTATAAGTTTCTCCATGCAGAGATTAAGTTTAAAATGCAAACAGCCCTGAGAAAGGTAATAAATGACTTAATTTCATAGATGATTCCTTGACATTTAAAGGCACTTAATAAATGTTTAATTTGAATTAAGGTTTAAATAACTGGTGTCAGAGCCTTGTCCAAAAGCAAGTTGTAAGGGGACAAGAGATCTAGAGGCTTGAATGTTCTGAGGTGAAGGAACTGGAAGAGGTTGGGCCTAGAAAGGGCCCTGGAGGGGCTGACCCTTCTTTTCAATGTACAGAAGACCACTACATGTGATGGGATGTTCTGAGAACATTTAGGCTCTCAACTAGCCTTCACAGAACATTTCCCCAACACTGTGAAAATAGCCTAAATTTTGCTAACAGAAAGTGATGTTGTCCTCATAATCAGTAATTTGAGGAAGAAAGGGGGAAATTACCTTTCATGACCACACATGAATTTTCCAGTCAGCAAAGCCTCACTCATTTTGTTTTGTGGAATCTTATTTTTTTCCCCTCGGTGCCCAAGAGACAATAAAATGTTGCAGTGTCAAATCCTCATATATATATCAAAGACAAAAGAACTAGAGTTTTCTTCCAAATAGATAGAAAGGAGAATGACTCTAATTTTAATTCAGCTAACATAAGTTTGGCACAGTATATAGAGTGATGGCCCTGGAATCTGGAAGACCTAGAGTCTCAGATGCTTTCTAGCTGTGTGACTCTGGGCAAGTCACTTTAACCTCTGTCTGTCTGTTTCCTCATCTCTAAAATGCATATACCTTCCTGGGTTGTCATGAGAATAAAATGAGATATTTATAAAGTTCTTTGTAAACCTGAATGTTATACTTTAGCTATTCTTGTCACAGTAAGCATTTAGTAACATCTGGGTTCCATGGAATAGCATTTATTTTTCAATCAGTAAGCACTGAGTACCTACTATATGTCTAAGACAAAGCTGTCCAATAGGCAAGGCATTAAAGAACTCTAATGCTCCTGTTTATAAGAAGTGGAAGTGAATGTTGAAAACAAAACATAAATAATATAATATTAATAATAATACAAAGAAAAGAAATAGGAGACAATAACATAAAAAGAAGCTCTCATACTTAATCATATTTTTAATTTTTTTTGTCATAAACTAACAAATGTGACTATTTCAACAAAGAACAGAAAAGAGGATTAATTACATAAGAGACTGTGACCTTCTGTTATGTATAGTTTTTTTGTTGTTGTTTATATTTTTGAGGAAGGCAGGGCAATTGGAGTTAAGTGACTTGCCCGAGGTCATACGTCTAGTAACTGTTAAGTATCTGAGACCGGATTTGAACTCAGGTCCTTCTGACTTCCAGGCTGGTGCTCTATTCACTGTGCCACCTAGCTGCCCCTATGTATAGATTTTTAAGTATAAATTAGATTTAATATGAGTAACAAAACTATCCTGCTTGTCTGTGACCTCTGCTGACCTTCCTTCTGTTCTCTTATGTGTATTATAAAATATTTCATTGATATTCTTTTCTGTCTTTTCATGTGTGCATGTTTGTGTGTGTGTGAGACCATCACTCCCACCCTCAAAAATATAAGCTCTGGTTTCTAGCCAATAAACAGAGTCAAGAAAAACATGGTGACACTCTGATTTTGTCTATAAATGTATGTGTTGTACTGTAGTCCCTCATTTTTATGCCAAGGTTGTGGGAAGCTCACTTTGTTATCAGACTTTTGAAGTCATGATTGGTCACTAATGTTTAATTTTCATCGTTAGTCTATTTGTGCTACAATGACCAACTGTCTCTCCTCATGTTCCTAAGTTTCCCTTCTCTCCTTTCCCTTTTTCTCCATGTATCACTACAAAAAGAGGATCCTAGAAAATACAGTCATGATTAGGAACCAAACAGTCCTTCAATGAGGGAGTGAAAGGGCTGGAAATAAGAGGACCTTTTCCAATTTTCATTTTAACAATAAACACCTATAACTATCCACTAAAGATATCAGAACAGGCTTTCTAGGAGGTGGCACCCAAAATAAGCCTTGATGGGAGATAGGAATTGATTCTATGTTCCACCAGGCCAAACTGTCCAGAGTCTCCCAGAGAGGCCAAGATTGGGGACTCAGCATCCAGAACCCCATGCTAGCAGCTTAAGTATACCTAGAGCTGATGTTAAACTCAGCCACTAACTAAGGCCAGAAGCACAGGGTCTCCAAGAGGGATCAAGTATATGGATTTAATACCCAGAACCATGAGCAAACATGTGAGGCCACTAAGAGCAGAGGTTGAGGAGGTGTCCTGGAAGGGCCAGGAATACTGACAGCTCCCAGAGTTCCCAACTACATCAAAATACTAGGCTGACTAGAGCAGATTGCTGTAACAATGACTAAAAGAAGAGAGAAAAAAAGAAAGAGTTGTTATGAGGTCAGGGATGCCAAAAATACAAACCTCAAAGAGTAGAATAACTCTAAAACATCTTGAAGAAAAGCATCAAAGAAAAATATAGCTTGCCCACAGGATCAATTAGAATTCCTATAAGAAATGATAAATGACTTCTTAAGTGAGTTTTAAAAAGTGTTTAAAATGAAATGAGAGCAATAGAGGAGAGAATTTTAAAGCAAATGAGAGATGTGGAGGAGAGACTTGGAAAGAGAATTAACAGCTTAGCACAAAGGGGTACAAAATTGTACTGATGTAATAAACACCTTGAGAACTAGAATAGAAACCAAACAGAAGATAATGTCTTTGAGACAATAAGAAATATTTTTAAAAAGTCAAAAAGTTGAAAAAATAGAAGAAAATTCAAGATATCTCATATTTTTAAAAACCAACTTATCTTGAAAACAGATCAAGGAGAAATAATTTGAGAATCATTGGAAGTCCATTTTTAAAAAAGAAATCATTAAAGAAAACTTCCCAAATCTCCTAAAACCAGAGGACAAAGTGAAAATAGAAAAAAATCCACTCAAGAAAGAAACAACAATATGAAAATTCTCAGGAAGGTCATAGCCAAAATCCAGAGCTTTCATGTCAAAGAAAAAGTATTATAATTCAGCATATTATAAACACTGATTTACACAGGAGGAGAAATACAAAAGACATTCCAGAATCACAGATGTAAGAGTTGGAAGATACCTCAAAGACCATTTAATCAAACCCATAACTGAATAAACATCTCTTCTACAACATACCTACCTAGTGCTTGAAGGCTTTAGTGATGGGCTGGGGGAACCTACTCCATCCCAAGGCACCCCTTTCTACTTCTGGATAACTCTAATCATTTTTACCTTACAATAAGCTTGAATCTGCTGGTTTACTACTTCCAACCATTTTTCCTGGTTCTATCGTGTATTACTTCTTCCACAATCTTTCAGATTCTTAAAGAAAGCTATCACATACCACACATACTCACATACACCCACACACACACACTCACACTCATACACACACACACACACACACACACACACACACACACATCACCTCCACCCCCATCTTCTTCTCATGAAGCTGATTTTTTGGACCCAAATGTGAGTCTCTACATTTATCCCTATCACAATGCATCAAATTAGATTTGGCCCAATGTTCTAGCCTGTCAATACCATTTTGGATTTGGATGCTGTCATAAATTCTTTTCAAGCAGGGATCTCTCATTTATTGTATTTGAATCCTCAGTGCCTGGCATAGTAGGGGCTTAATAAATACTTATTGATTGATTAGCTGGAAATGGAGATAGCTTCTTTTTTCACCAAAATTAGGAACAGCAGGGGCAGCTAGGTGGTGGTGCAGCGAGTAAGAGCACCAGCCCCAGAGTCAGGAGGACTCAGGATTGGTTCCAGCCTCAGAAAATTAGCATTCACACATAAATAATAACTAGCCGTGTAACCTTGAGCAAATTATGTAACCCCAATTGTTTAAAACAAAAAGTAAGGAACAGCCTGAATATTGTACTGGATATGACAAAATATTAAAATAGTTCAAGAAGGTGAGACCTCCAGCAGAAGGGGTATATACTATATGGAAGGACAGGACAAGAATGTCAGAGGGATGAGTTGACATCTATGTCCTTAGAAGGCACACATACTACAATAATGAAACCACAGATCCATCAAAGGATGGAGCAAATTAAAATATGAGTGCCAATCTGGCAAAACAATGACCCTTAGCTCTCAGTGGTCATGCCAGCAGTGTACTTTCCCTGTTAAGTCTGGTCAAGCTGGAAAGACTTCAAGTCCAGACCCACCAATTGTATTCTTGACTATCGGTTGACAGTCCACCTAAGAACAGAGAGGCTCTTTACCAGAAGACAAGGTAAATTTTTTTTTTTATCTATAGAAATTCATGAAGACTGTTGACTAAGGCACAGAACAGCTGTGATCTGAGATGATGAAGGGAATTTCCATGCTACCAAAACAACAGGATCACAGATTTAGAACTGGAAGGGACTTCAGAAGTCATCTAGTCCCTATATACACCCCTTCACTTTATGGAGGAGGAAACAAGAGACTAGAAAGGTTAACTTGACTAAGGTCACACAGACAGTGTCAGAGGTGTGATCTGAACCCAGGACTGCTGCAGAGCCAGTACTATTATACCACACTGCTTTCCCTAAGTTAGAGATTTTTGAAGTCAATAAGCACACAAAGTAGAAACAATGACGTTTTTTGTCTTTCATCTGGCCACACAGAAGGCAGTAAATATTCATTGCTCATTTGATTTCATTTGATTTTTAGCAATTAAGAGTTTGCAGCAATTATTCCAGCTTGCTGGCCCACAGTAATTCTATATTCAGCTGGACACCAGTGAGCCGTTGACACGGGACCTCTGGGTGTGTTTGTTTATTTTAGTCGCTGCTCATTCCAGAGAATCCCAAGAAAGGGGTCTATGGTGCAGAGTGCTAGCATTCCGGAACAGTTGTCATCACCCTCACCATGCTGAGTTGTCACATGCCACTTCTCTGAGAAGCATTAAATATATCAGTTCTAATAATCAGCATCTTTCTACTATGTTGGGCAACAACAAATCCAAATGAATGAACCTTTGATTGCTCCTCCTTTTATTCCCTTTTAGTTCAACACTACCTATTCCCTTAGACTGTTTATTAACATATTTTTAAACTATCGTACAGTAAAAGTATATCATTGTGGATGATTCAGATTTTGTGATCATTCAAACAATCTTCTATCCTCTTTATCTTGCAGACAAAGAAAATGAAGTCTAGCAATTATGTGACTTACCCAAGAACACACAGCTAATAGTTGGCAGAACTCAGACTAGAACCTAGCTGTCTTCTCAGGATCCTTCCTACACTTTTTGCTACACTGAATTACCTTTCTTTCTTTTTTTTAAATCAACTTTCTTTTAGTTCACTTAACCCTTTAGGGATGCGGTTTTCCCTTTCCCAGCAGCTTGTTCCCACTCCCTTCCTGGGAACCTAGAAGTTTAAATTTTTTTTTTTAAATTTGTCGAGTAACAAGTATTTTTTAACCAATTATTTTCTTCCCACTACTCTTGCCATGTCATCCCCTGGTCCTCCCCATTGAGTAAATTAAGAAGAAAAAAAAAAACAACCCCAAACAAATCCCTCAAGATACACACACTCACACACACACACACACACACACACACACAGACATACACTCACTCTCTCACACACACACAAACACACACACACTAGTCTGGCAACACAAATCCCAACATTAGCTGTGTCTCTGGACTTTAAATTGATCACCTCTCTTTTAGGAGATAAGTGACTTATTTTATCTTCATTCTTTTGTATTCATGTTTTTTCATTGTGTTGATTAGGGTTCTAAAGTCTTTCAAAGTTATTTTTCTCTATAATGTTGTTATTATTGTTCTCCTAGTTCTGTTCACTTTGCATCAGTTCATAAAGGTCTGACCACCCTCCTCTGAAACTGTCCATTTCATAATTTTTATGGCACAATACTATTTGATTACATCCATATTCTGCATTTTGTTTAGCCATTACCCAATAGGAGGATGGTGCCTTAGTTTCTGGGACTTCCACAAAAAGAGCTGTTACAAATATTTTGGTACAAATAGATCTTTTTGATCTTTCTTTGATTTCTTTGGGGTATAGGACTGGTAATAGTATAGCTGGGTCAATCAATATGCAAAATGTAATAACTTATGGGGCATAATTCCTAATTGCTTTCCAGAATGGCTGGACCAATTCACAGCTCCATCAACAATACACCACTGTGTCTGTTTTCCCACAGCTGCTCTAACATTTGTCGTTTTCCTTTTTTATCATCTTTGTCTGAGATATGTGTGATATGAAACCTTAAAGTGACTAATTTATAGTTTTCTTTTTCATATAATTGTTGATATCTTGAATTTCTTTCTTTGAAAACTCCTTTTCATATCCTCTAGCCATTTATCTACTGGGGAATGGTTCTTAGTTCTGTAAGTTTGAATTCGTTCCATATGTATGCATGTTTTCACGTATATAGGTATGTGTGTATATATATGTATATATATATATATGAAATTAGACCTTTATCAGATAAATTCATTACCAAAAATTTCCCCCAGTTCCCCTTCTTACTTTTGCTATTAGATTTCTTTGTTCAAAAACATTTGAAATTTCACGTAAATAAATTGTTAGTTTAACTTGTTTAGTCCTCTTTATCACTTGGTGTAGTCATAAACTCTACCCCATCCATAGATCCAAAAGGTAATTTCTTCCCTGTTCCTCTAAACTGTTTATGATTTAACCTTTTTTTTAAATCTAAGTCATGGATCATTTTGGAGCTTATCTCAGTTTACAGTATGATGTATTAATCTAAACATAATTTCTAACAGACTACTATCTAATTTTCCCCAGCAGTTTTTGTCCAATAATGTATCCTTCCCCTGGTAAATGAGGTCTTTGGATTCATCAAACATTATGTTACTGAGTTTGTTAGCTTCTATATGTTGTATACTTAATCTGTTCTACTAATCGATCTGTCTCTCTATTTTTTAAAGCAGTACCAAATTTTCTACAAAAAAATAGGTTTACTAAGCAAATTCATTGCAAATGTGTCTTTTTTTAAATGAAGATTGTTGGAAAGGGAATTTTTGCTTACCTAAGATAAAATATTTTCAACACATAGCATCTTCCTTTTACAAACAAATAATTAATGTGTCATTTACAAATTATACTTATTCATTAAAGTATATTTGGCAGGATCTCCGCTTGGCAACACATTGTTTACCATCAGCTTGTGCTAATGTCTATACTTTAGATTTTTTAAAAATCATTCTATAATATTCTGTAATTTAGACATTTCACTCATTCAGGTTGGCCTTTCTCCCAAAATAGTCACATTTTAATTCTAATTCAGGATTATAGATCAAACCTCTCTAGTTACAGGTCTCTAAGTGCATTCAATATTGTCCTTTGCCTTTGTTTTATGAGGATTTGTGACATTAGAATCACTTACTGCTGTGAGATTTTGTCTTTCATTTGGTGGGATGGGGGATGGACTACAACAGTCATCTTTCTTTAGAATTATGACTTGCCTAGAGAGTTATGTGACAGCAGCAGATGAGAATGGCAGACTAGTGCAGTACTAATGCTGAGATTCATTTTTTTTCCATTCAATTTCTAGTGGACTAATCCAATTCTGACATTCTAATAATACAGCTTCCTAACTGTCCATAGCCACTAGGTACCAAAAAGGGCAGTTTGATGGAATTGTTGATTTTCCAGTTATGCAAGATGGTTTCTCTTACAGCCAAAAAGCAAATTCTTTAGTAGTCTTTTGTCTGCCAACATGCTTGTTATGAAAGCTTTACCTTCACTAAATAATATCAGCGTGGAATGAGGGGACAGATTGGACCACTATTAAGTGTATGGAACTGACAATGTTCTTTCCAATATATAATATAGGATGGTATATTCAGGCCCATTAATACAACACATATATTCTAATGAAGATGTTTATAAGAAGGCATTCTGGAGTGGTGGAAGGAGGGTTTGAAGTCAGAGTATTTGGGTTTGAATCTCACCTCTCCTACTTCCTGCCTGTGTCACCTTAGGCAAGCCACTGAAATTTCTCAGGACCTTGGTGTCCTGACTTGTAAAATGAAAAAGTTTAACAAGATTACCTCTAAGGTCAAAAATGAGATACCTTATAAGATTAAAATGATATTATTAGATGTTGTAAGATATCATGCTTTTGTATACAATTACAAAAGTCTCAGACTTTGGAGATACACTGTACATGCCACATTATTATCACTTTTGGCAACTAATGCATTTCAGCAATGTTAGCTGTAAAGCAAATCCTATTTTCCCATTGAGTTTATTGATAAAATCATAGCCATGTTCTGATGGAAGGAAAATCCCTCAGTAGATTGATTTCATTTAAATGCACTGAGACAAACATTTGTTAGGCACCTACTATGAGTGAACATTTTTAGCTGAGATGAAATTAACATAGTAGTCAAAGCCTCTGCCATACTTAACATTTTAAAGTTGGAATTATTTTATCTATACTTCTTTAATTTGGTACATTTTTTCCTATATGCTTCCTGTCCTTTTCCTCTGTTGAATCATAAGAATGTCACCTGTGCTTATGTGATCTCCTGAGTAACATTCACATTTCTTTAGAACATATCTTTTCACCTTTTTTCTGGTATTCATAATGTCAAATACTTTAAGAATCTGTCATTACCTCTTCAACATTCCCCCAGTCTTCTCTAGCAGACTGAACCCATGATCACCCCCATTTTCTCTGATCTTCAATCTTACCCTATCTACTAGCTCCTTTCCTGCTGCCTACAAATACCCTTATCTCTCCCATCCTTTAAAAACCCTCACTTGAGTTTATCATCCCCACTATTCACTTCAATATAGCTCTCCTCACCTTCTTGGGTAAAGTCCTTGAGAGAGTCATCTAGGCACCTTCACTTCCTCTCCTTTCCTCTCTTCTAAATCTTTTGCAATTTGACTTCCAACCTCATCACTCAACTGAAGATGTTCTCTCCAAAGTTAGTCGATGACAAATCTAATGGCCTATTTTCAATCCTTATCCTTCTCAACCTCTATGTTGCATTCAACACTGTTGATCTCCTCCTCCTAGACACTTTTTCCTCTTTAGGTTTTTGTGACATTGTTCTCTCCTGCTTCTCTTCCTATCTGTCTGAGCATTCTTTCTCAGTCTGTTTTGCTACATCTTCATCCATGTCTTGCCCACTAATATCAGTGTACCCTAAGATGCCATTCTGGCCTCTCTTTTCCCTCCATATTATCTCACTTGATCACATCAGCTCCTGGGGGTATCAGTTATGACTATGCAGATGATTCCCAGATTTGTATATCTAGTCCTATACACACTCTCTCTCTGTCTCTGTTTCTGTCTCTCTCCTTAAAGTGGATGTCCCTTAGGCACCTCAAACTCAAAAACAAATTTATTTAATTATTCCTGTGACTATTTAGAAGTTCAGTATCTCTAGGTAGTATAATAGATGTAGTACTAAGACCTGAGGTCATGAAGACCTGAGTTCAAATTCAAAGCCTATGTGGTTATGGACAAGTAACTTAATCTCTCTTAGCTGAGTTTCCTTATCTGTAACATGGGGAAAATAATAGCTCCTACCCAACAGGATGTTGTAAGGATCAAATGAGTTAACATTTGTAAAGTGCTTTGCAAATTTTAAAGTACTATTTAATATTATTACTAGTAACATTATGATTGATATAGAAGACCTGTTATATAGACTACTAAACATCATTTCCATTAATGCAGAAGTAGATTTTTCCCCCTAAATTGATAAAACTTCTGGGATGTTCCAAATATGGAGAACCTTCTATACAACATTCGTCTTTACAACATTCATTTCCACAATCCCCTGAGTTCCAAATGTTCTCCCCTTCCCTCTCCTTCCCCCTCCTGCCCTATGGTAGCATGCAATCTGATAAAGGTTCTACAAATACCTTCACATTAAACTTTAGTCAAGTTGTAAAGAAGAATTATAAGCAATGGAATGTCTTGTTGCCCTCCTTGGTCTCAATCAGGGCAGTTCAGTGGATATTACTCTTCCACTGGCCAAAGTGAGAATGAAGGTACATCACCTTCATCGATTGATACCCCTAAGAAACCCTGTACTCTACTATGCAGAGTGCTAGTGACATAGAGGAACCAGTCACCCACCTACTTCCCATTTAGAACTCAATGTACTGATGGAGCCTAGTCTAGTCAGTTGTACATGAATGGGAACATCCCAGAAAGGAATGTAATACAGTGTCAAACACTGTAGCAATACTTGGCACACATGATTGATTGCAAAAAGTGGGCACCATTCACTCTGCTCACAATGCTAATCCTCCTGTGTTTGACCCATCTTGGATGTATAAAAATCCAACTAATTTTCTAGTTTAAAATATTTGCTCACTGATAGATATTTTCTAAAAATATAGGCCTACCTACTTTACAGGGTGAACAAGCTAATATATTACAAAACACTGGGAACTCTTCAAAGGGAAGATGTTAGGCCATATGTAAACTCCATTCAAGTCTACAAATATTTATTGAGCTTCTGCTTTGCTAAATGTCAGTGATAATGCAGGTGCTGATAGTGTGGTTGCTACAACTGCAAGAATAATAGGCAGATTTACTTTCTGTTACCTTCCATTTGGAGCAGGTTGGAAAACCTACAAAATAGTTATTTGTAGTCCCAACCAGGCACTGGTGCAGTGGTTCTAGTAAGCCCTTTGACCTTTCTTTAATCATACTCAAATGTCTAGAAAATACTAAACTCTTAGGGGATAATCTAGTAACATGATAGAATGGAAAGAACCCTGACTCTGAAATCACAGGAACCTGAGTTCAGATCCTACCTTAGATACTACCTGTGTGAACTTTGGCAAAATCACTTTACCTCCCTCAGCCTCAATTTCCTTATCTGTAAGATGAAGGAGTTTGACTGGATGTCCTCTGAGATCTGAGAGAAGGATTTTATACTTTATCTAGGAGACTCAAAAGGGGAAAGGGCTCCTCTTAGGGCATATTTGGCTACATCCACCACAACAACATCATTATTATTACAATTAGTTCCCAATTTACAGAGGACAACCTGCAAGCACCCATTGCTACCACTGTTGGGGACTTTGGAGTTCTAAGTATCAGTATAATCAGGTATAGAGGTTTGTTTGTTATTCATAGTATCCTTCCTTGGGTCCCTAACTCACACCACACAGATGACCTGTTGTGCTCATTAATAAGCCCGGAACATAAGAGTGTTGATCTAATTTTGTAATGGAGTAGACTAAAAATATTTTTCATTCTTTAAAAAGAAATAGAAATTAAGGTTAGGGAATTTGTCTGATGACAGGTTTAAGTATCTGCTATCTGTTAGGGCAATCACCAAAAGGAAAAGAAATGGGATACTTGAGATTATAATGGTCTGGGAAAAAGAAATATACTCAGTAAAATTGTGAAGTTTCTCTTTTAGTTCTCACAGTCTTCAATTTCCATGATGCTCTGGCCTCCCTATAACCTCCAGTCTCTCAGTGCTCTAAGAGATCTGCGTTCCATACTTAGTTCTGACACCCACCAGCTATGTGACCATGGTCAGATATTTAAACATCCTAAGCCTCAGTTTCACAGTATCCCAGAATTGCACAGAGATTTCAAGCTGGAAAGGGACCTTAGAGGCTACCTCACCTGACCCTCTCATTTTAGAGTGGCCCATAGGAAGTAAGCAAATTGCCCAACATCACACAGATATTAAATGGCAGAGAACCTAGGATCCATGACTCAAGATCCAAGATTCTTTCCTTACATGAATAATCATGATAGTCATAGTTGTATTGACTATCTCAACAGATTTTTGTCAAGAAAAATCCTTGAAAACCTTAAAACACTGTGTCAATACAGATTTTTGTCATTATTTCAATTCACTTAGAACAAAGGATGCAATATACCTTCGTGTGAATTAAAGACAGCATTCTCTTTCACCCCAAGAATATTCTACTCTAATATTTTATCATGGAAATAATGTGACAGGGCCTACCAAGCTGGAAAGTTTTCAAAGACCAAGTTGAACCAGATTATTTATCATTCCAGGACAAGCTTAGATAAATGTGGGGAAGTTCCTCACTAGAGGGTTGGCAACTAATAATAAATATACTACAATTACCCCAGCTTTGACATTGAGGCAGGGTGGCCTGGTGGATGAGCTCTGAATTGGGAATCCAAGAATGATGAAGGCCTTCAAAATCATGCCATGTGAGGATCAGCTGAAGGAATGAGGGATGTTTAGTCCAGAGATGAGACAACTTAGAGGGGAACACAATAGCTGTCTAAATATTTGAAAGACTATCATGTGGAAAAGGGATTTGACTTGTTCTGCCTGGTCTCAAGAGTACAAAATGAGGAGCACTGGGTGGAAAGAGAAGTGATATAAAAAGGTAAGAAGTTGGGGGAGGGGAGAAGCAATCGATAAAAAAAAAAGAAAGAAAAGCAAGAAAGTTAAATCCTGGAAGAGACCTTAGTAACTATCTCATTCTGCTCTATTATTTTATAGACAAAGGAAACCAAAATTAAGAAAAGAATGTGATTCAAAGTCACATAGCAAGGTTTGGACTCCAATCTTCTGATTCCTAGGCCAATGTTCTTTCTAGTATGCTAGCATGAGAATCCTAAGATGTCAATGCTAGAAGGAACTTTCACAATCAACTGATCAAACCCCTCATTTTGTTCACTTTTTTCATAGTGTTATTATTGTGATTGTTGTTTTAAAACACAGGGTTTTTATTTATTTTGAATTAATATTTTTTGCATCAAAGTCATTTCCAATATACCAACCCCCACTCACCCACCTAGTGAGCCTTTCCTGGCAACAAAGAGTGAAAATCAACCCACCATAAATTGTATTTGTACTTTCCCACACCTTCAAGGAAGAACAGAAACACATTTCCTTAACTCTTATTCAGGGGGTCAGGATTGATCATTTTATTAATAATTTTATCATAAAAAAAAACTTTGCCAATTTAAGGCTTGTCTTTGTAAGAAATGGAATGTTTCTTAATATAAAATGAAAGTTTCTCCTTAGTTTTTCTGGCATATAATTTGACTTGTCAACTCCCCTTTGGATACAGTTCCAAAGATAGCATTTCTTCCATCAAGAGATGAGTATTTTGGTGGGGTTTTTGATGATGTGAACTTGTTCTTGGAGCTTTAGACTGAATTCATAGCAAATATGCCCAGTTTTCTCTTTCACATTCAAGGTGCAGAAGAGAGAAAATATTTCTTCTATCTTCCTCCTTGATCCTTCCCTTTGGTCATTGACCAAAAGGGAGAAATGTTTATCTACAGAAGAACCTTTGAAAATAAGCTTGCAACACCCCTGCAAGAGTTCATAAGGGAACCAGAGGTTCTCTTTAGCCTGTGTTCTCTGGTTTCCATACCTCCCCACCCCAAATATAGCGAGTCACCTTCCTTTCGAAGGCTGCCTGCACCAACCACAAATCTGCAGGGTATCTCTGTACTCTGTATGTTTCACCCTCCTCATTGCTTAAATAAATGCTGGCACAGGATAGAGCCATGTTTTAGGCTTACTTTCCCCTCTGTCCCCCTGCTATATGCCCATCTCCTCTTATTCTTCCTCCTCTTCCTCCACCATCACCACTGACAATCATACACATTGTCATAGAATACATGGAACCCAGAATGCTCTTCTGGATGCTGCAATCATTTCCAGAAAGTTTTGTTGGCATAGTCACTAAAGTAGAGTGCTAGGAATGATGGGCACAGAGCGGTATGTTTGTTGATTTTATGTCTCCTAAAGTCTTTACAGGGTTTGTGAAAGCACATGTTGCACCTCTGCCCTTGGTCATACTCAACCTGTACCTAAGGGTTAGTGATTGGGGAAAGGGAAGATTTTCTCTTTTTCCAAGTGCCAAGGTCAAGCGTTTTTCAACCTGAGGCCAAGTTAGAAAGAGGAGGAAAGGAGTTGGGGAGGGGGGGGGGCAGGAGTGGAATACTCTAGAGTTTTTTTTAACCTATTCAGAATTTAAATGAAACAAAAATTGTTCTAGAAATGAATTGGAACACCATTCTCCATGGTTTTACCCTGCTATCTGCTGTGTTCATGTAGGGGTAAGAATCAAACTTAACAAATTAGATCAACAGGTGAAAAATACTTTGCAGACATGCAGATGTTTTTAACCAGCTTTATATAATTTTCCCTAGATCTAGGATGTCTGGGACCTCAATCTCATACTTAAAATATAGGATGTAGAATTTCAGAGCTAGAAGGGATCTTAGAAATCATCTAGTCAGAGGATAATAGTTCAGAGTTAGAAAGGATTTAAGTCACTTAGTCATAGGATCATTGATTTAGAACAGGAAGGGACCTCAATGGTCATTTATTCCAATCCCCCTCATTTTATTGATGAGAAAGCCAAGGCCCACAAACAAAGGCCAAGTGACTTACCCAATAGTACATAGACAATAAGTGGGAGTCCTGGGATTTAAATCCAGATCCACTGCTTCCAAATCTAATACTTTCTACTAAACCAGTGGTTCCCAACATTTTTTGTTCTTTAAAGCCCATTTAACAACCTTAATAAAAAAATATGTTTACAATCCCTCATAGTAATTTAATAGATTGTTCATAACATTTTTTAGATTTATTTATTGTATGCTTCCAATGACAATGATAACTTTTGCCCCCAAAGTTCCAAATTTAAATTTGCATTATATAATTATAATCGTAAAATACAAAATTCCATTTTATGTATAATTATGTGAATTCTAAATATTTATCAAATTCTAAAGCTCTTAAGTATAAAATTAGTATTTTATTTGGGACATTCTGTAAGACTTAAAAGAAGCAATACAAAAGGATTTCATATGGTTAATATTAATCTATAAGAATTTACATTAAATTCCTGAATTTTATAAATTTTGTTGAGCACAAAATAACATTTTAGTAAAATAAGCTATAACTTGAGGATGTTTAATATAATATAATAATATATAAACTTAATTTCTATATTGGACTTTTTTTATTTGATCAAAAGGGTAGTAATATATAGCTTAATACCAAACATATTCTTAAATTTTATTCTGTATTGAGTTTGCTTCTCAATTTTTATTTAAAACAAGAATGTAGTGGAAATGCTTATTCACACAAATAGAATATGGGAAAATGGTAGGAAAATGTAATAAGCTCTCTTGCTGAGAAATAGAAGTTCATTTTTTTAAATTTTTAACCAGCCAATCAATTAATGAAAACAAATATCTAGTAGATATAATACTTTACTGTTCTGACTAATGACAAGTGCTGTATTAAATGATTCGTATATTTAAAGTTCAATTGCCTATACTGCTTAATTCTAAACAACGTTTATCTATTTATAAGGTTAATTTATAAGGTTCAAATGTGACTTTCTTCTCTTCTACTACTGGTATACCAGCTATTTTCTCACAGAAATTCTACTGACTAGCATTGCCAACCAGTTCTTCAAAAATCCACCAGATAAAAGAACAGTAACATAAGTAATGCATAAATTTAAACTGGAAAACAGTCTTAATACAGCAATGAGAGCAGTATAAGGTGTGTTTCTGCAGCACATTTGTAATGATGTGTAATGGTTTCAAGAGGGCTTGTAATGCATATGCCCAGGGACGTGATTTTTAAATGGCCTGACATTTACTGCAAGAACCCAAACACTGGTAACACCTTGATGATGTAAAGATAACAGCTGATGAGGTATGATGACCAAGTAATAGAGGAGAACCAGTAACCTGCTTTGGTGTAGTGTACGGAAGACAAATGAGGGCGTGTGAATTCATCTGACCATCTTTAGAATTAGTTTGCTTTCAAATGTCAAATCCTTAAGGCAGTTTAGAAACAATTTGATGACAGGTGGAGAAAATAAGAACATGTTGCTTAGTCAGAAGAGGCTAGAGTTTGATGTAGTAATAAGTGGACAAACACCAAAATCATTGTAATAAACATTATAATGATCACGGGTTCAAATTGCAGCTGAAACAAACCTGTAAAGCTTCAAATATGTGCTGACTTGTTGCCAAAAAGAAAATATCTTTTCGATATAATCAGTCATTTATTTGCTGATTAAGGTTCCATTAAAGAAATTTTAGCATCAGTCCCTCAGACCAGCACTTCTTAAACTGTGGGTCTCAACTGCATATGGGGTTGTAATGAATGTGGGGGTCTTGAAAAATTTGGCAACAGTAAAAGCTTTCTGACCATGCTCATCTTCCTGAGCTGAAATGTGGCCTCAGACACTTCCTAGTTGTGTGACTCTTGGCAAGTCCCTGATTGCCTCGGTTTCCTCATCTGTTAAATGAGCTGGAGAAGAAAATGGCAAATCACTCCAGTACCTTTGACAATAAAACCCCAAAATGAGATTACAAAGAGTCAGACACAAAGGAACAATAACAACAACCAGGCCACTCAGCAGTCTATAAAATCGTCATTTGGGTAGGAAAAGACCTTTCTTTAAGCACACCAACCTTACTGTGAAGTGAGTAGAGATAAACAGTTTTGGTCCTATGCTTACATCTGCTTAAACTCTATATCCAGAATGTAGGTATTTGTGAGCACCCTACAGTACTGTATTCCTCAGGCTCCATCTCCCTCATCTACCTAACCCCATTCTTGATCCTTGGAGGGGGCAAGAGGGAGTGGTGCAGGAAGCACTTTAAAATGCGCCCTATTGAGCAAGGACAGTTCAGAATAAATCCTTGTGATGATCCTGAAAGTCCACCCCTAGGTCAAATCTAACCCCATCACTGCTCTTACCCCATGGCTTTAGCCATCCCTTGGTCACAACCTTGGCACAGCCTTGAATAAAATTAGAAAATAATAGCTTTTTCCCTATTCCCTTTGTCCTATTTTTCATTTGACTGACACTGATAGCTTTATACCATTTTTAAATGGAGATTTTTTGAAGTTCCAGCAGGTGACCTCTATTTACTACAATAAAATTAGTGATTTATAGAAAGTCAGATTTCCACAATCCCCCAAACTCCTTTTATCCCTAACTACTATGTCAACAAAGCACCCAGCATCAAAGGTCTGGATTATGTAGCAAAATAAATCACTTTTAAAATCCCAGTAGTAATGTAGAGTGTACAAAATCTTAACTGGAAATGTGTAAAGAGGAAGAGATCATATAAGAGAAACAGATGCAGCCAACCTTGGCTGTGGTATATTACTTAAGTTGCTATGGGGCAGAGAAGATTGGATATTTAATGTCAATGTTACTGTGAGAGGGGATGAAAAGCAAGATACTCCAAGACAAAAGAAAAAAGGTGTAGGGGGGAGAATAGAACCTTTTATAGACTACAGCTCTCCTCTCCTCTTCATTCCCCTTTTCTTCTCTCTCCTCTTTCACTCCTCTTCTTCCTCTCCTCCCTTTTTCTCCCTACTTCTTTCCTTCCTTTCCGTCCCCCTCAGAAACGGATGTGATGTGATAGCAAAACTGTCAGATAGTGTCATAAGACCTGAGTTTAACTTTTCACTTTGACATGTATGAGCTGTTTTTACCCCTAGGAAGTCACTTAAGCTCCCTGAGTCTATTTCCTCCTCTCATAAAAGGGAGAGAAGCTTTGCATTCCCTACCTCACAGGGTTGTTCTGAAGAAAGTACTTTGTAAACCTTTAAAAATTAGATATGTGTGTGTATACTTATATGGTGTCTATGTGTTGGGTGTCTTTTTTTTTCAAAGTGGTGGTGGATACTTCCTTTACTCTTTTTTTTCCTTCTGTATTTCTATCACATCCATCTGTAACTTAGTTTTGGAGAAATGACTGAGGGTCAGAGCAGTTAAATGCCAGCTAGTTAAGTGTCAGAATTGGGATTTAACCCCAGAAGGCTCTTCTACACCCAAAGTACGAACATTAGATTTTAATACCAAAGACTACCCTGAAGTTCAGAAATGAGGAAAAGAAAGGCCCAGCCAAGAGAGGATCCTTTTCAAAGTCTCCAAGCTCCCTGCAGCCAATCAAAAAGCCTCTTCTTCACCATGTGGTTAGTCAACCAGAACCAGTTATGGAACATTGATGGGGCTCCACAGTCTCTCTAAGACACTTTTCCTTACCCATCACCATGATACTCCCCAACATCCTTCATGGGAAGAGGTTGCATCAGCCGAAAAAGCTAATAGGGTCTGTTCCTACATCAGATGCCTTTTATACATAAAATCAAATACATAGGATTAGAAAGGAAGCCAGTTATATTGAAATAGTTATAAAAATGTATTTTTTAAAAAGTCCAAGGACCCCAGGTCAAAAAATTCTGTTCTACATTCTCTTTTGTAATTACTTCCACTATATCCAATGATTTTTTACTTCAACTCTGTGGTAAAAGACAATATTTCTATTAGGCACTGACTAGGTAGAATTCCTCTTTGAGATCAATGACTTTCCAGTCCACAATACTACAAATATGTGCTTTCATGTATAGGATCAGAGTTCCTTTGCTGTTACTAGTTAAGCTGATGCAAGCAACATCCTCTAATATAGCAAATATCTAACTTCATCTGCTCCAGCAAAGACAGAACAGCTGCAGAAAAGTCAATAGAAAACAAAGGCAGCTAAGATAATAAGCAATAGAACAATTCCCAACAATTCTCTATTCATAAACCATGTTTAATTCAAAATACAAAAGGATTTGTTTAGAATCTGGCAGGTTTTTAATGGCTCTTCTCTACAGCAGCATCTCTGAAGCAGTGGAGATGTCAAGCAATTTTTGACTTTTTACCAAAGCAAGGAATTAAACACACAAGAGAAACAAAGGGTAATGATACAGCAAATGGCAATGCGTCCTGTTGTTTGGCGGTGTCTAGCAGGGTGCCACAGGGATCAGTTTTCATTCTGGTCTAATTTAACATCTTCATTAATGATCTGGAAGAGAAAGTAAACAGCACATTAATTATAATCACAGGCGATGCTAAATTAGGATTTACTGCATGCACCAGAGAAAGGGATGCAGAAAGGGATTGGAATGGAAAGAAAATAGCAAAATGAAACTTAGCTTGGAAAAGTGGGTTGTATTTGTGAAATAAATATCCCAAGGCAGAACTATTGAATAGGAGAAAGATACCCAGAAAGAAATTGTAATACTGGGCAATATACATTACATTTTTATAGCACTTTACAAAGTGCTTTTACATCCATTATTACATTTGATTCATTGGAATCCAAGGGAAACTTACAGAGTATCTAATCCAATCACCTTTTAGGAAGGTGAAGCTACCTCCTCAAGGTCACACAGGTAGGTAGCAAATAGAAGAACTGGGATTTGAACGCAGATTCTCTGGTTCTAAATCCATTGTCCTCTCAACTATGCTGTAAATTTGAACCCACAGAGGTGAAGTTCCTTACCCAAAGTGACATGGCATAGATCCAAGCCCAGAATTTGAGTCTCCTAATTCTTACCTCTGGGCTTCCTTCACCATAACAACACAGCTCACCATCTGAAAAAGAGCAGAAGGGTAGCAAACAACCTAGGGTGGCATTGGTATACATCAGGAGAGACAGGTGGGGAAGTCATTTGTAGGATAATGTATGGAAATGTCACTAGTGGAGTAAGTGGCCACTGAAAACTGAGAAATTACTCTAAAAATATTTCTCCTACCTGCCTAAAATTTCACCATTAGCTCATTCTTTTTTTTTTTTTGTAAGCAATTGGGGTTAAGTAACTTGCTCAAGGTTACACAGCTAGTTATTTATGTGTGGGTGCTAAGTACTGAGGCTGGAACCGATCCTGGGTCCTCCCAACTCCAGGGCTGGCGCTCTTACTCACTCCGTCACCTAGCCACCCCTATTAGCTCATTCTTTTCTGACCTTTATAAAGAGATGTATTTTTAAATTGACTTAAGGCATTGTGTTATTTGGTAGTTAGGCAAACAGATTAGAGATGATGGGACAGTGGATAAAAAGCTAGAATTGGAGTCAGAAGGACTTGGGTTTAAGGACTACTTCTGACCATTTGATGAAGGGCAAGCCACCTAATTCATCTCTCCGTGCCCCCTAAAGGTTTCTCATATAGAATTGGATGGGACCACAGAGGCCATTGCGCACAGTCCCACAGGGAACTGAGGCGCAGGGAGATTGTGATTTCCCAAGGTAATAGTATCAGAAGTGCTATTTGAGCCAAGGTCCTCTGACCCCTAAATCGGTGCTCTTGCCCCTGTACCATGTTGCTGATTTGCTTTCATAAATGGTCTCCACAGTGGGATTTGTCTGTACTGATGAAACCAAAAGTCCCATGTCTGGACCACCACAAACAAAACAAATACATTGGCTGCCAATTAGGGAGTTTTAAGAGGGGGCAGGAGGAGGCATATAATTGGCATTGACCTGATCAAGTCATGATCAACTAGATTGATGGGGTAGTCTTAGGTGTCTGAGGAAGGGGTAATTGGTAGAAGAGTAGTGAGCATATAGTACCTGGCATATAGGAAGCACTTAATAAAAGTTTACTGACTGACTGACATCACAGCCCTGCCTTGGACTGGTCCTGGATAGACAGTTATTTCTCCTAAAGGAGGATGGGATTACACTGATCCATCCACACTTTGTCATCTGGTTCTTCTTGTAACTAATGGCATGCATTCACAAGACAGCTGGCAAGGGTGAGGGTTGCAGGTTTCACAGAGGAACCCAAGACACTGAGAGATCAAGCCCATGACCTTGGCCACATTAAGGCTCCACTGTAACCAACTGAGAAAACAAGGTCATGTAGCTACAGTAGGTGTAATGAGATTAGATGATGCTAAATTTAGACAGTGAAGATTTTCTAATGATGAATTCTATTGCAGCACATAGCAGCACACTTCATGTAACCTTTGAAGCTGGTAATGGATATTTTTCAAGCACAAAGATGAGAAAAGTCCCTTGGACCCTTCTCTTTGTCCAAATTGTGGACAGTTCAGCAATGGTAAAGAAGACCCTTGAGGTTGCTGCTTGGGAGAGTGTAAAAGAGAGTGCTGACAGGAGTGAGCTGGGATGGCTAGGCAAAATTATAAATAGGCAAAGTTTATTTCCAATGCCTTCTAAATTCCTTCCCACCCAGTTTCCCTTACTGAATGTCCCAATCCATAGTCCAGAAAGATCATGATCACAAATGACTGTCAACTAAGGTATTAGCTGACATCTTAAAAAGCCCTAAGCATGACTTGCATTATAATAAGGGGAAGCCAAAGAGCTGTCAAGATATAAGAATGAAACTATAATGGTAGAATGACAGACACTGGGCCCTATACAGTTCTCCACCTTAATCTAGTAATATATTAGGATTATTCTGCCCACATACTCATTGAGACTTTAAGCTTTTGGGTATGTGTATATGCACATTTGTCTTTACCTTATTGTTTAATGGATCTTCTATTTTTCTTCTGTGGTGCTGCTAACAATGTTGTTCCACCCTGTCTTGGACCACCAGAGATCATGCAGTAGAGGAGCTAAATCACTCTGATCTGCTCTCCCTGGAATCATCTTCACTTCTCCCCCTTCACCCCTCCACCCACATAATCAAATCAACACTATCATTACCTCTGGAAAGATCATGTCAATAGACTATTCTATTGCTCTATTCAGTAGTTTTGCCTCTTTCCAGATGATAACTGCCTTCCTTAGCCACCACTCCCTTACATATGTGGTCTCTATTAGATTGTAAGTTCTTTGAGGGCAGGGAATGTCAGTCTTTTATATCTATATGCTGAGGATTTGATGGGCCATCTCCAGTTGTCCTGATCTATATCTGGCCACTGGACCCAGATGGCTCCAGAGGGGAAAGTGAGGCTGGTGACCTTGCACAGATAAATAATTATTTAACACGAAAAGAAAGAGAAGAAGAGCATTCTAGGTATTGGGAACAGTGTGAAGAAAGGAAGGGAGGCAGGACACAGAATTCAAGTACAGGAAAGGGATTAATATGAGATATGGCTAGAAAGGTGGCACCAATTTGTGGAGGATTTTGAATGGCAAGTAGAAGAATTTGAATTTAACTTAGCAGGTCATAGGGAGCCATTGAAGGGTTTTAAGCAAAATTATGCCTATGTCTATGGATAAAAAACATAATTCTAGGAGTGATGTGAAAACTAAATTGGAGAGAAGAATAGGTGAAGACAAGAAAACTTGATAAGAGATTATTACAGTAGTAATGTAATTATTACAGTAGTAATGTAATTATTACAGTAGTCTGAGGGCCTATACAAAGATGGTAGTAATAAAAATAGAGAAGAAAGGATTAAAGTAAGAGCTATTGCAAAGGTAGAATTGATAGGACTTGTTAGCTAATTGGATATAGGAGTTAACGAGGAGAAGAATAAAATAGAATACCAAAATTTTTAGCATCAGAAATTAGGAGGTATAACTGGCAGGAATAGCAAATTCAGAAGAAAGAAAAAGTTTGCATTGGAAAATGTGCTTCTATCCATCCTCAGAAAAAGAACTAATGGAGTCTGAATACACATAAAAGTATACTTTTAAAACTTTATTTTTCTTGGGATTCTTTGGCTATGTTTTCTTTTATAACATAATTAATATGAAAATTATTTTGCATGACTACACATGTACAACCTATATCAAAATGCTTGCCTTCTCATTGAGAGACAGGTCTTGGGAGGGAGGGAGAGAATTTGGAAGTCAAAATTTTAAAAATGAATGTTAAAAATTGTTTTTACATGTAACTGAGGGAAAATAAAATACTATATAAATAATTTTTTAAAAAAAGAAAAATCTGCTTCATTTTGGATACATTTGATTTGAGGTTCTGGTAAAATATCTACTTGGAGATATCCTGAAAGATGCTGGAAATGTAGATCTGGAGCTCAACAAAGAGTTCAAGATAGGAGATATGGATGTGGGAATCATTTGAATATAAATAATGGTCAGACTCATGGGAGTGAAGGAAATTGCCAAAGGATAGAGTGTAGAGTGAGAAAGGGTCAAGACTCAGTACTAGGAGAGAGGTTTGGAAGGTCCATGTTCTAGGATAGATAGATAGATAGATAGATAGATAGATAGATAGATAGATAGATAGATAGATAGATAGATAAAACTATTTTCCATATAATTGGTTTCCTCTGCAATCTTATGAACTTTGTTTTATGCACTTAAAAACATTATTCTGCAAAGTCCATAGGCTTCCCATGATACAAAGAAGGTTAAGAACTCTACTAGGAGAACACTCACACAAAGAGTTAAAGAAGAGGGTAAGAAGCTAGTGAAGGACATAGCGAAATAAAAGTTTGAAAGGCAGGAGGAAAACCAGGGAAGTGGGTTTTCCCAGAAGCCAAGGGAGAAGAAAGTATCCAGAAGGAACGTCTACTTAACATAATGAAAGCTTTATCATGCTTTTTGCCATCATACTCCTAGTCATACTTTCAAGTTAAAACACATTTTTTCCTGACTCAAGAATATATTAGTTGCAAGATTAACAGCAACAACAAAAAAGCTTGTAAATGTGGAGGCATGAAATAATGAGTTGAAAAGCAAGATTATGTGATTTGTAAACAGACCTTCAGTATTTCTTTCTTTTTTTTCTCCTTTACAAAAGGAATTTATTATTTGAGAAGAGTCTTAGAAAAAATCATACTATCTATAGGGTACTTCTTGGTCCCCATGAGATCTTTTCTTGCTCCCCAGGAAAACTAAATGGTTCCTGGACAGAAGAATTGTTCATATACATACAAATAACTTAGAAAGCAAGATAAGAAAGTACCAAAAATTATTTTATAGAGTCAGAAAAAATAATAAAATTCATCTGAAAGAACAAAAGATCACTCATATCAAGAGAATCAATGTAAAAAAAAAACTTAAAGGAAGGTGGCCTAGCTGTAACCAGATCTCAAACTGTATTATAAAGTTGTAAACAATCTTGTACTGGGTAAGAAATAGAGTGGTGAATCAATGGGATATATTAGGCACACAATATATTGTAGTAAATGACCATAGTAATTTAGCATTTGATAAACCCAAAAATCCAAGCTTTTAGGACAAAAATCACTATTTGAAAAAATTGATGGCAAAACCAGAAAACAGTTTGACAGAAATTAGGTATAGATGAATGTCTCACACCATATACCAACATAAGGTCAAAATGGGCACATGATTTAGATATAAGCAAATTAAGGGAGCATGCCTGTCAGATCTATGGATAAGGAAAGAATTAAGGACCAAACAAGAGACAAAGAGCATTACAAAATATAAAAAAATTTGATTATGTTAAATTAAAAATGATTTTTGCATAAACAAAAGCAATGAAATCAAAGTTAGAAGAAAAGCAGAAAACTGGAGGGGGGCAGGAATTTACAGCAAGTATTTCTAATAAAGGCTCTATTTCTCAAATATATAGAGACCTGAGTCAAATTTAAAAGAATACAAGTCATTCCCAATTGAAAAATGTTCAAGGGACACAAACAGGCTGTTTTCAGACAAAGAAATCAAAACTATCTTTAGTTATGTGAAAAATGATCTAAATCACTTTTGATTAGAGAAAGGCAAATTAAAATTCTGAGGTATTGCCTCATACTTATCATATTGGCTAACACTATAGAAAAGGAAAATTATCAATATTGGAGGGAATGTGAGAAAACTGGCACAATAATGCATTACTGATGGAGTTGTGAACTGATCCAACCCATTCTGGAGAGCAATTTGGAAGTATACCTGAAAGGCTATAAGACTGTGCAGACTCTGATCCAGCAATACCACTATTAGGTCTATAACCCAAAGAGGCAAAAAGACCTATTTGTACAAGGATATTTCTTGTAGCTCTTTTTGTGGCGATTAAGAATTGGAAATCGCGGGGGGGTGGGGGTGGTTTAATACCCATTAATTGGGTAAAGGCTGAACAAGTTGTGGTAGGTATTTGTGATAGAATATTTTTGTGCTATAAGAAATGATAAGCAGGACAGTTTCAGAAAAACCTGGATTTCCACGAACTGATGCAGAGTGAAGTGAGCAGAACCAGAAGAACATTGTATACAGTAACAGCAATATTATACCATAAACAATTGTGAATGACTTAGTTATTATCAGCAATACAATGATCCAAAACAATCCTAAAGGACTTATAATGAAAAATGCTGTCCATCTCCAGAGAAGAAACTGATGGAGCCTGAATACAGACTCAAGCATACCCCACCCCGCCTCTCTCTCTCTCTCTCTCTCTCTCTCTCTCTCTCTCTCTCTCTCTCTCTCTCTCCCCCCTTAGTAGAGATTTCTGGTGAAAAGAGATTTTTTTACCTTCTCTTTACACAATAAAGATCTTATGCTGGCAATTTTAAAAAATATTTAGATAACTGAATTTCAATATACTTAATTTCCTTTGTAATCCTGGGTTGTTTTTTTTTTTAATGCATTTGAAAACATTCTTCTGAGATGGGGTCCATGGGCTTCACCAGACTTCCATAGGGTTGATGACAACACAAAAAAGAAGAACTCTTACTTTAGAGAATCAAACAAGATAACATGTAAAGTGCTTTACAAATCTCAAAGTGCTATATTATCAGTATTGTTTAGTTCAAATATCAGCTATACCTAATAGGTAAATTTTCTTTTTCTTTCAAAGGCAAGGGTGCATTTAAATGAATCACAATCTGACTTTGTAGGTGGCACTCCTGTTAATTATGAAGCTTATAATTACAACATCTGACGGATAAACTCTCCTTGTGTTTGATTCCCTCATTTCCCTTCAGTCCCCTCCAAATCTATCAACTATCTTATCTATCTCTCTAATGTTCATATCTAGCTATCTTCCTATGTTGGGCACTAGTGATTTGGAGATTTAATTATTTAAAGGTTCCCTGACTTTAGAACTTCCTTATCTGAACTGGAAATGAGAAAAGTACTCAGCTATCAGACCAACAGATTTAAGGCAGATATGCTACAGCCAAGGGAATTAGAAGAATCTGATTTGGTCATTGAAAATCCAGGAATAAGAGGATATTGGTCTTTTCTAATGTTGAAAAACTTCCCTCCCCACGCCCGCCCCCCCCCAGTATATTTATTTTATGCACATTTGAGCTTTTTCTTATTAAGGATCAATTTGGTATTAAACTAAGTTCAATTATTTTCAATTAATACAAAAGCATAAAGCAAATTTCCAAATCTCCACAGGTGAAAGAAGACTTACTGATGAATTTAAATGCCATGGGCCATGGAAAATATGTAAACGCCCTTAGCACTTAGGATCTCCTAAAGATAGGTGATGTGTTGGTGGGGTAACAATGGTCTGGGATATACAGATAAAATTCAAAGTGATCTAACAAAAGCCTGATAAAAATGGGATAAAATTCAAGAGAAAGTTGTAGAGTGGTGCATTATACTGAAGAGCAGCATTATTAAAATGTAGGAGAGCAAAGAAATTCAATTCGACAACCATTTATTACGGACCTACTATATTCAACATTTGGTTCTAGGCATACAAAGACAAAAGAAAAAAGAAATACAGGCCCTGTGCTGAAGGAGCTAACATTCTAATGGAAAAATGCAATATGTACACAGATAGGTAATTTGAGGAAATAAAATACTAACAAGTGGAGGAGAATAAGTAAATAGCAAGGAGAAGGAATCTGGAAAAGCTTCCTCTTAGAACAAGCTAGCCCAAGTTGAACCTTAAAGAAAGATAAGGATTCCAAAAGGCAGAGAAAATCAGGGAGTCAGTTCAGTTCAGGTATGGACGCAGAAGCTAGAATGCTCAGTTCTGGGAACAGCAAGCAGGTCCATTTAATAGTAATAATAACTAGCATTTATATAGCCCCTAATATGAGCCAGGCTCTGTGCTAAGCACTTTATATATATCACATTTGATACTCACAACAAACTTGGTATTATGATCCCCATTTCACAGATAAGGAAACTGAGGAAAACAGAGGTTAAGTGACTTGTCCAGGGTCTCACAGCTTGTAAGTGTTTGAGGCTGAATTTGGATTCAGGTCTCCCTTACTTTATACCCAATACTCTGTCTACTGGGCTTAAAGCCACGAAGACCTGAACCTTGGCTAGCGTGAAGAGGTTGTAAAGAGAAATAATACAAAATAAGTCTGGAGGGGTAGATGGGAGTCATCTTTAAAGACAACTTGAAAATGACAAGCGAAAGTATTAGCATTTTATCCTAGAGACAACTAAGAAACACTGAAGATTCTGAGTAGAGAAGTGACCTGGTCAGACTTATGTTTCAGGAATATTAATTTGGTAGCTGTGTGGAAGATGGATTGGAGAGGGGAGAGACCAGAAGCAAGGAAACCAAGTGTGACAGGATCCCTATCTCCCAGGGTTTCTGTTGCCATGTGAATTAGATTTTTGATTTCCTCTGGCTAGATTGATGTGCCTTGGTGGTCAATTAAGGGCATAAAAAGGCCCACCCATAAGTGCTTCCAGGGGGACCCAGTCTACTTGCTTCCTGAAGTGTTACTATATCCCTGTTAAGTGTCCTTTCCATGTTAGGGCCATGAAACCTCCTTTTGTTAACTATTGAATGAAAGAAGAGTCTCAGTTTATATTGTAAAATTTTGACTTGAGATAGGAGACAAATGTGAAAACATATTTTAGTGTTGCCCAAAGTGTTCTGTGGAACATTGGTGTTCTAGACAGTATTAATTTAAAATATTTTCATGCTAGGAATGATGTTCTGGTGATAAGAAGCAAGGCAAGTCACCTTGTGAGGATAGTGAATCAATGACTACAAAGTAAGGGGAGAACAGTGGAGTTCCCCCTAATTATAGCTGCAGAGGCAGGAGCACTGGAGATGAGCCACAGCAGTGAATGGGTCAACAAGGGTCACTGAATGGCCTGGAAGAAGAGTGTAGTAATATCCCCAAAGGAATTTCAACTGTGACCAATTTGGAAAAGTTATCTTATAAAGAGAAGGACTAAAATGAAAGGTAAAAGACCCTGAGAATCAATGCAGAACCTGATAGCTACTGAAAAAAAAAAGATGAATGTGCAATGTCAAGCCTTCTTTTTAACTCGAAAACACTGATGATCCCTGTAGCAGGCTGGGTATCTTCATAGGGATCGTTTCCCAAGATGAAGGTTGAAGGAAGTAAGCTGGAAATATCATTACTACAATGGCTTTCAGGTTCATGGTCCTGAGCTGTCTCCATCAGGGTCCAAATGGAGATTGTGGTCAAAGTGCTGGCAGTAGTGTGCCTGTACCAGGCTACTTCCTGTCTCTCCATTAGAGAGCCTCGATGTTTCAGCTAGCCTGGCCTGTGTGTTGCAATTGGTTAGCATGGCTAGCCCCATCTCAGGAAGTGTTTCCCCAGGTGATAATTATGAGGCTTGGGCTGAAAGCAGGACCAGTGGTCTGAAGAATGCTGTTACTTGTAGGGCTCCTTTGCCTATTTATTAATGAATGATTGTTTCCTTCCTCCCAAGGCATCTGGGTGCTGTGCCACTTATAGGGGCCCCTAAACTGTGGACCCAAGTATGCTGTTTGGACCTGGGGAAGCTTGGATTCTAATGAGAAAAATTTGGTTCCCTCTCTCACATTTTAGCTCTTTAACCCTCTTCCCTGACACTCCAGGAAAAAATTCATTTATAGCTTAGGTTATGGCTTACATCTAGGGTTGTCTCCTCTTCAGTGCATGATATGAATTAGGTATGGGACAGGTCATTTTTTCCTACATACAAAAGAAATACTAAACATAAAACATTTTCAGCGCACATTAACAGAAAGAATTAAACATAGGATTCAATAACAACTTCAAACTGCTGTTAAAATCTTCTGGGAGGCTAATACTTAAAATTCATTAGAATTTAAAACATTTTCCATTTCAGCTCTAGAGTCAGAAGGAACTTCAGAAATCATCCAGCCCATCCACTTCATTTGTACAGATGAGGAAACAGGCTCACAGAAATTAAATGACTCACCTAAAGCCGTTCAGATAGTATGTGGCAGAATTTGAGCACAGTTTCTCTGATGCCAGAAGTGCTCTTTCCACAATCACTATACTGCTTCACTAAAGGTACTGTGGTGTTGTGGATATATAGCTGGCCTTGTAGCCAAAGAAATCTGAGTGTAAGTCCTGATTCTGACACACAATACTTGTATAATCTTGGGTAAATCACCTAGCCTCTCAGTGCTCTAAACAACTCTCTAAGACTATAAGTTACAGAGAATGTACTGACCCACAATAGCTGACTACCTCCTCCAGGGGCTTCCCATACTAATAAAATCCTAAGTGCAGTGCCTGTCCTCCCATTTCACCTTGGTCCTGCATTGTCTAAATAACTCCCCATATATACGTATATTTTAAAAGCCTAAGCTTGGACTAGGGATGGGGAACCTGTGGCCTCGAGGTCACAGGTGGCCCTCTAGGTCCTGAAGTCCTTTGTGTGATGTTTGGATTCAGTCAAAGAGTTGCACTTGAGGACCTAGAGGGCCACATGTGGCCTTGAGGTCACAGGTTCCCCACCCCTGGCCTGGGTTGCATCTAAGTCAGGCAATGTTTGTCTCAGGATAAGTACTCATTTAGCTAAGATCAGGAGAAGACAGACGCAGAAATCTCCTCCCCCCCAAATAGTCAATGGTTCAGGAATAAGCTCTCCTGGATTAGTTCTGTCACCTTAGATACCACATGAGAGAGGCTACCATGATGCTGGAGTAAAGATAGGTCAATCCTTCCTCACTCCTCCCAGAAATTCTCAAAGTTACATCATGTCATTTGGAGAGTCAAAAGAAAAGAGGCTGAGTCAGAGGCTATTTCTTCTTAAAACTGATAAAGTACCCTAACACCTCAGCAGTTATCACGGAGGAAATGATGAGGGGGAGAACCAAAGGACCGTGTGGGTTTGCCACCAAATACAAAATCCTTTTACTGATACATCAACACATGGCCAAAGGAAGGTCCAGAAAGCTCCTGTATGGTCCATAAGAACCAGGAAGTACACATTCTTTGGGGTGAATTTTATAAGCCAATTCTTTCTCCAATACAGAACAGAAACGACCAGAATGTTTTAGCAAAAGGAAAAAAACCCTGGAGAAAAGAGTGAAAATGAAAGAAAGAGGAGAAAGGATTGTTGGAGCAAGTTCCTAACAGAGGAAGGAGTAAATGGAATCAAAGAAATATGTGGCTAAGTAGCAATGATGAGGAGGAAGGCTGCCTCTTCCTCTGAGACAAGAGAAAAAGAGTTGAAGACAGGTGAAGGTATGAAGAAGATCTTAGGTGTGGAGGAGAGGAGTTGAGTGAATTTACCATGGATAGTCTCAGTCTTCTAATTAAAGTAGGAAAAGAGGTATCTTCTCGGCCACTTCCATTTATCTGCCTCTTCCATATTTAAGAGTGAAAATACTACGTTAAAGAAGAAATTACAAGGGGAAATACTCTATGCCTTCCCATTGGTAAAGACTTTTTACGTTACATTTAATGACTTCTCCCCTTTATAGGCACATAAAATTATTTATGTTACCACTGAGATGTGGAAGCTAAAATGACATTACCCTTAAGGGGATTCAAAAGCTAACAAACAAATTTGGGGGAAAGTGGTACCTGGAATTCAAATGCCTTTGTCTTCTTTCAACTCCATTTTGCCTCATCTCATCCTTCCTTTCTTCCTTCTTGTAACATCAACACATATTTCTTGAGTATTTATTATGTGTAAGGTACCATGCGTCCTTTTTCAATATTCAGACCTTTAAACAAGCAATTGTGGAGAAATGATACTGCCACTTAATTTCTCTGGGTTTCAATTGCTTAATCTATAAAATTATGGAGTTAGACTCTAGATGGTCTTTAAGGTTGAAGTTAAAAGAGATGGTTTGTTACATGCACTTGCTCACTACCAACTGACTCAACCTCATGTAACCTGGCATACAGAGGAAAAATAATCATAATGCTAACAGAAAAAGCACAGATTTGGAGACAGTGGAATGGGATTCAGATCCCAGCTTTAATATTCAAGGTTACACTGCCAATGTGTGACCTTAAGCAAGTTATTTTCCTCTTCTTGGACTCAGTTTTCTTGTCTATACCATGAGAGTACATAGTTTCTAAGTTCCCTTCTAGGCCTAGAATTTATAAATGATGAATAATGAATATTTATATTGTTTTATAGTTATGAAATGCATTATATTCCTCATTATAAAATGAAGGTCTTGAATAACATATAATATTATATAGTATAATATTATATAGCACAATATATTTATTATATATTATATAACAATATTGTATATTATATAGATATATTATTATATATAGTATATAATCTTGAGATTATATATTATTATATATAATATATAATCAAAAACAAATATATAATATGTAATCTCTTAAGTTCCTTTCCATTTATATTAAGGGGTAGTCAAGTGAAAGAAACTGACTATTAAGTCCAGTATTAGTGTAGTGGCCTTATGGTTTTATCATAAGTAAAAGTCTGAGCCTCAGCTCTTTAGAGTCAGAAAGATGCTATATTCTACCCACTAAAAAGGCATAGATAGGGATCGAATTCATATCATTCAAACTCTGGAAAAATGGAATAACAATTTGCAATGGCATGACTTATCTGGCAAACTTATCTCTCTTCATATAACACCTGCCTATGGGTCCACACAATGGGAAAATTATAACATGCATAATGGGAGCTACACATGGTGTGAAGATTGGTATTAAATATCTATGTGGGTTTCCTTTGGTCAAAAAACCAAATTAGAGACAAAAGTTTGGGTGGTGAGCACAGGATTAGAGAAAATGGAATTGTTTATTCTCAGACATAATTTTCTTAAAATTATGGTAGTCTGATGACTCATCCTTCTCCACTCCTGGAATACATAGGAGGGTTTAGTTTAGGTAATCTCTGTCTTCTTGATCTTGTTCATGAAGAAGTGACTTTCAGTCTGAAAGAAAGTGGCACAGGACTGATGCTTCCATCTAACTTTCTTCTCTTTCCCCTCCTCCACTTTTTGGACTAGATAACATGAGCCTAGAGCAGACCCAATCTGCAGTGGTGCAACTTCAGACATTCAAAAACTGGGAAACTGTCAAAAATGAATTATGGGATGACCTAGGTTTTAAAGGATGGAAGTATATTAAGGGGGCAAGGTAAGAGTTCAAGGGAGTCAAGTGCAAAGGACAATGCATAGCTGAACTGGTTACCTACTCAAGACTGTTAAGGAAGGCATGTGAAGCCAGAACAAGGGTAATGCACTGGGTGTAAGGACTAGGAGAGAGGGAAGTTGTAGTGAGGACAAAGAACAAGCAGATATTAAGGGAGTAAAGAAGAAAGAGAGATTAAAGGAGAGGAAATTATGATTAGAAAGAGGAATTTCAAAGTTCAAAAGCAAGGAGGTATCATAGTTATGGGTTATGGTGAGATAAAATATGACCATCTCTGTAGATAGAGTAAAGCTATAGATCAATGGAGTTGAAATTGTTGTATCGGGAGTCCAGGATACTTGAGAGAACATCCATATGTAGATTGAAGCCCCCAACCATAAGTGCATTGATTAGATTACAGAAAAAGGTGAGTCTTCTTGGAAAGAGAAAAATGATGACCTTGAGGATGGGAAATGACAGTAACAGGGATCTCAGCCAGATCATCGATGTTGTCTATGTATAGCTTGTTCTTTAGCGAGGTTGCCCAAATCCAAGACCTAAGCTTACTAGCTGTGTGGCCATGGGTAAATCACTTCACCTCTATCTGCCTCAGTCTCCTTGTCTACAAAATGGGAATAATAATAGCGCCTACCCCCAGAGTTGTGAGAAGAAAATGAGACCGAGTCTTAAAGCACTTTGAAAACCATCAAGCATTACAGAAATGGTAGATATTAGTATTGTTGTTTTACTCCTGCACACTGGATTCTGTCACTTTATGTTGGACTTGCCTCATTTCTTATCTTTCAAAAGAGATAAAATAGTCACAGCAGTTGGCATAGCTGTCAAAAAACGTTTCATAATCATACTGCTGATGAAGTTATGAATTGGTTTGACCTCTTTGAAAAGTACTTTGCTCACCTTAAAATATTATATAAATGTTAGCTATTATTATTCATAGTTATCATTTCATGTAGCAGAATAATATTAGATTACATTCATATACCAAGAGGCAGCATGAATAATGGATAGACCACTGGAGTCAGGTAGATTTGGGTTCCCATCCTACTTTAGATACTTATTAGCTGTATGACTCTGGGCAAATCACTTAACCTCTTAGTGCCTCACTATCCTTATCTGTAAAAGGAGGGAGTTACAGGGCAGCTAGGTGGTGCAGTGAATAGATCACCAGCCCTGGAGTCAGGAGGGCCTGAGTTCCAAATCTGATCTCAGACACTTAACACGAAAAAACTAGCTGTGTGACCTTGGGCAAGTCATTTAACCCCAATTGCCCTCCAAAAAAAAAGGAGGGGGTTAGACTCAGTGGCTTCTATGGTACCTTCCAATTCTAAATATATGATCTATACTTTGTTCAGCCATTCCATAATCATTAGACAGGTAGTTTTTTTTTTTTTCCAGTCCTTTGCTATTATAAGTAGCTTTATCAGGAATATTTGAGTATGGATTTTTTTTTATCCTGACAACCTCCTCTGGTTGTAGGCTGTAGCCCTGGTAGCAAGATTACTGGATTAAAAGGTCTGAAGAGTTTTGTAAGACAGTATATAGGTTTCATTTTGCTTTTCAAAAAGATTGAGGGGTGGCTAGGTGGTGCAGTGAGTAGAGCGTCGGCCCTGGAGTCAGAAGGACCTGAGTTTGGATCCAGGCTCAGACACTTAACGCACACACAAACAAAAACCTAGCCGTGTGACCTTGGGCAAGTTACTTAACCCCAACTGCCCTCCAAAAAAAAAAAAAATTAAACCCATTCTCATACTCTACCAACCATGTAAGTGTGAACCCCTTCCTTCCCTCCTGTACCCCACCATAGTCCTGCTAACTGCTGAGGGCATTTTATCCATGTTTTACTGTCTTTGCCAAAATGCTAGGTATAAGGTCATTTCTAAGTTATTTTTATTTGGAGGGCCCTAATTTTAGAATTGTTCATCTATTTTATTGTAGTTGTTGATAATTTTTGTTTCTTTTTAGAAGAACTGCCTGTTCAGAACTTCCTATTGGTGAATGACTCTTACTTTTATAAATTTGTATTAGCTTATTGTGATATTGATTGGCATTACATTTAATTGGTATATTAATGTTAGTAATGTCATCTTTTCTGTATATGCTTGACCTATCTGGTCATTATATTTTTCTTCAATTAATTAATTCCTCCATTGTCTCTATGACAGTTATCTGACAGTTGTCTTTACAGAGATTCTTTGTGAGTCTTAGTAGGCTAATTCAAAAACAATTCATTTATCTTTCCATCTTTTTCTGATTTCTGTTGTTTGTAATATTGTTGATATTTCCTTGAGGAGAAAGTAAATAATCTTATATCCCATGATTTCTGAAACTTAAAAAAAAAATCCGAACCTGTAATTTTAGTGGTGTAAGGCACTCCTGAAAAGAAAACTCCTCTACTAATAAAGATCAGAAAATGTTCTACAACAAATAGTCTTAATTACAGTTACCTTGGGCACTGAGAGGTTCAGAGATTTGCCCAGAGTCACATAGTCAGTATAGATTAGAGGTAATACTTGAACCAGGTACCTGACTGAAGAAAATTCTTTATTCATCATGTCACAGTAACTCTTTCTGAAGCTATTATCTTTGTGGGGTTTTTTTGCTTTTTTTTTTTTTTTTTTTTGGAGGGCAGTTGGGGTTAAGTGACTTGCCCTAAAAATAGCTAGTTTTTGTGTTAAGTGTCTGAGGCCAGATTTGAACTCAGGTCCTCCCGACTCCAGGGCCAGTGTTCTAATCACTGCACCACCTAGCCACCCCTAGCTACTATCTTTAAAAATATTTCTAATTAATTTAAAAATTTTGTTTTTAAAAATTTGATTTCCAAATTCTTTTTCTCCTTCCCACTCCTCCCTCACCCATTGAGATGGCAAAGAATACAATATCCAATTATACATGTGAAGTCATGCAAAACATTTCCATATTTAAAAAAGCAAGAAAAATAAAGTGAAAAAAAATCATGTGAAGCTATTACCTTGACAAATTTTGAGTGTGTTGAGATTCTTGGGCTTCACATATAAAACCACTTTATATAAAAATAGAAATATTTAACTTCCTCTTTGATAATGCTAATTCTTTACTTTCATCTTCTTGCCTTATTACTATACCTAGCATTTCTAGAACTATGTCAAACAGTAATTTTGAGAGTGAACAGCCTTGTTGTACTCATATTTCTATTAGGAAAGTTTCTAATGTTTCTCTGTTCCATATAATGCTAGCTCTTAGATTCAAATAAATACCTTTTGTCTTCTTTATGTAACAAAATCAGAGTATGAGACCAGGTTCTGATATGTTGCCAGGGTGGGAGGGAGGGGGATAGAATAGACTTTAAGAATGCCCTAGACAACATACATGTTGCTATTTGCATAGAACAGAGGGGCTGCTAGTGAAGTTAAAACAGTTTCCCTACCACAATGTCTCAAAATCCCTTTTCCATTTGAAGAAATTGAGCACTAGGGAGATTTACCTCAGCTAAGGGTTATGATAAGACCTAGGAACTAAAATGAGTTTTGTTTTGTTTTGCTTTATTTCTACTTCAAGTTGGGTGACAGTTGAATTGAGAGACCCAGAGGAAGAAATTGAAGACAAGGCACTTAAAAGACATTCACCAAAACATTTAACAGAAGAGTCCTAAGGAGAGCTCAAGGGCAGACACAAACTCAGCCTCAGTCTCTGTAATTTCTAACGCAGTCTGGATAACGAGAAAGGAGTTTTATAACCATTTAGCCCAGAAACTTAGCTGAGAAACCTGGCTGAAGAGAACAGAGCTTTAAAACCAGTGGCTGAAAATTCTGGTTGAGGAAAGCCATAGTCCTCTCTACCTGACAGGTTTACCAGACATAACTCTTCCAAAAAAATGGAGGTGGACCACAGGTAGCTTTGTAGATAGCATCTTAGAAGCACAGAAGAAAGCTGTGAGGCAAGCTGACAGAGCCGACATAGAACTGTGGCCTCTGCTCTGCAGGGGAAAAGCTTGATAACCAAAGGATCTTCAACTAGATGGGAGAGGTAGCTAAAACAATTGGTAAAAAAAGCTATAACCATAACATCAATAGTGAATAATGTATAAGGTATTAGGTGACACTGAATAAAATTAGAGTTGATGGATGACCAGATATAACTGAGAGCCGTGCCTAGCAAAGAGTAGCTGAGAGTAATGCCTGGCACAGAATAGTGGCGTGTAATGCTTGGCAGGGAATAAGTCTGGCAGAGAACAGCTCAATGACATCAATAGAAGACTTTAGCAGCTCTGCATTATTGGAGGCATGAGTTACTCTTAGGCTTACCTGATTGCTGACAGTTTATCAGTGGTTAGTGAATTTATAATCCTCTCAGAATGATAGCCCTAACTAACTTCAATGACTGACCTCATTGTATTGACTTCTGCGCTGTTTAGAGACCTGAAATCTGAAGCCCCATTTCATGGCTTGTAGTCAAATGATCCTTGGGATAACCTGGTTTTGATTTGTGATACCATCTGCTCTTTGCCCTCGAGTTTTGTTGTTGTTGTTGTTGTTGTTGCTGTTGACACCTCTGTGTAACATTAGTATTCCCTTTTGACCTCAAAATAAAACCAAATGAGTTCATAATGACTCAGTTACCATCTCTAACAAATAGTGTGAGCTTGGTCCTTGATAAAAATGTTGAAAGGAGCAGGGCCACGAACAAAACTCAGTTATGTTCTGCTAAAGTCACCCCTCAAATTTTATACTGGCCCATTGGTCAGGACTATTTAGGTTCAATCAGTAAATCAATTCCAAATCTACTATACTGTTCTATTGTTTTTGTTGTCATTCAATCATTTTATGTAACTCTTCATGATCCCATTTGGGGTTTTCTTGGCAAAGATACTAGAGTGGTTTGCCATTTTCATCTCTAGCTCATTTTATAGTTGAGGAACTAAAGCTAATAGGGTTAAGTGACTTGCCCAGGGTCACACAGTAGTAAGTACATGAGGCCAGATTTGAACTCATGATGATGAGCCTTTCTGACTCCAGGCCCAGCGTTGTATCCACTGTGTTACCTAGCTGCCATATCATCTGCATTAATCTGTCTTGTCCACAAAAATAACTTGAAAGATTTTGTTAAATACCTTGTTGAAATCCATGTATAACATATCTATAAAATTAAATCGATCTACCAATTTATTCATTCCTACATCAGCTGAGTATGATCAGACCATTGATCTGTTAGAGAAAAGATGGAAATTAAAATAAAACTAGAAGAACAATAATGAGAAAGATGTTCTATAATAGAAACAGCTCCATCTTGGACTTTTTAAACAAATTATTAGTAAGGAAAAATAAATAATGGGTGCTAGAAAGGTACCAGTGATTACAATAATTTTATAAGATGTATGTATAACAGATACAATTAACTGGGGAGTAGTTCTCCCTTGCCAGACTTTTCGTGAGGGGGAGAACACAGGGATGGTGCCATTTCCCCCACTCTGGTAACATGGCAGCTACAGATAGGTGAGCTAATTCTGATCCTCAGCTGCCTCTTCTGTTCTCTGTTTCTTGCCTAAGAATAGGTGACCGAATGATTAACCTGTTATAACCATTCCCAGCCTTGGAAGCAATGTTGTGAGTTCCAGAGGTTGGAACTTCTGAGATTTTCCAGTCGGAACTGAATAGCAGAAGGAAGTTTTAATATGAAATAGGATGATCACCAACAGGAGGAAGAGCTCAATTCCTGTCCTGGCTTGTCAGAAGCTATGAATGTGGAGGGAATTATCTGGATAGTGCAGATTTGAGGTAAAATTTGAATGTTAATTTGGCAGTACTCCAAACTGTATAATGGTATACTCAAATGGAGTGTGAGTTTTTTTCTGTCAATGTGTAATTTTTAGTCTTTTAAATTAGCATTTATTTTGTGTATAGAGGAAATAAATAGTTGTCCTATACCTGATTTACATTTTACACTTACTACTTTCTACTCAGGTTAGTCAAAGGACACTTATTAAATGCTTACTATGTGCCGGAAACACAGTTCAAAGAAAGATAAAAATCAGTCTCTGCCTTCAAGGAGCTCACATTCTAGTGGGGAATAGAAACATGAAAAGAACTGGGTACATAAAAGACATAAAAAGAGCAAGATGAAAGGTAATCTCAGGTGAACACACTAACAGCTTGGGGAGCCAGGAAAGGTCTTCCATGGGTCAGATTTGTCCTGAACCTGGAAAGAAGCCAGGGAAACTAAAAGGTGGAGGTGAATTGGGGAAATATTCCAGGTATAGGGGAGAGTCCCCCCTGGCTCAGCAGCAATTGTTTTTATTACACACAAGTATCAGAGAGGAAGGGAAAGGCACATGGTAGGTGAGAGTAGGCTTCAATATAAAACAAATGAGTACCTAGAGGAATTGAGGAATTTTTAAGAACAGGAGTAAAGAATGTCATTAGGTTAATATATGCTAGGAAAATGAAATGGGTCAGTCCTGTTGTGAAGCTGAGGGATGACAGGTAAGGGCCCAGGTTCTCCAATGATATCTTTACAATGTTAAGAGAAAGAAAGGAAAACCTTAGATATATTAGATCAGTTCCCTTTGGAAAATTCATGAGAACACATAGACAAAAGTTATACAATATGGGCAGGCATGAACGGGTTGCAATCTGCATTGTTGTAGGGATTATACAAATTGATGAGATCATAGATCTGTTTGAGCATTTGAGAACACCATTCTAGTGAATATCTCAAAAAAGTGGTTTGCCATGACTTTTCTTAATGAACCCATGGTCTGTAAAAGAAGAGTTTAAAATGACAATTTCTATTGATTACCACTTTCTTTTCCTCATAAACCATCTGTCTAATAACCCATTCTACAGTTTTGTCTGGAATTGACATCAACCTAATGGTGGTAGTGTGAAGATATTCTACCTTCCTCTTCTCTCTCTTCCTAACTCCCCCACCCCTTCCCCTGCCCCAACTGCTGTTGGGCTCAGAGGACACCTTATAACATATTTCAGACGTGAGTCCCTAAAGTCAATCTCATCTGCGGCTGTCAACCCTAACAATTTGACTAACAGAATATGCCTCTGGATCCTTCTAAACCTCTCTCAATATATACATAAAAACAAAACCCTGAAGTGGAGTTCTGCTCTCATAGAATTACAGAATATCAGAGCTAAATGAGACATTAAGGATCATCTAATTCCTTCATTTTGTAGATGAGGAAATTGAGACCCCATAATAAAAAATGACTTACACAGGGTCACCCAGCTAATAAGTCACTGAGCCAGACCTGGAATTGAAGTCTCCTGACTCAAAATTTTGTGGTTTATTACTCTACCTCTTGGAATCATAGGCTTAGAGCTGAAAGGAACTTCATAAGTCATTTATAGACATCTCAACAAATCATGAATACCATCCAAAATCCTTAGTAAGTGTTATTCCACTTCAATACCCCCCCCCCATATTTGGAACTCAATGCAGTTGGAGCAGTCTGTTTTATGTGGGAGCAGCTCCACATCTTCCTCCTTATAATTTCTACCCACCAGACCTACTGCTCCTCTTCAGAACCAAGCAGAACCTATCATTCATATGATGAAAAACCTCCAGATTCTTGGAGAAAGATATATTTCCAGGAAGTCTTCTCTTCTCTAAGCTAAACAATTCCAGTTCCTTCTATTGATCCTCATGTGCTGTGGTTTTTAGTCCTTTTACCTTCTTGGTTATAACCTCCTGAATGCATTTTACTCTGTTATTGTACTTTCTAAAATGTAGCAGCCCAAACTGTACACAGCACTCGAGATATGGTCTGATCAGGGAAGAGCACAGTGAGACTATTATTTCTTTCATTTGGATAATATACTTTTATTAATAATGCTGTCTAACATCACATCAGTTTTCTTGAAGGCCACATGATATATTAAGCTTTCAATACACTAGAACCCCTTGAAGACTTTTTTTACATACAGGGTCCACCATACATGTTCATATAGTTGTTTTTTTTAACATAAAGGGAAAATTTCAAATTTCCTCCCTATTAAATTTTATTGTTTTCTTCCTCTCATCCTTACAATCTGTCAAGATGTTTTAGTGTCTGATTATCTTAATATAGAAAATATCTTTCTCAATTTAATGTCAAATACAAAATTGACAAATGAACCATCTATGCCTTTTCAAAATGTTTTTATTTATCACTTCTGTTTTTACATTGCCCATATTTGCCCCTGTAGACCTTTCTTTTCTTGCTCAGAGATCCAATTCCTATAACAAAGATTTTTTAATAAAAAAAGAAAAAGGAGGCCCTGAAGATGTCGGGGGGGTCAGCTCAGAGGCCTGATCAACATGGTGGCGAGTTGACCCACCAACCACAAGGGCCATTGTCAGGCCTATAACTGCAGGGCTGAGACTGGATGGAGCTGGCTACAGAACCCACAGAGTGACAGAGAGAAGCTAACCTCCCACTGAAGACAGCCCAGCAGGCCAGCAGGAAGTGGCCAGCATAGTGCTCTGGGAGCCAACCCCGGCCTTGTGAGGGCCTGAGGTTTTAGCTTCAGCATGGCCTGACTAGCCTCTGGCTGGAGGGGCTTCAGATCACCAGCAACTGTGGCAGTTTGCAGAATTATCAATCCATAGATGCTAAGGACAAAGTGAGAGGTCAGTGCAGTGTGGACTTTCGGACCTGGGAATTCAGGAGTTTGATCGACCTTTGCCCCTGTGGTGAGAAGAGGCTGAGGCAGCTGCTTCCACGTGGATGCTTCAGAACTCCTGGCCTGCACATTGTAGGGGGACCAAGCAACCAGTCTGAGGGGTAATTGCTCTTGCTTTAACCTTCTTGGATATGGATTTCAGTCTAGGGTGGAGGTCCTGGAGTGTGTGACCAGTTTGCCAGAGTGTGGGGAGGCTTCAGAGAAGGCACCCAACTAATAGCTCCAGCAGCTGAGAAAACCCCGGCAATTGGGACAAAGCTCCCCCCTCTGGTAGCAAAGCTCTACTGTGGCAAAAAGCTCAGAAGTCAAGTAATTGAGTGGCAACATGAGCAAATGAGGGAAGCAAGGCAAGCACAGTAATACAACTTTGGACTCCATTATTGGGGACAAAAAGGATCAAAGCATGGGAACAGGAAGAAGACAGCAAAGTCAGAACTCCTGCACCAGAAGCTTCCAAGAAAAGAATAAGCTACTTATAAGCCATAGAGGACCTTAAGAAGGATTTTGAAAACCAAATAAAAGAAGGGGAGGAAAAATTGGGAAGAAAAATGAGAATGATGTAAGATAATCATAAAAATAGAGTCAACAACCTAACTGAAGAAAATAACACCTTAAAAAATAGACTAATTCAAATGGCAAAAGAGGCCCAAAAGCCAAATTTGCCAGATGGAAAAAGAATCTCAAAACCTCACTGAAGAGAATCATTCCTTCAGAATTAGATTGAAGCAAGTGGAAGCTAGTGACTTTATGAGAAATCAAGATACTTAATTAAACAGATCCAAACAAATGAAAAATTGAAGGCAATGTGAAATATCTCATGGAAAAAACCACTGACCTAAAAAATAGATCTAGAAGAGATAATTTAAAAACTATTGGACTACCTGAAAGCCATGATCAAAAACAGAAGCTAGAAATCATCCTTCAAGAAATTCTCAAGGAAAATTGCCCTGATGTTTTAGAACCAGAGGGCAAAACAGAGGTTGATCTACAGATCACCTCCTGAAAAAGATACCAAAAGGAAAACCTTTAGGAATATTATAGCCAAGTTCTGGAGTTCCCAGATCAAGGAGAAAATATTACAAGCAGCCAGAAAGAAACAATTTGAATACTATGGAAGCACAATCAGGATAATCCAGGATCTGGCAGCTTCTACACTGAAGGATCAAAGGGCCTGGAATAGGATATTCCAGAGGTCAAAGGAGCTAGGATTAAAACCAAGAATCACCTACCCAGCAAAACCAAGTATCATTTTTCAGAGGAAAATATGGTCATTCAATGGAATAGAGGACTTTCAAGCATTCTTGATGAAAAAAACCAGAGTTGAATAGAAAATTTGACATTCAGATACAAGAAGCAAGAGAAGCATGAGAAGGTAAACAGGGAAAAGAAATCATAAGGAACTTACCAAAGTTGAACTACTTACATTCATATATGGAAAAACAATAATTGTAACTCATGAAACTTTTCTTAGTATGAGAACAGTTGAAGGGGATAGAAATGTATGTGTATACATACATATATATGTCTATGCATATCTGAGAATGTGTGTATATGTGTACAGCTATACATAGACAGAAAGTACAGGACCACTTGAATAGGAAGGGATGATACTTAAAAGGTGAAATTAAGAGGTGAGAGAGGAATAGAATGTGAGGAGATGGGGAGAGATAGAATGGGGTAAATTATCTCACATAGAAGGGACAAGGGAAACCTGTTACAATGGAGAGCAAGAGCAGGAAGGCAAAAGGGAAAGAATCAACTCTATTCTCAATGAATTTGGCTTAGGGAGGGAATGACATACACACTAAATAGGGTATCTCACCCTACAAGAGAGTAGGGGGGAAGCGAATGAGGGGGGTGGTGATAGAAGGGGGGGCAGGCTGGGAGGGGAGAGAAGTTGGAAGCACCCACTTTTGAAAAGGGACAGGATCAAAATAGAGAATAGAACAAGTAGGGGATGGGATGAGATGGAGGGAAATATAGTCAGTCTTTCACAATATATCCACTGTGGAACTGTTTTGTATGCCTACACATGCAAAAGGCCTATGCTGAATTGCTTGTTTTCCCAGTAAGGATAGGTGACAAGGGAGGTAGGGAAGAAATCTGGAAATCAAAGGTTTAAAATCAAATGTTTTAAAAATTTATTATTATTATCATTGTTGTTATTTTACAAGTAACTGGGAAATAAGATATACAGGCACTGGGGCATAGAGATCCTCCATGCCCTACTGGAAATTTGGAGGGGGGATGGGGGAAAACATAAGAGAGAGAAGATTGGGGAAGGGGATATTCATTGGGATCGCTGTTTTGGGATGGTGGATAGGGGAAAAATGGGAAGAAAATTTGTAACTCAAAATCTTGTTGAAATGAATGATGTAAACTAAACTAAATTAAATTAAATTTAAAAAAGAAAAAAGAAAAAGGGGAAGAGAAAAAAAGCCCCAGCAAAACAAACCAATACATCCAAAAAAAAATCTGAAATCCTATGGAATATTCCACACCTGTGAATTCCTCTGCCTCTGCAAAGTAGGGACAGGAGAGGTGTCTCTCTTCTTTGGGGGTAAGCTTATTCTTTAAGCCATATATGCTTGCTGATAAATCATTGATACTCAGAAGAGAGAATAGAGCTGGGTATGTAGATCTATAGGGAGATCATAATTGAGCCTATGGGAACTGATTAGATTACCAAGAAAGAGAACAGATTGAGTAAAGAGAAGGGGTTCTGGGACAGAGCCTGGCAGTAAACCAGTGCTTCAGATAGCTCTAACTCACTATCATATACTGTGTAAAATATATCTTTCCCTCTTTTTTTTTTTTAAGTAGGATAAGATTTCCCTGTCCCCACTCTTCAAGACAGTTTTAATGACACAAGGTACACTTTTTTTTTCTATCATCAAGTCCATACTCTGGACTTCACTTACCTCCCACAGATTTAGAGCTGCTAGCTCTCATCAGTTTCTCAAGTTCCTCTAACTCAGCTGGTCATGAGCATGGGTGGAGGGAATGTGACTAGCTTCTTTTCAACACCTTGTCCCCTTCCAAGAATATGAAACTCTTCTCAGGCTTATATTTTTAAAAGGTTTGCACCTATGTCAAATTCTCATGACACGAAAGGTCCAAGTATATTTTGGAGAATTTCCTAACTTCTCTTAGCTCAAAGGCCCCAAACAGGAAAACTGGTGAAATATACAAATAGTACTCTTCAGTATTCATAGACTGACTTAACTTAAAAATATACTTCATAACATTATAGAATATTGTTGTTTTAAAAAGGGGTGGGGTACAATATAGGGATCCTCCAATAAACTATTAATGTCAAAGATATATAAAAATCCCCACTAATTTATATCTCTGCCCCTCCCCTACCCCAAAACCACACTTCAGTTTTAGTTTTGGCTGTTGCTCTGTAGTGGGTAGAGGAGCAAAAGGCAGTTTTATTTTTTTTCTGTTTCCTACCAATTTTCATTTTCTTGTTTCTCTCTCTGGGTTCATGCTCCTGGCTCTTCTACTTAAAAAAACAACAACAACCCATTCTTCACTTGTTATCATCTTCACTCTCTTCCATGCATGCTATTAGGTAGATGCCATTTATTTTCCCTAGTCACTCAAAAGAAAGAGAGAAGAGTAAAGATTCCATTACAATATTACACTTATGGACTATGAACTGAGGTTATTAATGAAAATTTGAGAAGGAAACAAGCTTTTATTTTTCACAGATACTTTTATAAGAGATCACATGTGTAAGGTCATAAGACAGAGATGTAGCCAACATAAGATGTTGCTATGTTTATCATTAAATGATTTTTTTAAAAAATTAACTCTGAACAAAATGCATCTAGGTTCTCTTTAGAAAAAGTGTCTCATACATATATATTTAAGTTATTCAATATTCTGTGGCACACATCTACAGAGATAACTTTATTCAAAGGTCCCTTGAGTACTGATAATCAAATGAGGTTAAAAACAAAACAAACCAAAAATAGGGAGATCATCTAAATAATTCACCATTATCATAAAAACTTCAGAAAAAATTTTAAAAAGTTGAAAAAAAATATAGACGACTTTAATTCAATCAAACCATAGTGCATTGAAAACATGCTCACTGGAGCTCGTACACCCACACACACACACACACACACACACCCCTATTAAGTGAAATACAAATCATCTACAATGGGGAAAAAGTAGTTGAAAAACGTATGTTGCCCAGATCATATAGCTGGACAGACAGTCCATCAATTTACAACTGGGTTTCAATTAGTGCAAATAATGAGTCCTATAAATTAGTTGCATTTATTTGAATTCACAGTAGTCCAAGTAATAATCATGCAAAATGTAGTAATTGGTTCCAGCACAATGGAGATATGCAGTGTGAATTTGAACAATACAACCATTTCATTGGATTCATTATTCATTTTAATCAAGACTTAATACTCACTAGCTATGTGACCCTGGGAAAGTCCCTAACCCTGTTTGCCTTAGTTTCCTCTGTAAAATGAGCTAGAGAAGGAAATGGCAGTATCTTCTCCAGTATCTTTGCTAAGAAAACCCCAAATGAGATCACAGAGTCAGACATGTCTAAAATAACTAAGCAACAACAAGAGCAAGAAGTTATAGTTCATCAATAGGTATGTATGGAACATATGCTATAGCTAGAAAATAAGCTAGACCCAGCTCTGGATGCCCTCCAACCCCATTTACTCCTCTAACTTGGAGAACAGTAATCAAATAAAGGTTCATGACCAAAGCAAACCTCCCTGGTCATCACTCTCCTATAAATGTCATCTCCCCCAGTCACAGTGTAAGCTCCTTGAGGGCAGGGACTGCCAAGGTTTTTGTCTTCCATCCCTAGCACTAAATACAATGCTTGACAAGATCAAGAGCTGGAAGATAGCTCAGATAGCATCTAATCCAACCCCTTCATTTACAAATGGGGAAACTGAGACCCACAGAGGTTAAGAGGCCCACAGATTTCCCTAAGGTCAAATAGGTAGTAAGTGGCAGATCCAGGATTCAAACTCAGGTTTTCTGATTTCAGATGCAGAGCCCTTTTTGCTATACCATGCTGCTTCATCATTGTGCAAATGTTTAATCCAAAACTAAAGTTAGATTATAAAACAAGGGAAAGCTAGCATAATATGCATTATCATGGTATAGTGGAAAGAATATTGGATTTGGAATCAGAGCATGTAGGCTCAAATGACAGCTCAGCTACTTATAACATGTTTGCCCCTGGGTAAGGTGGTATAGTGGAAAGAGCACTTAGAGTCAGGAAGATCTGAATTCAAATCTAGTCTCAGACACTTACTAGTTTCCACTTCTGTTCACCTCAGTTTCCTCACCTATAAAACAGGGATAATAATAGCATCTACCTGCCTGGGCTGTTGTGAAAATAAAATAATAACTATAAAACATTTAGCCTGGCCTGGTGTCTGGCTCTTGGTAAGTGCTATATAAATGTTATTATTATTATTATTATTTCAATTCTCTGGACTTCGGTTTTTTCATCTCTAAAATGAGGGGTTATACTAGACAACTTCTAAGATCCAGTTATAAATTCCAACATAGGATGTATCTAGAAGAAGAAATTGTGAGAGTAGTATAACAAACTAGAGAGGCAATAGAAGGATAGTCCCACATATTACATGACTACATCCAAGATATTAAAAAAGCCAGAGCACTTTGGGTATTAAAATATAGATAAGAATTGCTCAGGATGAGAAGTCATGAAAGGTTTGTGATCTGTATGATTGGGAGTGAACCCACACTGACAAAATCATGGATTTACCCAAATACCAAAATACTATGCATTACAGAGGCATGGCACAGGAAAGTAAAATAAGAACTGCAATACTTAAATGGATCTGTGATCTCATCAGCATGTTTATATAATACAACCTAGCCATGTGTTTTCTTCCTCTGATATGCTTGTTCATGTCCTTTCGTAGATCCTTGACAGGGGCTTCAGAGTATGCTGGCAATCATTCTATATATCTCTTAACATTTTGTAGATACCATAAGTTCATGTAGGCTGTCCATGGTTGTTATTTCTGCCCCTTACTACATGATCTGCTCATTTTCTTTTTCAGTAAAACATCAGTACTGTTTTTTCTGAACTTCCTTATTGGTTCTAAGTTGGTAATGTGTCGTAGCCTATTCATCATACACTTCTTTATTGTCCTTTGGGGGAATCTCAACTTTAATTCTTTAGTGACCTCGATATTTCATGAATTACAGTCATAAAGCAAGACTGGAAGGACAGTACTATTGTAAAAGAAACAGTATTTCAGGCGAAGAGCTTGGAGGTCTTTAAAAGCAGTTTCCCAAATGTGATCAAGCATGCTCTCCTCCTCCCATTCAGTTCTGGTCCAGTTCATCCTCCATCTATATAGTGTCTGTCTAAGATATATGTACTGATAACAAAGCTCTATGGTTAACCATACAACTATATTCTAGAGCCTGGAGTATAAGCATCCACCAGCCACTTGGTTTTTCCTTTGTGGAGACTTAGACTGAATTGTCTTGATTATAGATCTTACATAGGAGGATCATGAAAGTGCTCAGTCTTAATACTATCAAGAGAACATAGGTGACTTAATCATCCATAAGAAAATTCTCTACCATTTGGATTATACACTGGGTATATACCATGACAGTGGCAAAAACATTTGCTAAGTATATGTCTCCTTATTTTATATCTTGCTGAATATTAATAATCAGAAGGCTTAGAAAAAAAGTTATCTCTTTTGGTACATTTTTCAGGGAATTGTATGTGAATCTGACAAATGCAGCGGATACAAATCCTGTTGGAGGAAAGCCTTTAAGACATTTTACTCTATAGAATCATGTTGGTTTTTTTAACAGTCGATGAACAATAAACCTAGTAGGATCTTGACTGAAAGCAGGACCTTTCAATCAGTTGTGCAATTGTAAAAAGATGGTCTGCCTGCTCACTTCTCATAAACCCATCAAGGATTCCCTTGAGGTATGTGCAGATTATACTCAGGAAGATTTTGTAGAGGTGGGAAAGTAGGCATCTAGAGCTACAGTTATTGATATTTTTCTTAGTTACCTATTCTTGGTAATCATTTCCTTTCCTCCTGCTTGGCATTCTCCCCTCTTTCAGATATCTTGAGAATTAATCCCTCAATGCTCTCAATATCATGTTACCTCTAATTGAAATTCTTCTATGCATTCTTGGACTACAAAGTGCCTCTGCTTTTCTCAACTTTGTTTTCTTTAGTGCTATTTCCACTTTCTACCTAGCTCTAGTAATTGATAGAAACAAAAGAAAGTTTGTTCAAGAAATCATAGAATCTCAGACTTGACTAGGACCATGAACAAGAGTCTCCTGTGCAGCATACCTGACAGGTGGTCATCCAGTTTTTGCTTTCAGGAGATCTATAAATAGGAATGATCAAACCATAGATTTAGAAGGGACTGGCAGCATTTATATTCACTCAGCAGCATAGAAACAACTGAGTTTAATACCTATCTAGCAAGAATGAAGTTAAAATAGGAAACCATCAAATGACCAGCTTTCTGCTCTTCAGTCCCACCCTCATCTGAAACCCAGAAGCCTCCAAGGTGGAATTTTCAGTGTTCAGGGTATCACAGTCTTTTGTCCTGGAGTCTTTTTCCACCCCTCAACAGAATTTGTTTTTTAAAAAGAGCTAATTTGAGGGCACATTTTGTGATGCTTGCTTTGGGCCCCAAAATTGCTGGCTTGGCCTGGTCACTTATATTGCCTACCATGGAAGCACACTCTGCCTCCTGTGTTTTCCTAGCATATTAATGGGTATAGCCTCCTTTTATTGGCTATGTGGCCAGAAAAATCTACACCTTTAAAACTAGCCAGACTGAGAGTCTCTCTTTACAGCTCACTGTTTCCTGCTGTGTCCAGAGGGTCCAGTTCACCAAAGGTCTGGACACAATGAACTTAACTGGAAAGAAGACATGCTCTCTTTTTTACCCAGGCCTGAAGTTTCTGTTCTGTGTCATTTGTCCTTAGTTTCAGGTGCCAGTGTTGATCCCCGTTAGTGCGAGTGTTCAAGTCATACCTTGGAGCCAGGAGTCCAGGCAAGATGTTGCAGCCAGCCAGTCTGTTACAGAAAATCTGCAGTCAGAGTGGCTGGGACTTGAGGCTGAAGCAGGTTTGGACTTGGAACTGAATTGTGTTTTATAGGAACTGAGCTAAGCTATGAATCTAATCCCCTTCCCCACTCCAGAATGTGAGGTGGTGAAAAGTGGGGTAGAGAAATATTTTCTACCTCCCGGAGAATATGCCCGTATATTTGTTATACCTTCAAAGTAAATATTCCCTTATAAAGACAAATGTGACTGATACATACCTAAACAGAACTGGGATGTAGGGGATCACCCCCTATACTTGCAGAAACACCTTGGTGGAGGCAGGAGCAATTAGCCAAGAGCCTAAATACCCTACACCATTTAAAGTGTACAACTCTGGGGGAGAGGTGTGATGTAATACTTGGACTTCAGGCCAGGGTAAACAGTATTACACTAGTAATATTCTTTCTAAAATACTTTAAAGTAAAAAGAGTGGGAGAAAAGTCAGTGTATATCTTCCATGCTAGATAACATAGATAGGAGCTATAATATAGGAAGACCAGCAGTAGAAACAACTAGTAATTCATTTGAGACAGAATTCAAGAAAAGAGAACAACCAGCATGGCTTCATCAAGAACAGGTCATGCCAGACTAACTTCATTTCCTTTTTTGACAGGATTACTAGACTGGCAGATCAGGAAAAAACTTACATAGTCTAGATTTCTGTAGAGCATTTCACAGAGTCTCTCCTACAATTCTTATGGATGACTTAGAGGAAAATATTCTTTTCCACTTTATTTTAATGTTCTTCAGAGCAGAGAATAGTTCAAATCTGGGACCAATCTGATGGGACACACTGCGGTTATCATAGTCTTTCTTCTAAACTTTTGCACAAAAACAGCCTTGAGGTATAAAACTGGCTTATTGTCCTGTTTTTTTTTCTTTTAAAGTTCACAATGGCTTTATTTGTGCTTTTGAGTTTTATGAATAATTTTTGATTTTACACCTTATTTCCAGTTCTAAAGCTCCAACAACTCTTCCCTTTTAAAAAGACATTTACTTTTTAAAAGTTCTTTTGTTTTTAGATCACAATCATTTCTAAATCTATTCCTCTCCCCTCCCCTCCTCAGAAAGTCATCCTTTGCTACAAAAGGAAAAAAAAGAAAAAAAAAGTTCTCCAAAACCAACACATTAAATGAGACTTACAGTATATGGAATGTATTTAGAATATAACCTACTTGAGATTAAGACTATTTTTGGTTCTTTGCTTTTTCTTTATTTACATCCTTGGCACTTACCATAGTGCCATAGATTAAGCACTTAATAAAGGCTTAATTAATCAAGTAATTAATATTCTATTTCTATATTCTACCAACTCTCCAATGAAAGGAAATGCATTTTCTTATCTCCTCTTTGAGAGTCAGGATTGGTCATTATACTTACACAGCATTTGTTTTCAATTTTTCTATTGTTTTCCTCATTTATATTGCTATAATAATAAAAGTTATATACAAATATAGAACATATATATATAATTTTTTGCAGAACATTTTACACATATTACCTCATTTGATCCTCACAACTATGTGGGGTTTATTATTATTATCTCCATTTTACAGCTGAGAAAACTGAGGCTGAGATTGTGACTTGCCCAGGGTCACACAGCTAGTGTCTGAGACAAGACAGATATCTAGGTTTTCCTGACTCTCTTTCCCCTAGACCACGTAGCTATTTCAATTTGTGTATGTTATTTTCTAGGTTCTGCTTATTTCATTTTCCATCAATTTATTTAAAAGCTTCCAATGTTTCTCTGTATTCTTTATATAAACTGTTTCTTACAGCAAAATAATATTCCGTTGTATTCACGAACCACAATTTGTTTATTTCCCAACCTGCAGAAGCCTACTTTGTTTCTAATTTTGTTTTTTTGTAGTTATAAACGCGGACACAAACATTTTTACACATAGGGAGACTTTCTATCTTTAACCCCCACCATGGGAGTAGTTCTCAGTGCTCAGCCCTGGGATCTATGGATCAAAGGATAGGGACACTTTAGTCACTGCAAAATTCCAAGTCCCTTTCCAGAATGGTTGGACCACAGCTACACCCACTAGGTTTTATTAGCATGCCTGTTTCCCCACAATACCTCCAACATGAACTATTTCCACCTTTTGTCAACTTTAGACGTTTACTGGATGTGAAGCTGACTTTCATTTATCAATAGTGGTTTGGCGCATTTGTTCATGTTTATTGATTTTTAATTTAATTTTCTTTTGGGAAGTTTGTTCATATCCTTTGGAATGGGTTGGGTCTGGAGGCAGTGAGTTCCCCCCACTGAAAGTCTGCTTTGTTGGGGTCTTCTTTGCCAGCACGCAGTGGGCAGCCTAAAACTGCTCAGATGCCGGGGCTGGATGGCAGGGGAAGTCCCTTCCTGCACGGAGGGGAGAGGGTCCTTTCCCACGCTCTTCCTGCTGGCAACAATGTGGCAGAAGAGCCTGGGAGCAGATGAGCACCTTTTTGTGCCTGGACTGCCTTTTCCTTTCATTCAGCCCAACTTTCCACAACACGTGGGGTTCCCCCCCAAACGCTCCCGCCACTTCTCCAAGGTTTTCCTTCTAGTTGAGAGAGGGTGGAGGTGACACCGAGGTAATCTTCCCAGAAGCCTTTTCGCGTTACGTGCCCCATCGCGACAAGCCTAGAGGGCGGGCGATTTCTTGCCCCTCCCCCTCCTCTCCTCTTCCCAGCAAAAGGCGGGAGGGGGTTGTACGGCGGGCGGCTGGACGAATGAGCGAGAGAGAAACGGCGAGGAGCGGCGCGGCGCGCGCGCGCTCCAAGGCACGCACGCACGCGACGGAGGCGCGCGCGCAGGCCCGGGCCTTGCCGCCGCCGCCATTTTACCTTCTGGTCCTGGCCGCACGGCGGAGGCTGTTGTAGGTGGGGGGGCGGCCCCGAACGAAGGATCGCCCTTTTCCCTGTTGCCGCTGGTCGCCCCTCATCTCGTTCCCTCTCTCGCTTTTTAAAATCCCTTCTTTCATCGCTGCTGTGCCAGCGCGACCATGTCCAAGCGGCATCGGTTGGACCTAGGAGAGGATTATCCCTCCGGCAAGAAACGTGCGGGGACCGATGGGTAAGCGAGGCCGGCCCGAGGCGGGAGGGAACGCCGGGCTTTGTTGATATCTAGGCGGGCGGAGGCGAGGTCTTGGCTGGGCCAGACCGGCCCAGGGATTACCGGCATTTTCTTTCGGATCTCGAGCCTATGGCAAGCGGCCCGGGAAAGGTTTTCCCCTCCCGGGACCCCGCGGGTGGCGGCGCCAGCACCAGGCCCAGCCCCAGCCGGGGAGGCCGGAGGGCCTGGCACGAGTTTCCTTCCCTCCCCAGGCCTTCGGAGCTGCTGGGGAGCAAGGCCTGCAGGGGAATCGGGGAGCCTCGTGGCCAAATATTTCCGGCCACCCTGGGGTGGAGCGATTCTCGCAGGCCCGGGAATTCTCGCAGGCCCGGGAATTCCCCCTTCCCCGGTTGTCCTTCCGGAGAATCAAGAAGCTGGAGGCCGTGGGAGAGAGGGTTGGGTCTTCCCGGGTGAACCGAGGCTGAGCCCAGGAAAGGGAGAGCGGCGTGTGGGCCCAGGTGTGGGCCTCGGGGGGGGGGTGCGATCCTGGGGGGGGGTGGCGGCACGACGGGGAGAGGTCGTGGGGGGAAGGGCGCGCGCGCGGTGTGTATGTGAGAGTGTATGCAGTCTGTGTCCACACACGCTCACCCTTGCCAAGGCCCGAGCAGCAGAAGCGGGGTCCAGGGAGCTTGCTTGGGCTGTATCCATTCAAAATCTTTCAAAGTGGAAAGAGGACAACTTCCGCTTCATAGGCCATGCTCCCGCAGTCTTCTGGTTTTGCAGGTACTAGTTTGAAAGCTTGGTCCTGGTCATACTCAATCAACAGTGGAAGCACCTCTTTGTGGTATCCACTGCTATCTTCTTTTTTCCTCTAATTTTTTGACATTTTAATTTAAGTATTGAGTTCCAAATTCTGTCCCTCTCTACTCTCTCCCCTTCCTGAGAGTGTAAGCCGTCAGATATACATGTGCAATTATTTAAAACATTTCCATATAAATAATTTTGTACAAGACGACTGGAATAAGAGGAAAAAAATGAAAGAAAGTGGAAAATAACATGCTTTAGGCTCCAGTCAATATCAGCTTTTTCTCTGGAGACTGATATGCTTCATCATTAGTCCTTTGGGATTGTCTTGGATTATTGTATTGCTGAGAACAGCTAAGTCATTCACAGTTCTTCATCGAGTAGTATTGCGCTTGCTGTGTAAAGCCTCCTAGTTCTGTTCAATTCACTGCATCAGTTATTTAAGTCATTTCAGGTTTTTCTGAAATCATCCTATTTGACATTTTTTATGGAACAATAATATTCCACTACAGTTAGACTGCAGCTTGTTTAGCCCTTCCCCAATTAATGGGCGTCCTTTTTGATTTCCAGTTCTTAGCCACCACAAAAAAAGCTGTTATAACTATTTTTGTACAAATATAGTCCTCCCCCCCTTTTTTGGATGTCTTTTAGATATAGACCTAGCAGTGGTGTTGCTGGATCAGAGGTGTATGCACTGTTTGGTTGCCCTTTGGACATAGTTGGAATTTGCTTTCCAGAATGGTTGGATCAGTTCACAACTCCACCAACCAAGCGTTAGTGTTTCAGTTTTCCCATATTCTCTCCAACATCCAAAATTCTTTTTTGTCATATTAGCCATTCTGATAGGTGTAAGGTGGTACCTCTGTGTTGTTTTAATTTGCATTGGTGGTACCTCTGTGTTTTAATTTGCATTTCTCTGATCACTAGTGCTTTAGAGCTTTCTTATATGACTAGTAGATTTGATTTCTTTGTCTGAAAACTTTATATTCTTTGACCATTTATCAATTGGGGAATGACTTGTATTCTTAGAAATTTGACTCATTCTCTATATATTTGAGAAATGAGACCTTTATCAGAAATACTTGTAAAGTTTTTTCCCCCAGTTTTCTGCTTTCCTTTTAATTTTGGTTGTATTGGTTTGTACAAAAACTTTTTAATTTTATATAATCAAAATCTGTTTTGTACCTGTAATGCTTTACATATCTTCTTTGATTGTAAATTCTTCCCTTGTCCATAAATCTGACAGATAAACTATTCTATTCCCTTTTAATTTGCTTATTATATCTCCCTTTATGTGTGAATCATATGCCCATTTTGACCTTATCTTGATATTTAGTTTGAGATGTTGATCTATACCTAGTTTCTGCCAAACTGTTTTCTGGTTTTCCCAGCAGTTTTTGACAAAGTTTTTGTTCCAAAGGCTTGGATCTTTGGGTTTATCATATAGTAGATTACTATGGCCATTTACTATAAAGTAATTTGTACCTAATCTATTCCATTGTTCCACCACTCTGTTTCTTAGCCAGTTTCAGATTGTTTTGGTAATTACTGCTTTATAATGCACTTTGAGATCTGGTACTTCTGTTTCTTAGTGTCAGATTGTTTTGATAATTACCACTTTATAATAACAACTTAAGATCTGGTACAACTAGACCACCTTCTTTGGCATTTTTATCCACTGCTTTTGTAACTTATCCAGAATATTTTGAAATCTGAAGTAGTAAAATCTCATATTTGCAGCTTGGCCATTGCAGAAGTTTAATTGGGTCTTTAGGGTTTTTTTTTCCTTTTTCTAGAAACTTTGAGCAAATTAAAGTCACCCATTTGGAAGGCAAAATTTTTGGAGGTCACATTTCTATTGAAATATTTGCTCAGGTTGTTTTCTCTTCCTGTATTCATTCTTGGAGAAGAGATGGTATGGATTTTCCTAAAACTCATTCAGTCTTGCCCATAATAGGTACTTAAGAAATTGTTGTGAAAGGAATAATACTCTGCATCCCAGATCTAAGCTTATTGGTATAATTAAGCAACAAAGTCATTGTTGTTTTTTGTGCCCACTCAATGCCCCAACTCTGCTACTCACCCCTGACTTTGGACAAATCACTTGAGTAGGTTTCCTCAGCTTTAAAATAAGGGTTTTGTTCTATAAGGTCTTTTCCAGCTTTTAATCCTGTGATCTTATAAATGCCAAAGCTAATTGCCTCCAATGAACAATTTCACTGAATTTATTCTGCAGTTTAACCTTTTTTCCCCCCTTTAAACGTTTGATCTTGTGTTTATTCCAGGCTGATACTAAGTGGATCATGATTTCTCTGGTATTAAAGTGTAGAATAAAGCAGGAGGGGTTTTCTTACTCAAAAGTTTTTGTTACCTAGTTTTTGAATATTTAAAACAGAATATGTTACATTTCAATATTTTTCAAGAAGTTTCACAACTTTAGACTAAATTTACTTGTATTTCTAAGGTGTTTTTTTTTTTAATTTCTGAAAAGTTCATTTCTTGGAGGCCTTTATTCTTTAGTTCTGAAATTGTTATCTATAATACCCCAGTGAAGGAGAGAACACTAGGCTCTTAAATTTTTGAGGCAGAACAGAGTGCTTTTGTCGTCCTTAGGGATGGAAGTGACTTTGTTTCCTGTAGGGAGAAAACCAAATATTGTTAAAAGTATTTTGAGAAACTAAAACTAACATTTGTTAAGGCAGGGTTTATGTTAGAGGGAATATTAAATTCACTTCCTTAAGAGTGGTGGTTGGTGCATCTTTGCAGTAATGTCTCATGTCCATGTAGCTAAATTATGTCTGCTTAAAGAGTCCCTAGGAACAGTGAATTTTCAGAATTCAATCTTAAAATTATTAGATACTGTCACTTTGACCTATTTACTTGGAGTTAAGTTGTATATGTCTAAAAGTTTTCAGCTCTTGGGATCAGCTATACTGTGAGTCTTTATCTATAGAAGTAAGACTTCATCTTTATAAAATGATCACATAATCCATTTGGCTGTATATAATACAACAGAAAGGGCTATACAAATTCACTTTGAAGGGTCAGTGTAATTTAGTCAAAGTAAGGCTGATTTGAAATGAGAAGACCTGGGTTTAAGTCCTGGATCTACTCCTAATTTAATCTGAGTGATGTTGGATAATTAGTAAGTGTGAAAACACCGACTCTGTACTAGACACAATAGATACAAATAAAAAATAGAAATTGCTCCTTCCCTTAAGGAGCTTACATTCTATCAAAGGAAATATCAAGCACATATAAGTAAATGTGTAATATAGACATAGTAGACAGTAATTTTGGGAAAGAGGGATGTCAAGAAACTTCTTGTAGGAGCCAGCATTTGAGCTTTGAAGAGAGCTAGAAATTTTTCAGATTTGTAGCTTAAAAGGAAGTTCATTCCAGGCATAGGGGTGGGGAAGGGGTACTGCCTTCTTTAAGGCACTGAAAATAGGAGATGGGATGAAGACTGATGGTGGAAAGAGTTCTGGCTGTGAAGTCAGAAGTCCTGGGTTCAGATCTTTTCTCTTACAGCATTGTGACCTCCAGCAAGACATTTAGCCTTCCCAGACCTCATTTCTCATCTATAAAATGAGAGGATTGAACTAGGTAGCCTCTGTTCTAGATCTATAATCCAACATATGTATGTGGGACAGCAAAGAACCCACCTACTATGACTGGAAGGTAAGAGTGCATGAAGAGGAGTTATACTTATATACTTAATTGGTTATACTTACATACTTATTAGACAAGTAGAGTGAAGACAGATTTTCAGAGGTTACAAACAGGAGTCCATATTGTATCCTAGAAGCAGTAGGGAGCCCCACTGGAGCTTTATAAATAGGAATGTGGTATGGTGAAACCTATGCTTATCATAGCACTTTGGCCAATATGTGAACAGTGGAATAATGTGAACAATGGCAAGTAGAGACAAGATTTTTCTCATTGTCTAGAGTGATGTTAAGAGTTTTAAGCAAGAGTGGTGGCCTTGTGAATTGAGAGAGATTCTAGAGATGTGATAGAGATAAAATTCACTGGCAATTAATTAGATACGGGGAACACGGGAGAATGAAGAGGCAGGGTTGCTAACCTGGGTGACAAGAAGAATAGTGCCCTTGACAGAAGTAGAGATGTTTGGAAGAGCAGTGTTTAGAGAGGAAAGACAGTTCTGTTTTGGACTACTGCTTTTCAGTGAATTATGTGCTAGGACATCCTCTGGGAAATGCCCAGTAGGCAGCAGGTGATAATGGGACTGAAGCTGAGGAAAGACATTTAGGACTCAGTATATAGATCTTGAGCATCATCTGCATAGAGATAATAATTGAGCCCTAGAGAGTTGATGAAATCACTGGGAGGTAGGGTATATAGAGAGAAAAGGACCCTGGGCATTGCTTTGGCCTGCTTTCACATTTAGAAGGCTGAACATGTGGTGGTGGTGGGGGGGGGGGTGATCCAGCAAAGAACACTTAAGGAATAACCCGTTAGGTGTAATACAATGTATTGGGCACTTGTTATTCTTTTTCCTCTCTGGACAAGTGATGAAAGCAGTTGAATTATTTTTCTATTGTTGCTTTAACTGGCTGTCCAAAACATTCTAATTGCGTTTTGTAGTTTAAGACACTAGTTCTGAAACATTGTATAGGAATTTTCTGAGCTAGCCATTTAATTTCTTTGAGACTATTTACATTCATGTTTAAAATGTGGAGTTGAATTAGATGATTTCTAAGGTCCCTAACTTCCATCATTCTTAGATCTTTCCAGAGGAGTGGCAACTTTTACACATTGTCGTCTTTCCGCACTGTGATAGTGCTCAGGAAGTTTTCATAGTTGCTAATTGACTTAAATGCAGTTCTTCAGGTTTTTTTTTTTAAATCCTGGCTGTTGGTGACTGGATTTTTCTTTCTAATGGTTCACACTTAATGCAGCCTTGTGAGTGCCACTTCCAAAAGTCTTTGCCTTAATAGATATAGGTAATATATGTTTCTGTTTCTGTGTCTGGATCATAAGTTACTAGTAGTCTAGTCGACACGTATTACATCTCTTTTTCCCCCTTCCTGCTTTCCCCCTTCCCCCACACTCTTGTCTGCATCTGTCTAGAAGTCTTAGGAACATAGATTGAGACTTAGCTAGAAAGGTTAGATTTTTGCAACGATGTGCTGCAGCACACTAGCGAAGCATTCTTGAAATAAGGTCATGTTAAGAAAATGTTTGTCATTAGTACATTCAATATTAAAAGCTTAGATTTATGACGTTAACTAAGTTGTATTTATCTTAAAATGAGACTTTATTTTGAGAAGGCTGTTTAAATATCATTGATTCTACTTGTATAAACTCATAAAACACATCAATTGTTCATATTTTCAGTCCTGTAGTTCTCATCACAGTTCATGAAGTGAAAATTCTTTTACAGTTTCCACTGTAAAAGGTGGCAAGGTGATTTAAAAGATTTTGTCATATTTTATACTTGAAGTAGGTTATTTGCAATTGCATAATAAGTGGGACAAAATCTAAACAGCACTGTCAATTTGGATCAACTGTCAGAACAGATACCCTTCACATATAGTGTTGCATACATTAGATGCTTAATAAATGTTCGAATTTTCCCACTTGTCCAACTTGACTGGCTAAGAGCTAAAGTAATTCTAACTTTATATGTTGGATAGTCATTAATATCTCCCCCCCCATCCACCATGCATTTTAGCATAAAGTAAATTTCAGACAATTAAGCAATTTCCTTACTCCAAACCTAGAATAACCAATAAATACGCCGAAAACCTTGCTCCTTCCTCTCTCCTTCCCATTTTTTTTAAAGGAAAGAGAAATTTTTTATTGGCCAGGAAGTTCAATGTATTATCAGCAATACAGGGATCCAAGACAATCCCAGAGGACTCATGGTGGAGCATGCTATCCACCACCAGAGAAAGAAGTGATATTGTCTGACTACAAACTGAAGCATACTTTTTCCCTTCCTTCCTCCCTCCTAATTCCTTTCTTTTATACCTTCCCTCCCTCCCTTTCCCTCTCCCTTCCAATTTTCTTATACGAAACGGACAGTGTGGAAATATTTTACATGATTGCAAGTGTATAACTTATATTGGATTGCTTATCATTGCAGGGAGGGATAGAATTTGGAACTCAGAACTTAAAAAAAACCCAACATGCCAAATGTTAAAAAATTGTTTTGACATGTAATTGGGAGAAATTATTAAATAAATAAAAATGATAGCTATTAAAAATAAATGAATGCATAGGACCAGTTGATCTTGGTGATTTCTTCCTGTAATTCCTATTATTTTATAAGTTGGTTCCTTTTAAATTTGGTTTGAAAATGTTCTTTATACTTGAAGCTACTGATGAGTAGTAGGGATGTTCTTTGAAGAAAAAGAAGTGGGTTTATTATCTGTCAAGGTGTTCTTTCTTGAATTCCTAAAGCACTTTTTCATTTGTATAAATCATTTTTGTGTTTAAATACTGTTATACCTTAGTTAACTCTGAGAACAATGCTCTTTTATAACTAAGTTGGTTGTTTTGTTTTGTTTAAAACACAAAAATCTTCACTCTAGGGAGAGGGATTGCAGCTATTCTAAAATGTTGCTCTTCTTTGTCCCTGCCTTTTCAATGGAAGTAAGATAGGCTCTAGGTAAAATTGATGGGAAATCTCTATTTGTCTTTTCCTCTACTGCTTTTCTGGGCATAGTTTCTTTAACTCCTTTATCTATCATAGTAGGAAAGGATCCAATGTCATTTATATTGATTGATTTTATATTCTCTGAATAAGTGTCAGTCATAGTCTGAGTTGTATGGATGAAATGAAAAAATACATGTGTTTTTGCAAACCTTAAAGCACTATATACTTGTTAGCTATTGTTTATTATTCAATCCCCTGTCATGCAAACCTAGAAAGTTCTTATATGACTGCAAAGCTTAAGATCATAAATCTAGAATTGGAGGGGACCTCAGAGCCCGTCTAATACAAATGCCTCATTTTCTAGGTGAGAAACCTGGGACCCACAAAGATTAAGTGACTTGCCCGGTTTCATCCAGGTGGTAAGGGTCAGCCAGGATTTCAGTCTACCCAAGTCCTCTGAAACATTCAGAGCCATTGTTCTTTCCACAGCAGCCTGTTGCCTCCCTAATCCTGTGTTTGATTCCTGATTCTGCTACTTTTGAAATTGAACTTAAACAGATCTCTTAACCTCTCTGAGCATCAGTTTCTCCTATAAAATGCAGCAGTGGGGGTTGGACAATATCAGTGGTTCCTAGCTTAATGGTGTGGAATTATTGCAAGAGGTCCTTCTCTTTAAGTGACTCAGCATAATAAAAAAGCAAACACATGATTTGTGGAAAAAATAATATCTTGTACTTCTATTAATATTTATCAAGTAACCATAGATGCTTTATGATTAGATATATTCATTTCTTTTGCTTTTTTTTTTTTTTTTTTTTGAGAGGGGAGGGCAGGGCAATTGGAGTTAAGCGAATTGCCCAAGATCACAGGGCCAGTAAGTATTGTGTCTGAGGTCAGATTTGAACTCAGGTTCTTCTGACTTCAGGGCCAGTGCTCTGTTCACTGTGCCACTAAATATATTCTTTTGAAAGCATTACATTGTATATATAGAACAGTCATTAGTATCATGTTGAGGTTCTAAAATAAATTACTATACTAAATAACCTTTAAAGCACCCCTCCCCCTTCTATGGACCTTATTTTCTTTAAAAAAAAAAACAAAACAAAACAACTGACCTATTATGTCCTGTGTCTTCTACTTTCCTTGATCCCTCCTTCTAACTTCATCATCCAGTTGAAATTGCTCTTTCCAAAATATGAAATGAACTCTTAATTGCCACCTTTAATGACATTTTTTCCCCCCAAATGCTTTATTAACTTCTGGTTTACATCATTCATTTCTGCCATATTTTGAGATACAATTTTTTCCCATTTTTCCCCGTACCCACCACCCCAGAGTAGCAGTCCCACAGGATATCCCCTCATCCAATCTGCTCTCTCCCATATCTTCTCCCATACCCCCTTTGACTTTTCCATTAGGGCAAGGTGAATCTCTGTGCCCCAATGCCTGCACATCTTATCTCCCAATTACATTCAAAATAGTATTAATAATAGTATTTGTATATATTTGAAACATTTAATTTTAAAACTTCGAATTCCAGATCCATTCCCTTTGTCCCTTGTCACCCACTCCCGCTGAGAAGATTAAGGACCTTTTTTCAATCCTCATCCCTTCTTGACTTTTCTGCAGCCCCAGATTTTGACACTGTTGATCACTCTGTTCTCCATCTTTGTTAGATCTTTATCTAGTGCTTGTCCTGGGCCCTTTTTTCTTCTCTGTTTATTTCATTTAGTGATCTCTTCCGTTTCCATTATCTCTATGCAGTTGACTCTCTAATCTACTTGTTCAGCCCTAACTTCTCTGCTCACCTTCAGTCTCACATCTCCAGCTTCCTGTTGGATAGATTAAACTGGATATCCTCCAGGGGTGGGGAACCTGTGGCCTCGAGGCCATCCGTACCCCCCCCCCCAGGTCCTCAAGTGTGGCCCTTTGATTGGATTCAGACTTCACAGAACAATCCTTTTATTGTTTGGATTCAAAGGGCCACACTTGAGGACCTAGAGGGCTACATGTGGCCCTGAGGCTGCAGGTTCCCCACCCCTGCTAGACATTTTTAATTCGACTAATCCAAAACTGAACTCATTGTCTTTTCCTTCAGTCCTTTCCTAACTATCCCTTTTTTCCAACTTCCATATTACTGGCAAGGGTGCTGCCATCTTAGTCACCCAGGCTCACTACCTAGATGTCATCCTCCATTCCTTGCTCCCTGCCCCCCATCCGGTTAGTCAAGTCCTGTTGTATCTACCTTCCATAGTGTTTCTCATGTATGCCTCCTCTTCTCTGACACTGTCACCATCTTGTTCAGCCTCATGTGTGAGTGTGATAGTAGCTTGTATATAATCTGGTTAGTGTCCTTATCTCAGGGGACACACACACACAAACACACACACACAGACTCTTTATTCCAGGATCAGCTGTGTCCATGGTTCATCTTGTACAGCTCTTCATAGTTTGGCCCCTTCCAAACTTTGTAGTTTTCTTACACTTTTCTACCTTCCATGTATTCTCCAATCCAGTGTCACTGTCCTCACTGTTCCTCACACAGAACACTCCACCTCTGGATGGCAGGCATGCCTGGAATTTCCTCTTTCATCTCTGCCTTCTAACTAAGTCTGAACTAAAGTCCCACCTTGTATATATCTTGTTTGTATGTAGTTGTTTACATACTGTCTCCTTCATGAGCTCTTTGAGAGAAGGGACTTTTTTTGCCTTTCTTTGTGTCCCTAGCACTTAGTACAATGTTTGGCAGATATCAGATGTTTAGTAAATGCTCACAATTATTGTCCTGGGCCCTTTCTTGTGGGAAACTTTTTGTGGAAAACTCACAATAAATGTCCAGAACTCCCCTCCCACCTCCCCAAATAGAATTTTGAATACCTTAGTTGCAGTAGGACAAGAAACACGCTTCCTTTCTGATATCTACAGCTCAACTCATGTCAGTCTCTGTACTACCATTGCCTGTCTGGGGAACCTGTGGCCTTGAGATCACTTGCTGGTCCTTGAATACAGCCTTTTGACTGAGTCAAAGTTTTAAAGTACAAATCCTTTTATTAAAGGGATTTGTTCTGTGAATGTTGGAGTCCGTCAGAGGGCTGTACTTCAGGACTGTGAGGGCCACATGTGGCCCAAGGTTCTCCATCCCTGCCTCTAGCTGGTTCAAAGGCAGGAGCCCATCAAAAGTTATTTCCATTTGAAGAGAATGTAATCTCATTCCCAGCCCATCTAGCAGTGTGTAAGGGAGAGTTCTGTGCCTTTCTAGTCAGTCCAGCTGTGTAAGGCTGCTTCCCTGTTCATTTAATCTTAAGGACTTGACACCCCCCCCCCCCCCAGCAGCCATGTGGTTCAACTAATTCAGGCCTGAGACCCCCATATCTTATTACAGGTTTGCTTGCCATAGGGAAATGGAGCTGAGGCCTTATATGGATGGGTTAGATTTTGATTATATTTTATTTTATTTGTAAGTATATAATAAAACTAATGTACGTATGTAATGCTAATATAATAAGTATATGTCAGTAAGACTAATATAATAAAAAGTATATAAGTACATAAATATTATATACTTACAGAGTTGCTTGACCAATATAATCAGATATTACTTAATATCTGATTCTACCAAATAGCTCTGTTTAACTTTCTGTTGAACTCATTTCTCCCTATAATGTTGCTTGGCATACCATTCTTGTTTTCCTAGAGCTAATTAATGCCAATGGTATCAGATACATTAAGGGACATTTATAATTGAAAAAGAATTTATGGGAATATATGGACAGGAATTTCACAAGATGTGCAGTGAGGGGTTTTGATTTGCATCATTGGACGAATAATCCACAATAAAATGGGGTCTGTGCCTATTCAATATGAGTAGTAAAAAGGGAATGTTAATGTAATGTGTTAGAATGGTAACAGGGAGGAGCAACAGACTATTGAGTTGGAGGTAAAATGATACTTTGTTTCAACAGAGCTCCACTGACAGGATTTATCAGTCCTCAGAAACAGACCATGAAGGCAGTGTTAACTCATGTCTGTTAAAAGAATTTCATGAATTAGTAGTAACAGGAAGATCTGAGGGTGGACTGAGGCAGGAAACCTAATTATGATTATAGTTCTTTTAGGTTGGTTGGTGTAAATAAAAATCCATTGGGACAGTTTGAGGTTCATCTATCATCTCTTTCCCAGTGAGAACTAAACCTGCTTTTGGAGAATTATTTCCAGTTGATAAAGAAACATTTTAACTTGTAAGAAGCCATTTGAATGTATTGTACTTTAAAAAAAAATATTTTGCTGTTTTTTATAGAGTGAGATCACAACCACTTAGTGAAGTATTGCTAATATTCATTATCTCCATTTTTTCCCCCAGAAAATATGTTGATGAATTTAAGGTACAAGTTGCACATGGGCAGTGCAATGGAGAGAGCACTGGCCTGAGAGGAAAACCCTGAGTGGAAATCCCTGGGCAAATCACTTAACCCAGTTTGTCTTAGTTCCTTATATGTAAAATAAACTGAAGAAGGTAGTGGCACACCACTCCAGTGTTTTTTGCTAGGAAACCCCCAAATGAGGTCAGAAAGAATCATACAACACTGAAGTGACTAAACAACAAAGTTGCATATTGATCAAGAGCTGGGATTCCAACCTAGCTCTTTATTCACTAAAATCTAATTCTGTTGCCTCCTTGTGTTTAGAAACTATTTTAGGGTTTTCGAAGACCATACTTTGCTATGAGTTCTGGTAGCTTTTGCCAGGCTAGAAAGTTTACTCTGGCTTGGTGATATTCTTTTTATCTTTGTTTCCTGGGGGCCAACATAACTCTGCTAAAGTTCATCATTATGTCTTGGGGAGACAGATTTTTACAACCACTGAAGTTCTCAAAGACTTTATGTCTACTAAGTTTTATGTGGCATGGCTCTTAAACTTCAAATTGTGTAATTGAGTTTTAGAATCATCATATTTTATCTAGTGTAGGACAGTTGTTGAACTATAGGCCTGTTTTACCTTCTCAACAAACATGTGTTGAGCACATACTATGTGTCCAGGGATTATGCTAAGTGCTGAGGAAACAAAGACAAAAATTCTATAAGTGAAGAGGTTACATTCAGTTAAGAGAAACAACATATACACCTACAAGTGTATTTAAAACATATACAAAATAAATAGGTAATTTTGGGTGGGGGGAACCAACAACTAGAAGGATCAGAAAAAGCCTTGTGTAAGAGATTCCATTTCAGCTAAGCTAAGAAATCCAAGAGGCAGGAGTGTATTCCAGGCATGGGAGACAACCTGTGCAAAAGCATGGGACTAAAATGTCATGACAAATAGTCAAAACTCTAGTTTGGGTAGATTGTAAACTATGTAAAGTAATATATACGAGACTAGTAAGTAGATTGGATTCAGTTTTTTGAGGCCTTTCACTGTCAAGCAGAAGTTGTAGTTTATCCTTGTCTCATTGTGTGGGAGCATGATTTGGTCAGGCCTGTTTTTTCAACTTTTATTTAAAAACTATATTTTTCACTTCATATATTTAAAAGGTCAGTCAGTTATCGGACATGGTATTTTTATGTTCTAGCCATTGTGCAATTGCTAGAGATAAAAAGAAAGGCAAAAGAATGTTCCTGCTCTTAAGGACCTCAAAATCTAATGATGGAGGAAACCTGAAGCTTTGTGGAAGCTGAAAGAGGAGTGGGAGGAGGTTGGGCATAATGAAGTCCAGAGAAGAAACTTCCCATTTTTGAATGGAAGATGAATAGATGATTGGCTTGGGCGTTCCCTTCCATCTTACTGTACCCCAGAGGTAGTATGATGTAGTTAAAAGATGGTTGAGTTTAAGAGTGAGTAGTGACCTGCGTTCTAATCAGTTTATATTTTCTAGCTATGTGACCATGGCTATGTCATTGAATCTTTTTGTACCTCAGTTTCCTTATCTTTAAAATGGGGGTAATACTTGTAATACCTACTTGTCAAAAGGACATGAGGCTCAAGTGAGATAATCTGTGTAAAGTACGTTGCAAACTTTAGAATGCTATATAAAATGACTGCTATTATTGTCATATACTTTATCTTTCTACTATAAGTTCTGTAAGAGCAAGGACCATGTTTTTTATCTAGCATTATTAGCTATCCATTTGTTCTGTCATGTCCAACTTTCTGTGACCCCATTTGGGGTTTCTAGGCCAATATACTGGAGTGGTTTGCCATTTCCTTCTGCAGTTCATTTTACAGGTGAGGAACAAAGGCAAATGGTAACTAACGGTTAAGTGACTTGTCCAGGTTCACAGAGCTAGTATGTGTCTTAAGGCTAGATTTGAACTCAGGGAGATGAGTCAAACTGACTCCAGACACAGCATTCTATCTATTGAGCCACCTAGTTACCTTTGATCTATACATAGTAGAGATCAAAATTTGCAGAATGTTGAATAACTGTTAAGAATGTTTCAAAATCTTAGAGCAGGAAGGGATTTTGTGAGGTAATTTTCTCTGTTTTATAGTTCTCTCTATTTTCTTTTGCACCAGCTGGTCAACATTCCCCCCCCCCCCGAATGTACTTATTTTTGCCTTATAGAATTTCTCCCTTCAAATTGCAGCTCAGTGACTGCCTTCTACCAGAAATTTTTGCTAATCTCTTAAATCTAGTGCCTCCCTCTCAAATAGCTTTGTATTTGACTACTTTGTATTTGTTTGTATTCTCTTTATATTTATTCTGTATCTACCTATATATGTATGTCTTTGTCCTGCTACTAAGTAGAGAATGTTTTGTATATTTGTATCTGCAGCATCTAGCAGAGAATGTAAATTTTTCACAAATAGGAAATGTTTCATTCATTATATTTGTAGTATAGTGCCTAGCACATATTAGGCAATTTAATCTTGATTGATAGTCTAAGAAATAGTAGCCCAATCCCATGCAGCCCCAGAGCAGTAAAATGGTAAGCAAATAACCAAATTTTAGAATTTGAAAGGATTGATTTGAAAGAAACCATTTATGCACCCCATACCCTGAAAATTAATTCTCACTACAGTATACCCAACGTATAGTCATCCAGGCTGTTCTTAAAGATCTACACTGGCAGGGAACTCACTCTGCCTATAGTCAATATAGATTCCTTAGCACTGGGAAACATAGTTTCATTGTTCTAAAGTGTCATTCTTAATCAACTTAAATTTCTTAACCTGCTTTCAATAACTAGGCACGCTTATATTCTTCTTTAGACGAGTACTATATTGAAGCCTTCCTTACTTTTTTTTTCTGAATGGAAATGTCTAAATAAACATTAATTTATCAAAATCTGATTTCTTAATTTTATTTTTAGGAAGGATCGAGATCGTGACCGGGATCGTGAAGATCGTTCCAAAGATCGTGACAGAGAACGTGACAGGGGAGATAGAGAGAGAGAGAGAGAGAAAGAGAAGGAAAAAGAATTAAGAGCCTCTACTAATGCTATGCTGATTAGTGCTGGGTTACCACCTTTAAAAGCATCGCATTCAGCACACTCAACACACTCAACACATTCAACACATTCAACACATTCTGCTCATTCAACACACACCGGACACGCAGGACACACATCACTTCCACAGTGTATTAATCCATTCACTAATCTACCCCACACCCCTCGTTACTATGACATTCTAAAGAAGCGGCTTCAGCTCCCTGTTTGGGAATATAAGGATAGGTTTACAGATATTCTGGTTAGGCATCAGTCCTTTGTACTAGTTGGTGAGACCGGTTCTGGTAAAACAACACAGGTGAGTTTGTGCTTTGTGAAGGTGCATCCTGTCTGTGTCTGTGTGTGTGAGATTTTCATTTTTAGATATCTCTTGAACCTTGTAACAATTAAGCAAAACCAGCCACTACAGTGACTATGTTGGTAGTGTATGAAGCATTTTGACCAATCTCTGCCCAAAAGGAGGGGAGGTACTTACTCATGTCTTCTCATCATCACTATCAGTATTTGGCCTTGTTTTAGTTGGGGATGTTTTATGCTTCTGTACCTTTTGTATTCATATAGTTTTTAATGGCTATTTTTCTCCTGGTTCTGCTTCAATTTGTAAATATTTTCACCTTCCTCTGAATTCCTTATTTGTCATTTTTTATGACACAGTAAAATTTCATTATGTTTAAATACCAAATATTTTGTTTAACCATTCTCCCAGTTGATATGTGCTTACTTTTTTTTTTTCTTTTTGGAGGGGTAAGGCAGGGCAGTTGGGGTTAAATGACTTGCCCAATATCACAGGGCTAGTAAGTGTTAAGTGCCTCGGTTTGAACTCAGGTCCTCCTGACTCCAGGGCCAGTGCGCCACCTAGCTGCCCCAATATGTACTTAATTGTTTCCGGTTTTTTGATACCACAAAAGTGATGCTATACATGCTTTCATTTATATAGAACCTTTCTGTCTTTGATGTCCATAGGACTGTATGTTTTTGTATTTTATCCATTAATATTTAAAACACTTAAATACCCTAATCACTCCTTTGTTCATTTGTTGTAGGATCCATTGGGGAGTGCTTAGAAAGCAGTTTGTGGAGTTAGGCTTGCTTATGCCATCCTAGTGGTAGGAAACCAGCCTCAGTTATATTTACAGTGGAGTAAAGGGAGTCATCAGGGAGTATCACAGGCACACTTAATGTCTGAACTTATAAGGGAATACTGCTTTGTTTGGAAGATCCTTAGTGAGAGACAGTGCAATAAAGTAGAAAAGCCATAGGTTAAGCTTTGCCACTTAATACCCTGTGACCTTAAACAAGTCACTTAACTTCTCTTTGTGTCAGTTTTCTCATAAGTATGATGGCACTCAAATCACCAAATTGAAATAGACTTCCTGGTTACTGATTTTTGAGGGAGTTTACAAAATAATTGCAGATTTGCAACATTTGAAAAATTGATTGCAAGTTAGGAACTGGTTCTGATTTACAATGAATGTTCTCAATATGCTAGAATTTTAAGAAATTTTTTTTACCATTCTCAGCTTTAATAATCACTTATTTGGGAAACTGTATACTGACTAGTCTACCTGCTCCTATTCTTCATGTTGATTTTTTCCTTATTCAGAAATTTGTTTGAATAGTTTTGAACTGCTCCAGGAAAAGAAAGAAGAAAAAGTAAAATAGGAACTTGAATTTAGCTTTGTATTTATTTTCTCTGTGTAATTTTGTAGTTAAGGATGTAAGATAGAAACTCAAATTAGAAGTTGTAAGAGTCATAGGTCTATAGGCAGAAGTGACTCAACTAATGGGCTTGTTTTGGCAGTCTTTCAAACTTACTTTCTCTTCATGTATTTTGTCTTTACTTTTTCATCTCAAATGTTGTTCTGTGCCTTCCACCCACATATTACCATCTGCCTCCACTACCCCAACATGAACTCCAAAGGGGCTTCTTGCAATCACAAGCCTAATAGCTTGAGAAAAATCTTATAATAGCTGTAGAATATAGGCATAAGCTAATTTACTCTTACTCCTATTTAGAATTGCAGTGATTATTCTGTATTTGATATGGGAATTAAGTGGGCATTATCTAATTCATCCCTTTTTTTTACTTTAAGCAATTGGGGTTAAGTAACTTGCTCAAGGTTACACGCCTAGTCATTATTTATGTGTGGGTGCTCATTTTCTGAGGCCGGATTTGATCTCGGGTCATCCCAACTCCGAGGCCGGCGCTCTTACTCACTGCGCCGCCTAGCCACCCCTTTTAGGGCAATTGGGGTTAAGTAACTTGCCCAAGGTCACACAGCTAGGTTTTTGTTTGTGTGGGTTAAGTGTCTGAGGCCGGCTCCGAACTCAGGTCCTTCTGACTCCAGGGCGGCGCTCTACTCACTGCGCCACCTAGCCGCCCCTCATCCCTTTTTATTTTGATAGTATTCTACAACATTACCCCTTATTCTTTTCTCATTAATAATTTATTCCTTAGTCTGTTTTCTCATAGGGAATCTCCACTACCCTCACCCCACCCCCAGGCCCTTCACCCTTTTCTTAATAGGAGAGGCCACATTCACCTAAATTGATGATATAGTTGTTCCTCTCACTAGTTTTCTCTTGACTTCGTTGACATTGTTATCTTGGATCCTTCCTACCTCATGTAAAGCAAATTCTTTCCACTAAACCCTTCCCTTTGGCCTACTGAGAAGAGAAAAGATGGTGATGTCAGGACAGTTTTTGTTTGTTTTTAGCTGCCACCACCATTTCTAGTTTGCCTTCTGTGTTTTACCTTTCACTAAAATGGTGCACATTGGATAGACTTAGTATATTTGAGGAAAGGGAGTTTTCCTTTTTTCTGCAGATATAGAAAGGGAATCTTACATCTAAGACTGTATGCTATGACAGTAATACAGCTTAGGTTTACTTTGTATTTAAAGGTCTTGTGGCAAGAAAGAAAGGCAGGATATTTTGGTGGAAAGATCTAGTTCTGGCTTGTGCTAACTAGCTAGCAACCTTGAGGAAATCACTACCTCAGTTTCTTTGTTGTCTTTCAAGAATGAGGGAATTGAACTACATGATTTCAAGGTCTCTTCCTGGAGTCAGACTGAAGGAAGAATAGTATTGTGGCAAGCCACAAGTATTGGCAAGACACTTTGATTAGGATGCAAAGGAGAAAGGATTTAGTGTGACAAACACTAAGCTAGTGAGTCCAGATAGAAAAATTAATTAGTTTGAAGACCAAGACATGAAACTACAAGAGAGAACCAGGATTTTTATTTTAGGAATTGCACACAAGAAAGTTGAGTCTATCTGCATTATCTTTTTCCTCTCTCCTACCTTTTGGTTTTGTTTCTAAAGAGTTTTTTGATCTTGTAGAATGAATAGAAGGGTTGGATAGCCACCTGAAAGGAAGATTCAGTCTGTGGTTTGGGAGGCTTTTGAGGAGGTGAATATTAGCTGCCTCATTAAAGTATTGCTTTGAGAATATGAAACTTTACTCGTTTCTAAATATGGTACTTACTAATTCCATATTGTGTAGATTTATTTCTTAATGGTATGTATGTAGAATTCTGTAAAATCGGGGGTGTTAAGAAATGTAGATTCTTATATACTTAAGTGGAGATTTAACTACTATTTCCCTGTTATTCTCCATCATGTGATTCTCCTCTTAACTTTAGTTCACTGTGAAAGAGGGAAGAAATGCACTATCATGGTGTTGTATTTTTATCATCTTGATGGTATTCTTTTGTAGCAGTATAACTCCAACTCTAGTCCAGGGCTTCTTAAACTTTTTCCACTCTAGACCTCTTCAGTGCTTCTTAAATTATGGGCCTAGACCCATCTAGGAGGTTCAGTGCTTACAGTACTCTTAGCTAGATGTGGAGCACAAGTTATATTTCTTGAAGTTAATCACCTTCCCTGTTGGCAACAATAAAATTATTCTGGAGAGAAAGCAGGATATGCTGGCTGGGTAGAAGGGTGTCCTGTTTATTGCATAAATAGGTTTAAGTCTTCAGGGACATAATTTCCATTATGTTGTAGCTGAATCAGAAAAACAAGAAGCACTAAAACAGGTGTACATGTATACTTTTGTGCCTTTCACATAGTAGACACAAAAGAAATGTTCATTGAATTAAATTATTAAATTGAAAGAGGATTCTTATCCCTATGTTATCTTTCATCTTTATTTAAAATCATACTCTTGTGACATATTTAAGTGAAACTCTTTTAAAATGTTAAAGCAAGGCATTTTTATTCAATTTCATTTACTGTGTGTGTAAAGTAAACCAGTATTTTCATGCAAACCTTAAAATGTTTTTGATAGATCCCTCAGTGGTGCGTTGAGTACATGCGCTCCTTACCAGGACCCAAGAGAGGAGTGGCCTGCACTCAGCCCAGGAGAGTTGCTGCAATGAGTGTGGCTCAGAGAGTTGCTGATGAAATGGATGTGATGTTGGGCCAGGAAGTTGGGTACTCCATTCGATTTGAAGACTGCAGTAGTGCAAAAACTATTCTCAAGTAAGTGATGTCACTCTTCTTTCAACTGTGAACTTTCATTATAGGGATCTTCTGTCTCTGAGAAGTCCACTGAGAAAAAGTCATCAATTTCTAGAAATGAAAATGTAAAATGAATGACTAGTGGAGCCTTCCAGTTTCTTGTATGGAGCTTTGTCTGCTAATAATGCTAATTGTCCTCTTTGACAGTTGTGGATTTCATCAGCCCATGGGTGGTTTATTAAATGTCTATTTAAAACTTCCAGTGACATATATAGTTTCTTGCTTTTAAGAGTTTGTCTAGTGAATTTCAACTATTGCACAGTGATACTCTTACTTAAAGTAAAATTAAAGATAAATTTTTAGTGTACATTCTAGTCACTAGTATACAGTGTAGTGAATGGATATTGCAGTATTATCAAAGTACCTTGTCATGTTCCAGTATTTAATCTATAGAGTGCTGGGATAAAAACCTAAAATATACTTGGAAATTAGATGAATAACATACTTTGCTACAAATGTATAGTTTAAAGTTTAAAGAAGATGTATAAATTTTCTATTATCCTAATGGACATAGTTACTTATTCTTTGTTCAGGATGATCTCTAGAATCCTTCTAACTTTAATGATCTGCCTCTTAAAGCTTAATTTTTCTGCTATTAAAATAAGTTGATTTTTCAGTATAACAGTATTTGTCACATTTGCTTCAGCAGTCTTAGTTGAGAACTGTCCAAAATGACTAAATCAGGAATTATTAGTGCTAGTATTACTATCTCTTTGCTCATTTCCATTCCCTATGGTTTTTGACATATGATCTCTTCTGGTAGATACATTCTTTGTTATAAACTTTATTATAAAACTTTAGTAGCATTTAATTAAAACAGAAACCCAGAGGTGAGATTTTTAGTGTCTTGTGGTTGTGTCTTATAGATAAAATATTGTTGATGAAGTGTCTGTAATAGTATGAAACATAACAAATGTAAGGTAGGTAGCCTTGTAAACAAACTTGTTTGGGGAAAAAAATGAGTTGCTAAATGAACAGTTGATGCTGATTTGATTTCTTTTATCTGTGAACTATGTTGAGGGAAGGAGATTTTTTTTTTTACTTTTGTACTCTTAAGATGCCACACATACAGACTAACTTCAACCTTGGACAAGCCTTTCTGAACCTCATAATAACCGTGTTTACTTACCTCACAGATAGTAATGATCAAATGAGATAAGAGATAGGAAGTGTTTTGTAGTAAGCCTTGAAAGTGCCACATATGTCGTTTGTTATTAATGATTTGTTGAGAGGGGAAAGGACCTCTTTTCCTTTGCTTATATGTATTTTTTTTTACTTAGAAAGATATCTAAGATATCCCCCCTTCTTGCCCTTCCCCACCCATTGAGGAGGAAAGCAATATGATATTAATTGTATATTTGGGGTCATACAAAACATATCCACATCAGATGTGCTAAAAAAAAAAAATGAAAAAAATACACTTCAGTCTTTAGTCGGTATATCAGCTCTCTCCGGAGGTGGATAGTATTTCTCAATCATGGTCCTTTGGAATTGTCTTGATCAGAGTAGCTGAGACTTTAATAGTTCAACATCCTTAGAATACTGCTGTTAGTGTGGACAATGTTCTGGTTCTGCTGACTTGACTTTGTATCACTACAGTCATGCCTCCTTGGTTCTGGGCAGCTCCAACTGGCCTTCAGAAGGATCTGTCTCCCTCCTTCCCTCCTTCCCTCCAGGATACTATTCCTCCAGCTCCTCCCAGCTCAGCTTCCTCTTATCAGGGCAACAAGTCCATCCCACTGTGGGGTTCAAATTCCATTACCCTTACAATACGGTGTGTAAATTCTTTAAGCATAGCCATTAACTGTTCAGTTTCATTACTAGAAGCACTTTGAATAGCTTAACCCTCTAATTTTCTGAATGTCAGGTAATCACCTTGCTGATGTATTTTTATTTGATTGGTATCTTTTATTTTTTATCACCTACATTTCCCACTGTATCCTACCAGTCTCAGACACCACCTAAAGTTTACCAGAAAGTTGTTATACATCCCTCTGATGGCTCATTTTTTAAGATATAAATACTGTTGTATTTATTTATTTATTGTCCTTTTATTGCCAACATTCTAGAAGATGAACTGTTTTAAGGTCTACTTTTTTTTTCTTTTTTTGCTTTTTGGAGGGCAATTGGGGTTAAGTGACTTGCCCAAAGTCACACAGCTAGTAAGTGTGTCAAGTGTCTGAGGCCGGATTTGAACTCAGGTCCTCCTGACTCCAGGGCCAGTGCTTTATTCACTGTGCCACCTAGCTGCCTCCAAAGGAGGCCTTTTTAAAATTGCTGTATTGAGAACCAGAGGTTAACCTCATTCAGTTGCATAATTCTTTTATTTTATAAATACTTAGTCTGTTAAGGATATGTTTTAATAAACTTAAGTTTAATTATCTTTTTAATCACTTTGAAGGTTTAACTTGTGGAAGGACAGATTTCACCAACTTAATTTGCTGGTGAAGCATTATTCCAGGCTGTCCTAGTGAGATCAACTTGTTTGAGCACTTTGTTTAGTGCACACCCACAAATAGGAATATCGGGTATCATTAACAAAGTTGTATAATCGAGCAAAGCAGATTAACACATTGGACATATCTGAAATATGTGGCTCACCCTACAAATATATTTCACCATTTGTCTAGTTGTGAGAAGGTATGCTTTACTCTTAGTCCTCTAAAGTCACAACTTGTAATTGCAGTGATCAAGCTTTTATATTAGATATTGTGCTATTAAACTGCTATTATTTACTCCACAAGATTGAATCTGGGGTATGTGAAACTGTTTAGTATAGGAAGCCACCATATCTGGAAATAAAGTTAATTTTAATATAATCATATTAGTAATGCACAAATTAATAAAGCTGCTATTGCTGTTTGTACATGCTGTGTTTTTCCAAAATGTGTCTCTAGAGTGTTGCAAAAGCATGAATCTCCTAGACCTTAAGTGACGAATGTAATTTACATTCTGGTTAAACAAAAGGATAAAAATAGTGAGGAAAGAGAAAATCAACAAAATGACCAGTTTATTAAATCATCATCTATATAGTTTTTAACTTAGGAAGGAAGCTGATAGGATATTAGAACTCTTTTCAAAGTTCTTCCAGTATTGGTCAACTTCACCACTTAGGGAGTCTAGTGCATTTGTACTGCCTGCGCTCATGCTTCCAAACTTGTTTCCCAAGCTTCCGTCAAGACCCAGGTGAAGTTCTTCAGTTGCTTTTTTAGTCATGATCCCTCTTCCTACTCCCTGCCTGCCTTTTCCTCTCAGATGGCTTTCCATCTTCTCTCTCATTCTCTCTCGATGGATGATATATTTAGATAGAGCACAAGCACACACAATTCTTTATATACACCTGATTATTTACATGCTGTAAGTGCTGAATAAATGCTTCTTGCTCTTGCAATTGTTCCTTATCCAAATTTTCTCCACCAGGTTTACTTCCTTCAAATTCCTGGCCTTCCTCAAATGTGTAGATCTTAATAGACAATGCTGTGCTATACAGACTGCCCTCCTTGTTTGTTCTTCTTTTGAATAAAAGCATACTTATAGTTATGAGCTCTATTTGTCAAGTCTTAGTAATACTTATATAGACAAATTGACCTCTCTTTTTTTAAGACTGTTAAGTCACCCAGTTACTGTATTGTACCTGCCGCATTAATTTTACGAAGCCTGACATATCTAGGTGAGCAGTGTTCTCCTTCCACTTATCTCTTTTTTAGTTTAAATGTGTCATGATCAAATTTGAAAACTATGTGCAGATTTTTTTTTTACTGGCCCCTCTTCAGTTCTGCTTCATTTCTTGACAACAATTGAATCATTAAATGATACATAGGATGAATGAAGTAAGGTTACCTGGGCTTGTGATGATCAGAAAAGGCATATTTGAATTGATAGGATTGTGCTGGGCCTTGAAATATGGACAGACTTTAGAGGGATAGATCAGCAGGAGGGGAGTAACAAGAATAAATGACAGAAAGTGTAAAGAGTAAGTTGCTCATGAATTCATTAGTAGAACTAGAGAACTAAATTTACGTAGTAGGGGATAAGTATGGTAGCTGGAAAGGTAGACAGGTGAAGTGGGTTAAAATACTCATTCTTCACTGTAAATAGAGGATCATTTGGCATGTTGATGCTGTCTTAATATTTAATGCACCTCCTAAAATACCTTATTAGCCAACCAAAAAAATTGCTTGCTCATCTTATGGGACTTTGATACATAGTAGTTGAATTTACAAGTGAATCCAAAGTTGAGATTTTTCTTGGTTTCTGTTTTCTAAGATCTTATTTTTGAATGAAAAGATTAACTTCATTTATTAACCCAATATGTACCAGGCATATGGGGCATAAAAAGAAAAACAGTTTTGTGCTCAAAAAACTACTACAACATTGTGTGTTAATTACATTTGCTTCTTTGGGAATATGTTATACCTGTAGATGTTTTCTAGCAGAAGAACAGTGACATCTTTGAAGATTTGGGTTCCTGTTGCCAAGAAGTATAGGAAAAAATTTAAAATTAAAAAACTTTTTTCCTCATGAACCATATAATATTTATCTCTAGGGGAATTTACCTATTCAGTGAACATTTCTCCTCTTTTAACTAATTTTATTAGATGTCTCATTTTTGTTGTTTTGTTATGTTTAAAGAGACTAGAATAAGGAAAGAATTAAAAGCAAGTATAGTATCTTTTTAATGTGGCTTATTTCAGGGACCATAGTCTTTTACAGCGTATTCCAAAAGTCTTAGTGTAGTTTAAAGTTGTTAAGCCTTAAAATTATATGAAGACTTTTGGAACGCTCTGTACAAAGAGGACGATTTTTTGAACACAAAACAGAGATTCCATTTGTATTCACAAGCAAGGAATTCAGAGGACCTTTCTTTGTTCTCCCTCTCTCCATACATGCTGATGAGTTCTTTCAGCTTTCAGTTTAATTACTTCTCAGCCTAGTTTTGGTTTGCCTTCTACCCATTTCATAGGTTTTTTTCTTTTTATTCATTCTTTTCAGTAGACAAGTCAGACTCATATGTCATATTAGGTTTAAGGCAGTGGAGCTCATTTAAGTGAGTACGTTTTCAAAGAAGTTAAGTTTTCAAAGAAGTTACATCAGTGTCTACGTTTTGTTGGCTGTCCCATGCCTACTAATATTTTATTGACCTGGTAATACTATATACCTTAAATGATTAATCATTTATCATATTCTCCCTTATTATTTTGTACTGGCATAACAAAAGTACCCATCTACTTTATAGTTGGGCTGAAGAGAACAGAGCTTAAAACTGCTTTAAGACTTTTGGAACACTGTATATAAAACCATATACTGTTAACCTGTTTCTGTATTTGGATTACTGATGCATTTCCTATTGCTACAGTTTTTTTTTCCCCCAAAGTAGCAGATAAGTAGGAGCTTCAAGACAGGATGATTAAAATGATTAGTAGAGCTAAAGAGATACAGTATCAAGATAGGTTTTAAATAATTTTTATTCTAGACTCATATAGCATTAAACTGTTTGCTTTTTGAGGACTAGCCTAAGATTGTTGAAGTTATTGATGACTGCCTACTTCCAGATGGCAGCCAATGAAACAAATACAAAATGGCTCCCTTATGTTTGTGTAGTTTTTGGAAAGCCTACATCTAATAATCTAGGCTTTGATGTTCTTAAGTGTGAAATCTGTAACCAGTGACCAACTAAGTAACATTAGTGCTAGTGAAACTGAATCAGTCTTGACATTTGCTATAAAACAAATTAAGTTAAATAGAAGACTCAAAGGTTCCCTTTGGGAGAAATTGATAACAGTATTGGCAAAGCTGGTTTTATCGTGGGTCCAAGGATAATAAGCGTAATTTCATTGGACTTTGGTTTATCTTATGATAAACATTTGCAAAAAGACCATGAAAATAGTTTATATATCATCTCCTGAGGATGAAGAGGTAGGTAATTCTAGAAAGAATTCACTGTGACTTTGCAAAATAAATAAGTGCATATTAATGTGCAGTTACTTCAGTGCAAAGGTATACATAGGTGATGGTAGCAAAAAAGTATTAGAAAGCACAATTTATGAATAAGAAGTGAGGTGTCAAAAATTGTATAGTATAGATACAGAAATTTTTTTTTCTTTTTGCTTTTTTGGAGGGGGGAAGGCAGGGCAGTGGGAGTTAAGTGAGTTGCCCAAGGTCACACGGCTAGTACATGTTGAGTGTCTGGGGGCAAATTTGAACTCAGGTCCTCCTGACTCCAGGGCCTGTGCTCTATTTACTACTGTTCCACCAAGCCACCCCTCCAGATACAGAAATCTTATTCCTATATACTGTGAAAACTTTCAAGAGTACAGTCATTGACAGAGTTGTAAACTAGTCCAACAGTCTGGAGAACAATTTAGAATTATGTCCAAAGGGCTATAAAACTTTTCATACTTTTTCACCCAGCAATGCCACCACTTAATCTCTTATCCAAAAGAGTTTAGAGAAGAAGGAAGAGGACCTGTTTGTACAGAAATATTTAGAGCAGTTGTTTTTGTGGTGACAAAGAATTGGAAATTAAGGGTATGCCCATCAGTTGGGAAATGGCTGAATAAATTGTTGTAAATGATTGTGATTGAATACTATTGTGTTTTTAGAAAATGAAGAGCAGGAAGCTCTCAAAAAACATGGAAATATATGAGCTGATGCAAAGTGAAATGAACAGAACCAGGAAAACGTTCTGTACAGCAACAGCAATATTGTAGTATGATCTACTATGAATTAGCTATTTTCAGCAATACAGTGATCCAGGACAATTCTGTAGGACTTAGAAGAGATACTGTCTACCGTCAGAGAACTAATGCACTATCAGATTGAAGCATATATTTTTTTTTACTTCCTTTATTTTTCTCCCTTTTTTGTCTGTGTTTTCTTTTGCAACATGGAAATATGCGATGTGGGAAAATGTTTTGCTTAGCTTTGTGTATAACTGATAACAAATTGCTTGCTTTCTCTCGAGGGGAAGAGGGAAAAAGAATTTGGAATTCAAAATTTTTTTAAATGAATTAAATTTTTTACATGTAATTGGTAAGATATTTAATGAAATAAAAATATACTTGATAATAGTGATAAGCACTATGGGGACTAAAGCAGTTAGGAACAAAATTGTATTTTGATACAAAATTCACCAAATATGTAGTAATTGCTTAGTTTCTACTGGGGGTGTGGGAGGTATCGTGTGTGTGTGTGTGTGTGTGTGTGTGAGATTAATTTGTGGAGGAGGAGAGCACTGAAAATTGGGGAAATCAAAATAGATTTCATATAGCATGTGGCTCTTGAACTAATGGAGCTAGGCATTTTAAAAGAGGTAAAAATAAAGAGGAAGAGCATTCTAGGCATGGTGCCAGTATATCATAAGAAAGTTTTTTTTTTTTAAATGCCATAAGAAAACCACATGTACAAAAATAGAGCGGCTCTTTTGGGTAAAGAGCTGTGGAGATTCCCCATCAATTGAAGAATGACTAAATAAATTACGGTAGTGAATAGAGTGCCAAACCTAGAATCAAACTCCTTCCTGAGTTCAAATTTGGCTTTATACACTTAATAACAGTGTGACTCTGGTTAAGTCACTTAACCCTGTATGCTTTAGTTTCCTCATATATAAAAATAAGCTAGAGAAGGAAATGACAAATCACTACAGTATCTTTGCCAAGAAGACCCCAGATGAGGTCAGGAGGAATGGGACACAATTGAAAATAATGGAACTATAATAACATTAATGTAATATTTTGCTGTAAGACATGTTGAAAGACATGGTTTTGAGGAAATCTGGAAGGACACAAAATGAATTGAATAGAATAATTGTTCAAATAACAGTATTATAAAGAAAAACAAGTTTAAAAGTTGTTAAGAACTCTCATCAACATCATGACCAAGCACAATTCTAGAGGACTCCTGACAAAACATGCTTCCCATCTCCTTCCAGGCAGAGTGGTGATTAAGACCTATAGTAGCTTTGGGATATGGCCAATGAAGGAATTTGTTTTTCCTGACTGCATATTTGTTACAAGGTTTTGTTTTATTTTCTAATTGGGAGAGTAATGTGAGGAAAAGGAGAACTGGAAATAGGGTAGCTAGGAAGAAAGGAAGGGCATTGAAGTCTTTAAAAGAAAATGGACAAAAGATAATAGCAGAGGGAAACAGACACGGCAGCTTTGAATTCTTTTAAGTATTGAATTTGTGGTGCCATCCAATGGGATACTCAGGTGCAAATGACTGTCAGGCAATTTGTGATTCCAAATTGACCCACTGGGAAAAGATGAGGGCTATTTATTTATTATATCTGTGTCTCATCTGTTTAGAGATGTTTGAATCTGCAGGAACTGATGAAATCACCTAGAAAGAACAGTCCTAGTTTTGATAGAAGGGACAAGATAGAAAGAGATGGAGAAGGCACAATTATGCAGGAGGATCAGAAGAAAACAGTACCATTAAAATCCAGGAGGGAGAGAGTGGTGGCAGATGCCAATAGAGGTCAAGAAGGAAAAAGACATTGACTTTCTCAATTAAGAGATCATTGGTAACTTTGAAGGGAAGAAGTTCAGTTGAATAGGATGGATGGAAACCAGATTTCAAAGTTTTGGGAAATAAAATGGGAAGTGAGGAAATGGAGACAATGACTATAGATAGCTTTTCCTAGGAGTTTTGTAATGAAGTGGTCATTCTTGGAATATGTTCCCTCCTTACCTGTTTGATAGAATCCCTCACTTTAAGTTGCAACTCCATCACTGCCTTTCGTGATCCCATTAATTTGGAAGTTCTTAACTTTTTCAAATGTCATGGACTCCTTTGATAGTCTGATGAAGCCTATGGTACCCCTTCTCAGAATGTTTTTCAATGCCAAAATAAAACCAATTATATTGAAAGACAGTTGTCAGTATATCTTTTAAAAAGAAGTTGACAGACCCCAATTTAAGAAGCTTTAACTGTTAATGTACTTCCTCTTAAACTGCCTTATATTTTAAACTATTTTGTATTCTCTTTACATTTATTTTGTATATACAGGCACTTTTTTTCCCCCTGTTTTGAAAGGCAGTTGGGGTTAAGTGACTTGCCCAAAGTCACATGGCTAGGTGGTGTGGGTGTGTGAAGTGTCTGAGGTCAGATTTGAACTCAGGTCCTTCTAACTCCAGGGCCGGTACTCTATTCACTGCACTGCCTAGCTGCCCCATATACAGGCAGTTCTTGCTTTACGGAAGTGGACCACTCCTCAGACCTCTATGGAAAGTGTGATGCAAATTTTGCTCTAGGATGTGGAGAAGTAAGGGGGAAAGGCAGAAAGGAACTTGGTGACTCAGAGGGAGGGGCCTCAGTTCAAGGTCACATTGGGGCTGGGGACAGAGAAACAAGAGCAAGAGGAAAACACAAGATACATGTAGTATCTGAATGAGGACAGAAGACAAGCAGGGACCAGACACACTGAGTTTGGTAGGTAGGTTGAACAGAGGAAATATTTCCTTTTCCAGTGCCAAAGGTCTTAAGCCAAACCCCTGATTTAGCAGTGGCAGTATTTTTGTGCTTCTGTTCTGCTTTTACTTGGAGGTTCCTTGTTTTTTGTTGTTGGGGTATTGAGAGGCAGTAGGGCAAGCACGGAGCCAAGGGAAATGAGCATAGTACTGTACAGTGAAACATAGGTGGTTTTTTTTGTAGGTTTCTTTCAAAATTCTTTAGATCATGTTAAATTCACTTAATCTGAATTTATAAAAAAATGAAACTGTCTTATTTGTTGTCTTTCATGTTAGAATGTAATCTCCTTCCCAGTAGGGTCTTACATGCTTTGACACAATGCTTGGTACGTAGGTATCTGATAGAGTGTTCTTGTTGAGGTGTGGATTTGGATTGGTCTGCCTATAAGGTTTCTCCCATCTTTGACCTTCTGTGATTTAAAAAATGACCCTTTTCTTTTTAAAATTATTACATATAGTGAAATTTAAGTGCACAATGATTTCAGATTAATTGTGCTTATTTTCAAATTCAGATATATGACAGATGGAATGTTACTTCGAGAAGCTATGAATGATCCCCTTCTAGAGCGCTATGGTGTTATAATCCTTGATGAGGCTCATGAAAGGACTTTGGCTACAGATATTCTCATGGGAGTTCTAAAGGAAGTTGTGAGGCAAAGATCAGATTTAAAGGTAAGGTAATATATGCCATTTATAAAACATCCATGCATTTAAAACATGTTCTGAGGACCTGTATTGGTTCTGGACATTTAAAGAAAATCTTAACAGATAATACTGTAAGTGTGAAGTTTTTCCTCTAATATGCTTTTTTTTTTTTTAATTTTTTAAGCAATTGCGGTTAAGTAACTTGCTCAAGGTTACACGGCTAGTCATTGTGTGTGGGTGCTCATTTTCTGAGGCCGGATTCGATCTCGGGTCATCCCAACTCCGAGGCTGGCGCTCTTACTCACTGCGCCACCTAGCCGCCCCTTTTTTAGGGCAATTGGGGTTAAGTAACTTGCCCAAGGTCACACGGCTAGGTTTTTGTTTGTGTGGGTTAAGTGTCTGAGGCCGGATCCGAACTCAGGTCCTTCTGACTCCAGGGCCGGCGCTCTACTCACTGCGCCACCTAGCCGCCCCTAATATGCTTTTTAACTGATTTCTGTAACATAGAAAGAAATTCCAGACATCTCCAAATAAAATTTCCAGCATCCTGCATTCCTTTTCCTTGCTTTCATCTATTTGGGCTTTTGTTTTTTCTATGGTGGTGTTCTTCATACTCTCCTTTTAAAACATTTTAAATGATCTTCATAATACTTTTTTTTTTCTTTTAAAGTCTAGGACCATCACTTTTTCCCTTTAAGAGTGCTGTAGTGTCATGATATTGCTATGCTTGTATGTTAATCTTTACATAAAGAAGTGAGTGGATATTTCCTGCCACCCTTTCAGCCTGTGGGTTCTTGGTGGTATACCAAGCAGGGTTCAAGTTCAGAAGCAAGGAGAAGCTTTGTAACTGACCTTGGGGGTAAAGCAGGGTCTTAGTTCCTAGCTTCTATCTAGCCCATTTTGAAGTCTTCAGCAGATAAGAATCCCAGACCAAAGGGAATCCTATGATACTGCCATTCTAATGAGCAGAGCTTTCTAGCTGGCTGTTAGTGGTGGAATCCACCATTAGTCTAATGAATCTTCTAAGCAATAGTAGGCCTGAACCCAAATAAGAAAGTTTTAGAGCTCAGCCAAGGAGGTAACAATCAGACTTTGTCTTTTATCATACCATTTTGGGGACCAGATTCCCATTCTGAGCTGTCCCTGAGATCCTAAAATAACACTACACTCAGTGTCTCAAGAAAGCATTAATATAAATTGCCTAGATCAGGGGTGGAGATCCTGTGGCCTGGAGGCTACTTGTGGTCCTCTAGGTCCTCCAATGTGACCCTTTGACTGAATCCAAACTTGACAGAAGAAATCGACTTAATAAAAGCATTTGTTCTGTAAAACTTGGACTCTGTGAAAAGGCCACACAGAAGGACCTAGAAAGCCACAGATTCCCCACCCCTGGCCTAGATGTTCCCAGCAGAAGTGTGCAGAGACCAGCCATAACATGACTTCTGAGGTCAGTAAGTAAGCTGAAAGAAAGAGCAAATTAAAGGCTATTATGGTGACAAGGATGCTCAAGATACAAATTCACAAGAAGAGAATGCCTCCAAAATATCTATAAGGAAAGTGTCAAAAGAAAACACATTGAGTGCAAGACATAATAGAATTCTGGGAAGAGATTAAGTAAGAGTTTCTTTTTTAAGCGTTTAAAAAAGTTATGAATGAAACAAGAATGCTAAAGGAAAAACAGAATAATGGAAGAATAAATTGGAAAGGGAATTTAACAGATTGACACATGAGATATAAAACCTTGACTAAAGAACAAAATGTCTCCATGAAACATACTGAAATAAAAAGAAGAAAATATAAGGCAAAAGTAAGTGACCTGGAAAAAGCCATGACCCAAGGCTTGGACATCATGTTTCAAGAAATTGTTAGGGAAAACTGCCCAGATCTCTTAGAATCAAAGTGTGAGTAGATTAATAAGGAATAAATTAGTTCTAAGCCATACAAATTCTAAGCACATATAAATTATTTCTAGCAGTTCTTTTTGTAATGTCAAAGAATTGGAAATACAGAGAGACCCACTAATTCGAGAACAACTGAACAAATTACAGTTTATAAATTTGATGGCATACTGTTGTTCTATAAGAAGTCATCTTATGTAAAGTGAGGCGATCAAAACTGGGAGAACAACTTAGACAATGGAATGAAAACAGTGTTGCTAAGAGTGAAAGGCTTAGGAATTCTCATCAGTATAATGACCAACTAGGTTTCAGGGTACTTATAACCTGCTGCTTACCTCAGAATGAGTCATTTTATTGGACCTTGCCAGTGCAAAAATTTGTTTAGATTGATTGTACATATTTATAACAGTTATTTAGTTTCTCTTTCTTTGTCAGTGGAGATGGAAGGGGGTGCTGGGAGAGAGAACCTGAGGAGAGAAAAAGTGAATTTTTGCTGATGGAAAAAAAATTTTTTAATCACTGAACAGAGATGGTCTATTCATAAAGAAATTAGGGTCAGTATCAGGACGATTATTTGGGTTTGAGAGAGAAACATATTTTAGGAGATGGTAGGTAGAGTAGAGCTGGGCCAAATTTATGAATGTTTGACTAAGATGAATGTGTGCCATGCAGAAAAAGTAAGCACCTAGTATAAATTGATTTCTTTTGTTAAGTATATAAACATATTTTTTAACGTAGAAAAGTATGTTTTAAGAGGAATTTAGAAGAATGAATATCCAGGAATATTAATCTGAAATTTCTGATTTGAATTTCATCATTTTATTAAGTGTCAATTAAATTTTTCCTATTTATTCAGTATTATTATGACCTTTCACAACAAAATAAAGGTAGTATTTGGTTATAGTTTTAAAATATTAAAATTGCATTCGTATGTTACACATCAATATAATTTTAATATTTCTTTTTCCTTTCAGGTTATTGTTATGAGTGCTACTTTAGATGCGGGGAAATTTCAGATTTACTTTGATAATTGTCCCCTTTTAACCATCCCTGGCCGTACACACCCTGTTGAGATTTTTTATACTCCAGAACCAGAGAGAGATTACCTTGAAGCAGCAATTCGAACTGTGATACAAATTCACATGTGTGAAGAGGAGGAAGGAGACCTTCTTCTTTTTCTTACTGGACAAGAGGTATTTTTATTCTCTTCATTTTATGAACCTACTGTAATTTGTTATTAGACTACATATCAGCATTTTGGGCATTTCGCAACTGTTGCCTTTCATAATGGTGGAGCAGAAATTTCCTTGCATAATAACAAATATATTCAGGTTAAATATATATTCCTCAAATATATCCCTCAAGCTTTAACTTAGAAAGAATGCCATCCTTGGCATCATGTTGATGCTAAGATCTTAGGATCATACCTATAATTTTTTAAAAATCCCAGAAAACTTCTAGCTTAAAGATTTTTTTTCCTTTAAGCACCTGAGGCACTTAAGTGACTTGCCCAAAGCTATATAGAAAGGTAGAAAGTATGAGAAACAGGAGGTGAATGCAAGTGCTCTGATTCAGAGCTAGTGGGCTTTCCACTATTGTTTTCTCATTGCTGTTGCTTGGTTTTGTTCTTTTAAGTTTGGAGATAGAGTGCTTCAGTAAGTAATGGATACTCAATTCATCCAGCTCCAAAATGCCCCGTTGCATTCTCTACTTACTGAGTTAACAAGTTCTTCTTTTAAAATGAAAGCATTTAGGGGCAGCTAGGTGGCACAGTGAATAAAACACCGGCCCTGGAGTCAGGAGTACCTGAGTTCAAATTCAGCCTCAGACACTTAACACAAAAACTAACCTTGTGACCTTGGGCAAATCATTTAACCCCAGTTGCCCTCCAAAAAAACAAACAAAAAAAAAATGAAAGCATTTATTGAAAGGAAATTGCCAATTTTTAGTGCCCTGTGCTCTGAAAAACCATTTTCTTATTCATCCCTCCAAATCTCTATGTATCTTCTTTTTTTTTTAATACATTTAACCATATTCTATTCATGAATTTCATTCTACCAAGGCTTTAGTGATACCTCTTGTTGAGCCTGTTTCCTTTCAGGTAATTGCTTAAATGCTGAACAGTTGATTAAAGACATTTTATATAGGAGCCAAGATGGCAGCGTAGAAGCAGGAAAAGTTGGTGTGCCCCCTCCATAATCACATCAAATACCTATAAAAATGACTCAAAACAAACTTTAGGGCTACAGAACTCACAAAGTGACAGAGATAATCTCCTGATGAAGACAGCCGGGCAGGCTGACAGGAATGAACCAGGGTCACCGCCTCACCTGAGTCCTTGGTTTTAGCATCAGGGTGGCCACAACCAGCCCCAGCTGGTGGGACTTCCAAAGAGTGGATCATCAGCAGCTGGGGCGATATGCAGAATTATTAAGCCACAAATACCAAAGACAAAGTGAGAGTTAAGTGTGGACTTTGTGGGAACAGGGGATCTGGGAGTGCAGTCTAGCCCCTGCCCCTGGAGGGAGAAGTGGCTGAGGGGCTGCTTCAGAGCTCCTGGCCTGCAGATTGTAGGGGGACCAAGCAACCAGTCTAAGGGGTAATTGCTCTTGCTTTAACCTGCTTGGATCTGGGTTGTGTGACCATTGTGCCAGAGGCATTGCAGGCTTTGGAGAGGGCCCCCAACTAATAGCTCCAGCAGCTGAGAAAACCCCAACAATTCGGACAAAGCTCTCCTCTCTGGAAGCAGAGTTCTACTATGTCAAAAAGCTCAAAAGTCAAATAATTGAGTGGCAACAGGAGCAAGCAAAGGAAGCTAAGCAAGCACAGCGATCTGACTTTGGATTCCTTTTTTGGGGACCAAAAGGATCAGAGGAAGAAAAAGAAGGAAGAAAATGAAGTCAGAACTTCTGCACCAAAAGCTTCTAAGAAATATATGAACTGGTTACAGGCCATAAAGAATACTTTAAGAAGGATTTTGAAAACCAAATAAGAGAAGTGGAGGAAAAATTGGGAAGAGAAATGAGAATGATGCAAGAAAATCATGAAAAGAGAGTTAACAGCTTGACTGAAGAATATAATACCTTAAAAAAATAGACTTAACTCAAATGGCAAAAGAGGCCCAAAAAGCCAACGAGAAGAATGCCTTAAAAAAACGAATTTGCCAGATGGAAAAATAATCTCAAATGCTCATTGAAGATAATCATTCCTTCAGAATTAGATTGGGGCAAATGGAAGCTAATGACTTTATAAGAAATCATGATACTATTAAACAGATACAAACAAATGAAATAATAGAAGGCAATGTGAAATATCTCATTGGAAGAACCACTGACCTGGAAAACATATCCAGGAGAGATAATTTAAAAATTATTCGGCTACCTGAAAGCCATGATCAAAAACAGAACCCTAAAAATCATACTTCAAGAAATTCTCAAGGAAAACTGCCCTGATATTTTAGACCCAGAGGGCAAAATAGAGGTTGAAAGAATCTACCCATCACCTCCTGAAAAAGATCCCAAGAAGAAAGCTCCCTAGGAATATTATAGCCAAGTTCTGGAGTTCCCAGATCAAGGAGAAAATATTACAAACAGCCAAGAAGAAACAATTGGAATACTGTGGAAACACAATCAGGATAACACAGATCTGGCAGCTTCTACATTAAGGGATCAAAGGGCTTGGAATACGATATTCCAGAGGTCAAAGGAGCTGTGATTAAAACCAAGAATTACCACCCAGCAAATCTGAGCATTATGTTTCAGGGGAAAATATGGTCATTCAATGAAATAGAGAACTTTTAAGCATTCTTTTTTCTTTTGGAGGGCAAATTGGGGTTAAGTGACTTGCCCAAGGTCAGATGGCTAGTTTTTGTGTTAAGTGTCTGAGGCCGGATTTGAACTCAGGCCCTCCTGACTCCAGGCCTGGTGCTCTATTCACTGTGCCACCTAGCTGCTCCTACTTTCAAGCATTCTTTTTTTTTTTTTTTAAAGCAATTGGGGTTAAGTAACTTGCTCAAGGTTACATGGCTAGTCATTATTTATGCGTGGATGCTCATTTTCTGAGGCCGATCTGATCTCGGGTCATCCAGACTCCGAGGCTGGCGCTCTTACTCACTGCGCCACCTAGCCGCCCCTTTAGGGCAATTGGGGTTAAGTAACTTGCCCAAGGTTACACGGCTAGGTTTTTTTGTTCGTATGCATTAAGTGTCAGAGGCCGGCTCTGAACTCAGGGCCTTCTGATTCCAGGGCCGGTGCTCTATTCACTGCGCCACCTAGCCGCCCCCCCTTTCAAGCATTCTTAATGAAAAAACCAGAGTTGAATAGAAATTTTGACATTCCGATTTAAGAAGCAAGAGAAGCATGAGAAGCTAAACAGGGAAAGGAAATCATAAGGAACTTATCAAAGTTGAACTATTTACATTCCTACATGGAAAAACAATAATTGTAACTTACGAAATTTTTCTCAGTATGAGAAGAGTTAAAGGGAAAGGAAATGTATATTATGTATACATACATATATATTTCTATGTAGGAGGGTATGTGGGTGTATGAATACATATGGGAGCATGTGTACATGTGTGTAAAGGTATACATGGAGGGCACAGGGCCAATTGAATAGGAAGAGATGATACTTAAAAGGTGAACTTGAGAGGTGAGAGGAATATAATGACAGGAGATGGGGAGATATAGAATGGGGTAAATTATCTCATATTAAAGAGGCAAGGGAAAACTGTTATAATGGAGGGGAACAACAGGAAGGCAAAAGGGAGTGAGTCAATCTTACTCATTGAATTTGGCTTAGGGAGGGAATGACATACACACTAAATAGGATATCTCACCCTACAGGAGAGTAGGAGGGAAGGGGATGAGAGGGGGAATGATGGACAGGAGGGCGGGTTGGGGGGGAGGGAAGTTGGTAGCACCCACTTTTAAAAAGGGACATGGTCAAAGGAGAGAATAGAACAAGTGGAGGGGTGGGATAGGATGGAGGGAAATACAGTCAGTCTTTCACAATATATTCACTGTGAAAATGTTTTGTGTAGCTGCACATGTACAATGTATATTGAATTGCTTATCTTCCCAGTAAGGGTGGGTGATGAGATATAATGGGGTATAGAGGCACTGGGGTATAGAGATCTATCTTGCCCTACTGGAAAGACAGGGGGAATGGGAGAGGATATAGAAGAGAGCAGATTGGGGGAGGGGGGTTATACAGTGGGATCACTGTTTTGGGGTGGTGGGTAGGGGAAAGACAGGGAAAAATTTTAACTCAAAATCTTGTGGAAATGAATGATGTAACTAAACATAAAAAGTTTAATTTAAAAAAGTTTATTTTATATAAATGAATTTTATCACTGGGTCTTTTCTAACTTTCTGTTCTGAATTTCTGGACTTTTTTTTACCTAAGCTTAGCTTTTTTTTTAAATATAATTTCTTTTTAAAAATAATTTATTTTTAGTTTTCAACATTCATTTCCACAAGATTTTGAGTTCCAAATTTTCTCCCCTCCCCATTACTCCAAGATGGTGTACATTCTAATTACTACCACTTCCATTAGTTTGCCTTCACTTCTATCACATGCCCTCTCTTATCCCTTTTCCCTTTATTTTCTTTTTATTTCTCTGCCCCATTGCTTGCATTTTATTTCCCAGTTGCATGTCAAAACAGTTTTTAACATTTGTTTTTAAAACTTTTGAGTTACAAATTCTTTCCCTTCTTACCTCCCCATCCACCCTCATTGAGAAGGCAAGCAATTCAACATTGGTTATACATGTGTAATTATGCAAAACACTTCCATTTTATGAAAGACTAACTATATTTCCCTCCATTGTATCCTGTCCCCCTACTTTTTCTATTTTCTCCTTTGACCTTGTCCCTTTTCAAACGTATTTACTTCTGACTGCCCCCCAATCTGCCATCCCTTCTATCATATTCCACCTCCCCCCTTACCTTCCTGTCAGTAAGATACCCAAGATTGTGTATATTATTTCCTCCTTAAGCAAAATCTGATGAAAATAAGGTTCACTTATTCCCTCTCACCTCCCCCTTCTTCCCTTCCATCGTGAAACCTTTTTCTTGCTTCTTCTTCTTCTTCTTTTTTTTTCTTTTTTTTTTGCTTTTTGGAGGGCAATTGGGGTTAAGTAACTTGCCCATGGTCACACGGCTAGGTTTTTGTTTGTGTGTGCGTTAAGTGTCTAAGGCCAGATCCGAACTCAGGTCCTTCTGACTCCAGGGCTAGCACTCTACTCACTGTGCCACCTAGCCGCCCCTTTCTTGCTTCTTTTATGTGAGATGTAATATACCTCATTCTATCCCTTTCTTCTCCCAATATATTCTTCTCTTACCCCTTAATTTTATTTTTTAGATATCATCCCTTCACATTCAACTTAGCCCATGCCATCTATCTACGTATTTCCTCCAACTACCCTAATATTGAGAAAGGTCTCATGGTTTACAAATATTATCTTTCCATGTAGGAATGTAAACAGTCCAACTTTAATAAATCCCTTTCTTTCCTGTTTACCCTTTCGTGCTTCCCTTAATGTAGAAGATGCTAGGTCTTGTGTTATCCTGATGGTATTTCCACAATACACAAATTGTTTTTCTGACCACTTGCAATATATGCTCCTTGACCTGGGAACTCTGGAATTTGGCTATAATATTCCTAGGAATTTTCCTTTTGGGATATTTTTCAAGAGGTGATTGGTGGATTCTTAACAATTTCTGTTTTGCCCTCTGGTTTTAGAATATCCAGGCAGTTTTCCTTGATATCATTTATTGAAAGATGATTTCTTGGTTATTTTTGATCGTGGCTTTCAGGTAGTCCAGCAAAAAAAATTCTTTTTCTTTCTTTCTTTTTTTTTTTTTTTAATTACTATTTATTTATTTATTGGCTTTTTGGAGGGGGGAGGACAGGGCAGTTGGGTTTAAGTGACTTGCCCAAGGTCATACGGCTAGTAAGTGTTAAGTGTCTGAGGCTGGATTTGCATGCAGGTGCTCCAGACTTCAGGACCGGTGCTCTATTCACTTTGCCACCTATTCATCCTTAGTCCAGTAATTTTTAAATTATCTGTCTAGATCTATTTTCCAGGTCAGTGTTTTTTCCAGTGAGATATTTCACATTGTCTTCTATTTTCTCATTCTTTTGGTTCTCTTTTATAATTACTTTACTTATAAAGTCATTAGCTTTCATTTGCTCCATTTTAATTTTGAAGGAATTATTTTCTTCAGTGAACTTTTGGACCTCCTTTTGCATTTGGCCAATTCTGTTTTTTGAGGCATTTTTCTCCTTGTTGTCTTTTTGGACCTCCTTTGCCATTTGGGTTAGTCTATTTTTTAAAGTGTTATTTTCTTTAGTATTTTGGGGGGGGTCTTCTTTAGCAAGCTGTTGACTCATTTTTCATGAATTTCTTGCATCACTCTTTCTCTTCCCAATTTTTCCTCTACTTCTCTTACTTGATTTTCAAAAAAGAATTTTTGGGGGTGGGTGTACTGCCCCAGGCTTCTGCGGTTTTGTACCAGTCTCTGGATCCCGCACTGTCATCAGGCCCAGGGCTCTGGAAGCAGCCGCTGCTCCTGCCGCGCCGCCACCACCACCATCACCACCACCACCTCTGCCACCCTGGGTCTGGGACCTGATTGCATACTCATCTTTCACTTAGGTTCCACAGAATTTCTCCACTGATCTTGCACGCTATTCTCCGCATTTATGGGTTCAGAAGTCTGGAAATCACCACAGCGATTCAGTCCCCTGAGGCCTGCTCCCACCATGTCTATACGCAGCACAGCCCATGCTCTGTGCCCAGCCTGGTGCAACTTACCCTTCCTGGCTGGCTTGGGCTGGAGATATGTTTTACTCTGTCTGGGTTCTGAAGCTCTAGAATTTGTTTAAAGTCATTTTTTACAGGTACTTGGAGGGATTTGGGGGTGAGCTCAAATAGGTCCCTGCTTTTATTATGACATCTTGGCCTCACCCCCATCTGGACATCTTTACTACTAATCTTCCTATACATATCCTTTTAAATTTAAAGTCATTTTAGTTAGACTAGACACTAAGCAAATACTTGTTTTTAATTCAAAGAAATACATTCTTAGTTCTTTTTGTTGGGTTCTTTCTCTCCCTTAATAAGAATTTTTCATCCTTACACTTTGAGGTTTTTCCCAGAAATATACATTGCATTGTAAGACCCAAATTGTTTGCCTGTAATTAGTCTATAATTTACTTTTTACTTCTGGACCCCTTGAAAAAGGACAGGGTTTAGGGACATTCTTCCTTTGCCAATACTTTCTGAATTCTCACCTTCTGGTACTATCATTGTTGCTCATATGAATCTTTAGAAATGGGTAATAATCATTCATTTTGACAGGACTTGGAAAATTCTTGGATATTTCTTGACCTTGTCCCCAATGAAGACTAACATCTATCTCTTTTTTAAATTATATTAAAAAAATAACTGCCTTACTACCCTCATACTAATTTGAGGTAGTTCACAACTATTATTTATCTTCTGTCTCTTATCCTCTCTCCTGATAGTTATTCTGGCTGTTTGATAATTCCTTGGAGAACAAGAAGTTACTTCCTCCTTAGAGCATCTAGCTCCTTCAGAAAGAGCTTCACTTGTTTGTTTGTATGCTCTAAGTATGCAGTTGTTCTTTTCCGTCTTCCATCATATGACAGCCTCTGCTTTCTAGTTCCTTTCTAAGGAGCTCCTTTTTTACTAAAGATCCTTCTCCCTTCTCTCACCCCCACTTTTTTAAAGGAATGCTACATTTTCTCTAGTATGAAGCCCTTTCTCAAATCCCTTTGCCTTCTCTTCTTGGAGCATAGTGATCAGGACTGGTTATTTCTGGGGGATTTTGTTTGTTTTTTCAAATTTTAAAAATCCTTCCAAAAGAATTCATCAGCTAATTTATATTACCAATATACTTTGGTCTTAATTTTAGAATCTTATTGTTGAAAAGAACCTGAAAATGTATGTTTTCAGTATCCCAGGGATATAACTTGTATTTGAATGTTATCGGTGATGAGTTAATTACTTGTTGACCAATGCTGGTCTGTTTTAAATCTCCTTCAAGGATTTTTGATCCTGGATGTTCCTCATTTCTGAAGTTATTCATAAATTTGTGGGTGAGCTTGTCCAAACTTAGTCTAGTCCTCAAATGACAGATATCTAGCTTATTTCTGTGCCCAGACTTAAAACCTTCCCTACTTGGCATAGCCATCAAGAATCCATATCATGAAACATTTGACTGGGGCATCTGTTGTAATATTTTAAAATTTACCTCCCTGAAACTTGTACCAAGTGGTTTTTAATTTATAGTTTTAATCCAGTAATTTTAGTTTTAATGCCCTTTAAATATTTGAAAATAATATTTCTCTTTAGATTATCTTTTTTCCATAGTAAACTTTCTTAGCCTCCTAAGGCATTTTTCATCCTAGTTTCTAGAGTCACCATTGTTTTCAAACGTTTTGATTAATATATTTTAGTTTAATTGTTTTCCTTTATAATCCTATTAATTTTGTTTTGTGCATTTAAGAATTTGGAAAAGGGGTCCTTTATATTATATTAATTATTATATTAATCTTATGGGCAAAAATTCTTTTGATATTTTACAGCTTTACTTCAAATTAGGTGTTTCTCCAGGCTATATAGTTTTTTGTCTATGCCATGGACAAGTAATTTATTCTCTCAGTTTCTTTCTATGTAAAATTTGTGGGCTAGATTTAATAACTTTTTAAAACCTATAATTCTGAATATATTTTCTTTCTTTTTTTTTTTTAAAAAGCAATTGGGGTTAAGTAACTTGCTCAAGGTTACACGGCTAGTCATTATTTATGTGTGGGTGCTCATTTTCTGAGGCCGGATTTGATCTTGGGTCATCCCAACTCCGAGGCCGGCGCTCTTACTCACTACTCCACCTAGCCGCCCCTTTTGGGCAATTGGGGTTAAGTAACTTGCCCAAGGTTACACGGCTAGGTTTTTGTTTGTGTGGATTAAGTGTCTGAGGCCGGCTCCGAACTCAGGTCCTTCTGACTCCAGGGCCGGCGCTCTATTCACTGCGCCACCTAGCCGCCCCTCTGAATATATTTTCAATATTTGTTTTTATAAGATTTTGAGTTCCAAATTTTTCTCCCTCTCTCTTGTCCCCTCCCTAAGAAGGCAAGCAGTCTGATATAGTTTATATTTGTGCAGTCATGTTGAAAGTTCCACATTGGTCATGTTATGAAGAAGAAACAGAACAAAAGTGAAAAACCACTAAAAATAAAAACAAACCAAAAAAAACTGGAAATAGTATGCTTTGATCTGAATTCAGACTACATAGTTCTTTTTCTGGATTGCTGAGAAGTGCTAAGTCTGTCATAGTTGATCATGACATAATGTTGCAGTTACTATGTATAGTGTTCTCCTGGTTCTGCTCACCTTACTCAGCATCAGTTCATGTAGTTTTTCAGAAACCATCCTTATAGCACAACAATATTCCATTACAGTTATATACCACAGCTTGTTCGTCCATTCCCTATTTGGTCGGCATTTCCTCAGTTTCCAGTTCTTTGCCACCACAAAAAGATCTGCTAAATATTTTTGCATATGTGGGGCCTTTACCCTTTTTAATGATCTCTTTGGGATACAGACCTAGTAATGGTATCGCTGCATCAAAGGGTATGCACAGGTTGATTGTCCTCCAGAATGGTTGCATCAGTTCACAACTCCACCAACAATGCGTTAGTGTTCCAATTTTCCCACATTTTCTCCAATATTTATCATTTTCCTTTTTTGTCATAATAGTCAAACTGATGGGTGTGCTATGGTATCTCAGTTGTTTTAATTTGCTTTTTTTCTAATCAGTAGTGACTTGGAGTATTTTTTCGTATAACTATTTTCTTATCAACAGTTGTTTTATTCTTAATGTCATGGCACACTTTTCAATTGTACCTTTGAAATTATATAGAGATAATATTATTATAACTTGGTTCTCGTAGGCTTCTTTATATAATATGAGAGAAAATAAGAATAGATTAAACCTAAAACTTAAGTTGTTTTTACTGGTACTTAATTCTCCCAATAAGACTTTTTCTTATTATTTTTATTTTACTTGTGTTTTATTTAATTTCATTAAATATTTAGTAAGACATAATTAAAATTTTTTTTTTTTTTTGCTTTTTGGAGGGCAATTGGGGTTAAGTAAATTGCCCAAGGTCACACAGCTAGGTTTTTGTTTCATAATTATTTTTTTAAAGTGTGGGATTTTTCAAAGAGGATTGAAGTAAACATCTATAAAGTAAAGTCTCAGCCACCCAGAACCAAAATCTTAGGGATTCAAGTGATTTTGGTTGGTTTAGGGACTTTTTCCTTTTTAGACACAAAATCTATGATCTTCCTTCCTCTCTTCCCTCCAATCTTTCTAAAACATCTTCCCTTCTTAAGTTGAAGATACCAATTATAATTTAATCTTGGTGGTTCTTATAGAAGATATTTCTTTATTGGGTGTCACGTTGGAATAGGTGACCTTTATAATTTTAATTTTGTATTGTGCTGTGTGTGATTCTATGACTTAGAATCACACACTATTAGCATCAGTTATTATAGTGACTGCTGTGTGTCAGGGACTATTGTAAAAGTTGTTGTAAAAGTTGGGTGACTTTGGAAGACAAAATTCTAGTCCAGGAGTGGAAAACTTATGGTCTTGAGGCCCTCAAGTGCTGCCCTTTGATTGAATCCAAACTTCATAGAGCAAATCCTTTTTATTAAGGGGGTGAAGTTTTTGTGAAGTTTGGATTCATTCAGAGGGCCTCACTTGAGGACCTAGAGGGCCACATGTGGTCTCGAGGACACAGATTCCCTACCCCTGTTAGTCAGTTGTGAGCTAGGGGGTTATGCATCCAAACTGGGTGGAATTGTATGTAAAATAATGTTTAGTAGGGTCTGGGTGAACATATAAGTAAGCTTTTGGTCACTGACTGTCATGATAACTCTTGCTGCAAAGATTCCTTCTTATATTCTAGTTATCAATTATGTTTTGAATGGGTAAGGTTGCCTGGACAGAAGCTTAATTCTGAAAACCTGAGATTTTAATTTTTCTCTTTATTAACAGTTCTTTGTACCTTCAGTATTTTTGTTTGTTTGTTTCCTAAGCATTGACCTAGTACTTCAGTGATTTCACTTACAATCAAATCATGTCGATTGTAGACTAGCTTAAAATATTTCTGAAAACAATGATTCTGTTACTAAAGTAGAACTAGTCTGAAGTTTTACCTAATAAAAGCCTTTTGGAGAACTGCTTTAGAAAAGAATAATTAGCATGACGGTGTTGGTGCGTTTTTAGAATTCTTGGAGATAGTTGAACACTGACAATCCCTCTGATCTTGGATGTGATTTATTTTGACTAGAAAATCATCTTGATTTCTTGTTCAGTGTTCTTCCCATACGAGAGGATGTCGTTGTTCAGTTGTTTTCAGTTGTGTCTGACTCTTCATGACCCCATTTGGGGTTTTCCTGGCAAAGATACTAGGATGGTTTGCCATTTCCTTTGCTAGCTCATTTTATAGATGAGGAAATAAAGACAAACAAGGCTGTGATTTTCCCAGGGTCACCCAACTAGTAAGTGTCTGAGGCTAGAGTTGACCTTAGGAAGATGAGTCTTCCTGATTCCAAGCCCAGGGTTCCATCCACTGTGCCAATTAGCCGCCAGAAGAACTTGATTTTGGTCATAAATCGATTCTCATATTGATAGTTATGGCAGAGGTTATGAAATTTTTGCTTATTATTAAACCAGTAGGGGGGTAATCAGCTCAAGATTTTTGAAGATGCCTTTTTTTTTTTTTAAAGTAAGTTTACTCTTGAGAGTTGACCATTTTTGTAGAACATTTTAGCGGAAATAAGTGAACTAATTTGTTTAATTCTGTAGCTGTAATTAGTATACCATTGGAGAATTTGCTTAAAATTTATTGATTAATTTTTTAGGGGAGAGCAGGCATTTCCCAAAATTTTCCCATCTATTAAAAAAAAAACTGCTGCCGCAAAATCTACAAAATTACAAAAAAAAAATCCATTGTAACAAGTCATGCAGGGAAACAAAATAAAACAATATTGTTTATGATAACTGATAATATATGCTTCATTCTTTACCCATAATCTCTCATGTATGCTCTTTAATATGAGGAGGAATGTATATATTATCCTGGAATCAAGATTGTTCATTGAATTTGTCTATATTTTGGTGTTATTTAGTGTTATTTTTGTTTAGATTATTAGAGTTTTTTCCTTAGTTCTGCTGTATTCATTCTAATTCAATTTAAATGTTTTCATAAATTTATCTGAATACTTCATATTCTTCCTTTCCCACAACACAACAATCATAATTTAATAGATTGAGATCTCAATTCAATTCATTAAATATTGAGTGCCTACTATGTACCAAGCTATAGATAAAAATAAAAGAAAGTTCCTGCCTTCAAGGAACTTTAATGGAGAATGACTACACACAAGAGGACTGGATGTAGCTTGTGTAGGGATAAGGGGCATGGTACAGCTTGGTGAGCTTGTTTAGGTTCTGTTGTATTTAAAACCAGTCACAGCAGGTAGGCTTTGGTAGGAGTTTACTCCAGCCTTCCAGTCAGAGGAGAAAGGCAACTGAGGTTGTTGAGGTGTTGGGTATCACAGTTGAATCAGTGATGTTTTAGTTAATGAACTTATCCTAGGGGAAGGATGTTCATGGAATTGAAATCAAGGAGAGCAGCTGAATGGAAAATGAAGATCTCAAAGCTCAAAGAGTTTCTAGCACATACTCATTTATAGATGAGGAAACTAAGGTGTAATATGAATTATTCACATGAATATTAAGTAGCAAATAACTTCTGTCATATGAATATTAAGTAGCAGAGGCAGGATTTAAGCATGGAAACTCTAGTTTTGTTTTTGTTATGAGACCATCTTCTTTAGTGGTGTCAGTGAGTCAGAGTATAAACAAATGGTGAGATCTATTAAAAGCTCCACTTTTGGTGTAGTACTTTCCTATATTTCAGTAGCTCCTTGATTCCAGCCTTGTGAAGTCCATGATCTATGACTGTTATAAACACTGTTCATGAGCATAAATCTCCAGTTTTTAGGTCTTGGATGTTGTTAATAACCAGAGGGGGTCATTGACAAGTTATCTCTGATTATATTCATGTTATTTCTGATTTTACTCATCAGCTACTTTTATGTAATCTTAATAATTTGCATGAGAAATTCTTTTTTGGAGGGAAAACTTTTAAGGCTGTGTTTTATTCCATTGAGTTAAGTAGCTTTTAGTAATTAGGAAATATAATGGCGTCTTCTATCCCCTGAATCTTTCAGTTGGTTGATGATTACAAATTGGCAATATCCTTTAATAATTTGCAGCAATCCTGCCCCATTTGCTCTTATTTTCTTAAAGGACTTTTTTTTTTTTATAAAGGACTTTCTTGATGTGTGTATATCATTGTCAAAAAGATTCTCTAAATATAAGAAAGGCATTGATTATTGATGTTCTTTCAGTTACCACCTTCTATGGATAATATGACTGAATCCCCATTCCCCCACCTTAACCCCCTACACACACACACACCCCACATATTGCCATTTTTACATTCAGAGATAACTTATCTGTTGATACTTTTAAAGTTACAGCCTTCAACCAGGATTACTACCTCAATGTTTTTGGTTCTGGTACAGTTGTTCTTCCCATAATCTTAAAGTGTTGAATAAGAATTTTGACAAAGGGAAGATATTGGCATATTAAGTGGTAGATGACTTCAGTTACTTTCTTAACTGCTAGATTATGAATTATCTAATGCTTTAGCAAAAGTTAAATTGACATTTTATAATTTGATAAAAATATTCCAGGAAATGTTTGTTACCATTTTAGCAAATCACAATATCAACTTTAACTACAATCTGATTATTTGTTTACATCCTATTTTGGTATTTGATAAATATTTATTTCAGTAGATTTCCAATAAAAATCATAGTATAAAGTATGCCCTAATTTAGTCTATACACTTAACAATTTTAGAAAAACTTTTAACTATTTTTTTAGACACTTGTATTTAGCTTCATTCTTGACTATCCATGTTGATACTGTAAAGGTGTTTATCCTCATTAGGAACAATAAAGCAAATCTTCCATATAATTGCATTAGTGATACGTGACATTAAAGCTTAATTGGTTTATTTAAAATATCTTGCCCATCAATTTCTTTTAGATTGTGAAAATTGAAAAGGTCATGAGTACAGTTTAATATTCCTGGGTGAGAGATTTCAATTTTAGCACAATTTGTTGAGAATTAATTAGGAAATCTGACTTGAAGAAAAGGGGGTGTTGAATGCAAATAAGGCCATTTATGTGTTCGTTAGAATATGGAAGTCTCAGCTTCTTGGGACTGTTGTGAAAACCTATTGATGTTCACTAGATTAGTTTAAGTTGCTAAATTGAGAATACAGTATCCACGAAGATAAAAATGAGTTGGCATACACGTATAAACTTTGCATAGAACTTGAGTATGTTAAATTCTTGAAAAAAATTTATGTTCATGTTGGTTTTGTTGAAACTTTTTTGGTAGGAAATTGATGAAGCCTGTAAAAGAATAAAGCGTGAAGTTGATGATTTAGGTCCAGAAGTTGGTGACATTAAAATCATTCCTCTGTATTCTACACTTCCACCTCAGCAGCAACAGAGAATTTTTGAGCCTCCTCCTCCAAAAAAACAAAATGGAGCAATAGGACGAAAGGTAACAGATTTCTTATATTTCATATTCTTTGGCAGACTACTGTGACAAAACAATCATTACAATTATTCATTTTCTACTGTTTAAGGTTCACAAAATACTTTCTTTGTCTCCCAAACTGAGGCACAGAGAAGTCCAAGGGCAAGCTATTAAGTATCAGAATTTCAATAAAGAAACAGCTGGAAATGGATAGAGCAGCAAATGCTTAGTCATTATTATATAAGTCACATAATAATACTATTAGTACAACATTCAGTTTGTTGAATAAATTCCTAAATTCTTTGGAGAATACTAAACCAAGTGATTTGAGAATTATAGCGCTGTGAATAATTATATGATTTAATTTTGTCTTCTAGAAAGAAATAAATATTTTATTGGTATTCCCCAATTTCACAACTTGTGAATAGATATATTCTAATAAAATTTGATTGTAATAGGAATTCTCTGTTTCTCATTTGGTGAAGCCTTGTAATAATAAGAACCTAGATTCTAGGGAATATTCATTCTGCTTATGACTCTAATTGAAATGAATTGTTTGGTTTTTTTTTTTTTTAATTTAAAAAAAATTCATATCTGTTTACATATATTACTTTTGGCTATAATTAAGACCCTTTTACTACAGTTACCATCAAAGAGAACCCTACTACAACTCTTTGCTGTTGTGATACACCTATTCTCTCCTCCCCCCTTCCCACTTTGTTTTAACTTATAACTGATTTAGTCATCATTCATCCTGGAAGTTTGCTAATTGATTCAGCTAGAATTGCACTCTGCTCAATAAAGAGGGGAAATGGGCCCTATGGAAATGCTTCTGTAGTTTTAAAGAGAGGCTTAATGATCCGAGAACAATAAGATAACTTAGTGCCTGCTTGGAAGTTGAGGAAACCAGCAAGTTAACATCCTTCCTGAATTGTTGAGCTTAACATCTTGACAGCCGATCCCATAACTTCCTGGCAAATAAAGGGAAAAGAAATGAAAGCAGTGTCAAATTTTATATTCTTGGTCTCAAAGATCACTGCAGATGGTGAGTGTAGCCATGAAATTAAAAGATGCTTGCTCCTTGGAAGGAAAACTATGGAAAATCTGAACAGCATACTAAAAAGCAGACATCACTTCGCCAACACAGTTCATATAGTCAAAACAGTGTCTTTCTGGTAGCAGTGTATGGCTGTCAGAGTTTGACTCGAAGGAAAACTGAGCACCACAGAATCAATGTACTTGAAATTGTGTTGCTGAAGACAACTTTTGAAAGTTCCTTGGACAGCAAGAAGATGAAATCAATCAACACTTAAAGAAATTAGGTTCTTTGCTGGGAGGTCAAATAATAAAGCTGATGTTTAAAGACTTTTGCCACATAATGAGAAGACCTTGTTGGAAAAGATGGAAGGCAGAAGGAAAAAGGGAATGTCAGAGGATGAGACCTGTTGTGACATGGTATATGGGGTGATGAAGAGTTGGACATGGCTTAATAACAGAAAGCAGGACCTTGAGGACTGAGAAAATAAACTAGTTTAACCTAAGTGCATTATTATTTTGAGATAGTACATAGAAGAATCAGCTGAAATACGATTGAGCTAATCCTGCTACTTTTTTTTTTTTTTTTTTTGCTTTTTGGAGGGCTATTGGGGTTAAGTAACTTGCCCAAGGTCACACGGCTAGGTTTTTTGTTTGTGTGTTAAGTGTCTGAGGCCAGATCCGAACTCGGGTCCTTCTGACTCCAGGGCAGGCGCTCTACTCACTGCGCCACCTAGCCGCCCCTTAATCCTGCTACTTAAAAGTGAATTACTGAACTATAGCCCAAGTAGGTTATTCCCTGAACTCAGCATTTCATTTCCCCTCTTCCTTTGCATAGAATGGTCCCCCATACCTTGTGGTCATTTCCTTCTCAATTTTTCTTCAGTTAATCTCAGAATCAGAGCTGGAAGGCACCTTAGAAAACATTTATTCTAACTCCTCCCAAGCCCCCAGTTTGGCAGGATGTCAAGGCTTGTGTTGGCATTTAATTGTAGACTCCAGATGTATTCAAGTGAAAGGTCCCTTGACTCCAAATCTAGCTCTTTCCACTCTCCCATTTGCCTCTCATCCTTTACATATTTCATGGTTCAGCTTAATTGTAGTTGGGGAAAGAAGGGACTTTCTTGACCTAGCAGTTAGTGATTTTTCCTACTCATTTTATCTTTTTTACATTCATATTCCCAGTAAAATGTAAACTTCTTGAGGGCAGGGACCATTTTTCATTTTGTCTTTGTATCTCCAATACCTAGTGCAATGCTTTCCTTGTACATAGTAGGTACCTCCTAAGTGCTTGCATCAAGCTGTCCCTCTGATGTTCATGTTAAGTAGCCCCTAGAGTTATTTAACTTGAATCATGACCACCTCTCTCCCTCTCATTCCCTGTTTATTACCATTTCCCTCAGCCTTGGCTCTTAGCCCTTAAATAATCCTCAATCCTGTAATCTGTCCTCTGTCTTAAACTGTTCTGAAATAGGTTTTCAGAATTCATCTTACATCACCTCTAAACTTCAGACAGTGTATTATCTCGAGGATTTGGAAACAGTCGTGACTTAATGAAGATTTTCATTGAATAGAAAAGGCCTGTTAGGTTTTCTCCACTTGTTGGTCATCCTCACTTCCATGGATGAACCTTTTATTGTTTACCCCTGGAGGATGTTGTTTCTAATGCTGATTTCATGGACTTGTTGTTTTACTGCTCAACATCTCTGTAATTATTAAGACCACCTTCTCCTTATGATAGTCATTAAATTAAATTCCTGTGGAGATGCAGCCTAGCACCTACTTTCCAGGTGCTACAAGGGACCATAAGAGAAAGTGCTTGGCATTGTCAGATGTAACATCAGAACAGATATGGTTTTATCAGTGGAAATGACATTCAAGAGGGATTAACATTGGCTTTATCACTGCATCCTAAAGACCATGAGAATTTTCCACCTGGTTTGGAGCTGAAAACTTCCATGTGTGTTGTGTCCCCCATTATAATTTGATCTCTTTGACAACCAGGATTGTCTTTGTATATTTTTATCTCCAGCATTCTTTGCATGTAGTAAGCATCAACTAAATGCTTTATTTTTTTCAATTGTATGACTGTGTCTCATGTGCTGAGACTTCTGGGAAAGAGGCCCCTAAACTAAGCAACTTTTGAGTCCCTCATTTAATCCTCCTTGTAAAAAGTTTGGTTAAGTTTACATTTGTTTCTGTTATTGGATCTGATTGCCTGCATCTTTGTGATGCATTTCACACTTTTCTCTAACACACCCACACACACACACACACACACAATATTAAGTGGTGTCGTTGGTGGCAATAGGAAGTATACAAAAGAAATCTAAAATTACATTTCATGTTGCTGATGTTTTGCATTTCTATTCTTCCCACCCCCAAATCAATAGACCTTAGTGTACTACAAAACCTACTACCATAAAAGAATGTTCTTTTCCTGTACTACCACAAAGTGTGTATTGAGTTTTCCCTTATGTCTGGAAATCATAGGGGATCAGCAAGTGGACGAAACCCCATTTGTACAAATTTCTGTCCGTTATACCAGTGAAATCGAGTCCTGTTGATTACCTCTTCCTTTATCCTGTTCTATGGGATAGGATCTTGGAGATTATAGCCTGCTTCATAGATTTATTGTAAGGAAGGTACTTTTTGAATACAGATCTGCTGTGTAAATAGTATTTATCATTAAATCAGAAGTGATTTTTCTCCCAGATACGCATTGCAAAGCTGTAGGAGAACAAGAACTAGAGCTTATACTTCCTGATTACCTACATCTATATTTTTCCAGACTAGTTCCCATTGACCCATAATTATGTTTCTGCTCCTGGACCACAGGGATCAGGATTTACTAATGGATGGATTCAGGTTCTATCAAACCAGCTAGTGAGGTTGCTATTGTTTATATCATTCATTGGACACTTTGCTATGTCACAAACAAAGCTGCTACCACCACTTGTAATTTGTCTCTATTCACCAACCTCTTTTTGCCTTTTGGAGGGCAATTGGGGTTGAGTAACTTGCCCAAGGTCACAGGGGTAGGTTTTTATTTGTGTGTGCGTTAAGTGTCTGAGGCCGGATCCGAACTCAGGTCCTTCTGACTCCAGGGCCGAGGCTCTACTCACTGCACCACCTAGCCACCCCTCACCAACCTCTTTTAATATCTGTAGTGGAGGAGGGAAATAACTGTAATGTTGATGCTTCTGTTAGACTTTTTTCAACCTTTGATCTCATAATAGGTTCATTATCATCAAATCTCTGTTTTGGTTTCCATGGCTGAAAACAGAGTAGTTTAGTATCATAGCCAGGCAGTCATGTATGATCTGCTCTCAAGAGAAAGTGGTTGTACCAATAAGTACAGATTGAAAAGAAATACCTATCCTCCTGAGAGTTGAAATGATCCTTTTTTCCTTATTCCTCTTTTCAATATGAATTATATCTACATTCACAATAAGATTGAAGCTAGTTTTCTAGTACTAGCATTGGAAACTGTTTTATTATTTACTAAGTGAAGCAGCTCCATTATGGGGAAGAGACTGATGTACTTTCTTAGGGCTGTTCTCCACAGCTGCTACTACCTTCCTGCCCTCCTGGCCATCCACCACCCCCACCCCCCTGTCACACCCCCTAGTGATTAAACTGTACTGTGTTCCTTGTTGTTGTAACAGGAACAGTTATACTTTTCAAGGAATTTAGGTCCAATACAAGCCCATTAAAAGCCCATTAATATGAATCATATAGTTTGCCTCTTATCTATTACTCTTCAGCTCTCTCCATCATGATTCCAGTTTTGGGAATAACTTGAGAGGAATTTAGAATTACTAAGGGTCAACAAAGTTCTGGGAAGTAGCTAAGAAGAAACAGATATGCAACATCTGTATTAGCTAATGTTCCCACTTCTGGATTTGATGTTTTCTATGCCGCAGGTGGCTCACAGGCATCATTCTTCCTTAAGATTTTCAGATAATCTGCCTGATTTGTGTGAAAGATTCCTCTATATAATGGTCTTACTATGATTACATATTAAGTGCCTTATCACTGTGAGATGATGGGTCCTTTCCATTTTGATATTCCTGTTCAAGGAACGTTAAGTTTTGCGTCTCTGCACCAAGAATTCTTCTACCTATATTTTTTGGTACAATATGATTGCAAAAAATAAGATGACCAGGTATTTTTAGCATTTAGGATACTTTTCAGCTTTCAGGGTTAAATTCTTAAGTGTTGACTGTTGACCAAACCACATCCCGTCTCCCTTTCCTTACTTCTGGCTTATAACTATTCTCTAAACATAATCCCTGTGCCACTTTAATATTATAGAAGGAGAGGCAGTATGGTACAGTGGATAGTGAACTGTCCATGGAATCTGGAAGGTGTAGGTTCATATCCTGCCTCTGACACATACTGGTTGTGTGACCCAGAGCAAGTTGCTTAGCTACTTTATGCTCTGAACTTCTAAGACTGGAGCTGGCTAGGTGGCCAGCAGTGGCCCTGGAGTCAGGAGGACCTGAGTTCAAATCTGGCCTCAGACACTTAACTCTTGTTAGCTGTTTAACCTTGGGCAAGTCACTTAACCCCAATTGCCCTGCCTTCCCCCCTGCAAAAAAAAAAAAAAAAAAGGAAACAAAGAAAAGAAACATCTAAAACTATAATTTGCAGAAAAGGTTCCCTCCCACCTGCATTGGTAGAAGAAGTTCCTCACTAGGACAGTAGGTTTGTCCATTTTGATTAACTTTAGAGATAGAAATTAATACACATACTATCCATTTTTAAAGGAATCTTTGCTCTCTACAGTGAGTGTTATTAGCAGTATAGTCACTGGAATTTTTTTCATATTGGGGACCACATAATAGGAAACTCCTTTCTGAAACTACAATGAAATTTACTAGGGGGAAATGCAATTTGTCTTTTTATTGAAGGATTCAATAATCTAATGGATAAAATGAACTTATATGGTAATAGGATTAAAAATTATTAATGTACTATTTGATATTCATCATGATAATTACATGTTATTAGTGAAACAGTGTTTTAATTCCTCTGCTAAAAGGGGGTGGCGATTTGTCCCCACCCACCAGAAAGATTTGCGTTCTCATCGACTTCTGCCATTCAAAATAATTCTCTAAAAGTGTTCTGTAGTACTAAATATTGCATACTCAATTTTTTTTTAAATTAAAAGCGAACTGTCTTTTATTGTACCTGTTGACATATCCTGTTATCCTGAGTCAGGCATCTTAAACGTTTTCCTTTCTATAGTTTCATATCTAATTGTAAGTTGCAAAGTTTAGGAAAACACAGTCCCCTTTCAAAGAAAAAAAATAATTCTTAAAAATATTTCCCAGGTATGTATAAAAACAATTTTGAGTCATTTTTTAAAGTTTTGAGTTCCAAATTCTTTCCCTTCTGCCTTCTCACCTCTTTTCAAAGGCAAGCAATTTGATAGTGATCATACCTAACAGTCCTTTTTTTTTTTTTCATGGAATTACTATGTGATGAAACACATCAAAAATTTCACTGAAATATTAAAATTAATTTGTTAAAGCTTTAAATAGTTGTAAACATAAGGACTGCATCTTCCTATGTACCTTGGGTTATTAATGTTTGGAATTATCAGTACCACTGATAGTCTTTTGCAGGTGAGAATAATTTATGCTCAAAGTGCAATTTTTTTAGTTTGTGTTGTTGTAACTTATTTATCCGCAACCTAAACTCACAATTTTAATGTATTTTCTTAAAAGTCACTTTAATTTTGTAGGAGAAACCTACAGGCCAGGTTGTATTCAGTTTATTTAAGAAGACAGATTAAATAAGCAAAGAGAAAGACTCATTTAATCTGTATAATTGCTAGAAAATATTTTACATTTACTGTAATTTATTGCACTTTATAACTGATGTGTTGCAATCATACTACACAGTCATTTAATTTTGTATTACATATGGTATTTATCTTATTCAATAGGTAGTTGTGTCTACCAATATTGCAGAGACATCACTAACAATAGATGGTGTTGTGTTTGTCATTGACCCTGGATTTGCGAAACAAAAGGTAATTTGTTTTCACAACTTTATAAAATCATTTAGGGTTTCTACAAGTAGGCTTTTTATATAATCATTTGATGCTCAAAGTGAGTTCAGAAAATGGAATTTTGTTAGTGCCTTTCTTGAATAAAAGGAACAAAAACGGGCAGAAGGAACTCAAGTCGATAAGCATCTGTAACCATTTTCTTGAATTGATGAAAAATATCCAGAGACCTTTGCAACTAGTTTGTATTTTCTTTTTTTTTCTTTAAGAGAGTTGGATAGTAGTACATGTTGAAAATAGTACAGTATTTTACTCCAAAGATGAAGTCATTGAATCTTTTGACTAAAAGATACCCCTGTCGCCCTGGCCTCTATTCCCCACCTCACCCAAAACAAAACACAAAAATCTCATAATTATTATTCTTCCCCTTAGAAAATTATGTTGAATATCTAGAATATATTCTTAGCCAGAATGCTGCTTCAGTATACAGGTATTAAATAATCCCTAATATTTTAATAGATCTTTTCCTTATGTTTGGATAAATCTTTAAAGATCCTTTAGCTCAATTGTCTATTTTAATCAACTTTAGAGATAGAAATTAATACACATACCATACATTTTTGAAGGAATCCTTTCTCCGTACAGTGAATATTATTAATATTAGCAGTATAGTCACTGGAATTTTTTTCATATTGAGGATCACATTTTTTTATTTGGAAACTCCTTTCTGAAACTACAGTGAAATTTACTAAGGTGTCTTTTTATTGATGGATTCAAGAATTTTTCTAACGGGTAAAGTGAACTGATATGGTAGGTGGATTAAAATTTAAGTCCTTAGCTTTCATGGAGTTAAGACTCTTGGATAAATAAAGGCAAACTGGAAATTTTTTAAGGTTAGCTTTAGCTTTTAGGAATTTAGAGGGCTAAATTAACAGCTTCCATACACAAGTCAAGGCGTGCATGCGTGTGTGTGTTGTATGTATGTATGTATGTATGTATGTATGTATGTATTCTGATTTTTGCTTTGCTGCTACATCTTTTACCACTGGGCAAGTTTCATGAATATACCAAGAATTGCAGTGTTTATGGTTTTTGAGCTAGTAGGAGTCTATCAAGGCACACATATTTAAGTGGAAGAAATAACTGTTTGACTTGATACCTCCATTAGGTATATAATCCTCGAATTAGAGTGGAATCTCTTTTGGTGACAGCAATCAGTAAAGCTTCTGCTCAGCAAAGAGCTGGTCGAGCTGGTCGTACCAGGCCTGGAAAATGTTTCAGACTTTATACAGAGAAAGCCTATAAAACTGAAATGCAGGTAGGAGGTTCATTTCATTTAATGTATTACCTTTCTGGGTACTGTAAACTGATGATTTTCCCAAATCTGTTAAGTTTTTAAGCTGTCAGAAGGCAACACAAGCAATTTAAAGACTCCTTTCCTGTGAATAAAGATCTCTGATGTAGATCTTAAAATCAGGCACCTATATATAGCACCTGTTCTATCAATACCTTTTCATGTAAGAAGAAATAGTAGTTTCCTTATTTTTCGTCAGTGTTTGGTTTATTTGCTTTGTGTTCTTCTGATGGGATGGGGAGAAGTAACAATTTGCTATTTCCTGGGGGAATAGGATGAGAGTCATCATGAAACAAGCAAAGCTGATATCACAACACAGAACTGTTCTTTTCTTCCAGGACAATACTTACCCTGAAATTTTGAGGTCTAATTTGGGTTCAGTGGTGTTGCAGTTGAAGAAACTTGGCATAGATGACTTGGTGCACTTTGATTTTATGGATCCACCAGGTAAGGATTTTTTTTAAAAAAACATTGTTCTGTAATAATGTGTTGCCAGTACTGCTCAAAACAGTTTTTAGTTTTATTTTACTGAAATTCTCTGTTAATTACCTTTTTTATTGGCGAAACTCAATAAAGTCATATTAGTTCCGTTTCATTAAATGTTTAATATTTTTATTTATGTTTTTAATTTTTTCTTTTTTTGGAGGGCATTTGGGGTTAAGTGACTTGCCCAAGGTTACACAGCTATTTTGGGGGGGGGTGTTAAATGTCTTAGACTGCGTTTGAACTGGGGTCCTCCTGACTCCAGGACTGGTGCTCTACTCACTGTGTCACCTAGCCGCCCCGAATTTAATGTTTTTATGAATGATCTTCTGGATTTTATACATATATCCCATTTGGGAATATAGATCTTTAAAAATGTGGCCATCACACATGTAAATTTGTAGTGTAGTACGTTTAATATAAGTATATTAAGTATTTAAAAAATAATTTTACCTTGTCCATTTCATTCAGCAGAGATGAGAACTCTGACCTAGTTAAGCTAATCCAAGTGTTCCAGAATGCTTTCTACTAGTCTGGTTTATGAAGAACATTTAAGTCTTATTTAGGACTTCTTAGGATTTTTACATATATATATAGCCACAGCAATTGTTGAAAAAACTTTGTTTTCTAATACAAGCAGTCTCCAACTTACTAACTTGTGTCCCAGAAGTTTGTAAGCCAGTCATTCAGAATATATTTATACTTTTTTTCTAAAGGGAGGAAATGTTAAAGATGGTGGTAAGGTTCAGAGATCAGTTATTTGGTTGGACACGTTACATGGGCTAAGTGCTAAGAGTTGGAGTATTAATAGCTCGACTTCTGCATCCTAAGAGCAAGTGCCCAAGTCATGTAGGAACGAGAAAGAAGGTGAATGAGGATGTTTACTGAATTTTCTTGTGCAATTTTGACATAAGTTTTAAGTGGTTAAAATCACTTAGTAAACATCCTCATTCACCTTCTTTCTCGTTCCTACATGACTACATGTTTCGGTTTCTGTCAGTCATTTGTTTGGAGTTTAATATACCCATGAGTAAGAACTTTGTTTTTTTCTTTCTTTGTATCCCCAGCACTTAACATAGTGTCTAGAACATAGCCAGCACTTAATAAGTGGTCACCCCCAGGTTAAACAGGTATACTCACTTACCCCTTTCTCCCATATACCTCATTATTATGTATAGGAGGATATATTTAGAACTGGAAAGGACCTTGGAGAGGCCATCAAGCTCAAACCACTCATTTTGTAAATAAGAAAACTGAGGCCCAGAAAGGTTAAAAGGCCCAGGGTCACAGCTTATATCTTAGATAGGATCTGATGCCACTGAACCACCTTTGTCTTAATTTTCCCAGTGAAATACCTCATCCAGTCTTTTCATACCGAGGTAGAAAATTTCCTGTATTGCCCATTATTCCAAATGAAAACCTCTATTTCCTTGATAGATGATCTTAGCTTTAGATAATTTGATTGAATTAATCATCTGTTTTTAATCCTTTAAAAGAGATTTTACATATTTAAAAATAAGATTATTAGCTCAAAACAATTTGCAGAAAAATTACAGACATAACAACAAAATTAAAATATTGAAGCTTTGCATGGGAGTCTGTCCTGTCATCATTCTTTTCCCTTTTCCTAATGCCTAGTTTTCTGAACTTTTTTATAGTTTTAACTCACAACTTGCATTTTTCTCCCTGGTTGATGTTAACACACTGCCTTCTGAAGATTTCCAGTTATTTGCCAGTGCATTAACCACTTTGTTCAAAAACTTTACATGCAAATCTCTTGAATTAATTTTCCCATATAAACAATGTTAGCTTCTCTGTGGAAATCACAACTCAAGAAACCAGGCTTCTATAGAGTTCTAGTGTGAAAATCTCTTGTGACTAAGGGACATTACAGTTGTTTTGGTTCTTTTTGCCTTGTTTTTCACAGCTGTAAAAGAGGAAGTTAAACGATGTTTTATAAGGTTACCACTAGCTCTGAAGGTTCTGTAATACTAGTGTTTTTTGAACCCTTGAACTGCAGTCTCTTAGGCTTAAGACTTGGGGTGAGGCATGTGTTTATGTGTGCACTCATGTGTTTTTATGACTACATTTAGTCACTGCTATTGATATTTTTAGAAAGTAAGATGCTTATCTTCCTTTAGGAAACACATATTTAGTGTAAAGTATATAACATGATACTACTTGGTTAACAAATCATCTAACCCTTTTAGAATAAAGACTATAACTTTTAAACTCCTCTTTAGCAAACTTTGAAAATTTGGGTGATTCATTGGTTGCTAGATTCCTATAATTGAATTTGATGACAGCTTGAATTCTGAATTTGGCCCACTGTAGAATGAAAAATGAGTTTGCTTATAATAGTTTGTACTTTGTCACATTTTTGCTTACTAAAGGCAGCTTGACTAATAGAGGGTTTTTTTCTTTCAGCTCCTGAAACTCTGATGAGAGCCCTAGAGCTTTTGAATTATCTAGCTGCTTTAAATGACGATGGAGACTTGACTGAATTAGGATCCATGATGGCAGAATTTCCATTGGATCCACAGCTCGCTAAAATGGTTATTGCAAGTTGTGACTACAACTGTTCTAATGAGGTCCTATCTATTACTGCTATGTTGTCAGGTAATAGAGGGAAAAAACCACACCCTTCCTTTCCCCCTGTTCCTTGGTCCTCTCCTTTTCTTGCCTCCCCCCCAAAAATCCCAGTTTGGGTCGACATCACTTAGTTTTTTCTAACATGATAGTTTGATGTATATTCTCAAAAAGATCAAATACCTTGTATATGAAAATATTAACTTAAACTGAAGAATAAAATCTTCACAAAATTAATAAAAAGCAAAATAATTTATTGTATGAAACAACAAAAATAATCAACTCTGAAATATTGATAAAACTTAAATTGCCAAATTGTAAAGAAAAGAATACTGGTACCTCACTATAACAGTAATTGTTAAAACTCACAAATCAGAATTTTGAACAAGGTGGGTCATTTATAGACTTACCTCCCTAAGTTTGTCATTAAGTACCAGAAGGACCTTGTTTTGAACACTGTTATAGTGATTCTCTTGATTGTGTACAAATATGCCAGTTGAAAAGAACATCAATTAAAAACTGTCACTGCGAAAGAATAAAAATAGTAACAATAACAAAAGTCTCAAATCTAACTCAGTCTGTTTAAATGGCTGTACTTCATGGTGGTAGAAACATTTCTAAGGCATGTCTAGTATATAAAAGTCTAAATTTGAAAGCCGGACAGTGATTCAAGAAAGAAACATCCATTTGACTTAAAACTCGATCTTTGAAATGATACCAACTTGGGTATAAATATTCCAAAAGGAAATATCAGTAAAGAAATAAATACTGAGCTTTGCAGCTATAAATTGCTAATGTGGTAGTTGAGTGAAATTTCCAGTAGAAAATTAACTCAATGGGATAAGATTTTATACAGAATATAAGTGACCTATAACTAAGGTGCTCATGCATTTATAGATTCAGATACTGGGGAGAACAGACATTATGTCTAAAAACACCTGCTCACTGTGGTAATCAGGATATTTATTTATGATGGTTTTAAATATTTAAAAGCCTTATGCAATATAAGCCCTCTCCTGATTACTTTTAAATTTGTTAAAAAGAGAAACAAAAAAATGTTTTATAAAGTTATGGCCTAGTTCAGTCTTGTGGCATATATTAATGGTGTGAATTTTTTATTTATGAACTAGCTAAAAATGTTTTTTTTTTGCAGAGTTATAATTGATCAGACTCAGAGCAGATGGGCAGGGCAGAATCTAATCATTTTAACTAAATTGTAGTCTTAATTGCGGAGGTGGTGGTAGGTTGTTGTCTGCCTTTCTTAAATGTTTTTATTAGTTTCTCCAGTCAGTTTCATCTTCCCCCAGGTTTAAGAGAATTTGTGGTTGCAAAAAGCAACAGGTTATTTTTGTGCTTCATCTGCCTTTTCCCTGTTATTTTCAACCTTTACTGCCTGATTTATAAGGTTTCCCCCCTTTTTAGGACCTTGTTTTAGAGTTGATATTAGCTCTTTAAGGAAATTATTTGGATCCAGCTGAAATTTTCCAACTTGTTTTAAATTCCCTTCTTTTCATGGTCCTGGTCAGTAATAGATGTTCTGCATGAAATGATTGTTTAGTGATGTTACAAGAGTTGACCATAGAAGTCACAAAGTTTGAGCTTACTTGCAGCAATACATGGACAGGCCATTGGGGAGAAATTAGTGAACTAACACAGAGGGACTGTTGAACATCAACAACTTGCTAAGCTTCTCATGCTTTATTTTTCATCTTAAAAATTTCATGTTTCAGAAATTTTGAGGTCCTGACATAAACTGTGCAAAAAACAAGGGCATTCTCTTCATAAAATGCTATTCCTTCCCACTATTCCTTAGTTATGGTAATCAGTTTTCCACACTAACTTTCTGATACAGCCACAGCAATGTGAATTTTTTTGTGCTTCAATTACATGACTTGCTCCTATTATTTTAAGTCAGACCTCTAATATTTACCATGAATGTGTCTTTATTTTCTGTTGGCTATTTGACATCCTTTTAAGGGGAAAAGGTTATGGGAAAGAGTAACTCATTTGACTCAGTATTTGGTCTACAAGTCCACTAGTTCCATTTCCATCTGGATTGATGATTACTTAAGATATTTCCATTGATAATCAAGAGTTGAAGAACTTTACTTCTAAAATGTGTTGAAAAAAGGTCCCAATTTGTTAAAAATTTAACTTTTTATATTCTCATGAATATGGAATTGCTAAAGTGGTTTAAGGAAAGTTGTATTTTTTTAAATGCAGTGTACAAAACACCTCGTATTGAATATAGCCTTATTTGAATTAAGACTGGGGCTTCATACGAATATATACTGGGCTTACCTTACTGGCAATCTTGATGACCCTTGAAATAATGAATGTCATGGGCTCACAGTGTCCACTTTTCTATTATTGAGTGTTTATTTGGGGGTATTGATTCAAAATACCATTTTTAAAAATCTTCATTTAGGACTCTAATTTATTGGTCCTTTAAGATAATGAAAGAATAGGCTGAATTAACCCCAGCCTTTGGTTGAATTTCCTTAATTTAAATAATAGTAAAGGGCGGTTTAACCTTCCACCACTACTGCTACCATCAAAACCCAAGTTTCCCTGATATTGTTCACATATGCTTCTGCACACCGGTGCTTATAGTAATACCCACCAGTGGTGACAGCCACAACACTTTTTAGATCTTTTTCATTTAATTGTGGTAAATAGGACTAGTTGTAAAAATTGTTTATAACCACAGCAGTTTTAAAATTACTTGTGTTTTTTAGTGGACTTCTTACTTGAAGAGATATATTTAGCTAAAAGGCCGTTGTCACCATAATTCTGGTTATTGGTAGAGCTATCAGCACTGGTTTTTTAAATAAGTTCTATTGAGCCCTCCTTGTATACTTTTAGCAATCTTGATGGCCTTCAGAATAGCCGTTTTGATGCCTACTTTTAGTTCTAGTCAAAATAATCAGGTACTCTGTAGCTTTGAAACCCTCTTGTCTTACAGATGTGGTTAGGTGTTGATGTACCAAATCAAGGTAGTAAACAGTCCAAGATGCAGTTGGAGGCCATCCTGCCCTGCCCTATGCTCTGTGAACTGACCTAGCTAGGCCTTGTTCCTCTGTCTGTGAATGCGTGACTCATCGATATGGGCGTTTGTGTTGGGCCCATACCAACCTTGTTTAGTCCCACAGTGTTTTGTTCGCCCCACGGAGGCCAAGAAAGCAGCAGATGAAGCCAAGATGAGGTTTGCCCACATAGATGGAGATCATCTGACACTGCTGAACGTTTACCACGCTTTTAAACAAAGTAAGTTTTAATAACATTCAATCTCCACTTTTACCTAAATGTCAAGGGATAACATTGATTCCTATTTCTCATTTGACTTTCATTCATTTTGGTGTTTGTGTATTTATTGACATTAATGAGAACTTTGTTTTGGGAACACATCCATACTTATTTTAAACTCTTGCCTGGGGTAAAAGAAATGGAAATCTTATTTTGGCTAAATGTGTTTTATTTAGTAGTCTGTGTTCTAACAATAAAGCTACACCTTACTATAATTTTTTTATTCTAATTATTTAAAAAATTAGTGGGTATTGCTAGTTCATGTGATAGACATTTGTAAGAAAATGATTTTATATTTTTGCCTTTACAAAGCACTTCATCAAAGGGATAATCATTATTTAGGTCTACAGACTTCATCAGATATTAGGATATGAATAAATCAAAACAGTAAAATAATAATCTCAATGTAAAGCATGAGTTTTGTGATACTTGCATAATACCAGATTGTGATGTGATCATGTTTTGGTTATCAATCAGTAGACTGAGGGTGGCTAGGTGGCGCGGTGAGTAGAGCACTGCCTCTGGAGTCAGAAGGACCTGAGTTCGGATCTGGCCTCAGACACTTAACCCACACAAACAAACAAACAAAAAAAAAAACCTAGCTGTGTGACCTTAGGCAATTTACTTAACCCCAATTGCCCTAAAAAAAAAAAAAACCAGTAGACTGAAAACTTAATTTTCTCTAAGATTATATTAATACAGAGTTGTTGCTGTTTAGGTTTCTGATCATATAAAAATAAAAGTCTCCTGACTTTTTTGCTTCTGGTTCTATTTGTTTTGGATACGATAAAACATTAGCTTTCTTATACCATGCTTTGTCCCAGTGATATTTATATGTAATTTGTCCATTATTGCTCAGGAAAGGAGTCAGGTCAATAATTAACTTCTTTGACCCCTTTTTCCTATATAACTCTTCCTTACCGTTAATTCCTGGGAGTTACCTACCTATTCTGAATTAGGCATGCGAATTTTCAGTTTTTCACATCAATAAGGAACTTCCATTAATTAGGCAGAAAAGTGTTGATCTTTCCCTCTCATCTTTTAAGTTGTATGGTTACTGGTTCTTTTTGTTTTTTAATGCAAGGCCTACATGCATATTAGTAGACTTAATAGTTTAAGATTTTGCGCTCTTTTGGCAAAGAGGGGGTCTGGTCCAGTAATTTCTGGGTTAGGAAACTCCCATAGCTACTGATCAGTAGCTGCCCTGCAATTTATCCTCTTAGAAAGTTGCCTGGAAGGTTATTTGACTTGCCTTTGGTCTCACAGCTAGTTGTGTCAGAAACAGGACTTGAACCCAGTTTAAAGGCTTCTGTACTCTGCTGTTTTTCATAACAAAGAATGTTCCAGTGAAAATAGTTAAAAATACAGTGAAACAGTTAAGGCATCTAGTTTTTTGTACTTTTAATTATCAAACCAATATTAGAACTTGAGAAGTTGGTCACTTTTTTAGTAGTTACTGGTTTTTCACAGGGACGTAATCATCAATAAAGTGCTGCCTTAGGCAGAGTTTCTTTGTTAGTTTGTGGTCTGCTTAACCTCTTGACTGGGCCTTTGGGAGTTTAAATGAGAATTTTGTTTTTAAAGGGAACCATAGACCAGAGAGGTTTTTGTTTGTTTTTTCTTTCATTTGTTTCTGGCTAAAAATGTCAACAAAATTACCTAAGCAGAAGTAATGTCACAAAGAAATTTTAAAAGATTGCCACAATTATAAATTTTTGAAAGAATAAAGAATTAAGTTTTGGTTTTCAAGATCTATTCTCTGCATTTCAGCATAGCCAATTTTCTTAAATAGTATAGCATATACCAGTTTGAAGGTAGAACCTCAAGCAAATAACTCAGTGTATTTTTTTTTTTAGAAATATGGATGTAACTATATTCCTTGTAATATGCAAAAGACAGTTTGCTTCTGTTACATTTTGTGAGGAATAATCTATCAAGTGGGAATTTAAAGTCACAGATGGTATTTTAGATACTGACTGGGTCCTTATAACTATAAAGTAACATAAGAAGTTACTTTTGAATCAAGACTATGTTTGGAATAATTTTGGAGGCTTTCCATTTCCATATAAAACTATGTCTCCTTATGACAAAAGATTCAATAAATTTTTTGCCATCATGCCATGATCCACATGGGCCACTAGTGAGAGCGTGTAATTGTCCAAGTAATATGTAAATGTCTAGGTAATGAGAGGGGTGTCTATAGGGGAGGGAGAATGAGGCATCAAGACACAGTGTTAGTTTTTAAATTTACATAGTTTCACAGCCATTGCCTAGGTAAGGAGTAGACAGTATGGTGTAGTAGGATGATGGTAGGCATTAGGAGTGTGGAGTAGTAGAAAAAGTCCTAGACATGATGTTAGGAGAAACTGGGGATTAAATCTCTCCTGACACTAAATAGTTGCTTGACTGTGAGTCAGTCACTCACCCTTCTAGTCTTTTAATTTCCTTATTTAGAGGACAGTTAGATGGTTTCTGAGTACACTTCCAGTGTTCAATCTATGATCTTTTGATCCTATGACTGAAATCAATTATTAGAATTATTCTTATTTTAAATCTAAAGTTAATATTTATGAATGGGTTTGATTATTTTACAGTTTATTAAACCACAATTTTAAAATAGAAAATTTCTTAGTCTTGAATTTAAGCAAAAATTTTGAAATTTGAGAATTGTTATAATGGAAGCTGGGAGGCACGTTGAAAGTCATTTAGGCCAGCCCCCTCATTTTACTCATGAGGAAAGTGAATCTGAGAGACATAAATAAAATATCTGTCCTGGGGGTCATATAGGAAGTGTCAAAGATAGAATTTGAACTTAGGTTTTTCCTGCCTTTGATCGTTTTAATTAGTATGAATATTGCTCCCTGAAAGGTCATGGGGGAAAAAATTCAAACAAATCAATTGTTTTTGGAATTGTGTTTCATCTTTATTTTGACTCTCTAAGGATTTGGAAAGAATTTATTTATGGCATCTAATCTTTAGAGACATGAGTCTACAGTGGCTTCTCACATAGTCTAGGAAGGTATATAAAATAATTTTTTTTTTCCGGGTTTGTTTGGTTGATCATTTAGTTACACTTTCCCCCCCTGAAATTAGGTAAATTGTTTGGATGATACATATCCTCTCTCTTCCCCCCCTCCTTTTTTTTTAAAATGTTGCAGATCATGAGTCGGTTCAGTGGTGTTATGACAACTTCATTAACTACAGGTCCCTGATGTCTGCAGACAATGTACGCCAGCAGCTGTCACGAATCATGGACAGATTTAATTTGCCTCGTAGAAGTACAGATTTCACAAGCAGAGACTATTATATTAATATAAGAAAAGCTTTGGTTACTGGGTATTTTATGCAGGTATGTGAAAAGAAAATAAGGTGTCCACTGCTCACATTGGTATTTTTCGTTTTTCTCGAATTGACCTTTAATTATTCAGCTGTAAAATGAATTTAAGAAACAGTGAAAATTGCTCTTAAAAGGATGTTTAGTTGGGATGTTTCAGGAGCTTTTATTAAGAAATTTTATGTGTTGGGGCAGCTAGGTGGCGCAGTGAGTAGAGTGCCAGCCCTGAAGTCAGAAGGACCTGAGTTCAGATCAGACCTCAGACACTTAACGCACACATAAACAAAAACCTAGCCGTGTGACCTTGGGCAAGTTACTTAACCCCAATTGCCCTCCAAAAAGCAAAAAAAAGAAATTTTATGTGTCTAAGAATGTGTAACCAATTAACACAATACAGTGGTAAAGTTGGCATTGCAAATCATGCATACTCAAATTTTAGTTTTATTAATATAATCTAAGTTGTATCAAGTGGTCAGTCTGGTCATTATGAAGATATATAACTGACTTTTATTACTTGAAAGGTAATGAAAAGAAGGTATTAATATTTCATAATTTTTTAAAATTAAAATGTCTTTATCTAAACCACCAAAAACTCACTTAACCAAAATGTTGACTATGTTGGACTATGAAATGATTATTGATATTCACATAATGATGACCCTGAGACACAGAAGTGCACTTTGAATTATTCTTTTTCAGCCTTAATGTAGTTTAATTTTATAACTAGAAGCAAAGTTTGAGCTTTTTCAGCAACTGTTGAACACAGAAAGTTTAAAGAGGTTTATTGTTAGATTCTACTCATTCCAGTGCCTTATGTGCCACTTCAAAATCCACATAATTCCTGAAACTGCTTCCATGAGCATTGTTTATAAGTAGACTAGTGGAGAATTACAAGCTGATCTTCATTCTGTTTTCCCTTTAGGAGGGGATATTTGTACCCATGTGGAAAATGTCAGTATTCTGTAAGGTTGAACAAGGAGTTACTTTCAAGGAAACTTCCTACTGTCAGCTTTTAAATGGTTTCTCCATTATCAGAATTAAATTTTCCTCTCATTGTTCTCAGGCAGTTCCAATTCCCAGATCCTTATAACTGATTCTTCTCTTTCAATTCCCCCCCCCCCCCCATGCTTTTTCCTCTCAGAGGTTACAATAATGTATATTGCTTCTATAGACATAGCTATTTACGTAGTGTTTTCCCCACTAGAATGTCCTTGAGCAAGGACTGTGCCTATTTTTGTATTCCCTGTACTTAGGACAGTGCCCAGCTCATAGTAAGGTCTAAATAAATGTTTGTTTACCCACTAGTCTCTCTGATTTAAGGCTTTCCTTTTTTTTTAATCCATACTTAAGAGAACTCACTTTAGAGATCTGGCCATGTCTCTCCCATGCTTGAAAATTTTAGTTGTTTTTTGAATAAATAAAAATCCTGAACCTGGCATTGAGGTCATCTTCGTTAAATACCACTCGTTCACATATTCCATTTCAGCGAAACTTGGGCTAATAGCTGTTCCTCAATCTCATTATGCCCTCTCCTGGCGGCCATCCCCCATGTCTAGAATGTACTTCTCCTACATCTCTCCCTATTAAAATACATCCATGAAAGTGGAGCCACTTTTCTAGGTACTTTCCCTGATCTTCTGCTTCCCTAAGTATATCCCTAAGAGCATTTTAGGTATCTCTCTATATCAAAGTGTGCCTTGTGTCATACTTATTTCCTCATATGCCTTATCCTTTCTGTTCATGGCTTTCAGAATCAGAGACTTTTCTGTGTATTTCTCTGTCAGTTTATACCTATCTACAGCTATGTTTCTCTGTGTGTAAATGTATCCTTTATATAAACTATATTGCCAAAGAATCATTGCATGGGACAAATTATGTGCATTGATAATATCAGAGATATTAAGGAAGACAAGCCTTTTGCTTTTGTGAGAGTGAACTGAATAGAGAAACCAGGGTGAAAACATTTTCTGTCATATAGTAGAATTATAGAAAATAGTTGATTGCATAAAGCTCTTGCATTTTTGTCACAAGAGTTATCTGGCACTGTACCTGTACTTAAATTCTCACTGTTTTTTTCCTGTTCATTCTGTGATTTTACTGATTTTACTAAATGTGTGAATAATAAGACTAATTGAACATTTGTATGTCTAGTCTGTTTTGAATGATTTACTCTATTATGAACCCATTACAATACAAAGGCAAGAACTACCTTTAGTCTTCTAAGACCTTGGAAGATAGTTGATTTTCCTTGTATTTTTAGGAAAGAAACCCAAGTGCTCATATTATCTCATTGCTTTACTTCAACCCTTAAGAAATTCTTTTAAAGTTTAAATATTTTTTGCTGTAATTTTGTCTGGTATTATCTATAGGAAAAAAAATTTTTTTACGTTACCAACTTTTATGTAATAGCTCTGTATGTGGATGATTTCTTTTTGTATGTCTTTCCTTAGCCTTCCTTTCTCCAGACTCCTTTAAAAATATTAAATAGACCTTATTAATCACAATAGAGTGCTTGTACAAAAGAATCTTAAATACAAAGCAGGAGTAAGGCTATTTTTTTTTTACTCCATTTCTAACACTTGATGAGAAAAGAAATGGTTAAGTATAGTTGGAGCTTATCCATTTGCTTTTAATCTAGTTGAGTCTGTTTAAACACAGCATATCCAAAGATTGAGAGTGGTAGTGGGGAATGGAGATAATCTACTTTCATCCTCACCTTACTTTGTCTTGATAACCTTTTGTTATTTAAAATACCACTGATTTTTTTAAAAAGTAGCATTTTTAAAGAAATTAGAAAATAATTGTGAGCATGATTTTTATCATACTTTTAAGCATCTTTTCCCTTAAAGATTTTAAATAGTCCAGTTTGCTTTTTTCCCTACGGTACTATAAATTAAGTAATAATAACATAACACTGACTAGGCTTTTAAATTATATTTAAAATTTTGAATGGCTAGTTTATTAAACAAATAAGTAAGTATTCTGTTTATGTGGAATCTAATCGTAGAATTCTAGGATTTCTTCAGAGCTGGAAGGAATCTTAGAATTCATCTAGATGCATCCTTTTATAGAAGAGAAAGACCTGAGAGGTTAACTGATTTTTTTTCCCATGTGTAGCTTCTGCAGTTATTTTTTTTAATGAAGCACTTGATTTGATAATGTAGTATTTTGTTTAGCCATTCCTTTACAGAACCCAGTTTGAAATTGGAAGTGTTAGTCCCCATCACTTTGATTTACTTAACTTTGTATAATCACTATTCTGCACCATCATTTTATCATTGAGGACTAGAAAATTAACTTTGTAGGTGATAGAAACTTTTGCAGATCTTCATCAAACATGTATTGAGAGGGTAGTATTACATAGTGCGGAAAGCCCTGGATTTGGAGTCCAGAGACCTGAGAAAAAAAATTAGATGTCATATAATTTACTAGTTTTGTGGCAGAGTGAGCCTTAGTTATATCATATGTCATCTGTGAAATGTGGTACTAATATTGTACTAGCTGTCTCACAGGGTTGTTTTGGACAAAGTACTTTATGAATTGTAAGACTTTATAATTAGTGTTATGGAGATGCTCAATGAGAAGAGCAGTATCAGTGCTAGGGGGAAATGTAGGTGGTCTGCGTATGATATTATATGCAATGATCCACACTCATAGATTCCCATTCCTTAAAGAATCAGGAAGAGAGGTACATTGTTTCTCATCTTTTTGTTTATGTCCAAGGATAGTTACTTTGCAGCATTTGGTTTCAATTGTTTGTTGGGCTTTGTTTTATATTTTTACAGTCATTTTATGTTGTTTTTCTTAAAGCACTATAATATACCATTCTATCTATTAACTAAAATTTGTTTAGCCAGTCGTCAATCATGGGATATTTATCTCTAGCTTTTTGCTATTGCAAAAAATGCTAATATAACCTGTGTGCATGGGGATTGTTTTTACAGGCTGTCTTAATTGATTTTATATCTAAGGTAATTAGATCTAATAACTAGAATATGCCACAGTAATACCCCATTTATATGTCATTGTTGGGAGCAGAGGTCTTAATTTTTGTATATTTTGCAGGGTTGAAGCTTTACCCTTTTAATCACTTTTTATTAACCATTTTGTTAGAAAATGTTTCTTAAATGTATTTGATACTTCCCTGAACAAAAGGAAAAGTGAAATCTTTTCTCCCTCCTTGTCCTCCTAGGCCTCTCTGTTAGTCTTCTTCTTATATGCTCTTCCCTGATTTGACATAAAATTATTCTCTGCTTAATTTTCCTCCTCCTTTCATTCTCACCGTTTCTTAGTCTCCTTTGCTATGTCATTTGATCTGTGTCTCACCTCCATTTGAGGGTGTATTCCATAGCTGTCCTGTGCCCTTTCCCCACCCTTTCAACACTTTCTTGGTCATCTGATTAGTTCTCATGAATTCGTTATTTCTGTGACAGTGACTCCCAGATCTACATATCCAATTCTTAACTTTATCTTGAACTCCCAGTCTTGTATCATACTGCCTGGTGAATATTTCCTCCTAGGTGTCCCATAGACATCTGACACCTTTGACTTCTTTTAGACATCATTTGTTAACTGCTGAATTATATTCATAGGCCCACATACTATCATCAGTCTGTTGGTCGGCCAGAAAACCAAGTCTGTTAGGTTTGGATCAGTTCAGTTCAGTGATTTGAATAAGCGTTCATTTTGTACTGGCCCTCTTTCCTCCTCACCTGGTGAGAATTGGTTATAAAATAACTTCACCGCTACTTTCTGTAAGCTCTATAATTAGAGGTCATACAAGCATAAGATTTAGTGCAAGAAGGGACCTTAGAGAGGTCCCTTTTTCTGATCACTTCATTTTACAAACTAGGAAATTAAAGCTCAGAGGTGTGAGATTTAAAGCCACCCAGGTAGTGCTGGTTTCGAGTATCTTCTGACTCCATATTCACTGATCTGTGAGTTCTATTCCAGGAAACTACACATAAAGGTGGAGCATACAAAACCTGATTTTATAAGTGAAGTTATCTTCATCTCTTCTAACACTAGAAGTAGCCAAAGAGAGGGCAAAAAGAATTTTTAAAAGCCTTTATTAAGTAGTTTACATAATGGGAGCAGTGAAATCTAAAGCAACAAAAATTGAGGTGATAGGTATAATTGATTAAGTATCTCTTAAACAACTTTAACTTTTCAATACATTGAAGCACATTGTATTGATTTAGTTTGGTTTTGATTTTTAGGTGGCGCATTTGGAGCGAACAGGGCATTATTTAACTGTAAAGGACAACCAAGTAGTGCAGTTACATCCTTCAACTGTTCTGGACCACAAGCCAGAATGGGTGCTTTACAATGAATTTGTCCTTACAACAAAGAATTATATCCGGACGTGTACAGATATTAAACCAGAATGGTAAGCAGATATTTTTATCTACAATGGTACATTTTTCCTTAGAATCATGTAGTAGAAAAATAGTTTATACTTTGTGTGATATGCTAAGTCAGGAATGGGGAACCTGCAACCTCAAGATCACATGGCCCTGTAGGTCCTCAAGTACAACCCCTCGACTGAATCCAAGCTTCACAAAGCAAATCCCCTTAATAAAAGGGTATGTTAAGTGAATGTGCTGATCGAAGATGGCTAAGAGTTAACAAGTTCAAGGTGAATAAAGGAATTAAATTTGTAGTATTGTGTTATGTAGGGTCTTCTCTTGGTTGTTATTTTTGTTTTTTCCTTTTTGCACATTTGATATTTGGACTTTATGTGCCTGGAAAATTGACCCACACTAGACTTGACCTGTATGTGAAGTGTTTATCACGCAGTGACTGAAGAGTTTAAAACAAATTTCTTTTGCTGCTCACTAGCCAAGGGACTTCACAGTTGATACCTTTCACTTAGATGTAAATATAAACATACCTGACTCAAGCGTGGTTAATATATTTAGCAATTCAGTAAGAATATTGATTCACATTGATGTCAGGTTTAATATTTACTAAGCATTCACAGTAAATTTGTGAGGTAGATAATACAAATGTTATTATCCCCACTTTACTGTGTAAGAAAGGGGCAGCTAGGTGCTGCAGTAGATTCAGATCAGGTCTCAGACACTCTATTAGCTGTGTTACTTCTATTTGCCTTAGTTCCTCACACTGGAGAAGGAATTTATAAACCATCTTTGTTGAGAAAGCCTCATGGACAAAGTCATATAGAATTGGGCACAACTGAACAACCACAGTAAAAGAAATAAAAGAAATCGAGTGGGAAGTGATTTTCACAGGCTGGACCAAGTAGCTGGTCACGTTGGATTCGTCCTTAGGTCTGTAATTCCAGGATACTGTCTGCAATACTTAGAAGAGCTGCCATGGAGCCTTCCACAGGACATGGTGGTGTTTTCTGTCCTAGAAAAGTTTTGTTTTTTTAATAGACATATTGATCTTTACCACTATTTATCCTAGCACTTGTATTCCTCTCAAAGCCTTTTGGGTTCATTAGTTCATTTCCTCATGCCTAAAGTCTTCAGTGTGAATGACTTGTTTTTACTGTACCCACTCAAGTATCAGGGACTCCTGAGGAGAGGAGCGGACTGAAAAGTAAGTTGGAGAGTTCAGGGGAGAGTGGAAGCTGAAAGCCAAAAAGTGAAGAAAGCTGATCCAAGTGAGGTGCACAGTATATTATATGAATAGAGTAACACCGACAGGTTTTTCATTGTAAACTAATTATATTGCTACCAACTAAAGCCCTGTTTTATCTCGATCTTGCCTGCAGGTGAATCTTCCAATCTCCAACTCTAGGGACAAGTAGATATCTCTTTGTTTTTTTATTTTCTCTTTTGTCTTCTCTTTTTCCTTTCCCCTTACTCTTTTCCTTTTTCCTTCATGAGTAGCTTTATCTGGGTTGGAGAAGGGTTAATTGAGGTTCCCTTGCTAGTAGAGTTTTACTGTCCATTTCTTTCTTTAACTCATTTAATGTTTTCCTTAAAGATATTGGATGCTGTACCATTTGGTACATTACCTTTACTTGATTTCATTGGTATAGGGAACTCCCAGTGCAGATTGGCATCTACATTAATGAATAAAGAATTATTTCTTAGTGGAATGTAAATTCTGACGGGGGAGAGGGGAGAGCCGTTTCCCTGTCATCCTGATCTTTGTCTTGCCACTGGACTCAGATGACTAACCTTGCACAGCCCTCCCTCTAATCCAATTCAGTTGCAAGTCAAGGCATCATCTTCCTGATGTCGTGGTCCTCTTCAAGAATGAAGGACAAAAAACAATAAATTCTGAGATAATTTATTGTGTACCATATTTATTTTCTCTATTCCATGTTAGTAACTTAACAATTTAAGTTACTCTTGTGGAGGTGCAATTCACTTGATTTCTATGAAAATTCAAACAGAAATCTGATTAACACCATAAGTGATAATAGTATTGGTACAGTATAAAATCTGCTGTACAAAAATGCAACGTAGTACATAGTATAATTTTTTTTTTTTTGCTTTTTGGAGGGCAATTGGGGTAAAGTAACTTGCCCAAGGTCACACAGCTAGGTTTTTGTTTGTGTGTACGTTAAGTGTCTGAGGCCGGATCCGAACTCAGGTCCTTCTGACTCCAGGGCCAGCGCTCTACTCACTTCGCCACCTAGCCACCCCCTATAATTTCAATAATTATTTTAAAATAGAAAATAATTAGAAGTTGATTGGAAGTAATAATGGAGTAGAGCTGGAAGAGTAGTCTCCTTAAGATACAGAGAAATGCTATATGTACCTCAGATCCCCTTCCTTTACTAGTGGGAAGAGAGCTTTTGTCAATATTTTAAAATCATGTATAAGTGTCATTTAGGACTAGATTTGAGAGGAAAAAAAATTTTAACTTGCTATACCTTCCAAAACCTATTTTGAGATTATTGCTTAATATTGGAATACTTGAAATATTTTGTATGCATTCTTGTTAATGAATTGGATTAGCAGCTTTTATTGTGTTCATCAGTATGATCATCTGTAACTATTGTTCAGGTAACAACTATTACCTAAAAATGTTTTAATCAAATGTTAATATAGTAACTTCTAACTATTTATTGACAGGTTGGTGAAAATTGCCCCTCAATATTATGATATGAGCAATTTCCCACAGTGTGAAGCAAAGAGACAATTGGACCGCATCATTGCCAAACTTCAGTCTAAGGAATATTCACAGTACTGAATTGAGTGCTTTGAACTGAAGTTATTCAGAGGACAGCTTTAAAAGATGAATGAACTCAAAGTTCAAGTTGTGCTCTTCACGTTGGTTCAATAATGGCCTTTATTTGAAAGCTTTTTAATTTTTCTTTACAGTAAATATTCCATTCTGATTTCATAAATTAAACATTTATGCCTCCCTTTTGTGTTGACACTGTAGCTCATACTGGAAAAGTCGATCAATGTTTTGCAGTTTATTGAAAGTAGTTCTATATATATAACAATGTTATAAGCATTTCTTTAGAAATGGTTGAAAATGCTTCTAAAATGTGATTATCGACCATGGTATGCATGATCGTTGTAATTGTTGACATTCCTTTTAGAAGTTGTGAAATGTTACAACTTGTGCTTATGTAGACACAATCTTCAGTCTCAGTACAGAGGCAATGACTTCAATAAAGTCTATTTATACTAATTTTGGCCAGAGTACTTCAGTATCTTTGTTCTGGTCTCAGAATGGATAGATTCCCTTTCCCCTTCTTCCCTCAGTGTAAATGGTAAAGAAATGATAAATGTAACATCTGTGATATGAAAAAAAGGTTTACATGTTATATATCTCTCATAAACTCAGGTCAATTCAATTTTCTCTACAATGACTTCATAGAAATTAATCAAATTTATCATTCAAAGAGCCTATCCTGGAGTCTTGGTGTGTTAAATAAGATGTGTTATAATTGGACAAAATGAGAATGCTAGTACATAGTTTTCATTCAACATTAAAATTCCAGAAGACAGTATAAGGATAATCTCTGCTCTCTCCTTCTCCCATCCTCTGAATATATTTTGGGGTGGGGGCAGGACTTATATTTAAAGAAAAAGTTTCAGTCCTGTCTCTTGACAGGTACTAGCTATATAATTAATCTGTGGCCTTGGGCAGGTCACTTACCTTCTCCCATGTCACAGGCCACTTAATTTAGTTAGACCATTAAGTTGTAGGAGAGTTGCTGACCTACATCAGTGGATGGAATTTTCATACAGAATTTTCTGCACTGATGAAATCACAGGCTTTGATCCCCTTACCATCACCACACTACGCTGACTCACCTCCAAAAAGGAATGAAAAGTTGTATTACTAAATATTTTTAGAGATCATTCTTTTCCTGGTTAGTTTAAAAGACAGTTTCTTCATTTTGGTTTATGAAACTGATCAAGTGGGAAGGTGTCACAATAGATCCTGAGTGTTGAATGTCCTGGGCCAGGGAGCATCTTTCATTTTAAAGGTAAAACATTTTCAGGTCATGATTTTGAATTTTTTACTTTGCAATTAGGCCACTAAAACTGTCATCACAAATAAAAAATAAATAGTCCATTTTTGTCTCCAGGGGGAAAAAATTTCTATTTGTTTTCTGAATTTCATATAAACAAATTTTTCTCAACTGTAAGTTTAGTAAATATGCTATTAATACTTCATTTTATCAATTTTTAAAGGTAAATTTGTAGGTATATATTGTGATTCAAAGGTACATTTAGTAGTTGATTTTTAGGATTTATAGGATTTGTTCCTACTTTGTAACATTAACTCTTTGATGCCACTAAGGCCTTACATAATGGTAGCTGTCATTTACTAAATAATGCCCTAGTGACCTTGAAGGAACTAATGTACCTAATTTGTTTCCAAAGAATAATTTCTACACTAGGAGATTATGCCTGATTACATTTATAGATCAATTTAAAAACTCAACTGCACTTGAGACCTTTGGCTACATTACCTGCTAGGGGCCAGTGTGTTTCTTTTTCTTTTCTTTTTTTTCCCTCCTTTTTAAAAGCTAGGCTTAATAAAAGTGACCTACTGGCACTTGGCTCAAAATGTGTTTTCATGAGAAAGTATTGTCAAAGGAATACACTTATAAAAATGACCTGTTTAAAAATCTATGCTACAAATGTACAGTTTCTGGGTCATTGTGAATGTCAATTGGAGCCTTTTACAGTCTATAAAAATCTATAGATTCCAATGTGGCTTACTTAAAATGGAATAATCTTGAACTTTAAATTTGATGCTTGAAAGCTATGCATTTCAATTGGTGTTGAGCAAAGATTATCAGTTTTTCAGAGCAGTTTAGCAGAGTTTCTAGAAAAAGTAGCATCAGTCTAATAGGCTGTTTACTACTGGGAATTACCATGATTAGGAAACAGTAGATCTAGGCAACTTCCCCGACTTCATCTTGTTTTAACCTGACCAAACCCTAAGCTTTCTAATGATTGAAAAATGTATCAAGTGACATCAAGTGCCATGTTTGTTTATAAAGAGTTTATAAAGATTGCCAATTCCTACTTTACAATTAAATTTTGCTCAATATGTTAAATTTTTTTACATTTTATTTTCCCAACAAGGAAGGAATTTTGGAGTTAATTCTCCAGTGAAAGAGTCAACTGTTAATGTTCACTGTACCCTTTAAATTACTTAATTCGGGAATTAAGCAGAGTCATAGAATTTTAGATGAGGAGACCGAGGTACAGAAAGAATAAGTCCACAGTCACATAGCCAATTAGTTACTATTATATTAAAAATAAACTAGACTATTATCAAAAGACAAGGTTTTTATTTTTATTTTCTTGAACTAGGAAAATTTTAAAGCCTATTAAAAAGAAATAAATCTTATCTCTTGAAAATATTAGTGCTGAGGAAGAGAGGACTTAAAGAGAGAAAAGAAGCTAAAAGGTTGATATCTAAAATACATCCATAGAATGATAGGACTTTAGGATTGAATGGCACCTTAGAAGTTCTGACAACCTACCACTCAGCAAAAATGCTTCAAAAGCATCATTATAACCATCCAGCCATTGTTTAAATACTTATAATGAAGAGTAATAGATCTGTTGTGTGCTGGTCTCTCTTTTTTCCCCCCACATTTTACCTTAGGTGGATCTGAAACATTGATTCTTTTTGATACCCATCTGTTCTTGTAGTAAGTTGAAACACATTTGTTTTTCTGCATGATAATATGGTTTATGAAGAAAGTTATTGTGTCTTCCTTTACATTATTTTCAGACATTTCACCCTTCTGATTGGATTTTCTTGGATTAATCCAATTTGTCAGAATCTTTCTTTCAAGTTTATACACACAACTGAACACCGTTTTCTAGATGTAGTCTGTAGGACCACTTGTCAGATAATGTTGATAGGTTCAACTAGATTGCTGCTGAAGTTTCTTACAGCTTTCAGATTCTGTCCTTGTTCAGTTCATTTGTCAAAAGTATGGATTAGACTAGAAGACTTGAGGTTTGATTCCAGCTCTAAAATTCTGTGATTCTAATGTAGACTAAGATAAAAGAATTTGGGGTTGTTGTGAGTTGTTTTGATAACAGCAGTGTCACAAGGGATTTTATCACATTTGACAAGGTCAGTTCATTGAAACATTTTTCACATTGACTGCTGCCAAGCCAGGCATTCTTGATACTGTAGTTGACTTTTTGAACACTTAGCAGCTCATTTTAAGATTATAAAATCTCTTACTAGCAAAAAAAAAAAATGTTTTCTTGAAACCTCAATATAGTTGTTTTTTGAGCCCCTTCATGCTATTACAAGGATGCTTCTAAATAATTGTGTCTTGGTTTATAGTTTGTATAACAAAGTGCTCTTTCTAGTGTAGTGTTAATGCTTACTGTTAATAATAAGCTGAGAATTCAGTTAGAATTGTTCCATTAGAATCAGGAGAGGTCTGTTTGATATGTAAATGTGGCAAATAAGGTTTGTATAATTGATTTTTTTAAACGTCCTATGGAACAATTACATCTGATTGTATTCCTGAAAATGTGGGAATAATTTGGCCAAATTTGGCCAAATCTAGTCATTCAGCATATATTGTTTTTAATATCTACTGTGTTCAAAGTAATGTCTTAGAATTGACATAGTTAGAAAAAATATGAGAGGCCTCCCTGGCCCCCCTTCTTTCAGGGACTGTAAATAGGAGAGATCTGATGGACATTACTTTGAACCTCTATGTGATCAGCACAATAAGAAAAGATAGAAAGTGTTGTGGAAGTTCTAAGGTGAAAAAGCTCACATGCATGAGGAAAAGATGGGATTTTATCCGATACTTGAAAGATAGGATTTTAGCCAGCAGGTGTTCCTGGGAGATAACAGCATGCCAGACTTGTAGGAAAGAGTTCAGGGGCAGGAAGTTGGGCCAGAGAGGTGAGAAACAGTATGCAATGTCATAAAAGTCAAGAGAGGCAAGTTTCAAGATCTCAAAGAAATGGAAGATGAATATGAAGAGCAGGTCATAGACGGCATCTGGTGAGCTTAAAAAGCTAAAGAGGAGCACTTTTCATGGCTTTAGGAAAGTTTAAGTTCAGCAGTAATGTGAACTTGGAGAAGGTAGTTTGGTTAGGGTAAAATAATTTGTAAGGGATTAAATAAGGGTAAAGGAAATAAAAGCAGTATTTGTAATACCCTCTTGGAGAAAATTGGTGGAAGGAAAGTATAGAAGAATCTAATAGAATCTGAAGAAAAGTTTTGTTTTTCAATATTAGAGAGCTGAATTTATTTTTAGGCAGAAGAAAAGGAACCACTAGAGAGGGAAAACGTTCAAGATACATGAGGGAGATGGAATTAAACACAAGTGAAAGCACTAGCTTTGGAGAAGAAGAAAGAATGAATTATAATATAGATATTTTGGAAATTTGGGAGAACTCATTCGCTTAGAAATTGGATAGAGCTAGCTTATAGAATGTGGAAAAGACTTAAGGCAGCTGCTATGTGGATAAAGTAAATATTAAGGGCAAAGTTTTCCAAGCAGCTTGCCACAAGGTTAGATACTGTAAATTGGTGGAGGGTGTCGGGGATTGGAAAGGCCAGCCCTTGCGAATTTTGAGGTTGGGGAGTGTGATGTGGTTTGGGATGAGGGATTCAAGAATCCTTATGATTTAACAAGAGGATCTTTTGGAAATCATAAAATGCTGTTACTTGTTTTTATAAAATTGGGGTTACACCTGTATTTTAAAAGATAACATTTCCTCCGTATTATAAGCATTTGTTAATGCTTTAACCAGAAACAGTAGTGACAATTTTTTTCTTTTACAGAGTTCATTAGGGGATTTGAGGTTTAAACAGAGTGAATTGCCTTCTTTCTGACCATAAATTCTCTACCTGATTCAAAAGGCGTTTACAAGTTATTTGAAATACAGCATTTTAGTTCATTTCTATATATTAGATATGCCTAATATCTGAGAAATGATCAGAAGAAAATTAAGATGGCAGCTCTTACTGAGAGCAATTTGTTGCATGGAAGCTCTTTCAAACAATGATTTGGGGAGAAATATGGTTGTAAGAGTGTTTTGTTCATAGTGTTGTGACTTGTACAGTGGAATAACAACACTGGAGACAATTAAGCTTTATGGCACTAGTGCATACTTAATACCTCATCAAAGAGCCCAAACAGATGCTACAGAGAGAGATGCTTTACACAGGTAGAATCTACCAGTGCTATTCTTGTTCTCAAGTAAGGAAAGATTTTAATTTTAAAAGATCAATGAAAGTAGCTTGTGAGCTATTAGTAGACAACATGTATGGAATGTCATCTGTGTATTGTGATTGTGGGTATTTGAGGTTCCTTTTCGTATATTTGCTTTATATGTTTGTATGCAATCATAGTTATGCTTATCAGCAGTAAAAGATAAAACAAGTTACTGGAAAGATTATATATTGTAAAAGAGTTCCTGAAAAATTCTTAAAGTTTTATTTTGGCAGTTTTGTCTGATATGTACTTCCTAAGATGAAATACATTACCAAAATGTATTTGTTTCTTAGATTGAAATATGGTTTATATTATACCTGCATTACTGTATTTTACATTTTCTTGCCTTTTTTTTAACCAAGCCTTCCAATTTCATGTGTTTTGATGTGCTAAGTTTTCCTAAAGTATATTCATTTTTCCCTTGTAGATGCAAAATAAATGTATATTGTTGATTATGAACTTTCAATAAAGTGCTGCTCTGGTGCCTCATGGAGGTAACCCTGGATTCTCAAAGGCTACGCCAATAAATCATAAACTCTGACAGGTCTTGCAAAGTTTAGAGAAAACTAGGGCAGGTCGAGAAGCAACGGATAAGATATGCAAAGAGGTGGATTTTATGTAAGGAAAAAACTTCCTAGTAATTAGAGTTATCCCAAAGCCAAACATACTGCTTTGGGAAAATAGTGGGTTTATACACTGTAGAGGTTTTTAGGCAAAGGCTGGAAAACCCTTTGCAATTTATGATAGAAGATTTTTGTTTTAGGTCAATTTTTATTGAATTCTCTTCTTCTGATTTCAGTGAAGTTGTAGAAATGCACATTTTGGCTGAATGTAAGAAAAGGCTTTAGCTACCTAGATTCATAGAGCCTTATTGCCGTAACATGTTGGCCTCTGATGACGAGTCTTTTTGGCCACAACATTTTTAAAATGGCCTTTAAGTTTTTGAAAGAATTGGAGTTTGGGTTAGTGTTAGGCATTCTCACACTGAATGAAATGGATCCTCAGTGTTGAAGTAAGTTGATCCTGAAACTAATCCTGATAAGGTGAACAGGTTCTGCTGATGAATTCTTTACACATTTTTAGAGGTGAGTACTTGTACTTCCTCTGGAGATAAATGTCTTCACTATAGGGGTATACAACATTATTCCTACACAAGATTTTGAGTGTGTGCTATCCTCTTAGAAATGCCAACCCTCATAAGCATTGAAACCCTTTGAAAGTCTTTGATGACTATTTTACATTGACCAGCAATAGCCTGGTGAATTTTTTAATCTCACCAACATATGCTTTGTTTCTTCTTATCTGCCAAAAATGTAGAAGGGCAGTTTTACTATGGTGACTTTACTATAAAGATTTGCAGGTTTATAGAAGATTGCATTGAAAAGAACTATTAATGTAATACTCTGTGCTGTCTAAAATATTCAAGTACCTGTTAACTGATTTGATTTTCATTTTTCTCTAGAGTTAGGAGAGCAAACAGTATTCTGGTCTTTGTACAAGTAACAAAACTGGTCTAGAGACCAGTTTGCAGAGCTAATAACACAGCAAAATGCTATCTCCCCTTTTAAATTATGAGTGCTGCAAGGAATAAAGCAGATAGAACTAGTCATGGACCATATTTCTGGAGTTTCCCACCCAGCCATCCCATGCTTTTTAAAACATTTATTCCTCTGCCGTTCAGGACACCTCGGGCTGATTGCAGCCTTTCCCAGGTTTGTTGTAGAAAAGTACCGAGATGATGAATTTTCAGTGGAGAGCCTTTCCTCAGACTCTACTAGGACTTACTAAGAAGTTGCTTACTTGGTGATTAGGAGATCCTAAGGCTACTTTTTTCTGCTTTCAGTCACATCACAATTCAGTTGATTATTCCATGAGAATTTCCTTTGTGTTCAGCTCTTGATCTATACTAATGGAGTGAAGCAATGATGTGGATAATGCGAAATAGATGATTATGTTTTAAAATTTATATTTGGTTTTATAATAGTAGCACCTCTTCCACAAAAGGGAATTTTCCAGATTATTGATGCTTACCCTTGTCAGTACTAGATTTTTAAAAATTGTTTTTAACTGTTTTAGATGGAAATCTTTTTAAAATGCATTACCCACAATTATCTTTTATTAAGCAGGGGATATGGAATATAATTTAACCTTTTCTTGATGACAGCTTCATTATGAACGTTAATTCTGGTACTCCATAATAATCTGGTGCTGGCCTCATGAGCTGTTGCAGAGTAGAGCAAGCACTGAGAAATCATTGAATAGCCCCAGATGACTCTGCTTTTAAAATTCTTGTGTCTGCCTCATACAGTTATATGTCTTTTTTTTTTTTTTTGGAGGGGGAAGGCAGGGCAATTGGGGTTAAGTGACTTGCCCAAGGTCACATGGCTAGTGAATGTTAAGCGTCTGAGGTCAGATTTGAACTCAGGTCCTCCTGACTCCAGAGCCAGTGCTCTATTCACTGCACCACCTAGCCACCCCTGATTGTCTTCTTTTTTTTCCCTCTACCAGTGTTCCTGCCTTCACCACTACAACATATCTGATGTGTTGCTTCAATTGTAGTGGCCATTTGGATCAGAGGAGACTTATGAACCAAGTACATGACTTTTTATCTTACATTCTTTCTCTCCTCCCCCCCCCCCCCCCGCCCCGCCATTTGACTGTTGGGTTTTTTTTTTATCCTTAGCTCCTGGTTCTCATCAATATTCCTTAAAGGTCATCAGATGCATGACCTTTGGGTTAATGAGGAATGTGTATGGATTGTACCTCTGACAGTTTCTTAGTTATTTTGCTTTAGCATTAGGTGGGGTAACATAAAAGATAAAGTAGTCACCTTAGAGTTAAGAAGTCCTGGGTGACTTCTGCCTCTGACAAATACTGACTAGGCAAACTGCTTATACTCTCTGTGCAACACAAGACTTAAAAGTTCCAGAACAATTAAGGACTTAATATGGGTAAAGGTAGTTCCTTCCCTGGGAGTCCTCTAAGCTATTTAATCACAAGTCAATATCAAAAGTAAATAAAGACAAGATTGGTACCAAACCAATGACTGAACACTGTTGGTTCACCAGAAATGTATTGAATCCAGTCAGCCTACATTTTAAATTAGCTATGGGTGATCCAGTTGGTATTCCTTTTTAACAATACAGATTGCAATCTAAGCATGCTTTTTTTTCTTGTCTCTTAATTAGGTCTTTTCATAAATAAACTACCTAAGAGATCATTCAATATGCCAGTACCTTTCTTGGAGTTCACATGACAGCTTGACACCAACGTAGCATGCAGGCTGTTCATTAGGTATTTCTTGCCATGTGACCCAGCCTATCTTTTTTAATTATACATTTCTTTGACATCCTTTATATTTCTTTTTCTGCGCAATCCCTTGTTCCTAATATATTGTAGCCTTCTCACACACACTCGCCCTTCAGGTAATCCTTAATTCCACATCCCCTAGGGAATTTGGGAGACCCAAATGAGGAAGGCAAACATGGACCTTGGTTGGATTACCAGGTGCCACCAAACCATGGCTGATTCCCAACTTTCATGTGAATATGTGAATAAATATTTAGGCCTCATTCTATTCAGTATTTCCTTACAGTTCACATTTTCTTCCATTTTGCCTGTCTTTTTCCCCCTGATATACTATGTATATGGTTAAATAACAAAATTAGTTTCATAGTTCTCATGTTAAAGAGTCAGATCATCTGACTTTTATTTTGATAGGAAATTTTGGAAAAGATTATAGTGGAATAGTTTCACACTAGAGCCTTTCTCGTGTATTTTCTTTTTGCCAAGTTTTAGCTTTGTTTCTCAATAAAAATTTGTAAATAATACTAAAGTTTTACAAGGTTTATCTTCATATTATTACAATGTCTAATTTTTGCCTATGTATGTACCTATTAAATACAAGTTTATTGCAAGTAGAAACAGGATTAATTACTGCAGTTAGACATGGTTAGAACCCACAGTACTTAAATTCTATAAAGAAATTTAAAATATGGAATCATTGGCCATCATGTTTCATATCAGAATCTCCAGACCTGCTAAATTTATTTTTCTACCATTTGTATAATATATAAAAGTTTTATGGGTTTTTTTTTATCTTTTGTTGAAAATTGGAAACTTTTAAGAACAGATATGTGGCAGTTCATCACTTTTCTTTCCTTTATTTCTAAATCATCATTTCTGTATATGGCAGTAGCAGCCCAGATTTTCAGCTCTTCTGCACTAATGCATTTGAGATAAGTCCATAGTGTTGAGGAAATCCTGACTCCTAGTGCCAGGGGGCTAAAAGAAATGCAGTGACAGGCAGAGAAATAGTGTTGTCATAACTTATCAGTGGTCTGTAAATAGGTAGTTTCATCCTGACACCATTTTGAGTGAAGGTGGTTTAATTGTGTTGCCGAGTTTAGATAAGCCTCTGGGACCCACAGTAAGAGCATGTGAATGCTGTGGTTAAAGTGTTTCCATTATATAAGATTTGATTTTTGAAATGATTTTGAAATGTTCCACTTTACATCAAAAGTTATACAGAAAAGTCTTTCACTCTATATGTGTAATATACACAGACATCTGTTACCAAGGCACGTGTATGTACAGTGAATAAAACCAGAATTTGCCACATAATTAATTGACTGTTGATCACTTTAAACCTGTTAATTAAACAACTCTGTGACTAATTTGTCATTTTTAGTTGTGTCATTTCTTATTGAAAAGCATTTCTTACCAGTTGATTTTTTTTTTTAAGCATAACACATCAAAACTCTTTCACCTTACTTTGGTACCAACAACATAAATGATGAACATTTAGGTGGCTACACATACATAGTAGGAGGCTGTAGCTTTGCAAGCTATTTTTGGCATGTTTTTGTTGATTCAAATGTTCTATTGAAATAACTCACTTTGGTTTGCAGTTGTGGTGGATTTCATCCCACCAATAAGGCAACCATTTCTCATTTTTGAAGGTATTATTTTAACCGCTGAAGTCCCATACCATTTCAAAATGCAAAATAAAAATTTGATTTCTTAGCTCTTAAAATAAAAGTATATGTTGTGAATATGGAATGAGTGGGGCCAAATTCATGAGCCACATGAAAAAACAGCCATGGGCTGTTAAGAACTGAGGACCTTATAAATCATCTGGTCTAAATAGAGTGCTGAACTTGGAGTCAGAAATACCTGAGTTCAAACTCTGCTCCGACTAGCTGTATGACTTAGGCTAAGGATCAGTTCCCTACCATCACTGCACACCGACTTGTACAATAGGAATAATAATACCCTTAGTGTATTCAAAGCATTTTGCAAACTTTTAAAACTAGTGTAAATGTCATTGTTTTTATTGTTGAAGAAACAGGTTTGGAGAACTTCAGTGGCTTTCCCAAGGTCTTGCATCTATTTTATTGTCAAAAGATGTTACTAGAACCCTGGGTCTCCTAATCTTTAGTGCCAGCAGTCCTCTCTGTAACTCAAGTTGCCTGTCATTTGCAGGTTTAAAAAAGAGTCCAAAAGCTGTTCTTAAGTCATTTTTTTTCTGAACTAATTTTTCTAACTGATAGAAATTTATGACAAGAATTTTCAAAGTAGGTAATAATTGTCAATAGAACATTAACATTCAGGCTAATTTAAGTGTTCCAGGTCAGCAAGGAAATTGTAAATCATTGCCGATGATGATATTAAATCATTTGATTAGGATCTAAGGATAACGATAAAACATGAGACTAAAAGTGTGACTCCTTAATTCGAATAATAAAGTTTGAGATTGTTTTCACTTTTCATTAAACATGGGTATAGTTCTTGCTCAAGTTTGTAAGAAAACTTTACAGAAGAAAATGGAAAATACTCATTTTTTAGTTTTATCCTTTACATCTTAATCCCTTAAACCACAGCATTGTACACACAGGATAACAATCCGTGTTTATGCAGCACTGTTGCAGTTTTCCGGTTCTTTCACATCACCTCTGTGAGGTCAGCAGTGTAAGTAATTGCCCGAGTCTCAGATGTCTAATCTATAAGCCAGGTATACTGACTATTGCCCTTTCCCTCTTCATCAGGAGGCCAACAGTCATATCTTTTATTTGTGATGCATTATCTATATAAATAGAGAGTTAAGTATTTATGATGCAGTCAGATGAATGCAATCTTTAGGTAGGCTATCCTTGACATTACAATCATCTCTGATTCCTAGTTCCTTAGGAAGCCTTGCTTTCCAAGTTCTATTGACATAATTAAGCAGAGTTGACACAATTAACTATGTCTTGTTTATTCTACTTCCCCATGGAGCCTGGCACCCAGCAGGAGGTCTTTTAAACCAAAGCACTCAATTACCTCCCCTAACCAAGGGAACGTGTGAAAAACAAATTCAGACAGTCAGGGCATATTCATTGAGTTGCAGCCCAATCCTCTGTTACTGCCATAGTCTGAACTCTTTCCTTGGGAGTGTCTAGGTCACCAAAGCAGCAACCCTTCTATAAGAATTCCCTTCCTTTCTTCTCTTCCTCTCCCTTTAACAGTGCTTTCTGTCAGATGTTACAGCTTTAAAGGGACTCCCTTTGTTCACCTTTCCTCTTCCCCAATTCTGTTTTTCTGCTGAACTGCTTGGCCATAGGCTACTCTATTGTTTCACCTTCTGAACTAGTATCAAAAATCAATGGCATTTATATGAGGTTTTAACACTTGAACATTCCTTAGCACTTTTTTTTGAGCTCCATAGCCTTCTGAATAGTTAACCCCTATCTGACATATGAGCAAACCATGTCTGAGAAAAGCGTCTTTCTCAAGATCATATAGCCTATGTCTTAGGGTTTGTATGAATCTACCCTGTCACTGCTGTCTCATCATTTCTATGGCATCCAAATCTGAGACTTGTTTTTAATGCTTCCACAGATGTTTCTATGATCTTGATGTGGTTACTTATGTGTATCACTATCTGCAGTCCATGCTCTCATAAGATCTACACTCGCACCGACATACCTTCATTTATTTTAACATCCATGGAGTCTGGCACAGCTCTCTGTTACCTGGCTGGTCTACTTAATTCTCTGGATATGGCTGAAAAAAAACAAACAACAAAGAATAACAGGTGTAATATTAGTGTAAACTTGGGTTGGGTCTTTTTTTATTTTTGTTTTTTTAGTCAGAGAGCAGCTAATGGTCACTGGATAAACTGCACAGTTTCGCCTAATACAATCCAACCTATTCTCTTTTATTTAATACTAGGTCCCTTGCCCATCTACATAAGACATTCAACTCCTGGCTATTTCCCTTTGGATTTCTGTAATACTACTCACTCTTGGTTCTCTTTCCTCTCTGCCTGATTATTCAATCTCCTTTGCTGAAAGGGAGGATGCTTTGAAATTAGAAATGACAAGATTTGGCAAGCAATTGGATATATGGGACAAGACAGTATTCACCTTTTCCTCACTGTCTTGTATAGATCCAGTTGGTTGCCAAATCTTGTCATTTCTAATTCCACAACATCATCCCATTCTATCCTCTTCACTCAGATGGCCATCCCCCTAAGTCCTCATCACTTCTCTCCTAACCTATTACAATAGCCTCTTAATTGGTCTCCATCGCTTCATCTCTCCCCCAATCCAAACCATTATTCGTAACAACAAAGTGATTTTCTTAAAGGACAGTTTTCCTAAAGCCACGTTTTCCCTCCTCCATACCCCCATTCAATAAACTCTAGTGACTCCTTCTTAGAGGGTTAAATATAAACGTCTGTTTATTATGTAAAACTTTTGGCAACCTGTGTGTATCCTACCTTTCCAGTCTTAAACAACATTCACCTACATAAACTCTGTGGTCCAGCTATACTGTCGTTCCTGTTCCTCACCCATAACATTCCATTTTCTAACTCCATTTATTTGTCCTGGTCATCCCGTTACAAGACTGCTCCCCCTTCTTTACCTCCACCTCTTAGGAACTTTTGATATAGCTCAAGTACGACTATATGAGGTGTTTCCTGGCTCCCCTCATGGCAGCCTTCCTTCCCTGTTAACGTTGGCTTGTATCTGTTTTGTATCAATCTACATGTATGCATTTTCTCCATCAATAAAATGTAAGCTATCTGAGGGCAGACACTGTTTAGCTTTCATCTTTGTATTCCCCCAATGCCTAGCCCAGGACCTGGCACATAGAAAGCACGAAATAAATTCTTCGTTTATTGATCAATTATGGTATGGACAGTAGACCTTTTTTTCCCCTCACATGGATTTTTGGCCCAGTCTCTTTTGAGTAGACTAGATGTCTTGTAATATTCTACAGTTTGATGCTATCAACACTGTAGCAATTCCAACAGGGAGTATCTGGAGTTCCAAACATCTCACTTTAAATTGACCTTTTGAAATAATAACTTAAGAATAATACATCAGAAACTTACTATCTTTCACAAACTGACAGATTCAAAATTTCCATACTAAAAATACAACCCTCAGAATATTCTCAAGAATTCAACCAATAAACTGTACTGAAGCCAAATCATCATCACAGACAAAAACAACACAAAACAAAAAGAGTGAAATACAAAACAAAATACAAAGGCCTAGTTTTAAAAAGTCAAACATTTATGAGAATAGGATGAGGTACATAATTGTTTTCATCATCCTGTCTGCTGCTCTAGTAAGTAGGATGCTTCTAGTAAGCCTTCAAGAAGATGAATTTAGCATCCTAGCCTTTTATTTCAATACAAATCTAATGGGGCCTTTGGAACTTTTCCAGGTCACCTAATGTGGAGGTACCCCTATGAAAGCTTGCCTGGGCATACCTCAACTGCCTTATATGGAGGTCCTCAGCAATCCTTACTTTGTGGGTGGAGGTAGCTTCCTTTGATTGGCTGCAAAAATACTACACCTTTAAAACTGCTGACTGAGACAGTCGATCTCTTTCTAGTTCCTATCTCACCTAAACGTTCTTTCCTGCTGTTTGTCCTGCCTCACCAACTGTACATATTTTGGACTTCATTACATCACTCCCCTGCTCAAAAAGTCTTCAGTGATTTCTTGTTATCTCTATCAGCAACTCTCAAAGTGTAGTTTGAGGGTCCCTGACACTTTCAAAGGGTCTGAAAAATTAAAATTACTTCATTATACAGTTATCCCTTCCACATTGAGGAGGATATGGGCAAGGCACTCCTGGTGATCTGGAAAATCTTTGTAAACGTTTTGGGTCCCCCCTTCATACCAGAGAAGTCCAAACTTTTTTTCTCTTATGGGGTGTTTACAGTACCTTATTGTAAAATTTTGATTAAGTATTTGGTCATAGGCTATATTATCCAATTCTATACATATATTTTATGCATTTCTAAAGTTCTGAACTGTGTCACCGCTGGCCTTCACATATCATCTGTGGCTTCCACAAAACTCAAAAAATTTCCATTTAGTTTCTTGTACCCCTCCATGATACATCCAAACCTTGATGGGGAAAATCACGATGTGGAAGGGATAACTAATACCAAGACAGTATTTGTTTTTTCCACTCTCATTCTCTCAAGAGTGTATAGTAGAGTTTTCCAGAAGCACATGATCTGTGAAATTAAAGATTTAGCTGCAGACATGAAGGCTGAGTTAATATCTGCAGAATTGTCCTCTTGCCTTACAAATGGATGACTGTGTTTTACTTGTATTCATCTGGTATCAGCAGCAACTAACCAAAGAAGATTTCTTATTTTGCATGAGTACTTGGCAACAAATACAAGTGGTGCTCAGGTACTCAAAATGTTTAATGAGTTTTTTGGATCTCATGGTTTACCCTGGAGCAACTGTGTTGACATTTGGACTGATGGTGCAAAAGTAATGTTGGGTAAAACTGATGATGACTTAGCAGGATTCTAGGCAGTGGCCCCAAACTGTATTTGTGGTCATTGTATTCTTTACTGCCACATACACACAAATAAAATGCCGATTTCACTTGAGAATATCCTTGATGAAGCAATAAAAGTTATTAATTTTATTAAATCTTGACCTTTGAGTACACATCTTTTTTAATATTCCACTTGATTAAATGGGAAATATGCATAAAACATGCCTGCTGCATACCAAAGCACCATAGTTGTCTTGAGGGAAAGCACTTGTGTGATTATTTGAGTTATGAGCTGAACTAGCTGCTTTTCTCCTGGAACACCATTGTTACTTGAAAGAACAACTGGGAGATAAACTATGCTTCAGATTTGGGCATTTGGCAGACGGTTTCTCGAAAATGAATGAAGTCAGCCTGTCACTTAAAGGAAAACAATTGACAGTGTTCGTTGGCAATGGTAAAATTCGAGCTTTCAGTGAAAATTAGAATTTTGGAAAACTTCTGTCACCGTGAACTTGACAGTTTCCCAATACTTCATGGCTTTTCTGACAAGAAGGGATGGGGGGAAAGGAGTTGATACTAACAAATGTGATTTTTGGATATTACATAATGACACGTCACCATTTGGAAGAACTGTCTAACTCAGTGAACCAGTATTTTCCAATAACCAATGAATGATGTTATAATATGCATGGGTAAAAGATCCATTCAAATTACAAGGCAGGATGGTGGATTATAATGTAACAGAGTCCAAAAAGTTCATAGATTCGTATTATTTCCGAGTTTCAGATTACAACTAATGTTTATGAAATTACCACTTGTCAAGTTGGTTTTAATATCAAAGAAGAATATTCACAATTATATGAAAAAACTATGAAAATACTCTTCCTTTTTCCAACTACATATCTGTGCAAGGCCAGATTTTCTTTCATACACTTCAACCAAAACAACGTATCACAACAGATTGAATGCAGAATCAGAAATGAGAATCCAGCTGTCTTCTATTGAGCCAGACGTTAAAGAGATTTACAAAAATATACAACAATGCCACTCTACTCACTAAATGTTTTTTTGTTTTGGAAAATATGGTTATTTTCATAAAATATGTAATTGATGTTAACATATAATGCGTTTATTATATTAAATGCATTAATTTTTTAAAAAAATCATCAGTTTTAATGAGAATACGGTATCACCATGTATATATATATAATCCACACAAACAAAAGCTCTCTGGGGGCCTCAGTGATTTTTGCTTATGAGTATAAAGGGTTCCTGAGACCAAAAAGTTTGAGAACCATTGGATTAAATATAAAATCCTTGACCAGAATTTAAAGTCCCCCCACAATGTGGTTTCAACCTACCTTTCCAGATTTATTTGCTTCCTTCCTTTCCTAACAGGAAAACGATTACTAATTCAAATTCAGTGTGTTCAAAATGGAACTCTTGTCTCCCCTAAACTTATTCCTCCCCCCAGAATTCTATGTACTTGTTAGGACACCGCTGTCCTCACAGTTATTCAAGTTGGTGACCTCAATCATCCTCAATTCTTTTCTCTTCTTCAACCTGAATACTGAATCATTTACCAACTCCTGATGCTACCTCTGTCACATCTCTGTGTTCATCTCTCCACTGATCCTGCTATACCCTAACTTGGTCCCTCATTTCCTCTTCCCTAGACTATAGCAGTTGCATCCTAATTGTTCTCTCATCCCTGCTTCCAGCCTTTCCCCCTCTCTACACTCTCCACTCAGCAGTCAAAATAACATCCCTAAGGCATAAGTCTGACCATGTCATTCCTTATCTTTAATGGTTCCTTATTGCCTCTGGGATAAAATACAAACTTCTACCTGGCATTTAAAGCATACCACAATCTGGTGTCTAACTTTCTGTGTTCTATGAGCAAAGCAGAGCTGAAGTAGCTCAAAAGAAACACAAGATGTGCAAATTTAGAGAATCCACCCCCAAATGTTCACATGGACTATTTGTGACCAACCTGTGGTAGAATAAGGGGACCAAAATGACATCACTAATCCAACACGCTGTTGACTCTAGCATAGTGATGTCATTTTGGTCCCCTTATTTCTTGTTATTTCCTTTTCATACACTCTAGGTTTGAACCAACTAAATGTTCTCTTTCTCTGAATTCATCATTCCATCTCTCATATGATGTCTTTACACGGAGCTGGAACCTATACCTTCTTTGCTGGTGACCCTTGCAGTCCTCTCCAGTTTTCCCAGTTTTTCTATTTGTCAAATAGTGAGTTCTTTCCTAAGTAATTCATGTTTTCTGTTTATCGAACACTGACTTATTAAGTTCTATAGTGTTCCCTTTTGTATAGTCTGTTTCCTTGATTTAACTTTTTATTTTTTAACCAATACTAGGTGGTTTTGATGACTACTGCTTTATAACATAGTTTGAGGCTTGGAGGTGCTATTCCCACTTCATTCCTACCTTTTTCCCCCATCATTTCCCTTGATAATAGATCTTGTGTTTTTTCCAACTAAATTGTTATTACTTTACCGAGTTCTATAAAATATCTCTGATAATTTGATTTACATAGTATAAAAATATAAATAAATAGGGTAGTGTCATTTTTATCACATTGGCATAGCCCAGCCATGAGCATCGAATATTCCTCCAGCTGCTTAAGTTAGTTTTTGTTTCTTTAAGGAACACTTTTTGATTAAATCTATGACTAGTCTTTTATGTATTTCTTTAGGCAATGAGCTGCTTAAAAAAAAAAGAGAGACTGGGCCACTAAATTAAAAGTGAAGCCATTATTTAGAAGGAATAGAAATTCTGAGAGTACCAACTATATATTCATTCAAACTCAGGTTTTTAAAAAGTGGAAGTTCCAAATTTGTTTTTTAAAATGAGTTCTATGAGTACTACATAGTCCCTACTTGTAATGTTGAATCAGCAAAGGTAGACAAGCTATATTCAAAGTTGGCAATATTTGATTGATTAAGAATGTTAGTGTTTCACCTATAAAGCCTTCTTTTCTTTTTTTAACTTACTAAAATATAGCATGGTATTGTAGCAAGAGTGCAATGAATGGGGGCAAAGGACCCAGAATTGAATGCAGGGTCATTTACAGAGTAAAAGTTATTGTGTCAATGTCCTGGACAGCAAGCCAGATTGAGTTACCTCCGACACATACTGGCTATGTGACTCTGGACAGGTTCCTGAACCTCTCAGTGCATTAGGCAATACTCTGATACTGTAAGGGGTAGCAATGGTACTAACTGTCCTCACCTTTATCAATGAAATCACAGGTCCAATCTTTATCTGTGACTTAATATCAAGGTCACCTTGGCCAAGTCTTATCTCTTCTTTGGGCCTTAGTTTCTTTATCTGTAAAATGAGAGCATTCATGGGTGCCTAGGTGGCACAGTGAACAGAGCAGAGCACGGACCCTGGAATCTGGAGGACCTGAGTTCAAATCCAGCCCTAGAAACATAACACTTACTAGCCATGTGACTTTGGGCAAGTCACTTAACCCCAATTTCCCTGCCTTCCCCTTCCACAAAGTAAAAAAAAAAATTAAAATAAGAGCATTCAACTGATGAGAAACAGTTTCTTTATAGCTCTAAATCTTATGGACTAAGTAAATTCCCATGCATTGAACAGTTAGAGAAGAGGAAAAAAATAACTTTCCTTTATATTGTCTTTATCTGGCTCATTTTGGGCATGCTGCATAATTGAAAATGTTCACCTGCTTTCCTAAATGTCAACCTCTTCATGCTGTCCACCTCCAGAGAAAGAATTGATATTATGTTAGTACAGACTGGATTCTGCTATTTTCACTTTCCTTCTTTTTTTCCCTTTTCTTTCTTTCATTCTTTTTTTTGTTCAAGTCTTCCTATACAAAATGACTAATACAGAAATGTTTTACATGATTGTACAGGCATAACCTATATCTGATTGCTTACTGTCTCAGAGAGGTGAGAGGGGAAGGAGAGAGGGAGGGATAGAATTTGGAACTCAAAACTTAAAAAGAAAATGTTAAAAATGTAACTGGGGGAGAAATAAAATACTATTAAAAATAAATGTCAACTTCTTACATATATTTGATAACCTCTCCTTAAATTAACAGACTTCAGCTGGTCATTTTCAAAAACAACATAAAGCACCATATCCACATGTAGCCTTGGGTTATTATCTTCAAAGCTCCAGCAGTAAAGTTTGCATTCAGGCAACAATATTCCTCAGAGGAAGGGCTCTTGGTTCTGTGATTGCCTGTTTCTAAGCTATAATTTAGGTGGTACAATGTTCTATTAGACTGGAATCTACAGGGCTCACAGTGGAGATGTGGTTCTCTAATAGTGATTGCAAAGATAGTTCAAGCACCTCTACCACAAATTTGTTGAAAATCTACTTTTCAAGTTTCCCATTGACTTGGGGAAATAGGATTGGGATCCACCCCCCTCCCCAGACCTTGCTCCTCTTAAAAGAATCTTTTTTGCCCTTGTATTATAGAGTGAACATAAGTTTGGGGTATAGTTTCTTTAAAATTATTAAATCCATGCCTACTATGTGCCCAGGGCACTACCATCTGGCTTCATTGTCTGCCCTGGCATTTTTTCTGGCCAGATGATTCTATTTGTGAATCCTGGAGACACATTGGTCTTCTCCTTGTCACCCCACCTTTCTGGCTTTTTCACTACTCATTAGCATCTCCACTAGAGGGTGGACAAGGGAAATAAAAAAATCAAATTCAATCAGTTTGATTATTTTTTAGGAAAAAGGTTTGGGGAAAGGCAATTAAAGGATCATTAGTCGCTGTAAATTATTAGTATTTCCCCTTCTCTACACCCATCCTAGAGAGTTAATAAAGAACTAATTGACTGTATATGGGCAAATATTGCTCTCAGATAACAGATATGTTCGTACACATTGAATAATTGTATTTCATCAAGGGGAGTTGCTATTTAAAGACATTCTGTTGTGACCTCACCGCCCCTCCCCCCAAAAAAAGCTCCTTGTAAATCTCAGGATTTTAGAGTTGAAGATCCTCAGAAACCATTCTAGTCTAACTCATGCCTGAGAAAGAACCCCCTCTGAAACTCCTCCAATCCAGTCTTTGCTTGAAGAACTCTAGTAATGAAGACCAGGTTCCATTGTTAGGTAGCTCTAATTGTTGAAACATTTTCCTAATCTAGTTCCTAGACTGGGGATTTCTTTGCCTCCTACATGGCAATTCCAGGTTTTATGTATTTTGTGGGTCTGAATCCTCTTCAAACCACTGCTAATGAACTACCCTCCCCATATTTCTTTTATTATTCTTGTTACTAGTTTGTTTCAGATCCAGGCTTGTGATTTCATTTTTAAAAATATTTTATTTTCCCCCCGATTACATGCTAAAACAATTTTTTATACTTTGTTTTAAATTTTGAATTCCAAATTCTATCCCTCCCTTCCCTTCCCCCTCCCTGAGACAGTAATTATCTTACCAATTATCCACATGAAACTCTCAGTTCATAACAAAGGCATTTTAAATAGCAATGTAAAGTAACCCTAGAACATTCCACTCATGAACCTTAAACTTAATCTCCCACAAGTATGCACTCAAAAGACTGTCCCACACATAGAGGAGCATTTGTGGTCCAGGTACCTACCTGCATAGAGGTTATACACAGAAATTTTGTAAGCAGAGGGACAGCTTCCAGGTCTAGTGATTCAAGGTTGCTACCTGCCTTCTATCACTGAGTCTCTGTGCTGGGTGCTGCTCTCTTAAATATCAACTCCAATTCATCATCACCTCCTGCTGTTACCGGGGTTGTAGCATTCCTTGAAACAAAACATCCACCGGGGGTGCTGTGGTCACAGCTCTTTCCACCACATCCACCTTTTTCTGTTGTTGGTACAAAGGCTGTTTTCAGTAAGTTCTGCTTGGGTTTTTTCTGTGCTTTCGCTGTTGTTCCTGCTGAAGTGTTATATTTAGAACCACCTAAACTTCACGAGTAGTGCTGAGATTAGTAAGTATTTCACTTGTAGGGCCAACTACAATTCTCAGCCTGCAGCTGAGCCAGTCTTCTCAGACAAGGGCTGTAAAGCAAATTTAAGCTCTTTTAGTGGCAAGTTATTGCTAATGCCAATCAGCATCCTCAACCAATAGACTTGCTTTAATCTTAACACATTTCTCTCAGCCAATAACCATGAAGATCTCTTTTCATCCCTTAGGCAAGGTTGTACCAATAGGTCCAGAGACCTAGGCCAAAATCATTGCCATTTTATCTCTTCTATTTAACTGCTCCCTTTCCTCTATTCTGTGTAACTCTACTTAGCTGGTCTTAATTCAGCTCCTCCCAGAAATTCTGTTTTATTTTCAGATCTAAATTCTTTCCTTCACCCCACCCCAGAAAACAAGAAAATCGGAATCCCAATAACATATGTTGTTTAGTCATTCAGTTTTGTCTGACTCTTCATGACCCCATTTGGGGTTTTCTTGGCAGAGAAAACTGGCAGAGACAATTTCCTTTTTCAGTTCATTTTACAGATGAATTACTGAGAAACAAGGTTAAGTGACTTGCTCAGGGTCACACAGCTAGGAAGTGTCTGAGGCCAGATTTGAACTCAGACGAATTTGAACTCAGAAAGATTTGAATTCAGACTACGGCCAGGCCCTGCATTCTATCCACTGCACTACCTATCAGACAAACTTAGAGACAAACTCCCCTACCCTTCCCCCCAAATCTTCCATTGCCCACATCCAAAAAATGTGTCTCAATTTCCACTGAGTATATTACCTTTTTATCAAGAAGTGGACAACACATTTCATCTTGAGTCACCTGAGATTGTGGTTGGTAATTGTGATGATCAGAATTCCTAAGTCTTTCCAGTTTTGTCATAATTTATGATGTTACTGTTATTGTATGAATTGTTCTTGTAGTTCTGCTCATTTCATACAATTCTTTCCAGGCTTCTCTGAAACCCTCTCTTTTATCCTTTCCTTGTCTCTTTTTTTAAGTGAAATTTTATTTTATTTAGTACAGTTTGTTTTATTTTTTCTTATTTTTTTCTTTTCAATTCCAAATTCTCTCCCTTTACCCCTTCTCCCATTGAGAAGTTAAGAAATGCAATACCCACTCTACATATGAAGTCATGCAAAACATTTCCACATTAGCCTTGTTGTGGAAAAAAAAGGGGAAAAAAGCTCTTTCAATTTGCATTCAGAGTCCATCAGTTCTCTATCTAGAGGTGGATTGAATTTTCCATTATTTGGAGTCATGGATCACTGTATTGATCAGTGTTGCTAGGTTTTTCATAGTTGATTATTGTTAGTATATTGCTATTAATGTATACATTGTTCTCTTGGTCCTGATCACTTCACTTTGCATCAGTTCATATAAGTCTTCCCAAGGTTTTCTGAAACCATCCCCTTCATTTTTTTCTTTTTAGCATAATAGCCTTTTATCATTTCTTTAAAAAAAATAGTATTCCATCACATTCATATATAGTACTATGATTTGTCAACTCCTTTCCCAATCCATAGGCAGCCACTCAGTTGCTTTGCCACAATAAAAAGAATTGCTATGAGTACTTTTAAACATTTGCATCCTCTTCCTCTTTCTTTGATTACATGGGTGTATAGACCTAGTAGTCTTCCAGATAGTCTTAAACTTAACCTGAACTGCTGCCCTTCCCTGTCTCTTCATTTGGCTGTTACCAAACTTATGTTCTAAAACCACTTTTAGGATTTATCCTACCTTCTGGATAAGACTTAATTTAAACTTAATGGCACCTCTGCAACTTCCACCCATTGCTCCTAGTTCTGTCCTTAGGAAACAAACAGAATGAGTTCAGTCCTTCTCCATATGGCAGATCATTAAATATTTGAAGATAGACCTCACATTCCCCCTCCTCCAAATCTTCTCTTCTCCAAACTAAACTTACTATATTTCTTCAACTGGACTTCATATGGATCCTCATATGGATGTCAGGATCTTGAGAATCTTCACTATCTAGTTTGCCACAGTCATACATTCTCCACCTTATTAATGTCCATCTCAAAATGTAGTGTCCTGAAGTGAGGTCATACTCCAACTGTGGTCTGACCAGGGCAGAGTACAGTAGGACCTATCACCTCCTTAGTCCCAGAGGCCATGCTGTGGTAAACTTAATATTGCATCCTATGATCTGTTTTTAAAATTTCACCCCCCCCCCCATTACATGTAAAAACTTTTTTAAGCATTCATTTTTTCAAAATTCTGAGTTCCAAATTTTCTCCCTCCCTCATGGAGTCATTAGCTTCCACTTGCCCAATTCTGATTTTTAAGGATTTATTGTCTTCAGTGAATTTTTCTACCTCTTTTTCCATTAGGCCAATTCTGCTTTTTAAGGTGCTATTTTCTTCGGTACTTTTTTTTTTGCACCTCCTTTACCAAGTTGACTCCAAGTTGACTTTTTATTATTTTTTGTATCACTTTTATTTTCCCAAATTTTCCCCTACCTATCATTTTATTTTTAAAACCTTTTTTGAGCTCCTCCAGGAATTCTTTTTGGGCCTAAGACCAATCACATTTTTCTTTGAAGCTTTGCCTGTGGCTGTTCTGACATTGTTGTCTTCTGGGTTTGTGTTTTGATCTTTCCTGTCACCTTAGTAACTTTCTGTGGCTGGGTTCTATTGTTGCTGTTGTTGTTTGCTCACTTTTCCAGCCTAGTTCTTGACTTTTAACCTTATGTTAAATTTGGGCTCTGCTCCAGAGGAAGAGGGAGTATTGTCTCAAGCTTCAGGTTTTTCATGCTGTTATTTTCAGAGCTAGTTCTAGGAGTCTGTAAATGTTCAGTTCTTCCAAGGTGGTAGGATCTAAGGAGAGGTGTGGTCACTGCTTTCCTATGCTTTTGTCTGTGAGTGACCGTAAGCACTCTTTTCTGCCCTAGAACTGTGACCAGAGTCCCCACTCCTACTAGTGCTCCCTAGTGCTCCTCCTCACCTTAGACCAAGAACCTCCCATGGGCAATGCAATAAGGTCCCTCTCCTAGTGCCAGTAAAAAGTCCCCCATAATCTCCTTCTGACCAGTTATCAGATTCCACTTCCCCCCTCCACATTTACAGTCTATGGGCTGAAAGCTCTGGAAATTGAGAAACCAAGCAGTCATCTCCAAGGCCTGCTGCTGGCTTGCCCTGGGCAACCTACACTGGACTGCACTCTATTCTAACCTCAGTGAAACATACCTTTACTGATAATCTTCTAAGTTATCTTGGACTGGAAAATTGTTTCACCCCATCCTTTTGTTGGTTCTGATGCTCCAGAATTCATTTAGAAGCATTATTTTAATGTTGTTTGGAGGGGAATTTGGGAGAGCTCAGGGGAGTTGCTGCCTTTATTCTGCCATCTTGGCTCTGCCCCCATCCCCCATGCCCTGTTTTACTGATTGCAGATCCAGATTGTTAAATTGATGGTCTGCTTGTGCTTCAGTCCAGCTCTGTCCATGATTTCACTGACATCCCCTTCACTGAGAACATCAGTTGAATTAGAGGATGAGGACTAAGTCACAGCCAAAGTTCCCTTCTCTCAAGTCCTTTGTACTTTCCAAATCACCTTTTCTCTCACATCCCTGAGAGGTAGTTCGAAGCACAGAACCCTTCAAATGTATTCATGGTTGACATAAATTCAGAACTTAATTCAATGTTGCAAATGAGGGGAAAAAATATAGTACCAAACCAGGAACATTTCAAAACAGTAATTATTGTGATTTCGACTGTTGTGCTATGCAGAGGGCAAATGTAAAAACTATTATCTTGATAAAACTGCTAATCTCTGCTACACATGGGGAATGCTAACAGACTACAAGAGGAGTCAGATTGTGTGTGTGAATGTGAGTATGTGTATGTGCGTGTGTGTGTGTGTGTGTGTGCCTGCCTCACTAAACTGATTTTAGCATAAAGCTTAATCTGAATCTGGAATCAAAGAATAATAGATCCAGAAAGGAGGGAACATCTTATCCAACCCCCTGCCTTTCATCTGAAGGAATGAACCCCCCTTCACTATTTTTTACTATATCACTCCCCAGCTCAAAAATTGCACTCCCCATAGCAATTATAATTACTTTTACATTAGGAAATAATGTCCAAACTCCTTAGATCTGGAGTCAGGAAGACCTGAATTGAAATCTGGCCTCAGATACTGGCTCTGGGACCTCAGGCAAGCCACTTATCCTCTGGTAACCTCAGTTTTCTCAAGTATAAAATGGGGATAATAATAACCAATGCCTGACACAAAGTAGACACTATAATGCTTATGTCCTTGCTTCCTTACCTTAAAGGCTCTTTACAATATGACCCCACTCTAGATTTCCAACCTTGTCTTTCACAGTTTCCCCACAGTGTAGGAAAGAGGTTGGGACTCAGGAAAGATGATGGTTTACATTAGGGTTTTTGCATTTCCTTGTTTGACCCAGGGTTGGTTACATCATTTCTCTGAGGCTAATTCTTCCTCTATAATAGTGCCAGTTGCATTGATCCAGTGCCTCCCTATCTTTTGGAGTCTGAAGAATCCTTCTAAACACCAAAAAAATTATCAGATTCCCACATGATAGTAATAATCCCTTTATTAACATTCCTGGATTGAGGCAATACATGAAGGCAAAAGGCTGAGTTCAATACCAATTTTTAGTAAATTTATATTTTATTAATTACAAGAACATCTACATACATTTGAAACATTATGTGTATTGTATTGACAAGTTACTGTGAAACATTCAGGCCACAGGAGGTGTGTGCTTGCTTGTGGATTGATATATAGCAATGCTGCTGCTAGGACAGTGATGGTGAATCATAGTCAGGATTGCAAAGCACTTTTCTCACAATAGTCTTGTGAATCAGGTAGTACAAATGTCATTGTCTCCTTTTTACTGATCAAGCAACTGAGGCTGGAAGAGATTGATGTCTAAGGGAGGCTAGGTGGTGCAGTGAATAGAGCACTGGCCCTGGAGTCAGGAGGAGCCTGAGTTCAAATCCGGCCCCAGACACTTAATACACACAAAAAAACTAGATATCTGATTTCCGAGTCAAGATTTGAACCCAAACCTCCTGACTCCAAATCTGACGCTCTTTTCACAATATCATACTGCTTATGGAATTGTGTGCTGTCCTGTGTACCTTCCCTTTACCCACCTGCCCAGGGTTCTGGGGTCCACGTGTTAGGAATCACTCTTTCTAGCTCACCAGAGAAACGTTAACATGTCCTAAGTATGGTGACATTTCCAGCTAGTATATAGCTTACTAAACTACCCCAGAGCCTCTCTTGAATGCTATATGTAGGCTCCTAGCAATGGAGAAACCTTATAATGTCATCTTTGAGTTACGTCAGGAACTAAATCCCTGTGGAGAGTCTTTAAAATGTTGAGCAAGTTCCACTGTTTGGAAAAACAGATTATAGTCAGGTGTCAGTGTTAGTGTAGATTGATTTTGTAATATAAATTGTCCATTTCAGTTATTATATATAACAAATGAAAACAGTGAAATACATCTATTTTTCTCCCAAGGTTAATGTAAAATATTTTCTCCTGGTAACACAAGTGCATATGTATGTGCTTATACACACACAGAGCTCCTTGGCAAACTGATGTACGGTTTATGTGATTAAAATATATGTTTATTAGGAGGAGAGAGAGAGAATAAACACTTACTAAGCACCTACTATGTTCTAGGCTTGCTAATTACTTTATAAATATTATTTCATTTGATCTTCACAACAACCCTGGCAGGTAGGTGCTATCATTTTCCCCTTTTTATAGTTGAGGAAGCTAAGGCAGGCAGAGGTTAAGTGACTTGCCCAGGGTCACAAGGCCAAGAAGCGTCCGAAGCTGGATTTGAACTTGGGTTTTCCTGTCTTCAGGGAAAGTGCTTTCTATGTACTATACTCCTAGCTGCCTCTTATCTTATAAGTAAAGCTTTGAAAAAAAATTGAAAATCTTTTTTGCCTGTATGACTTAGACAAGTCACTTTTCTCTCTAGGTCTCAGTTTAAAAAAAAAATGTGTAAGGTTCCATAATATTTAATGTTCCTTCTAACACAATCTTTAATCATTGCTGATTATAATGAAGTAGCTCAAGGCAGAAAAACTAACTCTTCAAAGGGTTAGTTTCATTTAAATTCCTAATTGTCTAAAATTTAGTTTCTTCAGTTTGGGGGAAGGGGTATTCAATAGGCTTGCTATGTTGGGGTGGGAGGTAGGGGAGAAAATTTGTAACTCAAAATCTCATGGAAACGAATGTTGAAACTAAAAATAAATAAATAATATTTAAAAGTAATAAAAATTAAGCCTCCTTACCAAAGAAACCCCAAACAAACCATAAAATTTAGTTTCTTCCAGAAGTACATAGATATGCATATACTTGCATCATGGTGATGCAAACGTACACACATTCATGCACACAATCTGTCCTTTTTATTCTCCTTCCTTTCTACTGCTTTAACAATTCAATTTCATAAGTGTTCGCCAAGCGCCTACTGTGTTCAAGACACTGTACTATACCTGAGTGGAAAGAAAGGTCATATGAAAACAGTTCCTGCCCTCAAGGTGCTGACATTCTATTGGGGCTAAGGAGGATAAAATATATATGCAAGTAGGTACATGCATTTTAATTTGAGAAGGAAGAGTGGTCTAACAAGTAAGGAGATCCAATCAGGCTTCTTTCTGGTAGGAGGTGGAAAATTAAAATTCCCCTCCCAGTTTTGCTTCTGCCTTTCTGGACTTTGACACTAACTCAGTGACCTCTCTCCAAGACTGAGGGCTTTTCTCTCTGGAATATCCCATTACTATGCTAACCCAGTTCTCTTACCACTGAGTTTCTTTCTCCCAGGGGCCTCCATTTTGGGACTGGCCCAGTGCAGCCGTGTTTCATTCCTCTCCCAGCTGTTTCTATCTCTCTGAACTTCACCACTACAGCCTCCTGGCTAACTTCTCTCTTCCCCTCCCATCCCCCTTTCCAACTTCCTTTTACATTTTTTTCTTCTCCCATTAAAATGTAAGTTCTTGGAAAGCTGGGACTATTTTTTTGTGCTTATATCTGTATTCTCATTACTCAGTACATACAAGGCACTTAATAAATGCTTGTTGTCTTGAGAATGAATAAATTAGTGAATGAACAAACTAATGAAGGAAAAAATATTTATTAAGCTCTTTCTAGGTATGAAACAATGGAGATAAAATCTGAAACTGTCGCTCTCTCAAGGATCTCACATTCTAAAGGGGGAGATAACATATAGGAGGTTTCAACAGCAAACCAGATGGAAAGGCCCCCTGGTCCAGTACTACATTTTATTCAATGTTGTTTCCACTCATCAAATAATATCTGTTTCTGATGTAGAACCAATAGTGTCAAGGGCTTTGGTATAGAAGACTTTCTCTTCTGGTCTTGAATAGCTATGGTTATTGAGGAGGTGCTAGTTTCGGTTACCAGATTGCATCTCCATAGGGGATGGAGTCATGGTTTGCCTGAATCATGGCTATGGGGGCTGGACTGGAACCAGGGTCAGTGGTCTAGGGGAAAATGCCTTTCCTTCAACTTACTTGCTCATCTGTGGCAATTGGGCAGCAGTTAGTGTAGCTTGTTGCAAGAAATGTGGGTGTCTTCTCCTCAGGGATTGCTTTCCTCAGTGATAGCTGTGAGGGCTGAACTGGAACCAGGACTGGTAGTCTGGGGGATGTTATTCCCAGAGGTCTTGGGTTTAGGGTCCTGGCCTGTCTTCATTAAGGTCTAAAGAGAGTTGGTGATTGAGGGGATAGCAAATCAATTAGAAAGTGCCATCTCCTTCCTCTCCCTCGGGGTGATTTGCCTAAAAAGAAAAACCTTTTAAGGAAATTAAGGATGAATTAGTTCATCAGTTCTTATTTCCCTAGGTGGACAAGAGAAGCAATGCTAAAAAGAAAGAAAATAATTATAGGTTGAGAACTAGAAGATCCCTCAGAGGTGATCTAAATCAAGACCCCTTATTTTCAAGGACCTTGTAATGAAATTCACAGGGGTGTCAGATCTTAGATCAGGACAGCCAGCTGGTGAGCTGTGCCCGCTCTTGGTCCATTTGGGTTCATTCCTGCACTAGAGACAGCCATGTGTATGCCAGCTGGCTGCTTCACTGGCTTCTGCCAAATATGGTACTGATCTCATGAATCTGGGCTGTGGCGCCAGGCATTTCTCATAACACTCCAATTCATGACAACTGAGCAACATAAAAGTCTCCTTTGCTAATGCCAGCAAACACTACAACTGTATAAATAAGTTTGTGTTCTCCTTGTCCAAGATAAAATGACATTAGGGCCAGTCTGTATAACTCTATGCATTTAAGCTCTTAGTTAACCGGGAATTTTGAGCCGCTTATCAAATGGCTCATTCCTTGACTTCAAAGTAATTTTTTTTTCTCCATGACACATACTAAAAGTCTTAGTATTCCTTAACTCATTAGTTTAACAGTCTTATTATGTGCTTTCTATGTGCACCCTTGCTTGTGCCCTATCTCAGACCCTCAAAGGTGATAAGAACCCGTTACCCTCTGCCAGAAGGTCCTGCCAAGCCTAGAAGACTTTGGGTCCAGATCTGGTGCCATTAGGGTGAGGGAATCCACATTTCCAGAAGGTCATATTAAAATGTGTAAGTTACCAGTGGGGTGTGGAAGGGCTTTAGCACTTTCCCACGTATGACTGTTATCTGAGAACCAGTCTAGCTAAGTAGAAGGGCTCATCACCAAGTTGGCAGTAGAGCAAAGGATCTTTTCACCACAGCAACTCTTGATGGCTTAAGTTGTATCATCATTATCAGAGAGAATTACCTATGTTGAAGAAATTGTGGATTCCTGAAGTATGGAAATGGGAGGTAAGTACTATGTTCAGAGATATAGGGGAACCCCTTTAGTATGCTAATGTTGAATAGCATGGCCAAGCAGACCAATCATTTTATATATTCCATTGCAGGAATTCATAGGATCATGGCTATAAAATACTAAGGACTCTAAAAGACACCCATCAAACCCAGACCCTTCCCTGAGGTGGAGTGATTTGCTCAATCACATAGGAAACAGTTGACAGGTCCAGGGTTTGAAGTCAGGCCATAGGACCATGAATTTAGAGAAGAAAGGAACTGTTTAGCTTAATGCCCTCCTTTTATAGATGAGAAAAATGAGGTTAAGGGTGCTGACCTATCTTACCCAAGTTTGTACAGGGAGGAAGCTTCAAGTCCTCTGACTTCAAATCCAGTACCCTTTCAATTGTGCCATCACACTCTGCCTCCAATTAGTTCCACCCTATATCTAAAGTCCAAGAAGTAATAAATCATGTCACAGTGGAGTTCTATCACTGGGGTGAGTGCCTCACACATAGTAGGTAGTCAAGAAATACTTATTAATTGAGCCAACCAATTATTTGTTGAATGGCTATTATGTGTCTGCCACTGAGCTAAACTCTGTGGGTTATATAAAAGAAATAAGCATCTGTTTGCTGACAATAGTTGTTTCATAATTAGTTTTGACTACTTAATAAAGAGTAAAATCCTTAGGGAATAACATAATGATGAAATTTTAAAAGGCAAAAATTTTAAAATATGAGAAAATCAGCTAATAGCATACTGAAGGGCAAAACCTTTTTTTTAGGAAAGCAAATCATAGAAAATCAGCCTGAAAATGTATAAGACCAAAAGTCATTCCCCAGCAGATGAGTGGTCAAAGAATGTTAAACAACATTTCTCAAGAGGAATTTCAAATTATTAACAACAATATAAAAGAATGATCCAGATAACTAATTATGAGAAATGCAAATCAAAATAACCCTGAGGTTTCACTTCATACCCAGAAAAGATCATAAAAGCTAAAAATAACGCATGTTTGAGGGGTTATGCAAAGATAGTACAATAATGCTACAACTTTAAATTGGCACAACAGTTCTGGAAAGCAATTTGGAATTATGCAAAGAGAGTGTCCATACCCTTTAGCCAAGATATTTCACTGCTGAGTCTGTACCCCAACGAGGTTACTGATAGAAGGAGGAGAAGAAATAGGAGACATATTTAACAAAGATCAAGATAATTAGAGTAACAATTTTGTGGAGGCAAAAAGCTGAAAACAAATAGATGCCCCATCCACTGTCAAATGACTAAATAAATTGTGGGAGATCATTGTAGTGTAATATTACGGTACTCTAAGAAACAATGAAGATAATGAATGCAAAAAAAACATTAAAAGCCTCCTATGAATTGATGCAAAATGAAGTAGAACTAAGAAAACAATATCCACAATGACTACATCAAAGTAAATTGAAAGAACAATAACAAAACAATTGAAAGACTGTGAAATTTTAATAACCAAGGTTTGCTCCAAAGAGATATAAGACAACACTTCTCCCTGCTCCTTTGGAGAAGTGGACTATGGATACGAGATACTGCATATAATCTCAGACTATTTTAAAATGTCCAGTTTTGTTGAACTTTTTTTCATGCTTCCATTTTTTATTCTTCATTTCATAGTATAGCTTTCTGGAAAGGCATAAGAGTAGGGATACAATGGGAAATATAGATGATGTAAAAAAAATACCCAAAAGATATGAATGAAATTTATTTTTAAAAAGAAAATCAACCTAAATTCTATTTAGGAAAATTACATTAGTAAAATATATGATTTGTATGTCTGGAAGCAGGAAAATAAGAGGAGTGACAGAAGTCTTCTTGAGTAAATGAAGTCTAGAAGTTCATTAAGGCCATTTAAAAAAAGTGTTAAAAGTAGAAATCTTGCCTTAACAGCATCAATGGATGGTAACATAAATTATGTCAGGTAGGTGCAAATTGGAAAGAAAAAAATACAAAAGCATGATCTGAGGATAAATTTCTAAAAATATCAGATAAACAATAAATTATTAAATATGTTAAAAGCTAAAAGGATCTTTGTGTGGGCAAGGCTCTTAATTCAAGTAAAAATGTGCAGAATTGAGTTGGTGTAGGAGGGTAAGAGACAGAAAGAGTCAGAGAGAGTAAAAGAGAGATGGAGTCAGAGAGCAGTGGAGACATGATCCTGACTGCAAAGAGAGAGAGGAGGAGTGGGGTAAATGTTTCCATGAAGTTGCTATCAAAATGCAGGTTACCTGGAGTTGAAGGAGTGAGTTCAAGGGAGAAAGGATGTCTCCCCCGCCCTCTCATATTAGCATATCATAATTAATCAGATTAGAATTATAGCATTTTAGAGCTCAAAAGGAACCCTAGAAATTAGTATTACCCCTTAATTTTAGCCATGAGGAAACAGGTCTCCCAATATTGCCCAATTAGTAGTGATACTAATCCAAGAATGTGCAAAATATCATTTTATAAATATATTTTAGTTCTTTAATGAGCTTAAAATGTATATGTATACATAGATACTCCTCCCAAAGTTTTACATTTATTAAGTCCCAGGAATTGCCTCACTCTAAAATTAAGACACTAAAGAGAAGGAATATTTGTATATATATGGAGTATACACATATCTGGTGGTATTTTTCTAGCTGGCATGTCAGCAAACAATGAATGCTTACCTACCTGTTGAATATCTCACATCTGCCAATACAATTTTTTATTCTCCCATGATTGACTATCACATTCTTCACCGTAATTCCAAACCTTCTCAGACTTCCCACATCCCTGCCCCCAATTCCGGAAGGTCATATTAAAATGTGTAAATTACCTGGGGCCAGTGGGAGACCAGTGGGATGTGGAAGGGCTCTAGTACTTTCCCACATATGACTGTTGTCTGAGAACCAGTCTAGCTAAGTAGAAGGGCTAATCACTAAGTTGGCAGTAGAGCAAAGAATCTTTTGACCACAGCAACTCTTGATGACTTAAGTTGTATCTTCCTCATTGGAGAGAATTAGCTCCCTTGAAGAAAGGAAGAAAAAAAGTAGCACCATTCTTTATATTTTATTGAAATTAAACACAAACATGAAAGGTCTTCAGCCTTATGTTCCCTGTGCTCCCCAACAGTACACATTAAAATTCTTCTTTATCAGAGAAACTTGGGAAGATTCATATGAACTGATACAGAGTGAAGTGATCAGAACCACTTATAACAATGTTATAAAGACAAAAAAATTCCCAAAAAAACTTAGTAATTCTGAACAATATAAAGGCCAACCATGGTTCCAGAAGACTTGTAATGAAATATCCCAACCACCTCCTGATAGACTTGGGATTACAGATTGAGACTTTTTTCTTTTGTTCATGTTCAGTGAGGGGATTTATTTTACTTTATTAAACAAATATTTAACAGGATTTTGTTTTTCTTTTTCATTCAGATTGGATGAGAAGTAGAAGGGGGAGGAGATGGATTTTTGCATATTAAAAAATAAAACAAAAAAAAATTCTTGGGGCGGCTAGGTGGTGCAGTGAGTAGAGCTCCGGCCCTGGAGTCAAAAGGACCTGAGTTCTGATGTGACCTCAGACACTTAACGTACACACAAACAAAAAACTAGCCATGTGACCTTGGGCAAGTTACTTAACCCCAATTGCCCTCCAAAAAGAAAAAAAAAATTCTCTACCACCCCTCCATTTTCTCCTCCATTGCCCTAGTTTCTAGTTTTCCCCCTCTGCCTCGGCTGGGAACTTACCCTTTCTCTTTCTCTCACCTTCAACATATCCTTATCCATTTACTCCTTTCTTATGGTCGAAGTCACCCCTAGGTCTCTCCTCCCCTTAAAAAACCTTCACTTGATCCTGGCATTCTCCAAACTAGAATTCTACATCCCTTTTACTTCTCACAGCCTCCCATTCTTCCCTTTCCACTCACTTGCAGACCATTCTCTCCAAAATGACCAAAATCTCATAACTGATTAATCCAAAGGCCTTTCTAGTTCTTCATCTTTCCTGGTCTCTGTGTAGCTTTGGACACTGTTGACTTCCCTGTTCTCCTGGATATTTTCTCCTACCTTAGTTTTTGTGATGTTGCTCTCATTTTTTTCTCTGTGTTGGATCACTTCTTTCATCTCTTTTGCTTGATCATCATCCATGTCATGCAGCCTAACTGTGGATATACCCCAAGGTTCTATTCTGGGATCTATTATTTTTTCTTTTCACCCTCTCTTTCCTGGGGATTCATTTACTGTCTTTATGAAGATGGTTCCCAAGCCAATATATCTATCCCTAATTCCTCTTTTGAACTCTAGTCCCATATTACCTTATGTTTGCCGAATAACTCCACCTGAATATCTTACAAACATTTCAAAATTGACATGTCTGAACTGGAACTCATACTCCCCCCATCCCTTATTCAAACTTCCCCATTTTTGTTTGATGGTAGCATCATCTTTCTAATCACCCAAATTTGACACTTCAGAAGCATTCTTGACCCTTTCCCCCACACAATTAGCTCCAAGTCTAGCCTTACTTTCAGACACAGAAGTTCTAGCTTAGGTCCTTATTACTTTACCCCAGGATGATTGCAGTGACCTCCTAATTAGTCTTCCTGCAGATCTCTCCCATCTCCAACCTATCCTTCACGGAGCTGCCAAGCTGACCATAAAACGCCACTTTGTACCTTTAATACACTTCCACAATTTGCCTCCTATTATAGTTATTTATAGAAGTAGCAGGGGAGGCAGGTAGCCTTGGAGTCAGGCAGATGTACTCAAGACCCGCAGTGTATGCGTAGGGCCACAGAATCAGAGATTTAGGGCTTGAAAAGATCTTAGAGGTCAAAGTACTGGAGTGATTGTGGGCAAATCACTTAACCTTTCAGTGCCCCCAGGCAATTCTCTAAAACTTTAAGTTTAAAATTAGTTGCATTGATAGACAACTTTTACAAGAGGCCTTTCTTGATTATTCTAGTTATACTTCATTTTTTGGTAATATTTTTGTATTTATTTGTCTGTGTACATGTTGTTTTTCAGTAGAATGTAAGCTCCTTGAGGACAGGGCCTCTTTCATTTTTGTCTCTGTATGTCAAGTGCTTAAGCAACATACTTAGCACATAGTAGGAGTTTATAATGCTTGCATTGAATTGAATTGGTGGAGGAAATTTCCCCAGAGGGAAATCTCTACACTAAAAAAATCATAGATCTAGACCAAAAAAAAAAAAAGGGAAAGGAGAGAAAATTGTTTAAATACTACGTTTTAATTTAACTTACTTTGTTTAAATCACTTTAAACAAATTATTTTCCCCCCTTCCTTTCTTTTTCTTCCCGTTTTCTTCCCTACAGTCTGCAAATTCTATGGAGGCAGGATCTGTGTCTTACTTATCGTCATACCTCCCACGATTTAGAGCATAGCACTTTCAATCAATTGAGCTTTTTATTAAGTACCCACAAATGGGGATAGAGAGGTGGGGGAGAGTCAGGAAAGGCTTCATGTAGAAGCCAATGCTTGAGCTAAACTTTGAAGGAAATTGGAACTTCCAAGAGGCAATAGTGAGCAGGGAATACATTATAAGCATAGGAAACAGTAATTATAAGGGCATGGGGGTAGTGCCATTTATGAGGAACAGGAAGAATGCTCGCACTTAAATGCAACATTTTTTAAATGGAATGGAATTATTTTGATGTAAGAAAATGTTGGCACTATTGCATAGCTCCAGAAGGCTTGGGAGTATATTGAAAATACCCATGGTATCTATGTCAAAAAAGTTCACTCTTCAACAGAATATTTTTATGATGTAAAGAAAAAAATAATGTAGCCTGTTTCCTATAATATGCATCTATCTGCTCCGAGTCCCCTATTTTCAAGATCCTAATATGGAACAACAAAGGGAAATTAACATGGTGGGTTGGTATTTCCATGTGACAAAGGATTTCAAACATAAGGATTGTTTGGCTCAGAAAGGAAAGCCAGAGAGAACTTCATTGAGGTATTTAATCATGCAGGGCATAGTGGAAACCAGCTTCCCTTTCCTCCCTATCCCATAGCAAGAGGCTCATAGGTCACTGTAAATCAAAGAGCATTAAAATTTATAAGAGGGAACTGGAACATAATATTTAGCAAGAAGTTTTCTGCATTTCTATTCTTGCTCCTTGCTGCTAAGGCTATTTGCATTGTGTAATTCACAGCTGCAAGAGCTTATGGAGTTGAATAACACGGCTAGTTTTTTTAAAAGACTGGCATATTGTATAGCCTTTTAAAGGGTGTATGTGAGAAAATAAAATGATCAAATATTATGCCTCAGAGTTTAGCTCTTTTGGTTAGAGGAGGCAGGGCCAGAAAATAACTTTTTCTCCTATGCCCATGCATTTCAGAGCTGACGAAAATAGAGGCACTAAGCCATGGAATTTCCTTTTGCTAGTGTCTTGTGAAATAACTAGGTCTTTTTAGCCAGTGTTAGACCCAAGATAGAGAATGAGAGGGATACAGTATTGAACTCAAGAGGTCAAGTTCTTCTGACAACTAAAAATCAAAGACTTCTAATGTTTCTAAGACTGTGCCCTAGATGCCAAAAGACATCAGTAAGATAGTTCTTGACCTCAGGAAGCTTACAGTTCATCTAATTTTAGATTCAATCAGTTAATCAACAAGCATTCATTAAACACTTTCTCTTTTCCAGGAGAGGCAGGTAAGGCTCAGTGGATAGAGCTCTGCGCCTGAAGTCAGGAAAATTCATCTTCCTGAGTTCAAATCTGGCCTCAGACACTCACTAGCTGGGCAAATCACTTAACCCTGGTTACCTCAGTTCCTCATTTGTAGAATGAGCTAGAGGAGGAAATGGCAAACCACTCCAATATCTTTGCTAAGAAAACCCCGAAGTGGGTCATGAAGAGTTGGATGAAGCTGAAATGACTGAATAACATACACCAGTCAAAGAAAAAAGTACAAACAGTTCTTTCCTTCAGGGAGCTTACATTCTAATGGGGAAGACAACACATAAATTAATAGGCATTGACAAGATACCTGTAGAATAGATGGAAGCTAATTCAGAGGGAAAAGCGTTAGCTTTTGGAGGTACTAAGAAAGGATCTCCTGCAGAACTACGGAGTCTTAAAGGAAGCCAAGAATTCTGATAAGTAGAGGTGTTAGAGGAAGCTTTCTTAGCATGGGGAAAAGTTGGGGTGAAAGCATGGTGATGGGAGGTGGAGTATCATGTGTAAGAAACAAGAAAATAGGTCAGTGGAATACCTGGAGGGGAAGAATGTATAAAAAGAACATAAAGATGGGAAAGGGCTTTCACTGCTCCAAAGAGAAGTCTAGATTTCATCCTTAAGGTCACTGAAGTTTGCTGAGTAGGTTCAGGGTCCTGCCCTGGCACTCTGTGCAATTTTGGAATGGTCACTTAACTTCTGGATGTACCTTTCTTTATATATGAAAAAGGATCTACACTTTTTTTTTTTTTTTTTGGTTATGGTTAATGTGGGAGTTTCCTTTGCTTGACTGTGTTGTGTTACAAGATATTTTTTTCTTTCTTCTTTCTTAGTGGACATGGGGGAGAGGAGCGGGAAAGAAATCAATTGCTTATGAATTGAACATTAAATTTAATATTTAAAAAAAGAAAAACAATAATTTGAATGTGATGGTATCAAAATCAATGATAGAACAGAGCTCTTCTCTGTTGGCTTATGTTTCTAAAAATGTATTTAAAATTTTTTTCTTTTCTATTATGAGCATAATAATGTTCTACAAACATAAAAATTTCATTATAAAGAAGACCAAAAAAGAGGATTGTGTATCAAGTTGTATGTTATGTACAGTTTTTAAAAGTGTATTTTTTAAAAAGTTGATGGATAGTTTGGTATTTCCCAATCCAAAGTATACTATGGACCAGCAAAATATCTAAATTCTCTATACATAAGATTGCTACTATTACATAGATATAAAATGTATATGTATACATAAGTATTTACTAAAATGTTTAGTAAAAAGAACAAAAAAATATTTCAAAATTTATTTTCTCACTGAAATAAGTTTCAAATAGATCCACAGTAAGAAATTATATTTAAAGAATGTGACCTAAAAAAAAAAAAAATAAAGAATGTGACCTGAAATAATCTTGAAAAACTTTGAAAAGGTTAAAGGATGAGGCCTATGGGATTTTGACCTTCTCACTGATAGCTAGGCATTTCCTTATGGATATCTTTGGGATTTTGATATGTACCTTAACGGGGGCTTGGCCTGGGTACCCATTCAAGGTCTTTTGAATGGTCAGGGCTGTTGTAGATATGAGCTTTACCTTAGGACTTGGGCTAATAAAGAGGAAGTTTGAAGGAGAGAAAGAAATAAGGGGAGGGGGAAGGGAGGAAGCATTTATAAAGTATCTACTATGTTCCAGTCACTGGGCTAAGTGATCTACAAATATCTCACTTGGTCCTCATTCCATTGCACCTATAAGGGAGCAGACAGATCCACCAGGGATGGAGAGAGGGCTGAGTCTTATTATGGTCAGAGAGCAGTTTCCTTCTGCTGGAGAGGCTGCTTATCCGCATAGCTCTGTCCAGAGAACTTCTCAACCCCTCAGATTCCTCAGAAAGGGCCTGTGATGAGAGGATTGGCAAGAACTTCCCAGGTGTTCCCAGAGAAGGGAAAGCACTTGGTTTAAGAAGAGAAAGGGACCTTATTGCTGGAGAGATGGCAGCAGCCAGGGCTAATGGAAGAGTGGTGAGTGATCCTTAATGCAAACTTTCTGAGGGAGTCATGAGAATTCCTGATTGAACCCAGCCTACCTACTTGGGAGGGAAAGAGTTCCTGAACAGTGTGTCCTGGAGAGGAGAAGAGCAACCACTTAATAGTTGAAGGACCAGCAAAGAACAGAGGGATGATGTGAAGGTGCAGACCTAGTTCTTACTCTCTTGTTTTGGTGAATTACTTGGTTGATACTGGTCTGATGGGAAAGGGGATGGCTCTTTGACAAGTCCAACTGAATTTCTCTTCTTGATGAATCACAGTCACTAAACCCCTGGAAGAAAGGTAGGAAACACCAGAGAGAAAGAAGGAATATCTTGCATCTTTATGGCCTCATTTTGTATTTTTTCATCCTTTCTTATAGGCTGTCTTATAGTGCTTACAAGGGAATGGTGCCTTTTTATCGACATGTGTTGATACTTAGTCATGAACCATATTTTGATATTCTCAGAGGAGATTCTGAGTGGAGGCATGAGCCAAAAAGAATGATTTGTGAGAACCATTCCCCCAACAAGAAAGTGTAAAACCAGAGCTTAGGTTTCTGGCCCATGGGTTAAATATATTTAAAGACAAATACATAATGTTATTGTGGTTCTTTCTCATCCAACTAATTTTTCTATCCTTCTGGTTAAAGATCTAAATTATTTCTTTGCTTTTGGTTTTCTCAGAATACTTTCTTTCTGACAATAATTTTAACAAATCCACAAGTAAACATGAAGCCTTTGCAAGAGGTTTCCCAGCTAATGAACACTTAGAAAAGGATTCCTCAATTAATTTTATATCAAGGGATTTGTGTTTTAAAATGATTGACTGATTGATTGGATTGGATTGATTTGTTTTCTAATTCTGATTGAGAAAGCTTTACTGGCTTCTAGCATTCATGTAACAAAATAGTTCCACAAAAAATATCTTATGATTTTTGTGAATTCTCCTTTAATCTAGGCCAAGAAATGGATTCAGTTTTAAAATAATCTACATTTTGCCTCTGAACAAAACAATCTTTTTTTTCTTCCTATGTGGATAACTGAATTCTGCTTTATTTTAATGGTCATGTGTAGGCAAATGTGAAATATTTGATTCATGGTTACTTTTTGAATAAAAGGAAGCAACTCCCCTTTATTGTTTTCTACACATTAAAAATTTGACATCTCTTGTTTTTTTATCCCCTTCATTTTCAAATATATTCATCCTTCTTACATGCCCTAGCTCATAAGTAATCCTTTTTAACAAAGAAGAAAGAGGGAAATTTTGGGGGGAAAACAACCAATACATCACATATATTTGATTGTGTGTCACATACCCATAGTCCTTCCCCTTTGCAAAGACTTACTGTAAGATGTTCATTTTCTCAGATTTTCTCTAGGGCCATATTTTTTTTGATCACCACAATACTGCTTTTGGGCTTCTTTGGACTTGTCTATCATGCCTTCCTTCCCCAGGAAACTCATCATTGGAATATCTCATTATCCTGAAAAATTTAATCTGCCTGGTCCTGTCATCTCATCAGTATTTTCAGCCACCCTTTGGCTGGAGGGCAGAGCCATGAGCTCCAGGACCTCTGTTTAAGAAAGGAGCTCAACAGTCTTGTCCCCATTTTCCATCAGCTACACTGCTTTTGAATGTCCCCATCTCAGGTATCTCTGCTCCCTCCCTAGATCCTTCTCTTTTCCAGCTTTCTTTTGTGTACTGCCTTCCCCTGTTCAATTATTAAACTCCTTGAGGTCAGGGAAGTGTCTTTTTTTTTTTTAATCTTATATTTATATCCCTAGTGTTTAGCACAGTACTTGGAACATAGTGCTTTAAAAAATATTTATTGACTAACTGATAATTACACACCATTGTCCCCGCCCCCCTTTTTCATTTACATTGTTAGTCATTTTCTTGGTTCTGTTTATTTCACTCTGCATCAGTTCATGTCTTTCATGATTCTCTGATCTTCATCGTTTCTTATGGAGCAGCATACTTGATTTAAAATCACCCTGATACAACTTTTTTTTTTAATGTGGCATCCCATCTTTCTGCTTTTGCAAGGACTGTCTCCCTTCTTTGCAATTTACTCGCTCATCATTTCTGTCACTTGGAATTCTTAGCTCACTAAAGGTTTCAGCCCACAGACCTCCTCCTATAGGAAGCCATTTCTTATTCTTTAGTTATTAGTACTCTCTTTCCTCATATTATTTGGTATTTATATATTTTTATTTTTTGTATACCTTTAGCAAAATTAAAAAGGATGGGGATTGGTTTCCCCCCCTTTTTATCTCCAATGCCTATCACAGTACTTTATACCTAACAGGTATTTAATAGTGGTTTTAAAAAATTGAATAATTTTCATGTTGAGCAATAAGGCAGCATGGAAAAAACAATGGATTCTTAGTCAAGAGGATATGATTACAAATTCTAATTCTGCCATCTACTGGTTGTGTGACCTTGGACAAGTCACTTATCCTCACCTGTAAAATGAGGGGATTGAATTAGATGGTATCTGAAATCCCTTCTCACTTTAAATCTTATGACTTTTTTTTTTTGCAGGGGGGAGGCAGGGCAATTGGGGTTAAGTGACTTGCCCAAGGTCACTCGCTAGTTTGTGTGTGTGTGTGTGTGTGTGTGTGTGTGTGTGTGTGTGTGTGTTCAGTGTCTGAGGCCGGATTTGAACTCAGGTCCTCCTGACTCCAGGGCTGGCTCTCTATTCACTGTGCCACCCAGCCACCCCAATCTTATGACTTTTTACAAACAGATTCCATGAATAAATTTTTAAACACAAGGCTGTAATGACACCACTAAAAATGTCCTGCCTGCTGGTGGTCACTGATTGAAAACAGATGTAAGAGTCATGGTGCCTGGGCAGGAATGACAAGTAACTAACCCCTCCCACACAGCTCAATGAGTGATTGGTCACCATAGCTGTCCTCCTAGGAAATTAATGGAAAAGAAGAGTCTGTTCAGAGGAACAGCATTGAGTTAGGGTGTAGGTCACCTTTTTGGGTAAATAGTTTATCAATTTTTTTTAAGTTTTAAGAAAATAAGAAATGTTACCTTTGATAATAAAAGCTTTATCAAAACTCCCCTGGATCCTTTGCCAGTCAGTGGATCAGCCATTAGGAAATACCAGTCTACTGAGAGAGCATTAGATTAAGAATCAGGAAAGTTAGTGTTAGTCTGTACTACTCCACTAAAAAGCTGTGTGGATTCAGGTAAATAACTTAACCTCTCTTTGTTCAGTTTCCACATTTATTTTCAGAATGTGATGAAACTTTCCATGCCTCTATAATAGGACAACTGTGGAGAATTAATGAGACTCAATGTGAAAACATTTTGCTAAATTACAAAGCATTCTATACAAAGATACTAGCCCTCTGATTTCATTAATATGGGGAACTCCTGGCCAAGGAAACTCCCTTGAGGAGTGTAGGTCAGCCAGCACCAGCTCTGCAGCCTAAGGTCTTAGAGAGTTTTCTAGAGCAGTGTTAAATGACTTGCCCCAGGGCACATGGGGAGAATGTGGGAGAGGCAGGGGTTGAACTCACATCTACTAGGCTTACTATGACTTCTCTCTCCAGTATAGGACACCATCTTTGTCATAATTACTAAAGCAGGGGCTACTACCTACGTATGAACCATATTAGATTTTTTCCTTTCCTTTGTCTATCAGATTTAGTCACTACACCCTGCAATTTTTTTCTTCACAGTACTGCTCTTCTCCCTTCTCATTGTTCCCATCTTTATAAATGCGTTACAGGACCTAAGCCCCTGAAGCCCTACTCTCCTGATTGGTGACTCCTTCCCAGGGACTACCATTTTAGGAAGAAACACCACCATAATTTATCTGCTCATAACTGGACTCAGTTCCCCACCAGCCATAGCATGCTTTCTATCCCCACTATATCTGTCTTCTCTCATTAGAATTGTAAGGAGGATTGTCTGGGCATGCTCAGACCACCTAACATGGAGGCACCCTAAAGAGCTACCCAGATTGCCAGTTATGGAGGTCCTCTTCATACCCTGCTGAATAGGTGGAGGTGACCTTCCTAGAGCAGCTATGAAGCCAGAAAGACTTCATCTTAAAAACTGGCCAGACCAAGACACAGTCAGTCTCTTTCTGGTTTATCATCTTTCCTGCCTGCTTGCTGTATGCTCATGATACTAGATGCCTATTTGCATCAGTCTCTATACTCATTGCCCAGCCATGAAGAACTCAACAGGCTTTTCTCCTTTGTAATACAAGTATCTGAGACAAAATTAGCATAGGAATTTTCTGATCTGTTTCCCTCAAATGTCACAGCTAAAGTTTGCATATATTCACATCAGGTAACATCTGGCCTTACCTTTATGAGGTTATCCCCTGGTACTGCACCTATTCCCCTTAGACTATCTGTCAGTCTCATCACTCTGTCTGGCTCAGGGGTCTTTCAATGTCTTAGGAACATCTTGTCCCTCCAATCCAAATGTGTTCTTCTGGGGAACATGGTTCATGTCCTGTGACATGTTCATGCCTATGGTATTTGTCTACCACAGGGAGTAGGGTCTCAGCCTTACTCACTGATGAAGTAGAGTTCCTGTATTTAAGTTTGACATTCAATCTCTCTGTAGGAATTCTGCCTTTGATTAAAAGGGGTCCTATTTCTTTAAGCAATGTCTCATCCTCAAGAAGGTGGACAAATCTGAAATTCCCAATTATATTTCCATGGTCAAAATTCTCAGACCTGACTAGAAAAATTTCCTAAGGCATCTTACCTGCTTAATATCTGTGGCCTTAATTATACATTCTTCCAATCCTTTCATTTTTCTGACTAATATCCAAATTTCTATCTTAAGGTCTGGTTCAACTCCTAATATTCAGAGACTTCTATCCTTTTAAATTGCAAAAGTAAGATCATACTCCTCATTCCCCGAACTACCTTAGCTTTCACCTTTTCTAGAGATTGTTGTAAACATGTTCATGCTAATACATAAATATTAATGTAATTGATAAATGTAGAGCATTACAGCAATAATGGTCTATTGGTTTAATATACTATTCATAATCAATACAATGGCACAGCAAAAGATAAATTCAAATCATGAAAACAGTACCCAAGATTTTTTTCATGTATCATGGGATGGCAATTAATCATACACACAGTAGCATTCAGATTTTTAAAAAAATGCACCATATCAGTAAATCCAGCAATTGAATAACACTATTTTCATGAAGCCAAGGCAATTTGGATAAATTTGTTTCACTGCCAAAAAAACCCCCCTCCAATTAAACAAACAAAAAATTACATAATAAAACAATTCTAGGATTCAAATTGCAGGTCAGAAAGTGTCAGGACTGAAATGACTAAACAACAACAAAAAGGATTCAAGTAGGAAAAAACAAAATTATCTGTTACACTAAAGAAAATCTGCTTCCTGTGGACAATTTTAAAAAAATGCAAGCAAAAAGTGCTTTCCAGAATGGGAAGACAAAATCCCCAAGTGAGACAAAATTGACAACAGCAAACAAAACACACACACACACACACACACACACACACACACACACACACACACACACGAAATTTTCTAAGACAAGTTTCCCAATCACTCAGCCTGCTTGCAAGAGGCAACACCCATTCAGATGCAAAGGACTAGGTAAACAAAGAGACAGGCTTTAGGATTCCTCAGCTCACTCATATTGACCAATCTATTTAGGGAAAAAATCCTGCCTTCACCTAGTCTATAAGACTGCTAGCATACAGACTACAAATTGTAAATCAAGCTGTTTGTAGAAACCAATTCCTATTTAAATTAATTTTGGCCAGAAAAGTATAAGCAAATCTAAAACGATGGATTTATAGAAGTGAAAGCTGAAGTTTTCACTGGCCACTCAATAAAAGCCTGAGGCAATCTGGGTTAAAGGGTTTACTTAAGTAGTTTAACCCCTCCCCTCATGCCAGAGACTAAATAAAGTGGTTTGGGGAGCTGTGATTAGTCCCCCACCAGTTATCAGTTAAGGGGGTAAGTTTGCATATTTGTTATTACTTTTTGAAGTAAAAGCAAAAGCTAATTTGACTGCTAGTGGCAAAATGTAACTGGGATTCAGGAGACCATCACTGAATTTGGGGAAATAGCTTCAGTGAGGGATAGAGCCATTTACAGGGAGCCTAAATATCACCATGTCCCTTAAAGGTACTAGATACTGGGGAAAGGTAGATCTCTTCTTTTCTTGCCTCCACCTACTTAAATGCAAACCATGTTTTCAGTCATGTCTGATTCTTCTTGACCCCACTTGGGCTTTGTTTTGTTTTGTTTTGCCAAAGATACTAGAGTGGTTTATTATTTCCTTCTTCAGCTCATTTTACAGATGAGTAAACTGAGGCAAACAGGGTTAAGTGATTTGCCCAGGGTCAAGACGCAGCTAGTGTCCAAAGCTGGATTTGAACTCAGGTCTTCCTGACTCCAGGCAAAGTTCTCAATTCACTGCACCACTGAGATGCCCAAAATACTGGACTGTTTTGCCATTTCTTTCTCCAGCTCATTTTACAGATGAGGAAACTGAGGCAAGCAGGGTTAAGTGACTTTTCCAGGGTCATACAACTAGGATGTGTCTGAGATCAGATTTGAATTCAGTAAGATAAATCTTCCTGACTTCAGGTTGGTGCTCTATTATGCTGTCCAACCTTGCTGTCCTTGGTGCTAGAGATTCTCTTAGTTTCCTTTTGTGTGGTTTGTGTACAATGTTATAAAGGCTATTGTCATGATCAAGTGAGCAGATCTCAGGAGTATCAATAAGCATTTAATCAATGAAATATTTATCTTTCAACCTATCAGGCTCTTCTAGTGCTTAGCACAGTGCCTGGCCCATAGTAGGTGCTTAATAAATGTTTATTGATTGATTGATTGATTCTAATCTTCTCAACATCCTATTTCCCACCTGATCTTTGTTATAGACACTCCCCCCCCCAACTTCAAAGACTCCCTATTTACTATTGTAACAAATCAATACTCCTGTTCATCTATCTAGCCTCATTCTAATTCTCTAATCTTATCTTCAGCTACTCCCCACTGTCCTAGTCAAGTCTGGTTGTCTCTCAAACATACTCATCTATGCCTAAATTGATCTCTGTTTCTTGTCTCCATCTGCCTAAATGCAAATCATCCTTCAATTTCATCTCCAATTCTACCTTTTCCATAATGTTTTTCCTAACAAGAGCATATGTTTTGAGTGGTAAGGGGCCTCAGAGTTCACATAATCCAATCCCTTCATTTTATAGATGAGGAATATGGGACCCCAGAAATAAAATGACTTGTCTAATATTACACCGGTACTTAAATATTGTGAGGCTAGGATCTGAACCGTGGTGTTTACTACATTCCAGTATGCTTTCCACTGGGCCATGATCCCTCTAGCAAGGTAGAATACTGCCATGGAAAAGTCCTGGAAGGTTATCTAATTCAATCTCCCTTTAGTGCAAAAAATCCCATGGACTATATCTCTGACGGCTATTCAACCAGTTTCTGCTTGAATACTTCCAGAACCCAGCATTTCACTACTCACTAACAAAACAACACATTCTATTATTGAGACAGTGTGATATGGGGGAATGAGCTTGGCATAAGAAAATATGGATTAAAATCTTTGTTCAGATAATTACTATGTGTGTTGCAGAAACAACAAATTGTGTGTGTGTGTGTGTGTGTGTGTGTGTACTTAAGCCTTCTGGGCTAGGTTTCATCATTTAAATTAGAGGTAATAATAATTGTTTTAACCACCTCACTGGATTATGAAGAAATAATTTTGTAAATGTTAAAGTGTTATATAAATGGGCTACAAATAAATTGTGGGTAAACCAGACTATCTGCCTCCTTATAATTTCCATTCAATGGTACTAATTCTGACTTTTGGAGAAATACAGAACAAGCTTACTATGCCTCCCAGGTAAGATCCCTTGAAATTACATGTACATGCCTCCTCTTCCCCTTCTTTCCTTCTTCAGACATTTATCATGTGGCATAGTTTCTAATCCCCTTACTATTCTGGTTGTTTTCTTTTGGACATGTTTTTCCCCCCAGTCTGTCAATTTCTTTCTTAAAATTCGAAACCACTAACTGAACATGGTGTACTCTGAATATTTTCTCACCAATGAAGAATATCCTAAGACCATTATTAGTTTTACTAGTTTTGTAGCTGAGCCAAAGGACCCAGAAGATGTAAGAATGAGTTCTAATCTCTTCCTACCTCAGTTTCCCCATCTACAAAATGGGGTGGCTAGGTGGTGCAGTGGATATCATCCTCATCCTAAAGATAGGAAGACTCATTTTTATGAGTTCAAATCTGGCCTCAACACTTACTAGCTATGTGACCCTGGACAAGTCATTTAACCTTGTTTGCCTAGTTTTGTAAAATGAGCTGGAAAAAGAAATGGCAAACCACTCGACTGTCTTGGGGTCATGAAAAATTGGACATGATTAAGCAGCAGAAAATGGAGATATTAATGTAACTTACCTCACAGGGCTGTTGCCAGGATTGAAGGAGATAAATGTAAATCACTTTGCAAATCTTTTTTTTTAATTTATTTATTTACTTTTAGTTTACAACATTCAGTTTCACAATCCCTTGAGTTCCAAATTTTTTCCCTTTCTTCCTCCCCCCCCCAATGGCAGCATGCAGTCGAATATAGGTTCTACAGATACCTTCACATTAAACATTAGTCATTGTTTTGTAAATCTTAAAGCATTATAAATTTTGCCTAATATTATTTCTTCAGTCATTAATTTTCCCAGAGTATATTTTGACTGTACTACACAATTTTGCACTGAACTGTGTATTGTCTTGTATATTAGAATTCCTAACTACAGCATGAGAAGTATTTACTTGAATACTTCTGTGCTCAGGAAACTCAGCGTTTCACAAAACAGCTCATTTTGTTAATGAGAGCAAGAAATATTGGAAAGAGCACTGTATTGGAAAGAGTCAGAAGACCTGAGGTCAAGTCTTGTTTCTGTTCCACCTATTTGTGTGACATCAGATAAGTCTCTAAACCTCAGTTAACTCACCTGAAAAATATTTGCTCTACTCATGTCTTGTTGTGAGGAAAGTGTTTTGTAAGATGCAAAGTACTGAATTTATATCACAAAGGAATTATCTTAATTATCAAAATCTGTTTTCTTTGGGGCTGTAAATTCCTTGGGGCTAGGAAGCCTCTTGGTTTCCTTTCCTGTGGTTTGAATATAATGCTATAACGGATGTTTTTATGATCATGCAAGAGAGCAGATCTCAGCAGTATCAAGGAGCAGATAGTCTGGGCCCAATCAACTTCTGCTTGGCATTAAATTTTCTTCTGATGGGTATTAAATTGCTTCTGATGGACAGGCCTAGCCAAAGTTGTAATTGTTAAACACAACTGCAACAATTGGACCATTTTGTCTCTACAATGGAGCAGCCATTCACTAAATGGTACTCTGGTGGCTTGACAGGGTTAATGTACCTCATTTATAAACAAGGAAAATGAACTATCATTATCTGGCTTATTAAGTGGTTTAAAATATATGGAACTTACAACAGGACATTTCTTAGGGGAAGAATTTTTGAATAAGGATGAATTTTCTTATTACTTCAAATAAACATATTTAAATTAAACATTTTCATCCTTAAAAATCATCATATGTTCATAGAATACCCTAACCAGTTCAAAAGAAAGCTTGACTGGCCTCAGAGAAGGTGGTCAAAAACTGACCTTTTTTTTTTTCTTGAGAGTTTGGATAACAAAACACTCAGTTCTCCCCTCCACCATTAAAAAAAATTGAATGCCACATAACCAGGGGTTGGGGAACTGTCTGGAGATGATCTTTTCTCAATGAGCGCTCTCTGCTTCCTGGTCTCTCATGGGAGTTACTCCATCTGTTCTGGGCCCCAGAAGGAGGAGGTGGCTTGTTTTTGTGCAGCCTGAAAATAACAAACAAACCTCCATATTATTGTTCCCACAATTACTGAATAGTGACAGGTTAGCAAACTTTCCCGGGTTAAGGAATGGGAATCCTCGGGCCCTGGGGGCTCCCCTAGGAGTAAGGGAAGATAAGCAGGGAGAAAGGCATGGTAACAGAAGTCTAGGAATAATGCTCCCCACCCCCACCCTCTGCCTCAATTTTTTTAAAAAAAGGAACTGGGTGAGCAAAATGTTGATTTGAGGGCAGACTTCTTTATAGGTGCTCACAGAATGTGGTTTGGTTAATGAATTGAAATTCATTAAATTTAGGAAGAACTTTTTCTTCCAATGTTTATGATATGAGATCTGGAAGAGAATTTCAGAAATCATTGAATTTGTCATAGGGTGATTGAATTCTCTAATTCCATTTGGAAGAACTAGTCTAAGCACAGCCCTATATACCTGTTGTTTATGAGGCTACCCTTCCCTGTGAAAAAGGCCTGTGGCTGTGACCAGGCACAATTAGATCTAGTTACATCTTTGTGGAGCAGTAACTTAGGAAAAACTACTTGAGCTGCAGATTAAAATGAACCTATGGACAAAGTGAAAGATCATATGGTGTAGTAGATCGATAAATGCTGACTATGTGACCTTGGACAAGTCATTTAACTTCTCAGTGTCCCTGACAACTCTTTAAGATCTGTTGGTGGAAGGGATTTTCACACTTGGAAGACAAAGTAAAAAATCTGAGCAGAAAAAGGACAAATGTAAACAGTCAAGAAATTTAGAGATGCCCCCATTTGAAGGAAAAAATAAATGTGTGCATCTAAACTTCGAAATAAAGTAGAGAACTTAATGAAATAAAATTGAACATTAGGCCTGAGAGTATTTCAAGACACTTTTCTTTCTCTCTTCCTCCCTCCTTTTTATGGTTCCCAGGAGATAGATAGGGGTGAGGAATCTTTGTGGATGGTCCTTACATTCTCTTAGTCTGGTAATATGGGGGAAGGAAGAAAGAATGGAAAATGAGCTGAGGGCAGGTGGGTATGGATGTGAACTGAATGTAATTTTTGGGAACATGTTAATTTTGAAAACTATAATCTTCAAAGCTTCTCAAGAACTGTTCAGCTTTAGGGTGAAGGCATTAAAATGTGCCTCCCCATGTTCTTCTAACGTCAGATCTGGACACCAATTTCAGGAAATTCTGTTTTCTTAATTGAAATCTACCCTAACCACTCCCATTAGGGATCAGCAGTTCAAAACACTTTCCTTCACACTCATACAAGAGAGTGACAACCGATTTTCCCAAAGATCAGTGGACATATTTCTGAAAAACATGTATGGACAATCTTAATAAAAGAAAGACATTTAGCCAGATCTCTGCTGCCTTGTCTTCTGCATTTCTATTATTGCTGATGCCATTGGAAAGAAAATAGTGTCTTTTTTCCTTAAGGTACTTTTTTAGTCTTGTTTTATTTCCCATCTGAAATCACAACACTGTATTTGTGACATCACTGGAGTTGCTGTGGAAATGTTTATGTCACAGAGGATTATGACCTCAAGTGGGGAATTTACAAGAGGAACAGTTGAACTCTCGGGAAAACAAATATATTTGCATAAAAATGTACAGTATATGGAAAAATCAGGAAAAATATGTATTTTATTTATCTTCAAGATATCTCCCCAAGTTTCCTCCTGGAGGTGCAATTGATTGTAAGAGCTTTTTGATATGAACATAGTCATTTCTCTACTTGTTTTATTTATTTCGAGCACCTTTATGGAAAGTGAAAGGCCAAGAGGAAAGGAAGTTGTCACTGCAGATGTTACTTTCAGCTACCCACTTATTAGGAGAGAGAGAGAGGCAGGGATGGTCCTAGAATTCTGCCTCAGGAAAATGTTCATATTATTCCTATCTTAAAAAAAAATCTAAGAGGGGGCTCTATTTAACAAATCTCCTTACATAATACTGACTGGATTTTAGTGGAGAAGGTTAGAACATTAAAAAAAAATTATTTTCATGTTATTTTTACAGTTAAATCAACAGAATGCCAGACTAAAGATGGAAAAGACCCATTAAAGCCATCTAGCCTTTCTCCCTGCTGGGGCAGCATTGTTCCCTAAATCTACTTTCCAATTCTCTGCCTAGCCTAGTTTGATGTAGCATAGACTTAGCTTAACTATAGCATACAGGGGAAAGGGAAGTGGGGTTTCATTTGGGATGGGAGGTTTTGGGGTTCGGAGGGGGCGTCGGCTGCTGCATAAGTGTATTGGGAAGTAGGGTGGGGGGAGATAAAAAACCAGACGTCTTAACTGTATAAAATCACGTCCCCCAGGGAGGGAGGCTCTGCCTTGTCCATGAAAAGAGAACAGCACAAGAAGGCATCGCCAGAATTAAAAGTCTTTAATGAGAGTAGAATGAAACTCGGATTTGGAGAGAGAGGGAAGGGGGAAAGAGACCTGAATCCCCGGGGCGGCCGGAAAAGCACCTGTGCGTCCTCCCCCTCCCCCCCGACTCTTTCCCTTCTCCGTCCCCCCCATCCCCGCCCCCAGTTCGCCCCCGCCCCCCAAAGCCGGTGCAGCAGCGGGTCCAGCACGCGCCCCACTAGTTCCCTTACGCAGCCTGCCAGCCTTGGCCCGGAGGGAGGGCGCTGGGGGGGGGGGGTGGGCAGCAGTGGGGGGGATGTAAAGGTCGTGCGGCTGTGGGTGATTTAGTAGCAGGGTCTGTAGTACAGGCTGTCCCCAGCAGCGGAGTCAGCGCGCCCCACGTGACGGCTCCGTCTTCAGGCTTTGGCTCTTCGGTGAGCTCCACAAACAGACGCACATACACACACGCACACACACATACACACACTCTCTCTCTGCTCTCCATCCAGTCTCTCATTTCTCTCCCTTCCTTATCTCTTCCCCTCCTCTCTCTCCCTCTGAATACACACACGCACGCACACACATACACACACACATACAAAGACACACACACACACACACACACACACACATACACACAGACACATACCCACATACCCACCCGTACCGGCAGCGGCGGCGGCGGCGGCGGCAGCAGCCCGGCAGCAGAAGTCAGGGCAAACCTCTAGGTTTAGTCTTTAGTAACGGCAGCATCCGTAGAAATCCTAGGAAGGGAGAAGAGTTGAGGGGTTCCTTTTGCATTTCTTTTCTTTTCCTTTTTGGAGAGATTTTTTTTGTTGTGTTGTTTTTTTCCTCCCCATTTTGTTTGCATCCAGAGGATGGCAGGCTGCGGGCTATCGGAAGATGCCTTCTTCTCTTTCTTTTACAACTACAGCTCCTCCTGGGAAACCTCCTACAACCAGGTAAGAGCCCCGTGGCTTGATGCTGTTTCTTATCTCTCTCCAGAACCCCCCCTCCACCCCGGCCCCCTCCTCTCCTCCCTGTCGCGAACCCACTTAGCACTCCACGGGGATGCAAAAGGCTGGAGAGGGAAGGGGGGGTGGCGGCGGCGAAGTGGGTTGCTCAGTCTGTGTATGTGTTTCTGCAAAACGGAACGTCGTGGAAAGGGGGATAGGAATGATAGCTTTCCAATCGCGATGGGTCTTTCTCGCCCCTCCCTCCCCCGCCCTCCCTAATCTTCTATCAATTTCACAACCTTTCCCCCCCTCCCCTGAGTTGCCCCCCCCTCCCCTTAGTAGCCACCCCCCTCCCCAGCGAGATCCAGAGGATGGAGCTGGTGCGTTACCCCGAACAACTCCAGGCACAACAAGGCAACTCAAGCGAAACCTCTTAAGTCTCCTTCGGTGCTTTTTGCCCGTTCTCTCTAGCAGCCTGGTTGCCTGTTAGTTGGGTCCTGGAGGTGGATGGGTGGGATCGAAACCCCAAGCTTCTCACAGTCAGTGGAACCTCTCCCCCTTTCCCTGTCCCATTCCCCCCCCCCCTCCGCCCCCAACCCGTTTCTTCCCCTAAAATGGCTGCATATGCAAGTAAAGCATCCCTGACCCCGTCTGGGTGGGAGTAGTTGAGGCTTCTCTCTACGCCCCCGCACCTATCCCCCTCCCACCCCCACTTAACTTTGATGACTGTGCAATGCAGTCTGGCTGCATCCCTTCCCTGGGAGCTGCTCTCTGCCTCTAGGTGTACATGTCAGTCTGTCTCGGGGGTGCCGGGGGAGGGCAGAGTCGTCGAAGTGAGAGGGGATGCCGTAAAAAAGGGGGGGGGGAGCAGGCAGAAGGGGTGTCCAAACCAGGTGGGTACCTGGAGGAGAAAGCAGGGTGGATCGTGTCTTCTGGTGTAAAAGCTATTCTGGGAGCCTAGGAGAGAGCCCGAGCGGGGGGTGGAAAAAAGCCTTTTAATTAAGTAACTGTTGTAGTCTGCTGCCCCCACTGCTTGTTTGGTGAAAGTCTCCAGGCATCTGTCATCTGTAAACTACACTGAGAAGTAGAGAGGGAGGGGACGAGGTAGGGACCCGGAGGGAGGTAGAGGAAGTGTGAGTGTGTGAGTGTGTGTGTGTGTGTGTGTGTGTGTGTGTGTGTGTGTTGAAGAGATGGAGGGAAGAGGGCTGGCAAAGGGAAAAGTTAAAGCCTTAGGAAAAAAGATTAAGGAGAGATGCTGCGTCCAACTTGCTAGGCAGCAACGTGCCGCCTGCTTGGAGCGGCCTCCAGCGCGTGGGATTCCCAGGTCAGGTGTCCGCGTGCCTGTCAGGCGGAGCGCGCACGGGCCGGGGTGTGTGTGTGTGTGTGTGTGTGTGTGTGTGTGTGTGTGTGTGTGTGTGTGTGTGTGTGTGTGTGTGTGTGTGTGTGTGTGTGTGTGTGTCGGTGTGCGCGCGTGCGTGTGTCCGTGCGCGCGTGCGTGCGTGTGTATGTGTGGCCACAGGGGGCCATGGGGGGGGCGCCACTATGCGAGGAAGAGAGCTCGCCACCCTTGCCAGTAGCCCGCGGGGCTGGCTTTCCCCCTCGCGCGCTCGCCTCGCGCGCTTTCCCTCCCCTGTTGGTGGGCAGCGTGCTTTGCTGAGCTCATGGAAAAACGTGCAGTCTTCTTTATCCCAACGTCCCCCCCCTCGGTCCCCCCACCTCTCCTTCCACCCCCAGCACACCAGTTTCCAGGAAACTGAAATCCCCAAACTAGCAGTTGCCAGTTTAAGGTTTCACCTCTATAGCGAGGGATCAAGAAACCACACACTGCCACGGGAGTTAATAATATATAAAGCCGGCCGGGGGAGCCTTGGAGAATTCTTCTTGCAGTAGAAACAACTAGCAGGCGGAGAGAGCCCCAGACAGGCAGCAATGCCAATGCCAATGCCGCCGCGGCTGCCGCCGCCGCTGCTGCCCGGGAGGGAGGAGGGAGTCTGAACAGCGTCTTCTTTTTATTCCTTGGGGAAGGACTGGGGGAAGTTTTGGAGCTCCGACACATGTGTGCCCTTAAACAGCCCAATAAATATTGAACTTTGGTGTCTGGGGTTTGAAGCATACAACCAAGCGAGTGGAGAAAGGCAGAGAAGCAAATCTATTAGTAGAAACTTGGAAGGCACTTGATGTCTGGCAGAAGCCTTGATGTTAGCTTGGCCGACCCTGTAGTTTTGCGGGATGGAGAGGCAGGGAAAGAAAAAAGATGCGTGTGATTTGTGGGATGGGGGTGGGTAATGGAAAAAGCTCCCTAGAGTACACAGGATTGAAGGGAGGCTGTGGGATTGTCACTCGGTTTTGCTTATTGGCAGCAGAACTGTGTCTTCTCTCTCTCTCTCTCTCTCTCTCTCTCTCTCTCTCTCTCTCTCTCTCTCTCTCTCTCTCTCTCTCTCTCTCTCTCTCTCTCCCTTCCCCCCACCTTTCGTTTTCTTAACTTCCCCTATCCTGCTCCAAATTAAAAAAAAAAAAAACACAATTAAAAGATTTGCAAAGCCTGCCGTTCCGAGTGTGTGCAGTATGTGTCGTCTGTGGATCTTTCTTGGGCTGGTTTGCTATAGACCTAACATGAGTCAGAGCTAGCCTTGCACGCCGTTAGGACATTCTCCTTTTGAAAACCACGGACTGTCAAAATCAGAAATCGTGATTCCTCAGCAGCGCCACGCGCCCAACTAGTCAAAGAACCAGATGCATTATGATAAGTTTACAGTGTGTTGCCTGTGGCCTGCACCTGGTGGCCCTGGGTACTCCTGCCTTAGAAAAGGCAGGGAGTGGAGAAAACATATCAATGACACATGAAATGTCACATAATTACAATTATATAATGTCCTATATACATTTGAAAAAATTGAGATGTAAAAAACCAAGCTATTTGAAAGATTTTAGGAAGGGCTGTTGCCTGATTTGGACTAGCTATCACGTGAAACCTCCTTAGAAACCAAAGGAAGTGGGTAGGATGAAAGGGGGGGGGGTATAGAAGGAAATGGGTGAAGAAGGGGAAGGAGAAAGAGAAGAAAAGGAAGATTTTTGTTTAAAAGATAGAAACATTAAAAACAGGTCTAAACCACTTCCATTTTTATAAAGTTAGTTTAACAAGATTTAGGGGAAAATCACCCCCTCCCTAAACTTAAAACATTTTTTTTTGAAAATGTTCATATTGAAGAATGTTCATATTGAAAAGAAAAGCAGATAGAATTAGTGAGAGGCCTGCAGGTGTTGCCTTTTGGGTCTGGTTAGTTCATGGTGATATTGGAAGGTATATGTTATTGCTACTGCAATTTAATTGTATGGTGGGAAAAGGAAAAAAAAATCTTATTTGAAATATTGATTTTTTTAAAAAATGGGATTGTATGAACTTTTAAGATAAAATACAGAAACAAATGAGATACCTGCATCATTAGGGAGAAGACACTGACATATTGGAGAATCTCTACAGGGTAATGCAAAAAGGTAAACCTACTAAGTTGGTATGCGATAAACACGGCAAATCAAAATGTTCAGGACTAAGAAATAGGTGCTTGTGTGTATGTATGTGTGCATGTATGTATGTGGGGATGCATATGTGTATATATTTTATAATATTTTCTTGATCTCTAGTTTGCATTCTCAGTCTTATTCATCCTTAGTGGACTATGAGAAACATTATTTTAGCTGCTTGGATGCAGCAAAAAACATAAAGTTATGGTATGAAATTCTATTTTAAAGCTTTATCAGAGCTATTAAAGGTAGACTTGGCCTAAATTTAAAAGAGCAACACTTATTTCATGATTTTACCTGAATTGCTGCCAAAAAAGCTTACAAATCTTCAGTTTGTCACTAAAAAAAGCAATGTTCTTCAAATATAATTTGTTTACTCTACTTCAATTAAAAAAAATCCCACAACTTTGTAGTGTATTTAAGTGCTTATGAAGGGAAGGGTTGACTACTTAAAAAAAATCAAACTTTTTATTTTCAGATCAATATGATGCATTCTCCAGATCTAATGTCATATAAAAGAAGCCTTTTTACAATATCAATAGCATCTTCACTAGAGCTCACTAAGACTATCTCTTCCTGGCATCATAAGGCCTTTTGATTACTTTTGTTCCCACAAAAAAACAAAACAAAACAAAACAAAACACCATGATAATAACACCTCTCAGTATAAATAAACAAGTGATAGAGAATAAAAAGGCTTCTTTGTACACAGATAACTTAATTTCTTGATCATCTGAAATAACCAAGACACTTTATTATTACTACCAAATAAACTGCTTTTAATTTAGCTCTTTCAGTTTTTAATATGAAAATTTAATATTCAGAACTCAGAGTGTAGGTTTTGTCTTGTGGGAAGACTCTAGGATGTGATATAAATAAATTGCATGTATTATAGAAGAAAGGTTAAGCTTGGCATTTTTACTCTATGCCTAGATGGACCACCTGCCAAGTATTTTGAAACCATTTCTCAAAGTATCTGCATGCCATAGTTTTGCAGAATAATCAGAGTAAGAAAAATAATGTAGTAAGAAAAGGATAGATAATACTGATTTAGAATTTATTTCTTGAATTAGAATCACCACCCACCCCCACATGCAGAAAGAGTACTGGTATAACATTTCTTATTCTCAGCAGTGTAAGGCAGAGAGAGAGAGAGAGAGAGAGAGAGAGAGAGAGAGAGAGAGAGAGAGAGAGAGAGAGAGACAGACCCTCCTCTGAATTACAGTTTCAGACCTAGGGATGGCAGTACTGCAAGCTTCTTGTAAAGATTTTTTCCCAGTCACCCTTTACATTGTACTTTCTAACTGCAAGTCTTTTGTGCTGTTACCCTCCAGCCTGGAGCTTCTATCAGGAAACTGTCAGGAATATATCTTGAGTCCTGGTTGTTTTGGCCTATGTAGTCAACAGATTTTAGTAGTTACTGTAGGTTCCCTTGTACCAACCATCTACTGTCAGAATTAACTTTAGGCAATCAGCCAATCAGATCAGGTTGTGTATAATATCAATACAGTCAATTACAAAGGGAAAATTAGAGCCCCTACATTTTGCACTATGCCAAGCAACTGGTTTGATTTTCACCCTCCTTCCCCTCCTGTCACTCATTCCTCCTCAAAGCACCTGTCCCCCTGCTCTACCCAGAAACCAGATGTTTTGGAGAGCACTTCCCCTACAGATTCAATTTGGGACCTTGCTGGGCCTCCCCGCCAACGTCGAATTTCCCAAAGTAGAGATATAAAATGACATCCTTGTGGGATGCCCACTATCTAGTCAGAGTAGGCAGTAACTGTTTTGAATTGGGCCCTGGACCTTTGTGAGCTAGGTACCTGTGCCTCTTTGTACTCACTCTATCTTTTCAAGCAGGGTAGAAGTTTCAATGTAAAATCCTTAATGGATGTGGGTGAGTTGTTGAAAGCTTGTGCTGACTGCCTGTTTTTTTGGCTTGGCACGACTTCCATGAATATGGAATAGCCAAGGCAAAATCCAGCCCAGGGAGGAACATTCTTTTCCACCCAGTCCCAGTACTGTAAAGAATTCAATACGTATTTCCCCCCTCCTTTCTGGGTACATCACAATTCATAAAGCTGTGACAATGTTTTGATTCATAGAGATGAGCCAGAACTTGGACTGTCCTGTCCTGTCTTCAAAATTTCTCTTCTGTACAGGACTCTATATTAAAATATGATCTCTTAAAATGCAGAAATATATGTGTATAAACTATGTATTCATACTTTAAAAGCTCTTCTTTTTTCCTGCATATTTATGTGTTTTTAGACAACTTTTTACTTCATTGTGCATAGTAGGTCTTTAAGGAATGCAATTTGTGAACAGGTAGTTCATGTAGTTCATAAATTGGAGGAGTAATCTGGACTGAGAAAGGGCTAAGTAAACTTTTGCATGCTATTGGGTCAAGAAATTCTTCAACCAACCCCAAATCACTGATGGTATCACAGAGCTAGAAATGTGAAGAGAAAAATAGATTTATAATATTTTGGTGCATGTGTATAATTTCTCTGATGTAGTCAGTCTCCCATTATGCTACCTTAGAAATGTTGTTTTCCCTTGTAGAGCAAGATCTACATAGATTTTGAGAAGCAAAATGCATTGTAGTAATTAATTGTGCTACATAAGTAACTTCCTTAGATCCAGTACACATGGCTAAAAACAAATTTTGATGATGTAATTTATTTGTAGACATTGTAAAATGAATAAAATTCCCTCCCTTTTTGGTAATGTCTGCCCATTTTTATTTTTATTTTTTAAGTAACTGGAAGGGAGTGAATATGGAGTGAAAGAATCTAGGTTTATATCCCAGCTCTACCACTTACTATGTGTGTCACTGGGTCTTCACTTCTCTAGGCCTCAGTTTCTCTGTAAAAACATGGACTACATGCTTTTAAAGATCCCTTTTAGCTCTCTCTCTATATTATTCTGTGATCTTATTTTAGCTAATGCATGGCTCAGCCATGCCACTCCATTGTCCAAGAAGCTCTATCAGGGCTTTCTTGTCTATATTGTAAAATTTAGGTTCCTGTTTTGCATTCAAAACCTTTTTCCAATCTGGCTCTAGCCCACCATTGCAGGTTTATTGCAGGTTATTCTCCTTCACATCCTCTGAGTTCAAACTCAATTGGCTTACATGTGGTTCCCAGCATACTACATTCTATTTCCTATCTCTGTACCTTTGAATAGGTTGCCACCTAGAATCCTTAGCTTCCTTCCATAGTCAGCTCAATGGGAGGGATTCCCCCATCCATCTCCCCACCCCCTGCTTTGTACATAGCTATATACATGTTTTCTCCCTCAAACAACTGGTTTGATTTCCAATCTCTTCCTGTTCTTCCCCTTACCCACCCACCCCTACTCCTTTAAGGTAGGAACAGACTCCTTTAGGTGCTTAAGGAATGAGTGTTGAATAACTAAATAAGTGCCTTCTCTTTAAGATCTCTTCCTGGGTACATTGGTTCTATCTTATATGTTTATAGTTGTTTATATATTATTTCCTCAATTAGAATGTGAGCTCCCTGATACTAGGGATCACATTTTTGCCTCTCTCTGTATCCTCAACACTTAGCACAGGGGTAGGGAACCTTTAGTCTCGAGGCTACATGTGACCCTCTAAGTCCTCAAGTGTGGCCTTTTGACTGAATCCAAACTTCACAGAACAAATCCCTTTAATAAAAGGATTTGTTCTGTAACACTTGAACTCAGTCACAAGGCTGCACCCAGGCACACAGTAAGTACTTAATAAATGCTTGTAGACTGATTATGAACAAAGCTATGTCTACTGAAATAATAAATTCTTTTTTCATTCCATTTGAACTGGCTGGTTTGTTGACTGAACCAATCCGTTGTTTGACAGAGTTGAAGACAAAGGGAGTAGGTTTGGTTGCCCCATCTGGACTTGGCCTCAGAAAACATTCTTTATTTTTAGGTTTACTCTGACAAATAGGTGTGATTTAAGTGGAGATACAAATTCTCTATTTAGCCCAAATAACAAAGATAATGGGGGCAGGGGAATGTCATTGATAAATACTTGCACAAAATGTGTTATGCAGAACAAGTGGTTTAACATTGTAGACTCACATCACTGGTATTGAGGAATGCTGTGGACTAACCATGTTTTGTTAGGCATTTACCATAAGTAGATATGTTTCAGGGGAGATACTTTGGGCTGCAGTTTATCTATGCAATAATGAGCCACGTGGTAAAAGTTTACACTGTATTAAATCACCAGGTAACATTTGTGTCCATGATGAACTAATACCTTTTGGTCGTTCCAACATTATATTGTGATCTTCAAAAATATAGTTGTATGAAGGCAGAAAAAAAACAACCCCAAAACATTAAATGTCAGTAGTTACAGCAAGGCTTTCTGGAAGAAGAGGGCAGAGTTCTTAGCTGGTTGCCCGTTCATGTGACCCTAGCGGAAATGTAAAAGTGCAGGGTTTGCATTGGAATGAGAATGGGGTCACCCACCCTTTGTACTCATCATCAAGGAAGCAGGACTTTCTTCCAGAGAGACCATAGGAAATCAATGAGCACACTTTGCCAGTGTGGAGATAAATGTGTACTGCAGAGGGCATTAAATAAAAGGGCAGCAGTAAAATGATTTACTACATAAGGCAGTGTGACTTTTGGGTCACTTCAAAGAATTCCCATTTTTGAGATAATAACTGTATTTAAATATTTCTTTTCTATGCTATCAAGAAATAGGGCAAGGGAATGCTATTGGGTGGTGTTACATATTGTTAACTTCAGAAATGTTATTCAAATAAAGCAGACTCTTTCCAAAAGGGGCCAATAGCATATTTAAATGTTACAGAGCTTAGAATGGTTAATTGACCTAATTTACTCCAAGTTTCTGGATTTCTTTGACAACTTATTTGTTTTAAATTTTCCCGGAAGCAGGATAAAAACTTGCTATTAGGATAGACTCACCATGACCAGAAGGTATCACTGAGGGGTACCAGCACAGGGGAAGCACATAGGAAAGAAGACCGCTGATGTAAAGGGAAAATGTAGAGGAAGCAGCCTAATGAAATGTGGAAAAGCAGGTGTGTGGCTTTAATGTGCTCTCTTTTTCAGCTTACACTTCTGTTTGCTTTGTGAGCAAATATTCCTGTAGATTTGAAATATAGTGCTGCAGATAATAGCTTAGGGGCAAAGGAAAAGTCTGGTTTGTATCTGGAAGAAGGCGAGAGAGTCATTTAATCACCTGCCTGTAAGAGTGTTGGAAATTGTGCTGGTTGTCTAACAACAAAACAAAAACATGTGGGGTGGGCGGGGAGGGGGGAACTCTAAACAAACCCACATTTTGCTGTAGTTTATTATTTCCAGTAGCAGTTTAGTCCCCAGTGTTAACAATGAGTGATTATGATTCTAGAGTTTCGTTTACAGCATAAATTAGCATTTTGTTTTCTGTTACAGCTTTTGAATGAGGAATTATAATGTATAATTTGCTGAAAATAGATGTTATCATCTCTTAGGACGAGGACAACCACATAAACTTGAGCAAATGATAAAAATGAAATCAATTACACTCCGAATGGAAGTAGTTTACAAATCTCCAAATACAAAGTGGCGGTAGTAGCTGGTTATTGTAACAAATAATTAGGTTTTTTTTTTAAACAACATTTATTGAATTCCATTGACAATTCTGTAATTGTTCGCAGTTGGCTGTAGCCCTCCTTCTTCCAAAATGAAATGTGGCGTAGAATGACTGCACTTTATAAATTGCTGTTTGCCTCATTATTCAGTGTAACTTGAACGCCTGTTTGCATATGTAATCCTTTCAGGGCAATATGGAAGCATTGTGCAACTTTGGTGTGCTGAATAGTGTACCAATACCCATCTTGGACGGCTACTTGACTAAGCAACTATTCAAGGACTGGTGATCCCTCTACTAGATTTTTGGACTCCTACAAGAAAAGAGAGGAAAGGGGGACCAAGTGTTGTGGGTGCTGAAGGAGAAAACATTTTCAGTAATATATCATATTATCAGACAGAAGAAGAAGAAATGGCAGTTACTCTTCTGGGCCATTTGCTGAAAACAGTAGTTTGTACATAACATCATACCGTGTTATTTATCATTTTTAGTTCCATCTCTTTTGATGAGAGGAAATTCTTGCTATGCCATTTAAAAAAATAAGAACTTAATGTGGAAAATGAATGAATTGCAGTTCCATTTTAAAGACCCCGGGATAAAATAAGACTGATTACTGACAGGTCACTAAATCTTTAAAGTTTTAAAATAAAAAAAATTATAAAATACATCCTTAAGTTAATTTTTTTAAATGATAAAGAGAAAGGAAAAAGTGGTAATGCCACGGTTTTAGAATTTTTGTTTGTCTTTTTTGCAACTGCTACATGCTAAATTTGTCATTCATATTTGTTTATTTCTAAAAGATTAATCTATTTCTTTAAAGTTAATATGCAGAGGAATATGTTCAGCATGATTTTATTTTTAGTTACCAAGTTTTAAGAGGAAACAAATCAGTGGTGCATTAGAAAATATACAAAAGTGTGTACAGTGACAGAAAGCCAAGTAGAACAGATGCCAAAACCCAGGGTGATTGATGTATGCTCTAAAGAACCACATGAGAGGAATGGGAAAAGATCTCTAGAAGCACAATTGCTGAGAGTTTACTGCCTAAATATCTTTTCCAACCGTTATACAGGATAGGTGTTTTTGTGAGGCATGTCTTGGGGGAGATAGCATTTTTATTAGTGGTCATTAAGAGTTGTCCATTTTTTATATAAATTTTGTCTCTTTACTCAACATTGAAACTTTGAATGAGTAAGATATAGATGATAAAAGAGCATCCACCTTCTCTTCTGTCACGCATTGTTGACTTGGATTTAGATGGTTGCTTGTATAACTGGTCTAGAACTAGTAGAGAATACTGTTTATTTGAATTTCTGGGAGAAGGCAGGAAAACTGTCAAAAGGTGGTTTAGTGTTGAAGGGGAGAATATTTTCAGTAATAATTGTCAATCAGGTCATCTGTGGCATTCCCTGATCACCAGGAGACTCCTGGGGTGTATTCAGAGCCATGGCAAGCAATTTTGGGACCAACCTGGGACCAGCTACTCAAAATATATGCTGAGCAAGTAGTAGGAATCATGCAATTCAAATAACTTTGTAAATATGAAAATAATGCAAGAATGAACTAAGACAAATTCACTAGAATGAGTAGGGAGAACTGGTTACCACAGTGATTTCTACTGATGAAGAAGTACATGTGTCTAATTTTCATACCCTCAAATTTCAGTACCCTAAGCTAAAATCCCAGGTGCACCACCTTGGTTATAGCTTTGGTTTTATTTATGGTTCTGCCATTAACCAACTGTGCAATGTGGAAATAGTCACTTAACCACTTAAGGCCCCAATTTCCTCATCTATAAAATAAGATGGTTTGATTCAACGATCTCTAAGGTTTCTTCCAACTCTCAAAGCCTGTGTGCTTTTTCATTCTGTAGCAGAGGTCAAGGTAACAAAATTGATGGTGTTTATGGACAAAATAGTTACCATACATTCCACTTAGTCCTTGATATAGTTTGATTTTGTTACAAGTCCCTTAAACACGTGCTTTCAAAAAAAAAATAAAAAAGGATCTTTGGCTCTTTTAATCTTTTAAAGTGTGACCTGTTTCTAATGTCAAAATAAATTCTTAATTATCAAATAAAAAATAAAGTTTTATTTTTACTTCAAGAAATGGTTAGATTTTTTCATGATTAAAATAAGGTATTAAGGCTAGAGAATGAAAATAACATGTAGGCAAGAAACATAGGCTGAATTAGGCTGAATACATATGCCGCAGTGCTAATAGAATTGTTTACATTTTTCCTTATGCGATGTCAAGGCTGAAAAAGGTTACATAGCTTTGATGACAGAGTCCTAAAAATTGTAAAAAGAAAATGGAATAATCTTTACATATTTATCAAAGGACTTTTATTTTAGGAAGTAGGACATCATTGCTAATTGATTTTTTGACCCTGATACCAACAGTCACATTAGAAATAATTTACAAAGGAATATTTTTTTTCTTTCTAAAGCTGAGCCCTAAATAATAAATTGCTAAAGGAAAAATGGGAAGATTAATGGTGTTGAGTATTTTCATGAATTTACAAATACATCGGTGAAGCTAATATTTGTTTATTTCTCAAAACCATTGTTAGTAACCAGTATTTAATTATAACAGCATGATGACAGGATGGTTATGCTTGCTTAAAATGAAATCACTTTTAAAAACTACTTTACTGGGCTTTCATCTACTATCTTTTTATTTTTAATTTTTTTTTTTTTTTGCTTTTTGGAGGGCAATTGGGGTTAAGTAACTTGCCCAAGGTCACACGGCTAGGTTTTTATTTGTGTGTGGTTAAGTGTCTGAGGCCAGATCCGAACTCAGGTCCTTCTGACTCCAGGGCCGATGCTCTACTCACTGCACCACCTAGCCGCCCCATGCAGAATGCTTTTAATTCCTTTTCAACATGAAATTTAATTAGAAGTACATTCAGATTTTTGAAGATCTAATGTGTTCCCTCATATACTTCTCTTTTTCAGGCTCAACAGACTAGTCTCTTCCTCTGAACCTCCTATTGCATGACTCGTGGTCCCCACACTATGTTGATCATTCTCCTCTGGACACTCTCCAGTTTCTTTTATGTGGTTCACAAAATATAGTGCCCCAAGATCAATGCAATAATTCAGATGGACTGGGCAGGTCAATAGGACTGTCATTACCATCATTCTGTAATTTCTACCATTGAATTGTTTCAGTTGTGTATCACTCTCCATGACCCTCTTTTGGGGTTTTCTTGGCAAAGATACTGGAGTGGTTTGTCACTTGGTTCTCCAGCTCATTTTACAGATGACAAACTAAGGCAAATAAGGTTAAGTGACTTACCTAGGGTCATACAGCTTGTGCATGTCTGAGCCTGAATTTGAACTCAGGTCCTCCTGACTCCAGGGCCAGCACTCTGTCCACTTTGCCACCTACCTATCCTCATCATTTTACAGACTATGTTTCTATTATTAATGTAACATGATACTTCACTCACTTTGGTTTTCATGCCTCACTGGTAATCCTTACTAAGCTAATAGTCAAACCAGGTTTCTTTTTCAACAGGAATTGTTGTCTAGCCACATATCTCCCATCTTCTAATCATGCAGTATTTTTTTTTAAACTGAAGTATAGAACTTGGGTTATCTAATAACTTAAGGGCATATATTAAATTTCATTTTTTTGGTTCTTCCCATCATTCTTCCTATTGAGAGCATTCATTGTCCCTCCTGGCAAACTTTTGGTAGGAGGTGAAAGAAAGGCAAAAGGGAGAGATAAAAGAGAAGAGGCCAAAGAGGAGTCATTCAAATACCACTGTTTACCTTATGTTCAGCTTCATGTGCCCTTTGTCCTCTTGCTGCTTTTAAGCTTTTCGTTTCATTCCTCCCTCTTCCTGACAGTATGTATTAGAATTGTGTTATAATTTGGGGGCAGAGAACAATACAGAAAAAGTGGTTTTCTTGGTATTTTCACTTCTCTTCCATTTCTAGTCTCTATGTCTCATACTTTAGTGTCTGATGAAAAGTATATACTTCAACTTAATTTGTTTTTTGCTTTCTTTTTGGAGGGAAAAGGTAGGGCAATTGGGATTAAGTGACTTGCCCAAGGTCACAAGGCTAGTTTTGTGTGTGTGTGTGTGTGTGTGTGTGTGTGTGTGTGTGTGTATGTTTAGTGTCTGAGGCTGGATTTGAAAGTATATACTTCAACTTAATTTTTTTTTTGCTTTCTTTTTGGAGGGGGAAGGTAGGGCAGTTGGGGTTAAGTGACTTGCCCAAGGTCACAAGGCTAGTTTTTTTTTTTGTGTGTGTGTTTAGTGTCTGAGGCTGGATTTGAAATCAGGTCACCCTGACTCCACTGCTGGTGCTCTATTCACTGCGCTACCTAGCCATCCCACAACTTAATTTTCTAAGATACAAAGCTTTTGAATGTCATATGCTGAAAAGGTAAGATGGTGGATGCTTCATTCACTATCTCCTTTGTCACCGAAAACTTGGAAATAAATCTGTGCTTATTATGGTCATACCTGGGAAGAAGTGATTTATTGTAGTGCCGGTCTTCTTTTCCTTATCATTATTATTTTTAGTTGGCGATAGTCTGGATAAGTGAGGTAAGGAAATAAAATTCCTGTCCAAGGTATTTCAGTGATTTTTACAGGATGACCCATACTTCCTGAAAGCATGATAACAACCTTGCAAATGATAACCAGTTAATCTTCTGTGGGGATGGAAGGAGAGAAAATAGTTCTAGTTTCATTCATTTTATCACTCACCATAATGTAAACTGTTGCTGCCTATTTGCTAGTAGCTGTTTGCAAGTCAGAAATAAATATGCATTTCTGAAAATAGCCCAAGGCAAGAACAATGGCAATACAGGATTATCCTCTGTTATACATTAGGAGACTGTAGTCTTTCAAATGATCAAATTGTCATTCTCAAGGGAGCCAAGCAAAACTTCCTCCTCAGAAAATACTTTGAAATTTCAGTGACTCTGTGACCTCATTGATATCAGTACTGCCATTGGTTGGGTCTCATTCTCCTGTAGGATTCATTTGCCAGTCTTCCCATAAATCCTTGACAGAGGTCTACCTAATGTGAGCATTTTCTTCATTGTCTTTTCCTATTTCAGTGCTGACAGTCAGGCTATTGATCTGTTGCCCCAGTCAAATCAGTGAGTGTTAAAAATCCTCCACCAAAAATCAAGTCAAATTGACAACTGCAAAGATTTGCCCTAAAGACAGTAACTTTGAGATCATAAGATTTATGGTTTAGGTCTTTTATTGTGGTTTGCAGATACAAGTAGGGGTCTTTTGGCCTGACCATCAACAACATGGTAAAGATTTTCTTTCTGTCCTGCCATGGTACAGGGTTTCTAGAACATTGGTGAGTTGTGGATGGCCCTTGAGATGCATGCATGAATTCAAGTACAAGACTGAAATTCATACATTTTATTTTTGGACGCTTTTAAAGACATCATTTAATGACAAGTATTATTGACTTTAGTGAAAGGAGAAGAGCCGAGTTAAACAAACAATCGACTTGACATTGGCTGTGGAAGCAGTTATTTTATCATTGATTCTTTCATAATCATTGCTAATAGGTCTTCCCTACTGTGGATGGTAGCCAGCTTTGATCTTTAGCTACAGTGTGGACATGAACAGAGAAGGAAAGAATTCATAGTTTTTAGAAACTAGGGCAATGAACTCTGCCCCCTCTCCCATTTGTAGAATGTACTTCCTTCTCATCCATGCCCCATGGAAGCCTGAGATTCCTTGAAAATATAGCTTAGATGCCACCTTCTTCATTAAGGTCTTTTGCATTTCCCCTAGTTATTAACCCCTCTTGAAATCGCTCTCTTTCAATTTGTATATATTTCTGCATTTGCTTATTTGTATGTGTGTATACACACATGTATATATATATATATATGCATACACAATGCATATATATGTATATTCACATAGGTATATAGAGTATCCTCCCAGAAGAATATAAGATCTTTGAGGATTCTGACTTACTTCATTTCTATCTTTTATATCCCAGGACCTTGGATAGTGTCATGTACCTTGTAGGTGTTGAATGAATGCTTGTTGAACTGAATTTGATCAATTCCAGTTACTTGCTAGACACAACACAGATATAAACCCAGTATACATTTTTATGAAGGTATTTGCTCAAAGTTTTAAAATGTAGGCCAGGAAGAGGTATTAAAAATGTTTTAAAAGCCAACAAAAATCAAAGAACTATCTGATTAGGAACTAAAGCTGAAGGGCTGATTATCTCGGCTTAGTTATCTTCCTTTAATAATACTCTTAGATCTATTTGTGATACTAATCAAACTCCCTGTAGTTTCTTCTCTTTGAGCCAGCCAGGAGAAGCATAAAAAGAAATAATTGTTTTCTGAGACAGTCTTTGTTTTCTGAGACGGTCTTTCATAAAAGAAGTGATTTTAGTAGATGGTCATTTGAGAGATGCCAATATGTATGAAGCCAAATTTCCATTGAACCTTGAAAATACTTATGGGTGAGGATTTGGGAAGTTGCTGTTTCTTCTTCAACTGTCAAATGTACAGTTAATGAAATAATATCTTCAAAGACATCTGCAGGCATCCAGCCCAGATATAATGTGTGATGTCTGAAACTTAGGAAGAAGAAAGAGGTTACTTAGAATAACAAATAAAACACAGTGTTTATTAATGCTCTCATAAAATTTTAATGAGGGGCAGCAAAGGATAGTTGATAGCAGGTCACTCTGGGGGTCAAATCTCACCTTGGACACATATTAGCCAAGTGGCAAGTGAGCAAACCACTTAACTTGTCAGTGAACTAAGACTTTATGTATCAGTTGCTGATCTGCCTCGGTGGTGGGAAGTTTCAATAATATGAGTTTCTTCTACTAATGAATTCACAATCCAGAAACCTTCTCCATTGGTCCCCCTGAAAAAAAAAAGAAATAAAAAAAAACCCAGCACAACAGTTTTTAATAGTGAAGACAAAATTTCAGGTATCTTTGTTGGAAGTCACTTGATAAATATTTATTGAGTTTATATTATGTGTCAGGCACTGTGCTAAGGGCTTGGGATACAATAGAACAAAAGACTGTCCCTCCCCTTAAGGAGTTTATAATCTGATAAAGCACTTTCTAGGAAGAAAATAAAATAAGAGGTCATAAACTACTTAAGTTCTTTTCCTGTTAGAGTTCTAATCATTTTGTAAGCATCCATATTGTTTTATAGTTTTAGACTTTCAGGTTTAAATTTTAATTTTATAAAATTGGATGATCAGGATGAAGAGGAGGAAGACATGGAACATACAAAAAGTTAAGTCAATAGGCATTTAATAAGCACCTTCTGTGTGCTAGGCACTATGCTAAATGCTCAGGATATCAAGAAAAGGTTAAGGATAGGTCCTGCCCTAGAGGAGCTCACAGTCTAATGGTAGGTGTTGGAGTGAGGCTGAACAGGTCTTTCTGTAGCTTGTGTTTCAGTCCACACTGTAGAACTTGGTCTTGATTTATCCTCTCTGTTTTTGTCTTCATGAAGGTTAAAAGGATATTAATGATAAGGCAGAGTTGGAGTCTGACTAGATGTGTCTCATCAATCACAATGAAGTCTTTGGGAAACCTTTCCTAAATATGCAGAACATGATATCCGTTTGAAGCAAATAATTTGGAGGGAAATTTTGTAGGATTCAGTTAGTTCAATCCTGAGTTTAAAAGCTGCAAACCCTCCCCACCAATTCATTCTTTCCCAGAATGTTTGTCGTTTCATTTGGAATTAGATTTCATTTTCCAACTTGCAAAGAGCAATGGAATGGTGGGGGTGGAGGGGGGAATGTCCATTTATTTGTAGGGAATAAAAACATGTAGGACAAGAGAAAATTAGAAAGCATACTTCTAAATAATGTGATTCTTTAGGAAATGCAATCCATTACTAGAAGAAGGGTAATATCCAGTTCTTTTAATGTTGAGTGATAATAAATGCAAATTACTTAGATATTTAATATAGAGTAGTATTTCAAAACCCCATGCTGACTGTTATGCCTTTTGAGGGGAAGCTGTGCTCCAGTGGAAAGAATGAGCACAAATTCTGGATTCAGAAGTGTTAGTCCTGCTACTTATTAGCTCTCTGAGCCAGGGTAAGTTATATTGCCTTTCTGAGCCTTATTTTTCTCGTCTTTAAAATGGGGATATTTTTATCATCTACTTCAAAAGTATATGAGCAAAGTGCTTTGCAAACTTTGAAATGTGATCTAATTGTGAACTATAGTATTATTTGTTGGTAGATATAGGAGTGGAAGCTAGGTAGCACGGTGGATAGAGAACCAGGTTTGGAGTCAGGAAGACTCATCTTCCTGCGTTCAAATCTTGACTAAGTCACTTACTGGGCATATCACTTAACCCTGTTTGCCTCAGTTCTTCATCTGTAAAATGAGCTGGAGAAGGAAATGGCAAATCACTCCAGTGTCTGCCAAGAAAATCCCAAAGGACCTTCAGATATCTATAATTTTCTTCAGGCAAGAGGCAGATAGTCACTTTTGGTAGATTGTAGAGAGCATTCTTGTTTCCTTATGGCTGGACTATATGGCCTCTGAGGTCCTTCCAGCTCTGAAATTCTGTATCTTATTCTAGGCTATTTAGGGGCCCACTGTTTCATTTTGTTAACCCAGAGAATAATATTTTGGATATATAAGCTCACTAGCATTGAAACCTCCCTCCCTACCCGCCATGGGTTTAAGGATAGATTTTTAAAAATACAACATAAAATGTAGACTTGGAAACCAGATTATTGTCTATGTAAATCATAAGATTTTGAATTAGAAGGGACTTAGAGATCATTTAGTCCAATGTAGTCTTACAGACAAGGACACTGAGACTCAGAGAGAAAAAGGGACTTCCCCAGGATTATATGAGCAGAAAGTAGCCAAACTAGGATTCTTAGGGATTTGTGGTATCCCCTTTATCAAAGCTACATAGCATCCTTGGGATACTTATCATTGTTAAAAAAAGAAAATACAGTTCTTTGTCTTAGGAAACAGGTTGGGGCTAAAAGTACCATGAAGTTTAAAAATGCAAACTTGGTTGATTTATTTCTCCTTTTTAATACTGGTCCCAAGTTATTGTTTTATCTGAAGTGTCTATCTAAAATAGACATGTATGTGCATGCATACACATACATGCATGCATACACACACCACACTTATACATACCCTATAGCATATAATGCACATATTTAAAAGTATATATACTTGCAAACATATATGTACACATATGTACGGAGGCACTTACATACAAACATACCTACAAATGGACCAGGTCAGCAGACTGTCCATCTAATTATGTGTTGTTGGCTATTTTTTTTTTTTGTGTGTGAATTGTTAGGCTGATCTCTTAAATGGTTTTGTATCTCATTTAAGAGTTGGGTTTTTTCTTCCCTAGAGCATGATATAATTAGTTCAATATTATCCACACATAAGAGCATCTAAAGGACATCATAATTCCTATTCAGACTCTTCTGTAGGCATCCTCCATCATAATGTCAAGGATCTTTGGGGAGGATGCACCATTTTAGGGGTATAGCCTATATTCAGAACAATATGGTCCTTTCATCTTCATCAATAAATGTTTATTGAGTACCTACTCTGTGAAAAGTACAGTGTGAAACATTTGAGAGGCAAAAAGGTTTTAAGATACCAATACTAAACTATATTGATACCTCATTCATGAGGCATTATTTACGAATGAGGTGACATATGGGAATGGATTTTTTAGCTGATTGGAGTTAATCCCTTTAAGGTCCCAAATTTTCTGATGATGTTTTTGGAGACAATTAACATCAGTAGAACTCTTTGTCCCTGCACTTATGTCTCCTTTTTATGATTTTTATTTCCTCCATTTCCATTTCCTCTCTCTTTACCATCATTGTGCCTGCCTCACTTGAGTGTTATTGGCTGTGGTCTAGGTAGGAAAATAAATAATTAAATTTCTTAGTGTTGTGAATAAATTAAGAGTAAATAGGTCCAGAGTAAATAGTCTTGAGGACCTTCCAATGAATAAAATGAATCACTTGGACTTTGACTGTTCTGAGTTCTTTTTTAGATATATTTCCTAGTCCTCAACTATGTTCTCAATAGTTTAGCTTATCAAAGAAAGGGACTTTTAGAAAAGTGTACTGTCCCTGTTTTCATTATCAACTTGGGGTATTTGGTTCTTTTCATTTACCTGTAACTCAGTTTGTAACAAGATATCCCTCACTCTTCTTTGTCCCACCAAGCCTTCTTTAGGTGGTACTTGTGAATAGTGAGAGGCAATGTGGTGTAATGGATAAAAGGCCAGTCTTGGAGTCAGGAGAACCCAAGTTCAAATTCTGTCTTTGATGCATACTAGCTGTGTGTATATTATATGGACATTTTACTTACCCACTTAGTGTTCTAGACACCTAAGATTGTAACTTATAAATATATTGCTGATTTGTACTGATAGAGTTTCCACACCAAGAATTGCCCATATTGATGAAATCACATAGCAGGTTCCAACTGCCTACCCTTCTCTCTCCACCCTGGCCCCTTTGAGATAGTGACCAACACACCAGGATAATCACGCTTTAGTGAATAATAGAAGAATTTCATATAGGACTCAGCCAATCAGGGACCCTTGATTCATCCTTTTGTCAAGGCCACTTCCTACTCTAACCACATCAGCACCAGCAGTGTCTTTGCCAGTTTTCCATGAGAGGCATTTCTCCACCTTCCAGGGGCCTAGCTAGCATGCCAGGGGCTGCTTTAGGGGTAGCTACATGTAGAATTTTGTCTTACAGGCTCTGCTTTAAAACTCATTTGATATCTGAGACTTTGTTGAGATTTTTGGATGGGTCTGAACTCCAGGGATGCAAAATGTTTATCATCTTCAAAGAATAAAATCTATTGCAGAGAATTGGAACAGAGGCCACAACAATTAAGCAGCTCTATTAAACTTGGTTGTGGCATCAGAGCAGATACACAAGATAAGTTAAAGAACTTGCATCCACACTAGGCATTGACACACACTAATGAAACACATTTTAAAAAAATTATCAGTTGAGAGAAAGAGAATTGTAATAGGTGTGAAATATAGAGGGAAATCAGTATAGAATCTTATTTAATTTCCATTCTTACCAAGTTATGGTATTTGGATTATTTAGAGCATTATTTCAATTCCTTTAACCTTAAAAAAAGTTACTTTCAACCAAGAGGTTATTTTGAAGTTATATCACTTCATTAATTATACGAGATTTATTTTATTTTTACTGGCTGGTTATTTAAGGAATATTATTTTCAAACAAATTCAGACACAATTCCTATTCTCATTTAAAGGTGTGACTACTCTTTTCCTAGGATTCTCCATCACAACCCCAGATCAGTATGTTAGTCTAATAACCACAGGTAGGTATAAAAGCACCTCAGATATGTTTTTTCACTTCAGTTTGGTTGTCCTACTGTGGAAACCTCTTCTTCCCCAACCCCAAGGACTTACTGACTCATAGCATCTCACTGTTGGAAGGAACCTTGGGAAGAATCCAGTCCAAACTCTACCTGAAGAGGAAACTGCTTTAGCACAGAGCTGGTGAGTAGAAGTAGATCTTTTGCTGGAAACCCTCCATGAAGAGGGGGAGCACCTTACCCCCTGGGGCAGGACATTTACTTTTATAGAGTTGCTTCTTTACAACTTCTTCCCACTGATCCTAGCTTTGCTCTTGGGTCAGACAATAAATGTATTCCCTCTTTTATGTGAGGGTCATTAAAGAAAGTCCCTTTTTAGTCTTCTTTACAGGTCCCTTCCCCCAAACCTCCCAATCCCCCAGGTCCTTCAGACCATCTTCCTGTGGCATGAACTTGAGGGCTTTTGTCATCATGGTTGCCTTCTTTCGGAATGCCTCTACTTTCTCAAAGTCTTCCCTAAAATGTGGTTCCTAGGTGTAAATGCAGTGCTTCAGATGTGGTCTTACCTCACCAAGGTCTTGGAATAGTCTTGGATACTCGACTTCTCTTAATGCAGTCTAAAATTGTACTTGAAAAAAAATTTGCCAAAGAACACTTTTGACAGTGAGCTTGCAATCCACTAAAGCCCTCAGATCTTTTTCAGATGAACTGTCTTCCAGTCAAGATTTTTCCCCATATTATACTTATGAAATCGACTTTCTGAAGTCAAGAATAAGGACCATTTCTTTATTGTCCTTATATCCCTCGCATCAAACATAGTGCTTGACAAATAGTAGGTGCTAATAACTGCTTGGTTGAATTATTCAGATTAAATTTCACTAAATCGGCCTAGTGTCCTAACTTGTTAATATCTCTTTGAATCTCACCTCTTGTCATCTAGTATGTCACTATCCTTCACAGGTTGGTGTTAATTTGCAGGCAATCATCTATACTTTTGTCCTAGTTATTGATAAGAAGGTCAGGATATCACAAAATCAAGTATAGATCCCTGAGGTATTTATTTATTTTTTGCTTTTGGAGGGGAGAGGGAAGGGCATTTGGGGTTAAGTGACTTGCCCAAGGTCACACAGCTAGGTTTTTGTGTTGTGTCTGAGGCTGGATTTGAACTCAGGTCCTCCTGACTCCAGGGCTGGTGCTCTATTCACTGAACCACCTAGCCAACCAGAGGTATTTCTTTAGAGACCTCCCCTATCAAGCTGACATCAAATCATGAGTGACTTCTCTTTGGGCTCGACCATTCATCCAGTTTGGGGTCAACCTAATTATATTATCAGTTATATATAATTATATCATATACAATATTATTTATTATTATTAATTTTATATATAATTATATTATCAGTTGACCATATCTCTCCATCTTTTCTGCAATAATATCATGAGGACTTTTTTCAAATGTTTTGTTGAACTCTAAGCATGTTATCACTACAGCATTTTGTTGATCAACCAGTCCAGTAGTAATCCTTTCATAAAAGGAAATAAAGTTAGCCTTGGCTGTTCAGTAGGTAGAATTTAAGTATATGAAGAGGAATAGTGTGAGATATGGTTGGAGAGATTGAATAGGGATTAATATTCAGGTGTCTGAATGCCAAACTAGGGATTTTGAATATTACTAACAAGGCAAAGGTAAATTATTTTTTCCTTAAGTTTTTTTTTCCACTTAACAAGCATTTATTTTTCTCCCTTTCAACTCCATCCCTCAGTTAAAAAAAAAGGAAGAAGAACACCGTTGTCAAAAATATGTATAGGCAAGCAAAACAAATTCCCATATTGACCATGACCAAAACATATGTCTCAGTTAGGATACTGATTAATCACTTCTGTCAGAAGGTTGGTAGCATTCTTCAACATGAGTTCTCTGGAATTATGATTGAACATTTTATTGAGCAGTGTTCTTAAGTCTCTCAGAAGTGTCCATTTTAACAATGTCAGCACTATAGTATATTTTTTTTCTTACAGTTTTGCTCACTTCACTCTGCATCAGTTCATTAAAGTCTTCCCAGGTGTCTCTGAAATCATCTTTATTATCATTTCTTGTATTAGTCCATCACATTCATATACTAAGAATTTGTTTGTCCATTCTTTAACTGATGTTCCCCCAAATTAGTTCCCTGAAATTAGTTTCCCAAAAGGAGAACTAATGAAGATTTTGAAGAGGAGAATGACATGATCCGAGCTGTGCAGTAGGAACATTAATAACATGGTGGCATGTTAGAGAGCTAGCAGACTTGCAAGACTGGATGAACACAGAGGGCTCTTAACTTTTAAATGAATTGAAGCAAGACACTAGTTAAGAGGCAATTTAAATAGTTCAGGCAATGGGTAATGAGGTTTTGAACTAGAGAAGTGACTGAGGGAATGGATGTGAGATGTGAGAGATCCAGCAGAAGTAAAATAAGTAGGACTTGGAACTGATGGGATGTGGGGGTGCGAAGGCAGAGGCAAAGGTGACATTGAGATTTTGAGCATGAGTCATTGGTAGAATGGAATACCATGAACAGGAAAAGGGAAATCAGCAAGAGCACAAATGGTGGGTTTGGTTTCAAATGACAGAAGGAGAATTTTACTCTGTCTCAATTACCTAAAAGACTGTAAAGTTTCTTAATAGTGTGTAAGATATTCTTTTAATCCAATTCAGTAAGCATTTATTAGTACCCTACTATGTGCTAGGTGCTAGGAATACGGAGTCAAAAATGATATAACCCTTGTCCTCAAGAAGCTTATATTCTTCAGGGGTAGTAAGTGGGAAATAGGAAGCATGTATAAAGAAAAAAGCAAATACAACATATACACAAAGTAAATATGTACAGTAATTTTGGGCCTGGTTATATGGGAGAGTTCTTAAGACCTCGGGCATCAGGAAGGAGGAGGATGTATGGATGGATGAATGGATGGATGGATGGATGGCAATAAGATAATTACTCAGATATTAGGGGAAAAAACTTATCCTATGGAACTAAGTGTGACATTAGCAGTGAAAGTAACTGAGCCACCAGGCAGAGATGTCATTTTTTTTTCAGCTTGCAAAAGCATTTGAGGATAAGCAATCTAGAACCCTTTTAGGAACTTGATCTTGGGCAGTGTATAAAATTATCATCATCATGAAGAGACATAGTAAGACCGACAGAATTTTTACAAAGGGTATATATTGTTTATAAGTCATTCAGCTTGTCTTTGAGGACCTTAGAGTTGAATCAAGAAAATTAAAGCTCTGAGATCATAAAACCAGAAAAAGAATGAAGTACTTCACCACCACAACTGGAAATATAGACTTGGGGTGACTCCATAGAGCAGGAAATTCCATCATGTCTTAGTCATAGTGGTGCCAGAGATGGAGTTTAACCTACCAGCACTAACATATTTTGTAACTTGCGCAATTAATTCCACACCTGTACAGCCCTGTATCCAGCTTTATAAAACATGCCTTCCCCATAAAAATAAATGTATGTGGCAGATAGCCCTTTTGTTTGCCAAGAAACAGATTACCATCAGGAAGGCCGAGTTATCACCTGCTGTCAACAAATGGATTGCCCAAGTTAAGGTCATTATATTTCCTGTCATTACCTTATATATTAAGGTCATTATCTATGAAAGTGGGAATGAAATAGATGATTCTGAATTTTCCTGGATTTCATATTAGACCTTCTTGAACTTCGTTGCATGCTTGTTAGAATATGAATTAAAACTATTCATGCACCTCTCCTTTTAGAAAAATTGCCTTCATTTAAATGAAGGCTTTCTTTCATTCCTAAAAGTATTGGATAAACCCAGTGTCCCATGAACCTTTTAACATTGTTACCCGTTGACATTTTTCTCTCTGGCTTTTTATAAGCATGGTACAATGTAAAAGCATTCAGAGCAAAACAGTAAAAGATATATGGGGGTGAACAATCATCAGGACAATTTATTTAGATTACTTTTCTTAGAGGATTGTTGTTTTCCTCTCGCCCCCTCACCCCAATATTTAAGCCTAGTTTTAATTAACTTCAATTCCTATGATTTTAATTTTTTTTCATTAAACTTTTTGAAGTCTTCTCTTAGCTGAACTTAAATAAAACATGACTTAGGATAGAGTGAATATAAACATCTTTGCATAACTGATATGTTGAAAAATGCATGACCACTTAAATGTCACAACTCTGAAAAGCATTTCTTATTCACTCTAGCACTATTGAATTTTAAAGACAAGTTATACCTTCTATTCCTTAGTTTTCCCGGAAGCAAGTAGCAACATTCTTCTCCAGGCCTCCAAATTTCCCAATAAATATGTTGCTTTGATCTTGAAAAATTTCTCTTCTCAGTGTTTTGGTCTCTGGCAAATAGTCAAGACTATGGGAATGGCAGATGCAAGGCCAGCCTTGGGGTTAGGCAGCCACCCAGGGCATCTGATTCGGGGCTGCTTTGGCCTCCTCCTACCTCCTGTCCCTTCCAGGCCCATTATTCTGAGAGACTGACCATCCTGCCAGCTCTGCTAAAACTCCCCTTATATTGCTGAATCCATTTAGATCTAACATTGCTTTTACCCTACCTTTAGTCTCTGAGTGACTACTTACCTCCTTGCTATTCAGCAGTCAGGTCCAGGCACTCTTGGTTCCAGGAATATGGTAAGATCTGATTCAAATGTATTGCCACAATCCTTTGTAGAGAAAATGAAAAAGAAAAAAAATCAAAAGGAAGAAAAAAAAAGAGAGAGGCATAAATAGTGTGATAAGAGAAACAAGTAAACCAGACTTAAAAAGGAATACATCAGAGGAGCAGAGAGAGAAATTCAATTCAAAAGATTCTGCTGCATGCCTACTATGTGTAAGGCACTATGGCAGAAGCTACAGGAATATAAAATGTAAACTATTGCCTTTTATCTTCTCCCTGGGGATGCAGTACATGAGAACATGAAAAGTTAAATAAGAGAAATTTTAGGTAACAGGTAAAGACAAAATGAGAAGAGTTGTCAAAAGGCTGGGTAAAATGAATTAGCAGCTGATGAATAGAGCAGACAATAGATACCTGAAGGAATTATGAAAATGAAGCCATTTCAGGCTGGGCCTAAGCAGCCAGAGCATTGGGCCTGGAGTCAGGAAGACCCAAGTTCAAATTCGACCTCAAACACCTCGATTTGTGACCCAGAGCAACTTACTTAACCTTTTTGTCTGTCCCAGTTTCCTTACCTGTAAATGGAGATAATAACAGCACCGACTTCCCAGTGTGGTTGTGAGCCCTGAATGAGTGAATATTTGTAAATTGCTTAACATAATGCCCAGCACATAGTAGGTACTTAATAAAAGCTAATTTCCTTCCTTCCTGAGAAAGGATTTATGAAAATGGAGATTTACTTGAGTCTTAAATATTGATGGGTTGCCTCAAAATGGTTAGGAAAAAGATAAAATGCAAGCATTCCTGTTGGGTCAGAGCTGGGGGGAATGTTTCTGAACTGAATGTTTCCTGACTGTTCCCTTCCGGTGAATCTGGAGCCTTTTTTCCCCTGAATTTTCAGACATTTTGTCCCCAAAGACAGGCTTTGTTCTATAGTATAGAGCTATATATAGGACAGTTAGTTCAGGACTAGGAGCAATGGTTGAAAACCTCAGAAAGGTAGATTTTGACTTTATCAGAAAAAAAACCCCCACTAACCACCTTGCAAACAACTCTCTTAAAGTAGAACGGCTTGTATCAGGATGTTCCCCATCAGTTAGGTTTCAAGTGTTGGCTGGATGACCCCTTGTTTCATTAAGTTACTTTTTTTTCAATTAGCAAGTATTTTCTTCCCTCCCTTTCTTCCTCCCCTCCCCCAGGAATAAAATCTGTGTAAAAAATGTGTGTAGTCAAACAAAACAACTTCTCACATTATAATAATAGCTACCATTTATATGTACCAGGCACTGTATTAAGTGCTTTACCATTATTTTCTCATTTTATCTTCATAATACCCCCCTGGGAAATAGGTGAAATTGTTACTCTTATTTTACAGATAAGGAAACAGGCTAAAAGAGGTTAAGTGACTTGCCCAGGGTCATACAGCTAATAAGTTCTGAATCTGGATTTGAACTCAGATCTTCCTGAATGCAGACCTGGGATTCTGTCCATTGCACTGTAATTAACTGCCCCATTGAGAATCCTTATGTATAGAAGAATGTCCCCTGTTTCTGTTTGATACCACTGTCCAGCCCCCTCCATTTCTGAGATTGCCCAAGATCATTTAGCTAATTTGTAGCAGAGACAAGGCTGGATCTGAAGTCCCCTCACTCTTGGCTCTTTCCACCGCACCAGCACAGCCAGTGGTTCTAGTAATCCTAGAACATTAAAACTGGGAAGGACCTTACTCCTTTAGCTCTCATCTAACCCCATTGCTTTATAGAGAAGGAAATAGAGGCTCAGAAGTGAAGGGATTTACTTACAGTCATACAGCTAATAAGCAGAGTCAGGATGAGAAGCCAGGTCTGCTGACCCCTAGTCCAGTATTTTGTCCACTGTACCATTGACTGCCATTTTATTTTGTGGTTTCTTGGTAGACAAAATCTGAGGCAGTTTGTCAATGGGTTATGACTAGGTTAGGAGTTCTTAATCCGGGATTTGTAAACTTGGTTTTCTTTTTTAATATTCTGATAACTATTTCAATATATTTCTTTTCCTTTGTAATCCTATATACTTTGTGTCTTTAAAAACATTATTCTGAGAAGGGGTCTCTAGGTTTTGCCAGGCTAAGGATCCCTGACCCATGAAAGCTTAAGTACTCCTGCTCTAGATGAACTCTGGGTCCTTTGTTGAGTTGGTCTAGCATTGATATCAGATAAGCATAGACATTCACTGAGTCCATTCCTTGAGGAAAGGAGAAGTAAGTAATTCTTCAATCTGAAGTATTATTACTGACAAGCCTCAAATCTATTAACTAGTATCCAAAAAAGCTATTTCTTGCTGGCAGGTACTCCTTTAGGGGGTCCTCAGCTAAGAAAGGAAAATAATGATGTATTTTTTCCCCTTTGGCTGAATTCTTGGTATTTTTAGGCTGCTTTAATTCAGTGCAGTTCAACAAATATCTTAATATATTTATATAAACATGTTGACTGATAAAATGAAAACTCCTTGAGAATAGGCATTATATCATTCTTTGTATTAGTCACCCCAACACTTGGAGCCTGGCACACAGTAGGTTTTAAAAAATAATTTCTTGTGGATTGATTAGTGCACCCATTGTGTGCATGGCATTGTGCTGCATGCTATGGAAATACAGTTTAGGTAAGACATCTCCTCCCCCTTATGGAGCTCATTGTAGTCTAGTAGGAGGCCATATCTCTGGTGAACAATATAAGACAAGAAACATGAGAAAAGTATAAAACCAAGTATTTTGTGAGGTTCAAGGAGCAAAATATTGGTAATAAGTGATCTCTAATCACTAAAGGCTTCATGGGGAAAGTAGAGGTAGGGTTAAACTTTAAAGGCTGGGAAGGATTCAGTAGGTAAAAAAGGGAGGCCTAAAGACCTTCCAGGAATAGAGTATAGCATGAACAATGATATGGGGTAGAAAAACATGAGGGAAGTTTGAGGAAACAGAGGTTATTTCATACGGTTGGAATTAATAGTTGAATATTTAGGATGAATGAGACTGTCAAGGGAAAAAGGAATGGAAGGAAACCAAAGACAGAGCCCATTGGAATACTCAACTTAAATGATCAGAAAGGGAATGAAGAACCAAGGAAGGGGTTTGAACAATGATTAGAGTAGGACAAAAACCTACTTGTGGACTCAGAAAGGAGGGAAGAATGGGTAGTGGATCTAAAGAGCTTCTAGTCATAGGGGATGGTCAACAATGCCACATGAAAATGAATGCTCAGAGTGGAGGGATCACTAGGTCATTAGATTAGTAATTAGGAGTTCATAGGTGACTTTTGAGACAGCAGTTCCATAAGATTGATGGAAAATTAGGTTGCAAGAAGTTGGGGAGAACAGATAGTGGGGAAGTGGATGCATTGGGTATGAACAATTTTTTTAAGCATTTTATTCACAAAGAGAAGAAAAGAGAAATGAAATGGTACCTGGGTAAAGTAGAAGAGTTGAAAGACTTTTTCTTTCTTTCCTTTTTTTCTCTTCCTTCCTTTTAAAATTGGGGAGGCCTGAGGGTGTTAGTTGGGATAGGGCCAGTGAGGAGAAGCTGTTGAAGAAATCAGGAAGGGTTGATTGGGTCAGAAGAAGAACAATTACTTTTTTTGAATTAATTTTTTTTCAAACAGAAATCATCTGTCCTCTTTCCACCCCCATTGCGAATAAAAGAACAACAAAACATTTCTTATAAATATGTATGGTTAATACATTTTTTTTGCATTTTATTTTGGAGTCATTTCAGCTGTTTCTGACTCTTTGTTACTCCATTAGGGGTTTCATTGGCAGAGATATTGGAGTAATTTGCCATTTCCTTCTCCAACTCATCTTATAGATGAGGAAACTGAGGCAAACATGGTCAGGTGACTTATCCAGCTAGCAAGTATATGAGACCAGATTTGAACTCAGGTCTTCTTGACTTCAGGTTCAGGCCCAGAACTCCATCCACTGAGCTACCCCCTGTATATACATCTATGTCTCATTCTGTACCCTGAGTCTTTTATGTCTTTATCAGGAGGTAGTTTGCATGTTTCATCATTAGTCCTCTGGAACTGAGAGTTGGTCATTTTGGCATTCAGAGTTCCCAAGTTGTTTATGATATTACCATCTTTGTATAAATTGTTCTCCTGGTTATCTGTACTCTACACCAGTTCATACAGTATTTCCAGCTTTCTCTGAAACCCTCTCCTTCATCATTTCTTTTTTTATTTTTATTTTTATTTTTTTTAAAGCAATTGGGGTTAAGTAACTTGCTCAAGGTTACACGGCTAGTCATTATTTATGCGTGGATGCTCATTTTCTGAGGCCAGATCTGATCTCAGGTCATCCCAGCTCCGAGACTGGCGCTCTTACTCACTGTGCCACCTAGCCGCCCCTTTAGGGCAATTGGGGTTAAGTAACTTGCCCAAGGCTACACGGCTAGGTTTTTTTGTTTGTGTGGATTAAGTGTCGGAGGCTGGCTCCGAACTCAGGTCCCTCTGACTCCAGGGCTGACGCTCTATTCACTGCGCCACCTAGCCGCCCCTTCATCATTTCTTAGAGCGCAATAGTATTCCATCCCAGTCATATGCCATAATTTGTTTATCCGTTTCTCAACTGATGGGCACCCCCTCCAATTCCAATCAGAGCTCTTTGTTTTAAGGAGTTGGGATACTCTTTATTCTGTTCCTCAAGAGAAGAAGCGAAGCTTGACAATGCTGCCATTTAATGAGGAGTACTGAGGGGAGGAGTCGTAAGGAAGGTCTTTAATCAATCAACAAGAATTTATTAAACATCTCCTCTGTTTCAGTCACTCTACTAGACACCAGGGATAAAAAATACAAAAGTGAGATAGTCCATGGCCATAGAACTTAAATTTAGCTGGTTTCTGTCAGATGAACTGAAACTTTTCAGTGAGGTAGTAGGTTCTATTAATTGCCTGTAATTGTGGGGCAGGGACTAGAGAAGAAGAGAAAAGGCTTGGAGTGGTCTCTAAAGAATGACATAGGGAGGGGTGGCTAGGTGGTGCAGTGAAGAGAGCACAGGCCCTGGAGTCAGGAGGACTTGAGTTCAAATCCAGCCTCAGACACTTGAAACACTTACTAGCCATGTGACCTTGGGCAAGTCACTTAACCCTAATTGCCCTCCAAAAAGCAAAAACAAAAAAACCCCAAAGAAACAAAAGGAATGACATAGGGAGTTGATAAGAGCAGTGTGGAGTTAGCTGTTCCATAAAACAGAAAGCTGCAGGGGATTAAATCAGTTCTGCTTTGTGACTTTGTCCAATGATTTTAGCAGTCTGAATGTAGGAACAGAAAAAATAGCTGGAGAGTCATCCACATATGGAATGGGCTACCTTGGTTGGGTGTGGGCTCTCTCCCCCTCAATGGAGGTCTTTGAACAGATAGGAACACATTTTGTCATAGGAATACATTTTGTTATGTGTTGGACTAGGCAGCTTCTAAGGTTCCTTCCAGTTTGGAAATTTTGTGATCTAAATGTTCATAGAGAATGATACAATCTTGGCCTGTCCGCTACAAGATATGACATCTATATGGAAAAATGCCCACTTCATAAACAGGCATGGTGTGTACAATAGAGACCAGACAATTAAGATGATTTAATAAATACATATAGTATGATATAATAGTAAAACATAATATAATTCCTTATCTCCTTTATGAACTAGATCAGAATCATGATGAGGTTAAGACCAAAGTTACTTAAACACTTTCTGTGGCTGTCCTTTTGGATATTTAAGGTTCCAATACAGTTATGATAATTTGCTGTTTGACCTTGTTTGTCAAAGTCTTTGCTGCTACCTATGATGATAACCCAATTAGCTTGGGGTGGAGCATAGTAGCTTCATTGGCCTTGTAGAGATGGTTGTATAAGGAAGGCGAAGTCCGACTTAGAATCAGAATTTAATGAAATAGTACTTTGGGTTATGGTGCAGGAGAAGATTTTGGTGGTAATATGGGATACTCAGAAGAAAGAGAGAGAGAGAAATGTTAAGGTTAAAAAATGTTAAACCCAAACAAAATGAAAACCTGATTCTTAAGATGAACTTTGGAGAGGGAAAGATGGATATTACATGTCACTTACCTACCAGATTTCTTTAGAGACATTTTCTGAAATACCTTACAGATTGAGTAAGAAAAGGTCCCATTCTGTAAAGTTCTGTTAAGTTAGAGCTAAGTATTAACAGTGTAAGGAAAATTCCCTTGTGTGTTAACATTTCTGAAGCAAAACCTCTGGTACAGATAGGGCCTATTTTCCTGCTAGATGGTTGAGTTTTTGGACCTTAAACATTTCAATGGGTAGTATATCTCCAAGGGAATTTCATGAATGGGCAAAAAATTTGGTTACAGGAAAAGTGAGAACCATTGAGCTTTATGGGTAACTAGAAAAATTCTTTCAGTTGAATTTTTTTGTTAACAAAAGATCTGAGTCTGACAGCATTAGAAATTCATTCCCTTTGTGTGTGAGTAGAACATGTGGGCCAGCCTGAGTAGCTTGCCTGTGAGCTTCTCCGGAAAGGTGTGAACTCAAATGGCCCTACTTCTAGACCTGGTCTCTCTGTGGACTTGGTCTAAGACCAGCAGTGGTGAGTTGTTTTCTTTTTTCCTTTGAAGTGAACATTGAGTGGCAGCTGGTGCTGTGCTGGGATACTTATGGAAAGGCCACCAGAAGGTAGTGTCTTTTCTTGGCCTTTTGGATTTGAACTAGTGACCTAGAGGTGAGAAATTCTGTATTCCATTACCAATCCTTTGAGCCCTTCAGTGCACCCTGATATAACCATGACACTTGTTGTCATGTATGGCATGTCACATCCATTCATGAGGAAAACCTACACCCGAAGGAAAGAGAATACTCTGTACAAATCCCATGATAGCAGCTTGGTAATTAACAGCTCCAGCTTCCCTGATTGGGAGATGACTAATATTAACTCATTGCCAGACTGTGTTCATAATCATAAATGGGGGGTTATCCCATATCAACACCCCCTTAGTGGGCTCTGGTTGTTGTTTCTCATTAACTAAAGTGATTTTTCTTGTTAGGGGGAATAATTTTAATCATTACTATAGAGGAGACCAGAGAGGCTCCAATGAGAGCTCCATGATATTCCAAGGTGGTTGTAATGTTGTCATTGATGAGAATCAGCAGTCTACAGGTAACAACTAGCTGTCATCTCCACTGATAATCCTCCAAGGGCAAAAAAAAGGAAAGAAAAGAAAAAAAGTCATTACAAAGACCGGTGAGGCTCAGTGTTGTTTTGTTAATAAAGGCTTTATAAAAACCAGTAGTAAGCCATCTGGACCTGGGGCTTTGCCAGGCTGGAGAAACTTAATAGCTTCTTAAGTTTCAGCAGTAAAAATTGGGTTATCTAAGGGATCAGCCATGTGGTCAGGAATGGTGGGGAGTTACAGTTTATTTACAAAGGTGAGAGGGCTTAAGAAATTCTGGAAATTGGCAGAAAGTAAAGATGGACTCATTGGATGAGCCCAGTTTCTAGTATCTCTGCAAAAAGAAATAATTTATGGCTTCATGTTAGTGACCTAGGTTACCAGGCTCATCTTCAGAGCTGCAAATAAACATGGGGAGGGAAGTTGGTACATAAAGAATTGTCAAATAATCTTTCTTCCAGGCTACCTCATTCATAAACTGAATGCCTGTAGAAAGACAAGTTGTTTGAGGTGAGTGTTAATGTGTCCCTTTGTGCTCTTGAGATTTTTCACCCCCTGGGTGGTGCTGGGGAAGGGAGATGTGAATTTTCACAAATACTTATGGGACAAACTTAGCCCTGGAAGCCTGTATTAAGAAGAAAACTGCCCGAGAGGTAACTGTCACCCCTGAGAGCTGTCTTGTCTTTCTCAGAGCCAGGGGAAATCTTATTTGTGCCCAGCATTAAAAAATGTAAATGGAGTCATCTAATAGCCGCCTCCTGAGAAAGAAATGCAAATGTCCAGGGATGCTGGGTGGAAATGTGTCCACAGACTAGGAAGGGGGAGGTCATAGAGAGAGAGAGAGAGAGAGAGAGAGAGACACACACACACACACACACACACACACACACACACACACACACACACACAGACAGAGACACAGAGACACAGAGAGAGAGACACAGAGAGACAGAGACAGAGAGAGAGACAAAGAGAGAGACAGACAGACAGGGAGAGAAAGAGTCTTACTACTGAGCAAGAGAGAAAGCTGAAATATTTATAAAAAGTTTTAGAACCATCAGGTATTACACAAGTGGACATAGCTACAGGTAATTACAGAGTCTCACTAACAAAAGCAAGTTTCTCCACACAAATAATGACTAGCCGTGTAACCTTGAGCAAGTTACTTAACCCCAATTGCTCTAAAAAAACAACAAAAAAAAGCAAAACAAACAAACAAACAAACAAAAAAACCCAAAAGCAAGTTTCTCTCTCCTGTCTAAGGCATCAGAACAGGCAAAACTCCATTTCAGGAAGAAATAATTGAAAAGGATTCTGAACTTGTTTTTCTGTAAAATATTCTTATTCAGTAGGTCAGGAGTGTAATTTTCATGTAATAAGTACAGATTGGGTAATGCAGTGCTTGGGTTTGAATACCAGCTCTGTTATTTACTTCTTCTGTTATATTGGGTATGTCTCTTGACTCAACATCTTTGCTTCTCTGGATTTCAGACTCTTCATTTGTACAGTTAGGACATCATTAGATGACCTCCCAGATCCCTTCTAAATACATTTAATGAACTGACTACTCATATCTTGGCTCAAAGCTCTTTGGTGGGATCTGGGGATATGAAAATGAAACAGCCCATGTCCTCGAGCACTTTACATTTTGCTGGGGCTGATAGAGCATGGACACAGAGAGAGAACTGTGAGGATCAGAGCAGGCATTATGCTTGACAAGGTGGCAGTTCAGCTGAACCTCCTGAAAAGAAGGATTCTGAAAGGTGGCTATGAGCAGAGACTGCATTCCAAGTCTGGGGAGTAGCTGAGGCAGGGGATGTTATGACGAGTGTATGGGCAACAGCTAAGTAGTTCAATTGAACCTAAACATCTCACTCAATGAAATTCTAAGAGGTACTGAATTGTGGAGGACCTTAAAAGCCAATTTGAGAAATTTGTCCTTTGTTTTGGAGTCACTGAAAGTTTTTAAGGAGAGAAATAACATGGTCAGATCAAAGATTCTTTTGGCAGTTGAGTGAGGATGGGTTGAAGAGGAGAGAGACTGAGGGAGTAGAGGCCAATCAGGAGATTATTGGAATAGTCTAGGCAATGGGTGGGTGTGGAGTAGTGGAAAAAAATTCTAGATCTGGTGTCAGAAGGCCTCCTAGGTTTGTGATTTTGGGAAAATTACCTCATTTCTCTATGTGTCAGTTTCCTTAACTCCAAAATAATATGATTTGATGAAAAATAACTTCATGATTTGATCCAAAATAATAATTTGTATATGAGGAAGTAGTATGATTCTTATGATGCCTATCTCATAGGGATTTTTGTTGTAAAAGTCAAATGAGAGGATATAATCTGAACTATAACCAAATGTAACACAACTAAAGAACGGCATGAGTATAAGCTATTATTATAGAACTAAACTAATCTACCTTAAAGGATTATCATTATTGTTCTTTAAGAAAATAGGCCAGGATGCTTAGCTGTTGTCCAGTGTAGCCCTTTGCCCAAAAGCTGTGAAATAAAACTTTCTACTATGCTAGTAAAGAGGAATTGAGGAAACTGAGAATGAAGAAAGTCAAGCTAGTGATGTTTGTGAATGAACTTTCTTGGAAGCAGGAGAAAAATTTGTGGATCTCGGAGCAGGGAAGAGGACAAAAGATTCTGTGTTTCCATGTGTCAAATAGAAAGCAGGACTCAGACTCACAGGATTGCCCATTTGCTCGTTTTCCTTCTCCTCTCCTACTTTTGTGTTTTTAAATAGCTTATTTTCTTTTCCTTGCTTTTAAATTGACTACTTTTTGTGGCTCTGTTTCCTAGGAAGTGTCTGAAGTCTGGTTCTCTTTGCCCATCACTCTCTACCTAGAAGTCACCGGCACACTCTTCAGAGAGCTAGTACTTGCTGATAAAGCTGTAGAACCTGTCTTCTGTGGTCAGGGGAAAGAATGACCTTGATGTCTTTACATTGAATGTAACCCACAAACTACATTTCTGTCCACCTTGGGTGAGGGAGGCTATTTCAGGAATGGGAATCTTCTTATTTTGAAAACTTTGTTCACCAAAGGGATTGGGGAGAAATAAAGGAATCTACTATTCCTTACACATCTGAATAAATTCCAAACCTGTGCAGAGTGGTGGTGGAAGTTAAAATCCAAATGAATCAATAATGAGGGCATGACAGTTGGAGGATGTGTTCATGTTAGAGCTTAGAGCATAGACAGATCTGGGAAGCAAAACAAACTCAGTTCATTGCAATTGCAATTCTAATTATGTGTTCTTATCTATGGAACATCTATCTGACTTGCCAGCTGAAGCCTTCCTAATAAGTCTCCCCCATTAGAATGTGAGGTCCTTGGGAACAAGACTTGTTTGACCTTCCTTTTTGTGTCTCCAGTGCTAGCACTGTGCTTTGTATACAGTAGGTGCTTAACAAAAGCTTAATTTATTCATTTTAGAATGAGGATAGTACATTTTAACAGGAACATTCCCCCCCCCCCCCCCAAGCCCCTCTTCCCCACCATTTTACAGAGATACTGAAGGAATGAACTAAGGTTCCCATAGCATTCCTGTCCTTTGAGGATATAAAAATATAAAATATTTTATCACAGTACAAGTGTTCTAAAAACCTTTACCTGCATTACCAGAACCTGCTTCTATATGTTTTTCATTACATTGGTCTGGGTATTTCTCTTTTTTTCAGTGTGGCACTGTTACCTAAAGGTACATATTTTTCAGATCATTATAAGATTCCTAGTGTGATAACACTGGAGAAGGAAAAATCCACACATGCAGGCCAGCCTCGGAACAGCGTGAGCACTGATGGTGAGATTGTATGACTTCTTTCTGGACTGCACATCTGCAATGAGCACCAGGCCCTACTTAAGCTGTAATCTATGGTTTTAAGGTCACTCCCAGTTATTATCTGACCGGTAATGACCACAGAACTATACATTATTGCTATTAGGAGCCATTTTTGTACTATTTTCAGTTTTCCTTTTTATTGAGAAGCTGCTGACACCCTCAGAGTTTCCCAGAGCTGGATTACCATGGCTGAAACTCAAAGCAATTTCCTTGGGTTGGGTGTTTGGAGAAGCAGAGACTTCTATGTTGTTTTTTGCTCACGTGCTGTCTAAGAGGTGGAAGCTGGTGCTGAAATCTTACATTATTGTTATTATTATTTTTTGCCACCTGGGACTTCCAGCTTACAGAAACTAGGTTTCCCTACCTCTTTCCATCTTTAAAACAGTTCACAGGGTTAAGAGAGAAATGAAGTTTGTTTGGTTTCTGTGCTGATTCTTTTCCCTGAATAATAATTGCTTAGCAGTGATTACCTCTTAACATACTGAAACCCACATTCCAGAAATTTTAAATAGTGTGGGTAAAAATGGAAGTATTAATAAAACATCAAGACCTTTAAAGCCAATTGTTCTGTTGAATATCCTTAGTAATATTTTGGAATTTGGGGGAGGGGCAGAGAATTCACACCTGGGGTCGAATTGTCTCGGGGCAACAGTTCTCCAGGTTTTTGCTTCTGAGCAATTACTTTGAATTTTCATAAATCTCAGAATGTTAATTTTATAACCTCTGAATTAGGAATTTTGCAGAGCAAAAATAGTAGAGTTAGGGGCGGCTAGGTGGCACTGTGAATAGAGCACCAGCCCTGGAATCAGGAAGACCTGAGTTCAAATCCAGCCTCTGACACTTAACACAAAAACTAGCTGTGTGGCCTTGGGCAAGTCATGTAATCCCAATTACCCTCCAAAAAGCAAAAAAATAAAAAAAATAAAAAATTAGTAGAATTACTTGGGGGAGGAATAAAAAGAAAATTCAAATGAACCTAACCTTAAATATTATCTTGCATCTGGATACAAAGTTAAGATAGGCATTAAAAAGGTTAACTTTCAGTAAATGTAACACTGCTTTGGTTTGTAATTATGGCTATGATTATTATAGTTACTTCTCATATTGAGATAAAAAGAGTAGTTTGAGTTAAGCAGATCTTTAATTTTCAAATACTTAAGTATAGATTTTTGAAATATTCACTGTAATCTTAGAAAAGTCTGCATGGACCAGCATGATATAACAGACAGAGGGCTGCCTGGGGAGTCAGGAAGACCTGAGGCCAAATCCTGATGCTGTCACATACTAGCTGTGTGATCATGGAGAAGTCATTTAAAGAGTCTGCGTATTACAGATGTACTGCCCATCTGCACTGGTGAAGAGTATTTCCACATGGGGAGTTCCTCACAGAGATGACATTATAGGCCCAGGCTATTCCTTCTTCTCCCCCCTAAAAGCATTATCATTGTTAGCTTTATTCAACTATTCTATTCTATGGTGATTCACAGTAATTGTTCAGAAAGTAAAATAAGGAGAAAATTCGGGAATGGTGCCTCATGACAGTTCTTGACTCCAGATGGGAATCTTGCTCTCTGACATTAGCTCACATTTTGCAAGCTTTGCAAAGTGTTTCCTCCGATCCCTGTGAGTTAGGCAGTGGAGTATCTTCTCATTCCCATTATATGGATGAAGACACTGAGGTACAAAAGCTGTTAAGTGAACTGCTAAGTGGCTTGACTGGGAAGTGCCCGAGTTGCACATTCCCCCTACTTCATACTGCTTCTTTGCGAGTATCAATTCAGTGGAACAGTTGCCTGGAAAGGCCACCATAACGAAGCTACATTTTGATTCCCTTCCTGTTGGACAACGAGTTCATTATATTTGCCATTGTAATTTATTGTTTTTAACTGCTTTTTTCCACAAATGGACATAAATTTCATTGATGTCTATCTTTGTTTTCACCGCAGGGCTGCCTTACAAAGGGTTGCATTTACATTTTTAATGGATAATCTTATCTAGAAATAAGGAATGACAAAGTTACATTAATTATTGCCCTTGTCCAAAGTGGAAAAGAATCTCTATCATATATCTTTGTCCATTTATATAACTGTCTAATGGCAGATAACTTATACCTTAGTTGCTGCAGTAAATTAAAATCGTAATAATAATACTGGTAATCCTGCCCAGAGAAGCAGTTTTATAAATCTTTAGCTTTGTGGAAAGATTTTCGGGAGATGTCCGTGTTTCTAAAAGGCACAATTTTGATGGCAGAGCTGAGCCTTCCTAATATGTATTGTTGTTCAGCTATTCTGAACCATGATAATGCCAGTCCGCTGAATGTATTATTATTCGTAATCTGTTCTCATCATGTTTTCTTCCACAAGAGAAATCAGATGTGTATAACATCATGTGCCATGTGAGTTTTGCTGTCTTTGAGAGATGTTGAGTATTTGAATGATTATCCCTTTTATACCTAAGTACACAATTCCAAGAAGGTTTAAATCAATGTGTTAATTGGTAAGTGATACTGTAATTATATGTATAATCATGGAAATTTTGAATCCAGATTATTTACTTGCTCTCAGGAAATTAATCTACAGAGGTCATATATTAGATTGCTTGTTTATTAAGTGGGACCCCTGGAGTTACAGAATCCTGATTGGCTACACCCACAAAGAAATGTTCTTGGGGTTGGATCCAGCAGGTGTCAACAGTTCAGGGCTCAGAGTGCTTATTGATCCTGATTCAAACAGTTCATTAATCTAAGCACACATTATATAGATTTTTCAATGTAATTTTGAAAGGGTTGAAAAACTATATTGAATGATGAGAGATGATTCTCCAATTAAGCTTTTTATAGCACATCTCCCTTGGGATTGTGACATTCAAACAAGGAGAGAGGCTGGAGTGTAGAGTAGTCAGGACTTTGTCTGGTTTAGCTAGATCTTATGTTTATGGTTGGGTAGTAGATAACAAACATTTGATGTACTCTTTTCATTTACTCTTTCACTCTTAGGGGTGGACTTTAAGAAATACTTTGACCAAGAAAGGATGTTCATAATGGTTCCAAAGACACAAGATATACCTCAATTGACATAATTATCAAAGCAAAAAAAGTTTGGACCCATTGCAGGACCATAGGAACCATGACATTTTAAAGCTTAAAGACATTTTAGACATCAATTTACAAATAAGGAAATTGAGTCCTGAAGAGTTGAAATGACTTGCCCAAAGTCACATAGTTAGGAAGTAGCAAAATCAGGACTAGTTCCTAGATATTTTGACTTTTGACCCAGTGATTTTTCCAGTTTGCCATATAATCTCTCAGTAAAGGTCTAGAAAATAGGAAGGGGGGAGGGGATATTTTTTGTCCTGAAAGTAGTTTATAGTTATATAACATTTTTAAGCTTTGCAAAGTATTATTAAAGACTATTTCCTTAACTGTCCTCTTTCCTTCCCTCCCCTCAAAGTTTTCTCTGCATTTTTGCAGTCATTTTCCTTGAATATGCTTACTTCAATAGAGTCATGGTTTCATCAGTGTGGGCACTTCCAAATCTGATGTTCACTGAGACCAAGCTACACCTTCCATGTACCTAGGCTCTGATTTCTATTTCAGCTGGCTCTCCTCCTATTAAATGCTGGGCCTGTCTAGTTGTCCACCAGAAATGTCTTTCTTAGATATATGTACCAGCACACTAAGAGAGTAGACTACCTATATATGTCTACCTAAGTAACAATACATTGGAGAAATCTCCCCATTTGTAAGAAAATGAAGAAATCTCATCATCTGTAAGAAGACCTCTCTTTAATTTCAACTTTGCACAAGACAGGGTACAGGACCCTAGGTCTAAATATACCAAAGGTGATAATTTTAGGAGCAAATCAAATTATACCTAATGCCTTTTTATGTTACTAAACCAACAAAGTGATTTTAGAGCTCTGAAGGCTATTAAAATTATTCCATGTAATTTAATTTTTTCTAAAAGTTCCATTTATTTTTTCCATTTCTGGAAACTTTGCCTCTTCAGTCAGGTCAAGCTATTATTCAAGTCAGGTCAGGCCTTATCCAAAGGCAGAATAAGTGGCTGCCAATATGATGTGATTAGAAGGGCATTCAAAATTCTCCTCCCAATTTTCTCACCCACTTGCTTACATATGAAATTCCTTTAATAGGGGATAAAGGCTTTCATTACCCAGTTAAAGATAGGTCTTAAAATAGCCTTGGGAAAAGTAACAACACATTGGCTTAAATTCACACCAAGCCAAGTGACTAATATCAGATCCATTCAGAGAAACAGGTTTTGAGAATTGCTGGTCATAATAATAGCTAGCATTTATATAGGACTTTAAGGTTTGTAAAACATTTTCCGTATAAATGTAAAACATTTTCACATTTGCTCTTCCCCCAAACCTGGTGAAGCTGGTATTGTTATCACCATTTTGCTGGTGAGGAAACTGAGACAGATGTGCCTAGTGTCACACCACCAGCAAGTGCCTGAGGCAGGATTTGAACTCAGATTTTTCTGACTGGAGGTTCAGTACTGCAATCACTGCTCAATATTCTCACCTAATTGGGGGGGGGGGGGGAAACCAGCTGGGCTTCTGAAAGGTAGAGCCTCAGGGTACAAGAGCTGCAAGAGGGGGTGATGAAGGCACATTCATCTACCCCATAATTTTGTTGAGGACTGTTTATGAGTCATGCTTTCTGGAAACAATAATAAAATGAAAACATTTCATTTGGTTATTGAAGAATTAATTGATTTGAACTTTATTTGATCAGTTTACCAGAAACTTCTGACAGCATTTCACGAAGTACTTGGAACTCACTTAGTGTGTGACTTTAAGCACTTCATTCAGCAAATTTCTCCATTATCAATAATCAACCAATTAGCATTCCCCCCAAGCTAGTCAGTGGCCATACATACTCACAAAATAAAACATCTCTACTTTTAAGGACCTTAATTCAATCAGGGGAGACATACAAGTGAATACAAGTATATAAAGAATAAATATGTATATGCAGTAAATGCAAAATAAATCCAAGGCTGTTAAGGGAGGAAGGACCGAGAGTGAAGGTGGGTGGGGTGGAGAACCCTGAAAGGTTTTCTGCAGAAGGTTGGGCTTTAGCTGCTCCTTGAAGGAAGAGAGGGATTCTACGAGATGGAGTAGAAAATTGAGTGCATTTCAAGCAAGAGGTTGTGGTGGAGGCCAGTACAAAGATCCAGAGATGAGAGACTGTGAGCAACTCATTATGTATGAGAAACAGAAAGATCTCTTGTCATTTTCCTTAATCACAGCCTTTTAGAGTTGGAGTGGACCTCAGTGGCCATCTAGTACATATAGTATCACCCATATTAAAAAGGAATCCCTGCTTTAATATAACTGACCAGTGTGACCTTTCTTAGATGGGAAGATTCCAAAGCTATTTAATAGTAGAAGGAAATTGAGTAGAATGAGCCCTGGAGGGAGGAATCAGGAGACCGAAGGTCTAGTGTAACTTCTGCCCCTCACTATATGGGCTCCAGATCCCTCATTTGTAAAGTGAGTTGGGAATTGGATGAGGTGATCTTTAAAGTTCTCTTCTAGTGCCTTGATTTGATGAGGACCAGAATCATGTTTTTTAATGCTCAGTAATAGCAAAACAAGACTAGCACTAATGGTTCCATTCAGCAAGGCTTTTTGCCTCTGTCCAAGGTGCTCTACTGAGATACCTGAGGATGCAAAGACAAAACAGAACAAAAGAAGCAGTCCCTATTCTCAAGAAGCTTACATTTTACTGAGGGACTACAATGTGGCATCATCGATCAAGAGATGGAATGGAGCTCCAACCTCATTTTGCAGATGAGAAAATTGAGTCCCAAAGGGGTTAGGAAACTTTCCCAAGGTGATGTGGGTAGTAAGTAGAAGAGCTGGGATTCAGAAAAAGGACTTGATTTTGCATTTCTTTGCATTATCAACACTTTGTACAGTGCCTGGCACCTAGTTAGGCTTTAATAAATGCTTGGTGATTGATACATTTTAAGATAATTTGAGGAGGGAGGGAGGGAGGAGTAATTAATGACTAGGGAGATCAGAAAAGGCTTTCTTTAGGAAACAAAATGAAGGACTGTAAGATAGAGGTGAGAAGGAGCATATTTTAGACTTCTGGGTCAGCTTTTACAAAGTCATGGAGGGTAAAGATGGATGGCCAAGTCTGTGGAATAACAAATAATATACATTTTAATCTGAACATAGAATACATGAAATCTAGAAAGGAAGATGAGGGCCAGATTGTGAAGGCTCTTCAATGTCAAGCTGAGGCATATGAATTTTACTTTGGGCCATAGGAGGCCATCAAAGATTTAATCTGATGGCTACTCTTTTGGGTACCACTGGGTATCACTGAGTATTTTGTCTCCTCTCTCTCTCTCTCTCTCTCTCTCTCTCTCTCTCAATCCCTCTCCACACACACACACACACACACACACACACACACACACACACACACATTATGTTTGCTTTTTGGAGGGGGGAAGGCAGGGCAATTGGGGTTAACTTGCCCAGGGTCACATGGCTCGTAAGTGTTAAGTGTCTGAGGCCAGATTTCAACTCAGGTCCTCCTGACTCCAGAGCCAGTGCTCTATTCACTGTGCCACCTAGCTACCCCCTCACTATATATATTTAGCCATAGATAAACAATATCTCAATATTGCTGGGTGTGGTATCATGGGAAGAGCACAGGCTGAGGAGGGTCAGTGGACCTGGGTTTCATTCTTTCTTTTGATGTTTATTACCTGTTTGACCTTAACTTCCATAGGGCTCAGTTTCTTCATTTATAAAATGAAGAGGTTTGAACCAAATGACCTTTGAGGGCCCTCCCAGTCCTTGATCTTTGATCCTATAAAATGTTTATCTTCAAGTGTCCTCTTCATTATTTCAGATGCTATTTGTATAACATTATGGATGTTACTTTTTTTTGCAAAGGGTTAGTTGAGAAAACATCCCTTTGGAGTCAAAAGCCCTGGGGTTTGAAGCTCAACACCCCCACTCACTTCCCACATGGTCTCATAAATTAATTTCACTCATTTGAATGCTTTGTTTCCTCATCTGTAGAATGAGAGAGTTGGCCAAGATCAAATGGTCTCTAAGAACCTTTTCAACTCTAAATCCTATGATAACGCCATGGTCTTTATAAGAATTAAAAATGTCACTATTAAAATATTTAACTGCTATGTTAGTAAAAACTATTGTGCATTGTTTAACCATGATTCCCTTCAATAACAACTTTTTTTTAAAGTGATAGGGGTATTATTATTTTTCAAGCAAGACTCATTTCTTTAGTTTTCTTTTTTGTTACTCAATGTGGTTTGGTATGCAGGTTTCAATTTCTCATGGAAGGTTTCCAAGAGTAAGACTTTGGTGTTGATTTTGAAAGTTCTAGGAGAAAGTATAATATTGGAAGGGAGGCATCAGGCACTTCAGTCCTTGAGTTGAAGGCAGCCAAAGACTTTGAAAGTGAGGTGGTAAAGAGGGTGGTGTGCAGGGATCAAGGTGGTCTTTATATATATATAGGTCAATTGGGTGGTTTCAGGTGAGGTAAAAATCATGTTCTCTGGGCAACCTGAAAGTCCTATATTACTTTAGGTCTGGCCATAGAAGGACCCTGTTAAATGCTTATGTAACCTGGAACCAGCAACACACCAACCATTAATACTGTAGTTCAAAATTAGTTTGTCTTCTTGGCAGTGCCCTGAGGGAAGGACTAGAGAGCCAGGGGTGCTATGATAGGAAGAGGGACTCAGGGAAGGTTGGGAACATGGGTCATCCTTCAGAAGAATAGGCCTGCTATGGCCTCTTTGAGAAGTGGGAGGAAGATCGTGGCTGGCTTAGTATAGACAGTTAACTTTTGCTTAATTTTGCTTTGGCAGCCAGTAAATTGGCCAGAGTGGGGTGGAAGTTATAGCCAGGGTAGAGTAGGAGATGAAGGCACTTGGGTAGAATGTATAGGGTCAATCAGTGAGTGTCTGAAGCCCCTGCCAGAAAATTGTACATGATTCACTGGGTAAGAGGAGCAAATGGAGTTAAGTAGGGGTGTGTGGTAGGACACAAAATTAATTTTAAAAGAATCTGACTTCGTTAGCCTACTTATGCAGCTTTTCAATGCCTTCAGTGCTCTGGAAAAAATAATCAAAGGAGAATTTAGAACTGTTCTCGGATTGTCAGTTTTTCATCTAAAAATGTTAATGTACATTAAACTTTTAATTAAAAAAAGCAAATCCCGTCACAAACTATTTTTAATATGGAATATTTAGCCATGGTGTACAAATTCTATTCCAAGGTATACTAGGTTATTTAAGAAAAAGAGTTTGGTTTTGAAACTAATTGAATTGTTTCTTTCTCCCCTCCCCCATTAACTGCCTGTCAGATCATTCTCTTCAAATTGCAGTCCTTGCCATATGTATACATCATTATGTTGTTCGATGTAAGACAAGGTTGTAATTCAATCATGAGTATCTGCTGACATCATAAATGTCAAGAGCAGATCAAGCAGTTTATGGATGGAATAAAATACCAAAATCTCATTACCAACCTTTATAGCTTGTTTTTCTTCTTTTGGTTTTAAAATCACTGTCTGATTTTGGAGACCAGAAGGGCTTGAAGTCAGCTTGATTCTGGCATTAATGTTTGCACCTGATTATTTGAGAATGCATTTGACCAAGAAATGCTAACATTGGCAGGAATTATTTTTCCCTCTCCCTATTCCACCTGCCTTTTTGAGTGTTTTGCTGTGGTTGAGACAATGGAAAAGGTCAGAGGTTTAATAGGTTAGATGGGTGATTAGTAATCCTGCATATACGCTGGCCACTACAGGCATCTAGTCATTTCAACTGCCTCTTGAAGAAGAAGAAGGGGTTTACAGGTGTAGTAAGTAACCCTTCTAGGACGTTGAAGGCAAGAGGAGTGCTCTTTGTTAGTTCACCTGACCACTAGATGGCACTGTTGCCACAAGGAAAGATGGTCGTGGATACATAGTTTGGCTGTGAACTATAAAGCCTCCTTGAAGGCTGCGGTTGAAACAGGGCTGCCTTTGTGTTCCAGGCTTCTGTAGGCAGCATGGTTGTGTGAATGGTAACACATGGATATCCAAGAGCAGGATAGACATTCTTCTGCACCATTTATGAATCAAGGATACTCCTGAGTGGGGAGGACTGTTTGGTGAGGATCTGGCATTGCCTTTGTTTGATGGGGAGTTTAGTAGGTGGAGTGGGAGGTGGAGGAGGGGTGAGAGATGGTGGGAAGAATTGGAACTATCACATTTCCACAGTTTCTGAGCAGGACAATCTCCTCCAAATGAGCAACAGATGGTGTCTTGATCTGTGGCCTCCGAGGAAGAAGAGCTCTTTTATTTGGTGTTCGGCAGCTGGAAGAATCTGGAGGGAAGTGGGCCCATAGTCGAGGAGACCAAGCTGCCTGAAGGTGGTACGTTGAATACAGACCTTCTTTGTGTTCATATTCTTCAGGCTTGAAGTTGTTTTTCTGTCCCTGAAAAATACTACAGCATATGTATTATTGTGAAATACACATGGCACTGTTTGAAAAATATAGTTTTCTTGTCTTTTTTAACACAGAAACCCAGTTTGTAAAAACAGAAGCCTCCCCGATGCCCCCCAAAGGAAGGAGAACCAAAAGAATGCCTGAGAGGACAGCAGAACCCATGTGGCAAATTTGAAAAATCCCAACAGGATCTTAGGACCGAAATGCAAGAATTATTGTTTTTATGGGAAGTTAAATGATTATAGTGATTAACTATTGAAAGAAATGATACTGATTGAAATCGAAGTATAATGAGACATCTAAAAAGTGCCAGCAAATGACCAATAGGAAGATAGGAGATTTCCTTTATAATTAAAATAGCAGAAATAGTTATAAGAAGACCTGTGGAATGGGACAGAGCTCAAAATATTTCACAGTAGTTGAATTTGAATATGACAATTTTTTCTTGATATTACAGAGTGTGTCCCTGTAGAGTTCTGTGTAAGATGAAATTTTGCATATTGAACCATTTTTTTCCTAATTGATTTTCCTAAAAGAAAGACAAGATAGGCCAAAGTATCCAGAGCTGGGTAGAAAGAGCAGCGGAAGGCAGAAGACCCAGATTTTGGTCCTGGTTCTATCAGTAACTTGGTCTGTGAGATTGGGCATGTCACCTGATTGTTCTGGACATCTGTTTCCTCTGTTAAATAATAGGACAGGACTAGATGTTCCTAAAGGTCCCTTCCAGAATTGATTCTATATGTTTCAATGGCATTGTATAATGGAAAGATTCAGAACCTCTGGGTTTGAAGCTGACCTTGAATGAGTTATTTCAATTCCTTGGGCATCTGCAAAATGCTCCATGTGACTTGATACTGCCTCCCTTTCATTTTATACCTGTTTTAACCCTAAAGCTACTGTTTGGCTGTTGATTCTGACTCCCACAGAGAGATCCAGGAACAGTCATTTGAATTAGGTTGAAGCCGTCCTTCCAGAGGGGTTCTCAGATGGGTCTTCATTTTCTCTTGGATGGCAATTCTTTTTCTGTACTTGTTCCTCTCTTCTCCACTAACCTGGTACCACCAGCTACCACTCTGTGCATGAAGAGCAGTCCTTTCCCTCCTTAAATCTCCCCTATGTCCAGTGTGGGTTTTCTAAAGTCTTGTCGAGGACAGAAGTTCTAAATCTTTTCTGTGCCATGAACACCTTGGCCTTTCTACAGGAGAAGCCTATAGATTCCTTTTCATGTTTTTAAATGTGTAAAATTTTAAATGAAAAAAGATGAAAAAGGAAGACAATTATGCTGAAATATAGCTATCAAAACATGAAAAAAAAAAAAACCAAGTTCACAGCCCCTATCTTAAGAAACCCTGGTCTAGAGAAAAGACATTATCCTTGAACAAGTAGGCCTATAAGCTTACTCTCCTTTTCTCTACCCCTCCAAAAAATACTTAGAAAGGTGTTGAACAACCCCACCCCACAACCACAATGCAGTACTGAATTACACATTTGGGTCCAAAGTTCTTATCTCTAATTCAGGGATCTTCAGACACAGGCAGTTTCCTGTTGTCACTACTACCGGTGTTTGTGCAGAGCCCTCTCGGAGGAGCACAAAACACTTTGCAAACATTCTCATTAATAAGATGATTAGTAACAAGCAGCTTGTTAATGCAGGTATCCTGGTGAAATTTCAACTTGGGTAATTACATCCTGCCACTTGTGAATTCCCCATGCAGTTTTCTTAGGGGAGGAGGAAGTATGGGGAGAGGAGGAGAGAAGACTTTATTTTCTATCCTAAAATGTTGTATGCTTTTAGACTCTCAATGTTAGGGTGTCATAGAATAATAGAATTTCAGAGTAGGAAGGGGCTGATATAGATCATCCAGGCCAGACTTTGCTGAGGGAGTGAATTCCCATGAGGTTAAGTGATTTGTTCAAGGTCACATAGGTTTAAGGCTTAAAGAGAGACAGGCTTATTAAGGCACCCAGAATACCTGTGTTGGCTCATCAGACAGGCTTCCTTGTATAGAGGTACCTGGGAAATAGAATTAATAATCACCAGGTAGTCTGGTAAGCCTAGAACTAGAGAAAGGAATCTAATTGGTCTTGAGGGCTATGTTGATGGCCATCTTTCTCACAATAGGAAGGAATCTGAACTAGAGCATTCATGTTAGTTGGGGGGCCTCTCCCATGAACATTGCACATGGGCAACGTTTTTTTCCTTCTACTCTGCCTCCCCCCACCCCAGATTCTTTGTTGACTCAGACATTGTCTAATGCCTTATCTCTACTTAGCTAAACTCTTTTTTTCTTTGAGGTCTTAAGATGCTTTAGAAAAGGGAAGCAGGGTATTGAGGAGGCAGCCTGCTTAGTTATATATTGAGACACCTGAAAACATTAATTGGAGGTTGGGGTTGACCATATTATTGTAAATATTTTATTATATACATACATACATATATATGTGTATATATATGTATATATGTATATATGTATATATGTGTATATATATATATGGAGAGAGAGAGAGAGAGAGAGAGGGAGGGGAAGGCTTTTTTAATGCATGGAGGCAAGGATGATGACCTTTCTAAATTTTTGTGTCCAGGATACTAAAGGTCTAACCTGGTTGTTCTCAAGGAAGGTGGCATTCCAACAATCCAAACCAACAAGCATTCATTAAATACCTACTACGTGCTAGATGCTGTCTTTGGTGCTGGGAATACAGAACAAAAAGGAAACAAATTCCATTCTTAAGAAATTTAAATTCCACTGGTGGCTACAACTCATAGAGAGGAAGGGAGATAAAAGTAAAGTCCTTTGAGAAGGGAGGATGTGATGAGCAGAGAGGTCTTAAGTTAAATGACTTTCTCCAAGTCTACTTCTTAGAGTAAGCCTTGAACACAGTCATGGGTGATCCCAGGATGTTCTGGGAGCCCACAATGAGGAGGAGCTGGGAGGACTCCTGGAGATTTCAAAAAGCAGTCTAGCTCAGTAAATGATTTTTTTTGGTGATTTGACTTATAAGTACAGTGATTCTTTCATATTTCACATTTGCAATTGTCCTTAACCTTGGCTATTTTGTTAGAGTAACCTTTGGGTTATTTGTTTGTGGGGGTGGGGAATTTTGTGAACTGGGAAACATTCTTCTCTGGAGCTTTCTCCTGCTATCTTGCTCTTTTGGGGTTTTTGCAGCCTTTTCAGCTCTTGGGCTTCGTTGCTTTTATCTTCTCACCTTTCCCCCTACTGAGGATAAACAAAGCTCAGGGCCAAACACTAATGAGGAAATAAGTTTGTCTGGACGAGTAGTGGAAATGCAATGCCTTTTGAAGCTTCAACATTCATTCAGTAATGACGACTCCTGTTTATGTAGCACTTTTAGCTTTGCAAAGTTGCTAATTCCACTTTAAGGTGTACAAAGTTGCCTCCTAACCCCACCATTTGGTTTACAAGTTGCCTCCTAAATCCACTTTTAGGTTTACAAAATTGCTGCCTGATTCCACTTTTAGGTTTACAGAGTTGACTCCCAAATCCATTTTTTGGTTTACAAAGTTGCTGCCTAATTTTGCTTTTAGGTTAACAAAATTGCCATCTAAATTCCTGTAGTAACTTTCTGAGCTAATCCCACTGAAGATATTCAGAGATCCAAACAGGGAGTGAGTTGAAAAGGACTTTAGGTAGATAATCTAGCATTAGTTCTTCACCTGAAGTCTGTCAATTTGTTTTAAAAGGTATTTTAACAATTATATTTGGATATAATTGGTTTCCTTGTGGTCCTATGTATTTTATGCATTTAAAAATATTATTCCAAGAAGCAGTCCATGAGCTTCATCAGAATGTATATGTTATTTATTTAAAACTTCATTCTGAGAAGAGGTCCAAAGTCTCCAACAAACTGTTCAAGGACTCCACAAAAAAGACTAAAAGACACAAAAAAGGCCAAGAACCCCAGGTCTGGTTTAATCTCCTCATTTTGTAGATTAGGAAAATGAGGCCCAAAGAACTTAAGTGGCTTTGACAAGGATATACATAGATGATGAGTTGTAGACCTGGAATTTTAAGCTAGATTTTTAGACTCCTTATCTAATATAGCATGCAATCTCACCCAGAGTTATATAAAAAGGGACAATTAATAGCTACCTTTGAATTAAAACAATTTCAATGCTTCAAAAAAATCTTTGACTTCTGCTCTGTGGGTACCCACTGTGGGTACCCTGTGGCTAGCTACTCTGGCTACCACTACAGATCACAGCTCCTCCAGCCCTTGGAAGATGGTTTCAAGAATTTCTGTGACCAAGAGAATGCTTCCTTCCTGGTGTACCTTTTGGTGATTAGCTTTTCTAAAAGTTGCCAGAGCTTGACTTTTCCTAACAAAGCTTTTGAAAAACCAGAGTCACCTCCACACTGTGATGAACCATTAAAGAGAAATTTAGTGGCCCCTGAAATCTCTTTACTTTCTTTTCATTACCCCTTTCCTCCCCTCCCAAATGCTCCGAATTTTCCTCTAAGCAGATGATACTTTTCCTTTCACCTACATTTTATAACACCACATTTTCTGTTTAAGTATGGCTTTAAACTTAATTATTGTTAATGTTTTATTAAGAAGCCACAGTTTTTTTCATCAAATATATGATTTTTAAAGGTTTGCTACACTCTTAAGTAAAACACAGGCATTCTGTCATGTCTCAGGGCCAAAATTATTTCATTTTGGAGCACATCCTAGAATTATAGAGTCACAGAATTCTAGAATTGGAAAGATCTCTCTCTTGTTTTACTGGTGAGGAAACAGAAACTTAGAGAGGTCGATGACTTGTCCCAGGTCACACAAGCAAGCTGCTGACAGATGTGAGACTAGAAAAGAGGTCTATTGGCCCCTACTCCTTTCATTGCTCTCTAAATTATAAAGTAAGTCAGTAGGAAAACAGGATTCAATTTATAGAAATTTTCTCTCATATAACCATCATTTGTAAACGGAGGAACATAACAATAGCTGACAGTTATATTGTACTTTTAAGGTTTTCAAAGTACTTTGCATACATTATCCCATAAAAACATAGTTCTGGGAAGAATCAACTCCACCATTTGGGAGTTTTATTTAATGCAGGTGATTTGAGTCACCTTAGCACTTTGTCAGGGTGTTAAGGATAAATGAATTATATTCTATTCCACTGGATGATAAGTAGGTGATATTGTATCTGATGGACTTTGGAATAATAAAATCATAGATTTGGACCTGGAAGGCACCTTAGAGGTCGTCTAGGTCAATCTTCTCATTTTGCTGGTGAGGAAATTGAGACCAAGAGAGGTTAAGAGACTTGCCAAAGTTCCCAGAGGGAGCAATTGGTACAGCTGGGATTTGAACTCTGGTATTCTGATTCCAAATCCAGCATCCTTTGAATTGCCTTTCCGACTCTCTCAAATGACTGGATATAAAAGTGGCCTCGAAAAATCAATCAAGGCAGAATTTCTGAGACAGACTTTTAGCATAGCAACAAGAAAACAAATTTTCATTCCTTCTTATTTGAAAAAGGGGTTCTAAGAATTCTAGATGCTAGCTAATTTGGGTTCCTGGGATAGCGGAAAAATGAGAAAAAAGGCACTGTTTTTTTTTTTTCTGGTTCTCAGCATAGCATTATATATGATGAGTTTTTTTCTCTGTAGGCCCTGAGTCACTACTATAACTAGGTGAGTACAAATGGTTGGACATTAAATGATCATTATAGTTTCCCTTGTATGACAGAATCCTAGAGTGGGAAGAGGGTATCTAGTCTAATTTGTGTCTAAGTAGTTCTTCTCTATTTCTCCTAAGTTAGACCCTTTGACTTTTTCTCCTATTAATGACTATTATTCATGTCAGATCAGTTAGGTGGCACAGCAAATAGACTGCTGGGCCTGGAGTCACAAAGATCTGAGTTTAAATTTGGCTTCAGATACTTACAAACTGTGGGACCCTGGGCAGGTCACTTAACCTCTGTCTGCCTCAGTTTCCTCATCTGAAAAATTGGGGACAATAATAACACCTACCTCCCAGGACTATTGTAAGGTTCAAATGAGATAATTGTAAAGCACTATTTAAATGTTAGCTATTATTATTATGTCTATTTTTTCATATCATTCATTTCTCAGTATTATATCCCAATTTAATTTCCACCATTGGCTCCTCCCTTGTAACAAAGAAAAAAAATTGAGAAAAACCCAACCAGGTGACCTGTTTCTCCAAGTGTATGGATCATTATACACCCAGGTCCCTCCACTTCTATCTAGAGGAATAAGGTAACTTTCCACTTTTCTCTGGCTAAAAAGTAGAAAAGTGGTTCCATAGAACAGAACAGATAAGCAAGAAACTTTCCACTTCTGAACAACACTCATTGTAAGGAAATTTATTCTTACACTGAGCTTAAATCTGCCTCTCAGCAGATTCCACCCACTTTTCATGATTCTGCCATCTGGGTCTAAGCAGAACAAGTTTAATCTCTTTCAAATCACAAGAATTGGATTTATAGTCTAAGTACTTGCATTGAACCCCATGACTCTATAACTTTCCTGCCCATGTGACCTTGGATAAATCATTTAATACCTCTGGGTCTCAATTTCCTCATATGTAGAGGAAACTTGGCATAGTAGTTAGAGAGCTAGCCTGAGACAGGAAGATTTGGGTTCAAGTTCTGATTCTGACAAACTGGGCAAGTCACTTAAGGCTCTCAGCACCCCCAGGCAACTCTCTAGTGTCATACATTACAGAGAAGGGGGGTAGATCTACACTGGCAAATGGAACTGACCTGCATTGGTAGGAGTTTCTTCCCAGGGAGTCCCCTACAATGAAATCAAAGGTCTGGACACTCCTCGCTCCCCTCCAAAAAATTTGAGGGAATTAGATTCTGAAGTTTACCTTTCACTTGAATTTTATTATCCTGTGATCTAAGATAGTTATCCTATACTGCCCAGTCTTCTCCAAACTATATATGCCCCTAGATGTTTATTTCAGGGAGGACTTTCTTGATCTAGAAATATTTTGTTTGATATGTTTTGAAGTTTCTCTCAAGATTCTTATGCATGCACTGACAGGGGCCAGGGCCGGGGTAGTGATCCACTGTCTCTGTGAAAGTTTGCGCAAGTCTCCAGTGTTCTAAATAGCAATCTTTCTACCAGTCAGATGCTTTAGTGTCTTCCTGAAGGAAGTTCCAAAGTGACAGTTTAGTTTTAAAGAAAATATTTTCATATGTAACTTGCAGTTTATACATAGAGAGTAATGAGCAAAATGGATGCAGCTGTCTTTTAAATTAACCCCTGATGCATTCAGGTTTAGCCTTCCCACTGAAGTGATAATGCACTCAGCTTCCACTCTCTGCACCAGGATGTTTCTGATCTTCCCAGGATCAAAGGGAGCTGCAGTAGGGAGGAAGAAGATGTGCCCACCTTGTTGTCCTCTGACGCCTATGGCTGGCATAGCTTAAAGAGAAAAACAATTCAAAAATAGGACAGTCAAGGAAAACATCATGACATTGTCACTACCCAAACAGAAAGAACCAACTGTTGGAACCCTGAAATGTAGCCAAAAAGGTCCCCACTCCCTGGGGAACATTTTTTAAAGGAACAACAGTATTTCCTTCAACTCTAAATAGTATGACTAGGAGCTGGATTAATGTTCCCACTGGGGTTTAAACAGTTAGTGATACATTGTCATATTTGTGAGAGGCTGCTCTTGGTGCCTCTGAAACAGGTAGTTCTCTCCATGTCAGGTCCCCTTTACAGGGGGCCAAATGGGACGAGCTGTGGAGAGACTTCCTTCTGAGGCTAGAGATCCCTGAGCCAGTCCTTTATTTACATACCCATGTACATATGTTTTTGTTCTTGGCATAACAATCATTTTTGCTAAGTGATTAGGAAAGAGATGAAACCAATCCCAGATTAATAGATGGAACGTTTAGGTTTTCTACTGTGGAGTGCATAGAGTTATTTTTAAAAATTATGACAAATGATTTTTAAAACAGTAAACCCCCTAGGTTGTTTAATTTTGAAATCCATCACTCAAGCAGAGACAGTTTGCAAGTGTGTGTGACACTGGGGAAGAAGGATTACCACTCACGTGAAGCATGAGGTTGTAGATTACCAGGGAAATAGCACAGTGAGATTAACTAAGGCAACAGTCACTTGGTATATAGATGTAACGGCTGGTGTTTATTTACAGCCCAACATTCCTGGTATGACGACAGCATTAGGAAGGGGGATAGGGGGTGGGTGTGAGGGATAGGCGCAGTGTGTACAAGTGCACAAGTTAACCAGAATGGATCACCCGTTAAAGTAGCAATGCATTTTTTCCTCCCCCTGCAGCTGCATCATTAAAAACTTGATGACATTTTATGTGCAGAACTGCAGTGGTTGCTTCCTTCTTAAAATACTTTTCCAAAGCACGTGCCTCTCTAATGCACAAAGAGAGCTCATGTAACATTTCCTTGTCCTAGTGTCTTGTGACCTGGGAACCAAGCCTTTAGTGTATCCAAACAGCAGGAAAAAGAAGAAAACTCTTGGGAGGAAGTCTTAAAGCAAACTCAGACTAGGCAGTTTGTTTTAAAGTTGAGTTTGAATAAACCATTGTGGAAAGAGATTTATTTTTCCCTCCTAAAGGTTTTCCTCCACAAGTTAAGTCAGGAGGCTGGATAAGCCAGTGCCACAGAGCTTGGAAAGCCTGCCTCAACCCCGTTTGCACACATGTGTGCCTGTGTTCAGCAGAAGCACAGTTAGTGATGTAATGGGAATTTCTACATCATGCTTGTATGTCATTCACACAAATAGAGCATCATGGGAGCCGGGTTAGATTGATGTCCTCTCTAAGAATAGCACTGATTATAGCACAGATTTTCCCATATACAGAGCCATTTTTAATTCACTGCCTACTGCAGCTGCCAGCCTGTGGAGATAATTCCTTCTAGCAGAATAGCTCTAGATTATTATAGGGAAATCAAATTTGCATAAAAGCATTTTATCTCTTTTTTCCCCCCTTGTCAAAGTTACCAAACAGATACTGTCAGTTACTTTTGGGGGAAGAACTTTTTTTTTGTCTGGGAGAGGAAAAGTAACTTTTTGACCAAATGGCTACTTTACAAAACAAACAAACAAATGAGCAAAGAAACAAAGTCATCTTCCAATACAAGTCCTTGTTTACTTTTAAAATAAAAACTTGTCAAATAGTATTTAACAATAATACTTTATACTTATGTTGTGTTTTCAGAGCACTTTCTCCTACTAACCTTTAATTCTTTTGGTTTAATGATTTTATTTTAACCTTATAAGCTAGACAGGTATTCAAATTGGGAATAGTTTGAGTGATATGCCTGTGGTCTCAAAAGTAGTTGTGGGACATAAGACTGGGATACAAACTGAGGTTTTGGGTGCTAAAGCTGGATTTCCCCCTGCAATTTTGGTAGAGTTTCTCAGTATGGCTGTTTTTAGATCACAGACAGAATATTTTTTCCCCTCATTAAAATTTTTTTTTTCAGTTAAAAAGCATTTATTTTTCTCCAACACCCCCTATTTAAAACAAACAAACAAACAAACGAAACCTTGGGATAGCTAAGTGGCGCAGTGAAAAGAGCACTGGCCCTGGAGTTAGGAAGACCTGAGTTCAAATTTGACTTCAGACACTAGTACTACAGAGTACTAGCTGTGTGACCTTGGGTAAGTCACTTAAATCTAATTGCCTTGCCTTTCCCCCTCCAAAACAGCAACCACAACAAAAATCAAACAAAAGAAAAAACAAAACACCTTCTTTGTAACAGTGTGTATAGTCAAACCAAACAAATTTCCATACTATCCATGACTAAAAAATGTATGTCTTGTGCTGTGTCTTGAATGTATCATCTCTCAGGAGGTGGGTGGCATAGGTCATCATTAGTTTAAGAGAATCAGGACTGGTTATTGCACTGAACAGAGAGCTAAAGTTTTTCAAAGTTGTTTTAGACTGAAGATTTGTACTTCTGGGGCCTTATGCATGATGATGGCACACTGACTATTTTTCAGTCCTTTAAATTTTTTTTGCCCCAGCTTACTTCTCTTTTTAAAAGAGACCAGAAATTATGTTTCAGTTAGATGGGTTTAGTTTATATTCCCTGAACTCAGAATTCCATCTCTCACCTCCATGCTTTTGCATACACTGCTCTTCTCTTCCTGGAATAGACAATCTCCACCCCCCCCCCCAACTTCTTAGAGTTCTTTCTTTCCTTTAAGACTCATCCCAGGTGCCACTTCCTAAAGAAGTCTTTTACTAGTTGATAGTGCTTTCCCCCTCCTCATGTATTCATCCTACTTATCTTGTTAGAGTAGTAGAATGTAAATTCCTTGAGATCGGGTACTGTTCATTGTTTTTTTTCTTGTACCTGGCAACATCTGGGACAGTTCCTTGCAACCTTCAGAAATACATGCTTGTTGACTTGAACCAAATCCCATTTCACCATTTTGACAGCTAGATGACTCAACATTTGCCTCTCAGTTCTTTGTTTATTGAAGTCATGGTGCTTTTCTTTGACTTCAGTGGTATTATTATATTAGCCATAAAATAATGATGATCATGTTTTAATTTCCTAAAGGCTCACCCTGCAATTATTTAATTGCTTGGTATTTGCTGAACCCTTTTGAGAGGGATACCTTAGGGGGATGAAAAAGAAGGTCAAGGATCATGTCTCTGTTGGTTTTGTGGATTTATGTGTGATATTTCTTTCTTTCTTTTTTTTTTCTTAAAGCAGTTGGGGTTAAGTAACTTGCCCAAGGTTACACGTCCAGTTATTTTTGTGTGGGTGTTAAGTATGAGGCCGGAATCTATCCCAGGTCCTCTGACTTCAGGATGGCACTCTTACTCACTTCGACTCCCCTTATGTGTGATATTTCACAAAGGACACTGGATTTGCAGTCAAGGATCTGGGTTGGAATGCTACCTTTGCTCTTTGCTCCCTCTCTGATTTAGGCAAGTCACTGGATTGGACTGGACTGGAAGGTAGCTAGAGTCTCTGCCAGCTCAGAATCCCAATATCCTGTAGCCAATAAAAGATGCTCTCTTTATAGTAGAAATGTGATATTTATATATGAGATACTCTAATGTAATTGATAAATACCAATTTGATGCAGCAGCTTAATTTAATCATTTTGATTTAGCTGTGGAAATTATGTTACACAGGTGCCTAAAAATAAACCTGAAGGTCCAAGTGACCTGTTGGGATGATGTCTGTGTTGCGGGGTGTTCTTTGGCCAGTCAGAAACCTGGGCTTGGCTGTATCTACTGATTTTTGCTCTAGGGTAGCCTGCATGGGTATCCTTGATAGATATTGTAGAAGGGATTCATGTTCCATGTAGTGATTGTATTAGAAAACTACAAAGCGGTTCTATTCAATGAGCATTTATTAAGAACCTATTATGTGGCAGGTACTGTGCTAAGCAGTGGGGATACAAAGAAAGGCAAAATCAGTCCATGCTTCAAGGATCCCACATTCTAATGGAGAGACAACACATACGCAACTAGGTACATAGAAGATATATACAAAGCAGATGAAGGTCAAATGAAAGGAGAAGACATTAGTCGTTGGAGGAATTAGGAAAGGTCTCCTTTAGGGGGCAGTTCTTGAGCTGAGTCTCAGAAGAAACCATGGAATCTGGGGGTGTGTCGTTGGGGGACAGTCAGTGTGAAGGCAAGGAGATGGGAGACAGTGCAAATAGGGTTTTGCAGCTAGCATGTAGCATGTGTGCAGGGGAATAAGGCATACAAAGATTGGAAAAGGTAGGGAGAGGCCAGGTTATGAAGAGATTTCAATGCCAAACAGAGACTTATATTTGATCTTGGGGAGTATGAGAAGCTCATTGAATAGAAGGGTGATGTGGTCATTCCTATACTTTAGAAAAATGGCAGCTGGGGATGAATTGGAGTGGGGAGAGATCCGAGGCAGAACCAGTTAGAAGGTGTTGAAGTGGTCCAGGTGCGAAGTGATGGGATCCTTACCAGCACACACACACACAAACACACCCCTTCCCCTCTTCCTCCTTATCAACTCTTTTCCCCACCCCTGCCACTTTACACAGCATTTTTGTTTTGCAAAGTAATAATCATGAGATTATCTCATAATGTTATTTATCATTGTTATCATCTTTGGTGTCTCATCACCTTACTAGACTCTAAGCTCAACCAGGGCAGGAATTGTGTCTTATTTAAACTTTGTGTTTTTCTCAGATCCTAGCAACAGGGTTCTTTGTGTGAAAAGTGCTTAATAAAGAAATATTTGAATAATGAATAAAGGGATGGAATTCAAGTGTCTATGATTCCATAAAATGCTTTGTGGTTTGTGCATAGCATGACCACAGGAGATACTTCTCTATATAGCTTGTTGCTATCTGACAATTCACCACAGCTTTCTCTTTAATTTCTTTCCTTTCCTTTCCTTTCCTTTCCTTTCCTTTCCTTTCCTTTCCTTTCCTTTCCTTTCCTTTCCTTTCCTTTCCTTTCCTTTCCTTTCCTTCCCTTCCCTTCCCTTCCCTTCCCTTCCCTTCCCTTCCCTTCCCTTCCCTTCCCTTCCCTTTCCTTCCCTTCCCTTTCCTTTTTCCTTTCCTTTCCTTTCCTGCCTTTTTTTGGCTAAGGTTGTCAGGAAAGGAAAGGAAAGGAAATTAACTCTTTGCCAGTTGCTTTTAACTTGGTGTAAAAGAGTCAATTAGATCTTTCACTAGGGAATGAGTTTCCATAGACTACTAAGGGGGTCTTAATTGCCTGGGACATTTAAGGAAGTGGGACACTCTCCCTTGACAGACACCCCTACGTCTTTGGCTCTGGAAATGGAATTCAGCAGCAGATGCTTAGTCAGAGGGCTATCAAGTACTGCCGTTGCCGCCTCTCATTTCTCTGTCTGAATACTTGGGTTTCAAAACTAAGAAGTTCTCCTGGCTGGGCTGCAGCAGCTCATTCAGGGCCATTGAATTTTAGAGCTAGGAATCAGCCTTTGAGATGGTCTCATCCAACCATCTTATTTTACATGGGAGGAAATTGCAGTTGCCTTGCCTAAGTCTATAGTAGCAGTAAGTGCCCAAGCTAGGATTGAAACCCAAGCCCTTTGACTCCAGATATGGTATTCTTTGCCCATTAAATCACACCTGTCCTGCCAGAGAGCTTTGACAAACCAAGAAGGTATCTGGGCCACCTTTTGGGGGCAGTCCAAAACCTAGCCTAAAAATAGTGAAAGCCTGCTGCACAGTGTAGCTCTGGGCTTGGCTATTGCAAAGTGGGAGGCAACCCCTTACATCCTCCCACCACCAAGTTTTAATATTTCCTTCTCAGCTTCATTTCCATTTCTGGTAGTGGGGGTAGGAGAGACTTAGGTCATTGGGTGTGAACCAGTGTATGTTAGCTTAGTATTTGGTCCTTTATAAGGTTATGGTGATAATATTAATGAAGTTGGAGAGGGGGAGGGAAGACTCACAAGAGAGTGACATCTGAAGATAGTATGGCTTCTATGAAGTGGTCATTAATTAACAATGTGTGACTTGGAGCAAAGTCACTTAAACTTTCTGCTCTTTGGGTATAAAATGAGGCAAGTTGGACTACATGATCCTAATTGTGTATTCCTTATATGTTCTATATCTCTACATATTCCTTCTGAGATTTTAATATTATTAATATTAATATTATTCCTGGATACTATTAACTCATGGTTTAATTGGAGCACATTTTGGTGTAATACTGTTTATAATGACAATAAATATGTCAGATGACTTCAACAAGGACAAAAACAGAAGGTAAGCTACTGTGCTGCTGGTAAACTATCTTGAAAAGGTTACGAGCCAAGAATAAAGTAGAGGGAGAGTTGGTGCTTGACTTTTTGTACACAGATGATCGCATACTCAATGTAGTCTCTGAGACAGAGATGCAACAAGTATATGGATCAATTCTCTGCTACTTGTTCTAATTTTGGCCTGACAATCAACACCAAGAAAACGGAGATCCTCTACCAGCTAGCACTGAACCATCCATCCATGAGACCATAGGTCATAGTAAATGGAGAAATTTTAAATGGTGTGGATAAGTTCGATTATTTGGCAGTATACTTCCCAGAGATTTCCACACAGATGAAGAGGTATTGCCAGAGCTAGCTCAGCATTTGGAAGGCTCTGAAAGAAAGTGTAGGAGAGAAGTATTAGACTGAAGGTCTACAGAGCCATTATACTGATTCCATTGTCGTATGCCTGTGAAACCTGGACAGTCTAGCAGCTCCATGCCAGGAAATGGAGCCACTTCTACTTGAATTGCCTTAGGAAGATTCTGAGGACTACTTAGAAAGATAAGTTACTGGACGCTGAGCTCCTCTCTTGACTTGGACTGCTGAGCAATCAAACTCTACTGCAGAGAATGCAACTCTGGTGGGCTGGCCACGTAGCCTGAATGCCAATGCCCATTTACCTACAAAACTATTTTATGGAGAACTCAGTACAAGAACACAAGGCAAGCACTCACACAGTGGTGAGATGAAGTGCTGTAAGGACACACTCAAGGTCTTTCTGAAGAACTTTAGTATGTATGTATGTATGTATGTATCTATCTATCTATCTATCTATAGTATTTAGACTTGGGAGACACTGACACAGAACCACCCAGCATGGCACACCTGCATCAAAGGAGATGAACAAAGTAGAATCTAAGTAGCAGAAAGGAAAAGGTGAACAGCACAAACTAGATCCCAAATGTCTGAGCTCATATTGGACTGATCAGCCACAGTCAGATATGTTGTGCCCTCACTCATACATCATGACATCATTGGTCCTCTTTGAAAATGAAGGAAGAACAACAACAATAAATTGAGCTGCTATTAGTGTTCCCCTATATAGGATGTTTCATAGAAGCAAGTCGGTATGGGGACAGGACCAAGTAAGAATTTAACATCTAAAACCAAGGCGTGTACCTGTTTTCCTTTTAAATAAAACCATCTTAGTTTTGTGTGACTTGGTATGGTAGCAACTGTTTAATCAACAAACATTAAGTTCATATACTTATACATATACATCTGTATATGTTACATGTGAATATATGTATACATAATAGATATCTATATGTGTGTGTATAAAATGTATATATACATACTAGCCTTTATCCTAGGTACTGGAGATAATAAGAAAAATGAAAGAACCCTTGATCTCTTAAGGAAAACAACACACACACACACACACACACACACACACACACACACAGTCTAAAGATAGGAACTGGACCTAAATTTCTTTAGTACAGAAAACTCCCTCAACAATTAAGATCATTACGTCCTCTGTAACTTATCTTCTTCAGAGTTGCCTAGAATACTGAGAAATTAAGTGACCTCCTTGAGGTCACACAGCCAGTCTGTGTCAGAGGCAGGACTAGAACCCAGCTCTTGCTGGTTCTGAGAGCCTTTATTCACTCTGCCATGCTGGCATATATAGAAGCATAGGATAAGGAAATGCAAAGCAATGGGGGCAGGGAGGGCAGGGGGAAAGTAAGGCACTAGCAACTGGGCATATCAAGAACAGGAGCACAGTAGGTAAAATTTGGAAGTGGTGCAAGGGTGAGAAGAACATAGCTTACGTAGTCGGGCCCCTTGTTTAGTTTTTATATGCCTGGAACATAATAAGCTCTTAATTAATGTTTATTAAACTGAGGCCAGGGGATCATGCCTTGTATCTTCTTCTAGAACTGCTCACTTATTTCTGCATAGTAGGTGTTTGATAATTGTTTCTCAAATGTTTGAGTATATGAATGGATACAGGCTGTTCTCCCCATTTGAGGGAGATATCCACTAGATGTCTTGACAAATAGGGACATCTGAGTGTGCCATTAATTAGAGGCCAAACCAGAAGGTTAACAACAGTGATCCATGCTCATTGTAGACATAAGTTTCACAAGAAAGGAGCCACAATGAAATAGAAAGAGGTTTGTACCTGAAGATTTCTTCCTGATGTAGTCCGAAGAACTAAATGAGGGCATTGTACCTGTGGGGAAAGAGGGCTGAATTTGGAATTCATTCCTGTGTCCAGATCCCAGCCCTGCTGCCTACCTGCTATTGTGTTATCTGGGCAAACCATTCATCTCTCTAGGCCTCAGTTTCCTCATCTGTATAATGAAGAATTGAGCTAGGAATTCCCTAATATCCCTTCAAGCTCTAACTCTGATGAACCTCTGATATCAAAAAAGGACAGTTGTGATAAGAAAATTCAAATTCCTTTCGGGAAGGGGCTTTCTCATATCACTTTGGTGCCCCCCTTACCTCCTCAAATTATGTCGATTGATTGTATTTTTCTACCCCATTTTTCAAATAGCAACCTGACTTCAATGACCTATAGGAAAAATCAAGGGCTGGGCACTTTCTGCCACCTGGTCCTTCCTTGTTTCCATCCTGCTCTGGGCTGTAGGGTGACTATTGAGAGAAAATGATAGGGAAGGGCATGACTTTGCTTTAATAGAAAGAACATAGGAATTGGGGTCAGGATGCCTAGGCTCATATCTTATCTCTGATACTCATTTGGCATGTGATGATCATGGACTTAGAAAGCTAAGCCTCAATCTCCTTGCCTGTAAAATAAAGATAATAGATATTACCTTTGCTCTGGCAAAGTGCTTCAGAAGTGTTAATGTGCTGCAGAAATCTGACCTGTGATTGTTCTTTTCATTAAGTTCCTAGAATGTACCACCCCCTTTGGAAATGAGAACATTCTTAAGTATGCCATTTCAATTTTGGATTTTGAAAGCAGGAAAATGAAAACAGGAGGTCTAATCACCAACTGAAAAAGAAAAATTTAGAACCCAGTCGATGCATAAAATAATGTTACTACCATTTTTCAAAAAGTGCTGTCCTTAAATGACCACGATGCTGACTGGACCACTTGAGAGTCTTTCTTCTGCTATGAAGCCAGGTCATTCTTATTTTGCCACCTGGTATCCATCTGTTTTCTCCATTTCTGCTCCCCCAACTCCCTGTCCATGGTGTTGTTGTTGTTTTTCAGTCATTTAAGTCATGTCTGACTCTTTATGACCCCATTTGGAGTTTTCTTGGCAAAGATACTGGAGTGATTTGTCATTTCCTTCTCCAACTTATTTTACAGATGAGGAACTGAGGTTAACAGTGTTTAGTGACTTGCCCAAGGTCACAAAGTTAGTATCTGAGGCTGGATTTAAATTCAGAAAGTTGACTGTGATTCCAAGCCCACTGCTCCATACATTGCTCCACCTAGCTGCCCTAGCAACCCATCCATAGAACACACTTATAAGATGGTTGGTTTTAGCTGGAGTCCTTCAAACAGAAGCCCTCTTCTTCCCTTGGCAAACAGCTAAGTGGTTTTATAGGCAGCTTGACCTTGTGACTTGGGCCTCAGCTCAGCATCCCTGATCAACTAAACTACCCTATCAAGGCCTGTGAATCACACAAAATCACCGACAGACCAGTTGTCCCATCATTATCATATTAAAGTCAACATTAGCCATAGGACAACACTGAAGTAACTATGATAACAATAATAGCTAGCATTCATGTAACACTTAAAGGCCTGTGGAACCTTTTTCATTGATTTCATTTGATCCTCACAAAAGCCTTATGAAGTTGATGTATCTGATCCCCATTTTACAGTTTGAGGAATCTGAGACTGAGAGAAATGACTTGTTCAGGGTCACATAACTAGCAAGTGACTGAGGAAGAATTTGAACTCAGGTCTTCTAGGACTCCCAAGTCTAGTGCTCTTTTAGCTCTCCCACCTATCTGTCTTAACTATTCTGTCTTGATTAGACATCACATTCCATATTTCTCAAAGGGATATACAGTCTTGTCATTGTGAAGATTCCATCCAGTGATATGGAATGTAGCTCACCCATGCCTGCATATTTTGTATGATTCTGATCCTCGTCATCTGAAAAGTTAACCACAGAGATTTTCCTTGACATCTCTTAACATCTCAGGGATGGTAGTCAAGTGCATGGTCTCTCCATTTGGTTTTTAGGCCCTCATTCTTGCCATGTGACTGGACCATCTTCTTTTCATTCATATGTTTCTTTGTGTGGTGTCACTAGAACTTAGTAAAAAGGAAAAAAAAACCCAATACTATCAACCTCATTTCTTGCAACATTTCTACAAGTTGTTTTGTTTGTCTGATGAGAATTAGTTTTAGCCAAAAAGTCTAAAGTTTGAATTCATCAAAACACATGAAAATGAAGATTTTTTTCTTTTGTGTGTGTGTGTTCATATATCAATATAGAGAAATATGGGAAATATTTTTAAAGACAATCACCAACACAAGCCAGACCAAGGACAAGACTAATCAAGTGAAGGTGAAACTCATTAAGTAGATGTATGCTAGTGATGTATGTCAAAGTTTTGCAAACTAAGTAAAACTTGGTTGGCAATTTGCTTGGGCTATTTCTAGTGAACTGGGAGCCACATTTGGAGATCTGCATACTAGATTTGCTCTCACCTTGTTTTCATATAACAAATTTACTTTAAAAGCATATGATGTTTACTTGGGTACAACCATGATTAATAACAGCATTGAGATTTGGTTCAGGTATAGGACAGGGGAGCCAACAGACTGGAACGGGAACTGTGGAGGGCAGACAGCATCGTCACTCTTCCTCATTAACACTGGCAGTTAAATTAAATAATCCTTCTCTACCTTCCCCTAGTTAGGACCCTATGCTTATTAAAGGGCTTGCCAGTTCCATTCTTCTGGCTTACATTTCAGCCTGGTAATATTAGCAGTTGGCTGAAGCATCTATAGACCCCATGGCACTCTCCTGCATGAACATTTTGTGGGTAAAGCTATAGAATGGTCTAAAGTCATCCATGAGGGAGCTATCCTTAGGCTAAAGCTCAGGAAAGGACAGAAATGTGTGTGCATTTCATATAAATATATATCACATATATATTTCTAGTACTGATGGTGCAGTAATCCATTGGGTTTAGTGTTGTGCCTTCTGGTTGACTACCCTCTTCATTTGGAGCCCAGAAGACAAAACTCAGTGACCAAAGATAATGGTAATCTGAGCAGAGAGAAAGAGAGATAAATAAAATACTTGCTGTTTTTATACTTGAGCAGGCCTGTTATCCCTTCTCAGAGTCCTAGATAAGGAGCTTTGCACAGTCTGCACTAGCTGAGGCATTGGGAAAGCATGCAGAATTACAAAGATAGATACTGTTACTGGGAAGGAGTCAACTTCTGCTGCAGATGTTGTCACCTGGAATCTGAAGGCAGAAACAAGATGGTGCTACTGTGCCATCGATTAGGTTGGTTTAATAGTGCTCTGACTTGCTGCTAATAAAGCTAACATTTACCAGTTTTATCTCCGCTAAGTAGGAACCTGCCAGTGCGAGGAGAAGGGAAATAAAGGTACATGTACCACCATAAGAATGGGAGGCACCTTTAGGAGGGACTGTTATCTTCTTGTAGCACCTTCCTTGGATGTCTTTCTGCTGCTATCTGAAATACTTTGGATCAATGTGAATGTATCCAGGAAAGAATGATGGGGACAAATGGACATTGTCTCCTTGCTGTCTAGGTAGGTGTGTGTGTGTGTGTGTGTGTGTGTGTGTGTGTGCTTTTCCCTTCCTAGCAAGAATTAACTGCTTTGAGGAGCAATCAACATGATAGTTTAATTATACTCCAAGGAATACTTGAAGCACAGTCAAGACTGACAAATGATGGTCTTTGGAGTGAGAAAATTTATTAAAAAAAACCTTTCCTTAACTGTCAATCACTTTTAAAATAGAGATGAATTTTATTGATTGATAGTGATTTGAGAGATACATCTGTCCTTCCATCGTAGATCTCTATTTATTAGGATTTCTGTCATCTAGAATAAATAATAGTTACAAAAAAGACTCTTGAGTCACCAAGAGAATTTCCTTGCAGACTTCATACTGTTCTGCCAAAATGAATTGAAATAATAATTAATTTGATCAATTCTACATTAAAAAACGAATTCCTGCTTGTATCTCCCATGTCCTTTGTCTAGAAACAATCCTGTGGTCTGCTGATATTTTACGGAAAATACTGCTTATCTGTTACAGAGCCCATTGAAAGTAATTTACTATTCACATGTTAAATATATGGGACAGTTGGTCTTTCTACAGCAATACAATTATTCTGTGAAGGAATTTTCAATGATGAAAATAAAAAAAGTTAAAATAGTCATAATATATTGCTTTAGAGTACAGGGCAGCTGTTTTCTGCCTCTATCTGTATTCTAATAAGTCTTTTAAATAAAGAGATTTATGAGATTATTTTAATTTTGATGTCTTTTTAATGCTTCATGCATTTTAAATACAACCTTTTAATAGTTTTTGAGATTGAAGAATTTAATTTTATTTTATACTGCAGAAATAAATGTATTCTCAGGAGACTGCACCATTATTATAGATTTTAAAAAATTCAGCATATCTGCTATATACAGCTCAAGTGCCAACCACTACTGATAAAGTTAGATTCAAACAAAGCACCTCATTCAAGTTTGGGAGACAGTCAATTTACTAAGGGCATTAGTGGAATATATTTATTCTTCATTCAGTGTTACAATATAACTCATGCTAACGGACATGTGAATTTGTAGAAAATATCTACCACAGAGGAAAGGTTTTTCTTAATGACATAAAACTTTTTGAAATAGGAATATTTGAAAAATTCAGCAAACATTTATTATTCATTTACTATGTGCAAGACACAGTGAAACTTGTGTTTTAGGATTCCTGTTAACCTTCAGAGTTACTTGATAATTTTAATGGACTCAGATACGCAATCCCCACCCCACCTCCATACATTACCTTAGAAAGCATTCTTATATCTTGCAACTTCCTGTTATAACAGGTACAATGAGTTGGGTTTTGAGAGGGTTAACTATTGTCATGATAATTACGGTAATAACTAACATAGCTCTTTCAAGTTTGCAGGGGTTTATAAACATTATCTCCTTTGAGCCTTATGAAAACCCTGTGAAGTAGATAGAGTAGATAGTATAGGTATTAGCTTCCTTTAATAAATGAGGAAGTTGGCTCAGACTTTTTAAGTGACTTGCTAAGAACAGGCTCAGTTAAGTTAAAGAGGTTGATTTTAAACCTCAGTTCTCTGATCTTAAAGCATAGATTTAGAGCTGAAAGGGACTTTGGGTACCATATAGTTCAACTCTTCATCTAAAGTGAAGGAAACTGAGGCCCAGAGCAGTTCAATGTCCCAAAGAGGTGGAGGTAGAACCAGTATTTGAATCAGGATCCTCTACTCCCAAGATCAATCTTTTTTTCCCCATTTCCACTCTAGCTGTCTTAAAGATAATAGAAGAATTGGGGCAAATTGGGGCATGAAGGAAGGGAAAAAACTTGAAAAAATGAAGCTATAGATATTTTATGTTGAATATGAGTATATTTATTAAGTTGGTCTTGAAAATAATTGTAACCGAAGTGGATGTTGGTTAATGGTAACATAACAGAAGTGAATCTGGTTTTTTGGTTTGTTTATTTTTTGGGGCAGGAAGTAGTCAGCTATTCATGGTGGTAGAAACTATAACAATAGCATCATGAAGATGCTTCAGTTTCACTGCTAGAGACTGAGGCTGTGTGTTTTTCAGACTGCCATGAAAAGAGACATAGCCCAATAGAGTTCAGCCAAAAAGTGATTTTTTTAAAAAGAAAAATAACAATAGACTAGGGCAGCTAAGCTTTCATTAATTGAAACATTTAAGCAACTGTCATCTTTTCTAAGGCATAATAATGATAATCATACCTTGCAGTTTTATAGCATCTTCCAGGCAGGGAAGCCATTCAACCAAGAATTAACACAGCCACAAGATGTGGCACTTAGAAGATTCTGTCTGATGCCAAAAGAACAAAAGAAAAATAAATACTCCAGAAGTCACTTTGGAAAACTACATATATTAAACGTGGCTATGGAGGATCAGACAACTTGGAATTCATCAGCATTTATTAAGTATCCACTATGTGTATGTACTGTACCGTACCCACTATGTGCAATGTACTAGGGGCTGCACTGTATCCAGTATGTACAAGGCACCATGGGCTCCATTGGTGGAGATAATAATAGAAATAAAATATGGTCTGTATCCCTTAAAGAGTTTGGTCATTTTTATCTTGTAAGATGGTTTTCAAATCTAAATTTAAAGCATCTACGAAACTTAAAAAAGCAAGGAACAAAATTGCACCAGCCAACAGAGATATGCTACTCTGCTTCTTACCATTGTTTCTTCTCAAGGGAACTCAGAGAGGCACTAAAAAAGGCAACATATGACATGTAATCAAGGGAAACACAACTGAATAGGGTACTATGCTAGATACTGACTGAGACAAAGAAAAATGAGACATATTTCCTTTTCTCAACAAGTTGCAATCCAGTAAGGGAAATAAAACACAATTATAGCATGAAAGAGAATATAATAAGAATATAGGAAACATAACTGTTCATCGCTCATTTTCTTCTTGTGAAGTTCATTGTTTATAAAAGCTCCTTGGAGCATAGATCTACCTTACTGATCGTGACTGTAAAAAATACAACTCTTTAGATAAAGTAATGGATAAACATTGCCATAAATGTTCTATAAAGCAAGGAAAAACTTAACTTGGAGCTGCAAGCACAGGTGTTAGTAATAATATGTTCTTTCTTCATTTTTAGCTGAGGAAAAATATCTGTTTTGGAAAAAGGAATCTCATTTTGAAGCTGATAAGGTCTAATTTCCTAGGGAAATATTAACTTTTTAACATTTTGGATACTGCTGCTAAAGAAGATTTTGATCATGTTGCATTTTTGCAACTCTAGGTTACCTTTATTTTTGCTAGAAAATGTCCTTACATAGGACATTCCATTTCCTTAGCATTCTGATTTGCTAAAGCTTTGCTTCCTTTTCTTTCAAACAATAGGTATATATACCGTGCTATATATATGTATGTATATATATATACACATATATATACACTATACTAAACAATAGGTACATATGTTACATATATATGTATACCTATTGTTTAAAAGAAAAAGAAGCAACTGAGCCAGTAAAAAAGGAAAACTAAAAGCTTGAATCTCATCAATTTTTCCAAACCATTGATTGTATCACATGCTTTTTTTTCTTCTGAAGACTAGACTATCAGACTGTAAAACCTAACTTAGCCTTAGACTAGGTACCAAAAGTGATGAGTGAAAAAATGCTGGATTTGGAGTCAGGAGTCCTGGGTTCAAATTCTGTGCCTGTAACTTAACCTGAAAATCACTCCACCTTCCTGGACCTCAGTTTTCTTATTTGTAAAATGAGAGCTATAAAGCTAGATTGTTGTCTCATAGGGTTCATTTTGGCTTTAAATCTATGATGCTTAGACTTAGGTTCTAATTCATTAGCTTGCCGTGTGATTTTGGGCTAGTCACTCTATTTCCTTTTGTCTTAGTTGTTGTCAAGTATAAAATAGGGCTAATATATCATCTGTCCTATTGACTTTGAAATCAGTAAAGGACTATATAAATATATTATGTTTCTTATTCTTATATTTTCAGTGTAAGAACATTGAATTGTAGGAACAGTTTTCATATAAAAATAGGTCTTGGTCTTCTATCTGGCTTGCAACCCTTTGGTAATCTAAATAATTTAAGAGTGAACCAAGTTTCCTTATCAATCCAGATTGATTCAATATTCAACATTAGACAGATGTAAGACATACAGTACTCCCTGCACTTGAGGAATTTATAATCTAGCATGGAAAATGAAGCATAAATGTGTGTGATTATAGTATGAAATAGGACATAGTGCTGTATGAGAGGTATGAGTAAAGTGCTATAAGAGGTCAGAGGCCAGGCATTTTGCTCCCATTTAGGGGTCTGCAAAGACTTGCACTAGAAGAGGTTCCATATGAGCTGAGACTAGAAGGAGGAATAGGATTTTGTCAAAGATCCCACCCATTCAATACTTCATTGCCTGCCATCTGCACCCTAGTGAGATTCTTCCTTAATAGAGACCTGGACCTGGAACTCTCTCAAAGCTAATTAACAACTCAATTTACCTTCTCACAAAACTCTTTTGGTTAACTTTTTTTTAATTAAAAAGTTTTAAGAAAATCACAGAATTGCAGAAAAACTTAATGATTGTAGAGCTCTTTGTCATCTTGCTTATACTCAAATATGCTGCCTGGTTGGTTTTTTAAAAGTTTGTTAGAGCCAACCTATGTCTGAATGAGAATCCCTTCTCTAACATGATAAGTGACCATCCAAATGCTGCTTGAAAAACCTCCAGGGAAAGGAAACCCACCACTTGTTGAGACCATTTCACTTTTGAAGCACTTTTTAAGGAAGACTTTTCCTTGAATCAAGTCTAACTAAATCTATTTCTCTTCAGCTCATTGTTCCTATTTCTGTCCCCTGGGGTCAAATTGAACAAGTCTAATACTTCTTCCACATGACAGCCCTTCAAGGACTTGAAGACAGCTATTATGTATCTTCTCCCCTTCCTCCCAGTCTTCTCCAGGCTAAACATTTCCATTTCCTTTAGTATAGCCTCATTTCTTTAGACCCCTCACCATTCCATTCACCCTTTTCTGCACTCTAGCTTGTCACCATCTTTCCTAAGTGTCCCTTGAAGCACTTTAGATAGGGTGTTGCTAGGAGAAAATACAGTGGTCTGCCAACTTTTTTCTTTTGTACAGAATGTCTCTCTTAAAGCAACCCCAATTTGCATTCATTTTTGACTGCCATATTGCATTATCTGCCATATTGCCTCATTTCAAACTTGCACTATGGTGACTCTCCCAGATCCTTTTCAGATGACTGGTTGTCTAGCCACACCTCTGCCATTCTTTACATATGAGGTTGGTTCTTTACACATGTAATTGATTCCTTGAGTTCTAAGTTAGATATTGACATTTATTCCAATTACATTTCATCTTATTTTGTATCCTTGCTCTATTCTATTATCCATTAGTTCTCCATCACAGATCTGGGTCATCTGTAAATTTGATTAGGTCATCAGTCCTTCTACTTGTAGCCTTGATCTTATCCCTTCCCCTCTTCTCCAGTAGAGACCCCCTATCCCCCCCATCATCTCTATCATTCTCTAATCTCCAGTCTCTCCATATCTATTGGTTCTTTTTCTCCTGCCAATCCCTCCCCTCCTCACCAAACTCTACCATTCTCTCAAGTTATAATTCTACATACTGGGGTGCATATGTAACTTTCTATTCTTGCTGAATTCCCTCTGTCCCCTCACTTCACAACCCACTGCATAACTCACTGACTATGTATTATATATAAATATATATGTATATACCATACATGCATACACATTGTAGACGTGCACACATAGATAAACATAGGCACACAGTATATATGTATATATGTGCATGTGTATGTATATCTCTCTATCTCTGTCTCTGTCTGTAGCTACAGCATTATCTATCTATCTATCTATCTATCTATCTATCTATCTATCTATCTATTATCCTGTGATAGAATGTAACTCCTTAAGATTATGAACTGCTTAAAATTTGTCTTTGTATCCCTTATACCTAACATGGTATTTTTAATATCATAGGTACTTGGTAAATGTTTGTTGATTCAAATTATTAATTAGGAGGTTTAGCAGTATAGGAATCAAGTCAATATCCTTGAGGCACCCTACTGGAGGCATCCTTCCCTCTAAGTTGATAGTAACCCATCAATGACCATTTTTTTGGACCTGGTCATTTGTCTAGTTCTGACTCCACCTTTGTCTCATTCACATCCTTCTGTTGTGTCCACATGGAGAGCCTGAAGGACTTTGTCTAGTATTTCATTGACATCTAGTCTCATTTTATTTATAGAATTCCTCTGTAGCACCAGTCTACTAAGACCAATGTGGTGATGCTATCAAGAGAAGAAATGAGGTTAGTTTGACAATCTCTGTTCTTGATTAAGTCACTGCTTCCTTCTCTAAAGGCAGACCTTCCCTTTTATGTCTCCTAGAATTTGTCCAGGAATCAAAGTCCAGTTTACCAGTTTCTTGATTGTGTACTACTGTTTCTTTTTTGAAAATGGGGACCCTTGTTCTTTTCCAGTCCTGTGGTTCTTCTTTTGTTCTCCACAAACCACTCAGTGGCAATTCTGCTAGAGCTGCAATGGAATTTGATAAGTTCTAGTGACTCTCAGTCATTAAAATTTTCTAACTCAAGAAATATAAACTTTTTATTTTTAGAGTCATGGATCCCTTTAGCAGTCTGGTGAAGTCTGTGGTCCACTTCTTAGAACCATGTTTATTCATTCATTCATTCATTCATTCATTCATTCGTTCATTCATTCGTTCATTCATTCATTCATTCATTCATTCATTCATTCATTCATTTATTTATTTATTTATTTATTTATTTATTTATTTATTATTTTTTGCTTTTTAGAGGGCAATTGGGGTTAAGTAACTTGCCCAAGGTCATACGGATAGGTTTTTGTTTGTGTGTGCATTAAGTGTCTGAGGCCGGATCTGAACTCAGGTCCTTCTGACTCCAGGGCTGACACTCTACTCAATGAGCCACCTAGCCGCCCCTTGAATCATGTTTTTTAACTGAAAAAAAAAAAACATACATAGAATAAGAAAACAAATCAATTATATTGAAATACTTATCAAAGATATTTCACAGATTCAAGTTCTTATTTCTTCCTTATCTTGAGTTTAAACTTCCTATTGAAAATGTTAATTCTTTCTTTTGTAGTCTAAAGTTTGTTCTTCTTGACATATAAAACAGAATTAAAATAAGAATTGAATAATCCTGCCTTCTTTGTATGAGATATCATTTTCCTATTCAGTCAGATTGGTGATTCTAACCCTGTTTGATCTTTCTCTTGCACCCCCCCCCCCAGTTTTCCTTTAAGAAGTCCTTTTAGTTGTCTTTAGCATTCATATCCTACCTTAGCTAATTCTGATCTTATTCACTTTTGACACTATCCTTAAAAATTTTTAAGGATCATTTGCCTCTTTTGTATTCATCCTCAATTACATGCCCTTATTTCCATATTTTGTATGTGTCTTTTAAAAATATGAATTGGTCATTGATTTTCCTGTGCATCTACATCAATCAATCTTTTTAAGACAGGTTTCCTTTTCCATGGAATCATTTCTCTTAATGTCATCAGAATTTCATTCTTGAGAGGATCACAAAATATTAATCTATTGGTTCAGCTTCTTCTGCAGAATTTCAAGCCACTGGATTCTATCCATTCTTTCCCTAAACTCTTTGAAGTAGACTCTCTCAAATTGTAGAATGTGCATCAGGTTATTCCTGGCTCTCCCTGTAATGTTCCTATCACTTCTATTTAAGCAAGCAGTTCCTCTTTGTTGATCAAAATCAGGTTCAGGATAACAATTCTTTTTCTTCTTCCACTTTCAAAGAATGGAATGATTATTAAGGCAAGTCAAGAACGTATCCATTTTCAACATTTCAACATGTACTTTTAGTACATGGTCTGGATAATTGAAGTTACTTTCACTACTATATTTTGCTTCTGTATCAGGTTGGATGACCTTTTTGCTGAACTTGTTAATTTCCTCTTCCTGTCCTAGCAATCTGCAATAATATTACTTCTATGTCTTTTGACCCTAACCCAAGCAGTTTCCACCACAATTTCTTCTGTTAGTTCTGGATTTCTTTACAAGAGTATATTTTGTTAAGATTTGCAGTGTTGTTCCACTAGCCCTTTAATATTTTTGTTTCCTTTTGAACAAGGTATACTCTTCCATGTCCATATTCCTGCTATGAGTCCTTTTCCCTAAAGTCTTAGTGATGCTAATGTGACTAAATTGACTGATTTGCTTTAGAATTTCTGTTTATTATCTATGCATTGTGTGTTTTTGTCTAAAATTAACTTCATTGATTCCTTATCATCCTCAGGATCAAATATAAAATCTTCTGATGGTGTCCAAAATTCTTCATAACCTGACCAGCTTCTACTTTTCCAGATTTCTTATACCTTATTCCCCTTCAAAATTTCTGGGATCCAGTAGCATAGGTGTAATGGAAATGCAAATTTAAAGATCTTCCCTGCCCCTAGGCCCTTTGATAGGCTTAAGAGACTCTGAGAACCTTCCTTGATTTGAAAATATACTCTGCCCCCTAATAGGCTGAATGTGGTCACATGGAGCCTATGGTGGTAGGCTTAGTTTTCAGGAGTGCTCACACCTTGATGCTGTGTGATTGGGAAGTGGGTCAAGAGGATGGTTACTTCTCTGACCCAGGAGAAGGTTATATAATCCCTGATGTGAGGCTTTGCTTTGGGGCTCACTTTGAGAAGTGTTGTGTGATTTGACCAGATGAGACTCTGGGCAGCTGTTGAGAGCCTCCCAGCTTTGAAAACCCAGATGTTGATGCTTCCCTCTCTGGTAACTGTGATTTGGTATGGATGTAATGGTTGGACAGTTTGGAAGCCTGTCTGCTTGATCTGTTTCTCTGTCTTGTAACTTCTGTCTATAAACTCTGAAGTTCGGGGTGCTGACCTTTTTCCCCTGAACTAGGCTAACGATATATGTTTGTTTGATTAAAGTAAGCTTGTTAACCCATTTTGAGTTGCTTTCCTTTAGAAAAGCAGATCTAAGAACCTGTGTTGGCAGCCACCCTGGGGATGCTGGGGTGCTTGCTGCTACAAGTGGCCCCCTTGCTGCTCCTCACATAAGACTCCTTCTCCTGACTCTTGAATACTATCCTCTATACCTAAATTATTTTCCTCCTCATCTCCATCTCCTGTCTTCCTGATTCAGGTCCCAGATAAAACCCCACCTTCTCCAAGAAGTCTTCCCTAATCTTCCTTAATATTTGTGCCTTCCCTCTGTTGAGCACACACACACACCCACACCCACCCACCCACCCACCCACACACACACACACACTTTGTGTTGTTTCCTTCATTAAACTGTGAACTTCTTAAAAGCATAGGCTGTCTTTGCCATTATTTGTATCCTTGGTGCTTAGGACAGTTCATGTCACATAGTGCAATAATGCCTGTTGCCTGACTTGCCTGATTGATAAATGAATGGCTCATATCCTTCATTGGGAGGGCTCATCTTCTCTCTCTCTCTCTCTCTCTCTTTCTCTCTCTCCCTCTCCCTCTCTCTCTCTCTTTCTCTCCCTCCCTCTCCCTCTCTCCCCTCTTCTTTCCTCCCTCCATCTTTCCCTCTCTCCTTTTTCTCTTAATAACCTTACCCATGAGTTCACCTATCATCTCTATGCAGATAGTTCTCATGTTTCTTAGTCAATCAAGAAACATTTATAACTACACATCGGCCACTGTGTTAGTTCAGGGAAACAACATGTAGATATGTAAGTTTATACAAAATTGAATACAGGGTAATTGTTTGAGAGAAGCCTCAGTTATTCTCTTGAGCTCTAACCCCAACTAAATGTCCATTAAATATTTCTACTTGGATACCCCATAGCCATGTAACACTCAACATTATCTTTCTCCCCTAATCTTACCCATATTCTTAACTTCCCTGTCACCACCCAGGTTAACCAATTCAGTCATCCTCAGCTTGTTACTCTCCCTCAGTCTCAGTATTCAGTCAATAGTCAAGTATTTTCAATTCTACCTCCATAACGTCGCTCATATCTGTCTCCCTTTCTCCACATCATACCTCATGTCTTTTCCTTTTCCTAAAAAAAGGCATTCCTTTTTTACCTTTGGCTTTTAAAACCCAGTTCAAGTGACACTTCCCATAGGAGCCTTTTTCTGATTTTGCCCAGTTGCTAGCATCCTTTCCTTGCATTTATTCTGTAGCTACTTATTTATGTACACATTGTCTTCCCCCAGTAGGATGTATGCTCTTCAAGGACAAGGACTATTTCATCTTTGTCTTACGTCTTTATCACCTAGCCCTATGCCTGGAATATAGCATGTATTAATTCATGGTTTATGATTGGTTTGCCAGATGACATGGACAAGAATTACACCAGATGATGAAATTTGGATGGGTTTTGGTTTGGATTGTTAGAAAAGTATCAATATTGATGAGATTGCATAGGTAAATATTAATATCCACACGAATACTTATATATACACACATATATATTATATCTACATTTACACACAACTGTACATATATATGTACATACAAAAATAGTGTACCTTTCTGTACCTGGGGATTTTGTTGCTGTCTCTTTTCATAGAGATTATTTTAACCAACAGATATTTATTAAGTGCCTATTTCTAGCCACTGTTTTAGGCAATGGAGACATTAACACAAAGAATGGAATACCCCCCAATCTCAAGGAGATTATTTCTAATGTTGGAGACAAAACAAATATAAGTGGATGAAGAATCTATCTAAGGGGAATAAATAAAAATAAATACAAAATCCTCTCTTGTGGATTATTGGTCTTTCCCTGCTGCTACTCTTTTGATCCTGGACCTGCTACTCTTAATGACATCTGACACTGAAGTTATATTTGCGTAGCTTTTTTCCCCCTCTAATATCTATTTTCATTTTGAAACTGTCAATCATATTCCAAATATATATGTATATATATAATATATATATTTATTCATTATCATTAGGTATACTTTATCTTTGGCCAAGAACCTATCCTATGTTTTAAGCTTTGACACATAAATCCAAGTCCTGTTCTTATACAACATCTTAGGCATTCAATTTCTATAACCACCTTTCTGTTTTGAATTCCCTTCCTTCAATAATGTCTTTTTTTTTTTTTAAAGCAATTGGGGTTAAGTAACTTGCTCAAGGTTACACGGCTAGTCATTATTTATGTGTGGGTGCTCATTTTCTGAGGCTGGATTTGATCTCGCGTCATCCCAACTCCGAGGCCAGTGCTCTTACTCACTGTGCCACCTAGCCGCCCCTTTTAGGGCAATTGGGGTTAAGTAACTTGCCCAAGGTCACACGGCTAGGTTTTTGTTTGTGTGGGTTAAGTGTCTGAGGCCGGATCCGAACTCAGGTCCTTCTGACTCCAGGGCCGGTGCTCTACTCACTGTGCCACCTAGCCGCCCCAATAATATGTCCTTTAAGGCTTTCGCTTTCTCACCTAGGGTTCCATAGGTTCCTTGTGTTGCTGTCCTTTGTCCATGTGTTGCTATCCTTTGTCCTTCTGAATTGGCAGCACTGGATAGTGATTTTCAGGTCAGACCTATCTTGGTCATATCACATTTCAAGTTTATTACTTAAGGAGATAGAAGAACCCTACATTGTTTATATCAGGCCACCAAATACTCATCTCAGCACTCCTCAGTCCCTAACCATTACTCTGTATCTTCTTCCTGTGTTCTTCTTCTTTCCCTTTCTGGATAATCTCCCTCCTGTGGATCCACACCATCATTCCTTGGATCACAAGGAACTGCTTCTTCCTGAGAAGATCCATCTTGCTGCTCTCTGGAAAGATCCTTATCCTAGTGACTTAGCTCCAAATATTTGGTGGTCTTTCTTCTCCTCTTCTTCTGGGTCACAATTCTTTTACCCTGTAAATTCCTGACCCAGATTGGGGTTTCCCATTTACCTTTTTTCATGTCCTTCTTTGTTTCTTCCTTGAAATGCTTCCTTCTTTCCACCAAAGTATATTTGATTCTTCCCTAAGGACATGGAAAGAAGAAAGGCTTTTTTCCTGCCCTTTCACTTTCTCTTTTAAGGGGGTAACCAGTCTTCAGTCTTTGAGTCCTTAGCTGCTGTTTGATATTGGTAGAAACAAAAATGTGGCATATTCTTTGAAAGTTACTGTCAAAATCCTCTTGCTATCAGTACTTATTTATGTAAGAACCTCAATCCTTTTTCATTCTTATTGGATGCCTTTGTGGCTAACTCTGCAGCATGCAAACTTCCTGTTTGTCATGCTTATTTGCTACTCTCTGGGAATCCTGAATGTGGTTTAATTTGGGCAGACTTTCTTTTTTTAATGCTATAAGCTAATTCATTAAACTTCCATAGATATGCAATGAGCAAATTCACTTTAAGACCAACACAGAGGGGAGTGGGAAGGGGAAGGGGAAGGAAGGAAGGAAGGACAAATGGTTAGATGGATTGATGAATCAATCACATTCCACTATAATAAGTACAAAGTTGGAAAAGGCCTTCAAAGACCTAAGTATCATGAAATGTCAGAGCCAGTGCCTTTTTTCAAGGTTCTTTACCTTAGCTTTAGGTAAGATAGTGGCAAATTAGACAAAACATCAGAGATTGTGGGGAGGAGTAGAACCTAGATCTCCTACTACCTAGAAGAGTGCTGCTTTCACTATATGTGCTCCCTATTTTGTGTAGTTACTAAATATATTAAAAATACTTTTACTTAAGTATGATGATAGATAAAAACCAAGAACAAATTTTTGATTGTTATAGCCCTGCTCAGAATACATGCCATATCTCTGGTCTTTCTGATTTCTCTAGGATGAAAGTGTAGAAAATAATGTCAAATGAGTGATTTTAGGGTCCAGCATTGTGTACTCGGTGTCATAGAAGGCCAGCCTCAGATAATTTTCCCTATTAGTTATTTTTAGATCTCATTTTTCAATTTTTGGTAGACTCCAAACCAACAGTTCTCAAAGACTGGTCCAGGGAGTCCTGGACCCTTTTAGGGAGCCCTGTGAGGGGCTCTCCAAGTGTGAAAACTATTTTCATAATAATACTAAGATGTTTAATTTCTAATATGAGGAACATTGATGGATATAACCTCACAAACTAAGACTTTTGAGTGGGGGTCCTCAATAATTTTTAAGAGTGTGAAGGGGTATAGAGACCAAAAGTCTGAGAACCTCTACTCTAAGCCACATGACTTTATGCATATTTAGGTATCTGTCTAGTGCCTTTCTTTACTTCCCTGGCGTTCTCAACATCTCTATTCCTTCTTTTCTCTCTTATTTCAAAATAGTATATGCAAACATTACTCTTAAGACATTGGGTTCATTGTCAGCTAGTGAATTCTAGATTGTCAGATGGCTGGTTTCCTTAATACTAACATAAATCATGAAATTGAACAGAAAAGATTTTTTTTCCAGAATGAAAAATGTTTGTTTGTTTGGTTATTTATTATCATTATTATTTTTTAATAAGTTCAGTTAAAAGGGAACTTAGGAAAAATCACAAGTGTGTGGTACAGCATCATACTTTTTGGTATGAAATGGCATATTATGATTTTATTAACTATAGATAACTAAGAGCAGCAGCATGGCAGAGCGAAGAGGGCTAGCCAGGGTAATCAAGAAAACATGGTTTTAAACCCTGCCACTGACACATGCTAGCTATGTTACCTTGGGCAAGTCACTTGAACTTCTCAAGCAATTCTCTTAAGACTTAGACATGAATACCCCTCTCTTGATGGAAAGATTTCCCACTCCAGGAATTCCTCACCCTGAGGAACTCAGATCTGGTTCCAAAACAGCAACTACAACAACAAACTGGTAACTACACACATTTCTAAAACATAGTTTTGGCTGTGAACCTCATCTAATAATAATAGCTTATAATAGCTAGCATTATATAGAGCCTACTATGTGCCAGGCACCATGCCAAGCACTTTGCAAATATTCACAATGAATAATACAAAATATTCATAATAAACCAACTGGAGTATATGGGGAGAGTAAAGCTGTCTGTGAAAAATGGGGCAGTTCTTGTTTCTGGCTTTGCAGCCATGTAGCCTTTCATATAAGTAGCTCATATCTGTAAAGTGCTTTGAAGATGAATGCCATTATATAAGGACAAAATCATTTTATAAAAATGTTACACATAAAACACTGCAACCCACTACCTGAATTTAAGATTCTCAAAGTAACAGCAACTCTTTCATGTGACCGACCATTAATAACCACCCTCTTTAGAATAATAATCCAGGATCCATCTAGAGATGACTCATGGAATTTTTTTTCAAAGTAGCTTACGACAGTGGAATTATTATGAGAGTCAAAGGCAGTGAGTAGGAACGATGTTTTTCTTTTTAACCATGATTATTGAAGTTGTCAGACAAGATAGACACCGGGAAGGAGAAGTAAAAATGAGTCTAATATAATGTATTTGTAAATATAAATCCTTGTTCATTATGTAGAACATTACAGCCATACAAATGATATCACATTGGTTATTTTGATTTTAAAATTGCAGCAGTGGCAGAGTTCATAAATTTATTTGAAATAGCTGCAAATAAAATGGCATATATTGAAATGATAAGCAAAATTTCATGTGTAGAAATTACATTAAAATTACATAGATAGATACATAGAAAATATACTTGGGAGCTCACCTAGGTATCTAAGAGGATTATTAAGCAGGAGCAATAATGATTATTTCCCATCTCCAATGAATAATATTGGAGTGACAATAACACTGATGATAGCTAGCATTTATACAGGGCTTTAATGTCTGCAAAGCACTTTATAAATGTCTTATTTGATCATCACAGCAACTGTGGGAGATAGGTGCTGCTGTTATCCCCATTTTACAGATGAGTAAATTGAAGCAGATGGAGGTTAAGACTCGCCAAAAGACTGGATTTCCTCTTAGGTCTTCTTGGTTCCAAGTCCAGTGCTCTGCCACTAGATCCAGTTGTCTTAGACAGTACCCCACATAGTGCCATGGCCAAATCTCAGCTGACCCAGGCAAACTTTTAGCAAGAATTCCTCCTTCCTGTCTTTCTTCATACATAGTCAAGATTTCTCTCTTTGAACATCTGTAAAGTTCCTTATGCAGCATTTTATGAGTTATTTTTCAGAAAACATAGACATAATCATAGACTAAATCTTTCTTACTGTCCTGCAGTAAAAATAAAGCCACAAACTTGTCAGTTCAAACTTGATCCCTCTGACTGAACGAGTGGAAATTAACAGGGCCCCCAGGGTCCCTGCCCTCTAGAGCCAAGGTCAAACATCAGGAATGGCACGGTATATGCAGCCTCCCCTCCTCTCTAGAATTTCTATGGCAGTTACTCCCCACATCTCCTGTACAAAGCAACATAACCATTAGGGGTTTGTTTACAACTGACCTGTGACAGCTGAATGAAGTCATTTTAGTTTGCTCTTGTGTTTACTTAGTTTAGCCATATTTGATAAGTTGCAAAAGCAATGGGATTTTCCTGCACAAATTGAAATGCTAATGAAATAATGCTTTTTTGCAATTCTAATTCCTTTCGCCTCCATTTTAGACTCCCTCTTTTTTGTGTCCAGGCCCTAGGTGGCCATCTTGTTTGCTTGGGCCTGGCGCTGTAATTGTGATTCATGAAGAAGTTAATGTTGTTCTAAAAGCCTTCCTTTTTTGTTTTCTGACCTTTTGTGTGCTTGAAATTGCATTGAATATTTCACTACTACAGGTCTTTTTATTTAATTTCCTGATTTTTTTCCACATTAAAAAAAATCTACAAACTTAGTTTTGCAGTGTGAAATTATGGAACCTAATAATTCTCTGGTTCATGGCAGTTCTGTAACTGGCACCCTGCAGCATTTTTATTGCACAGGCTTTTATTGCTGAAAGGTTAGGCAATTTGGCCATTTTATTTTAGACTTATCCATCAAATGTTACTATCAGAGAACTAAAAACATATATCATTTAAATTTTAGCCATCTTTTAGGGATTTCTCTGTTAAGAAAGCAAGCAGAGTTTCCTCTTATACTTACCGTCAGAAAAATCTGCACACTCTTCTGGGCCCAAGTCAAGCATGGAAAGATATTTGATGAGTAAGTGAAAAGCAAAATGTGTTCGAAAAGTGTCACTCATGGTAAGGTTATAACATAGATCTGTCCAGAATAGATAATTATGGATAGCTAAGGAAATGAGCAAACATTTCTATAATAGCTTCCTGTTTTTAGCCATTCATAATATTTCCAGAACACTAACCTTTGCAATTATGACTATAGCCAAAAAGTGAATTCTCCTTTCTGACATTATAAGGAAAAGATACCCAATTCTTTTGGAAATCTTTCCTATTCTTTCCAAGTGAATTTAAATAATTGAGAAAATTTCAAGGTGGTAGAACTTTACAATGAAGCTTACATCTGCTCTGATGATCAGAAAAAAGCCATTTTTATTACTAAACTAGAAGGCAGTTGATGGTTCTTTGGTGACCATTTTCTACTAATGTAAGTGTAGAAATGATTCCTTTATTCTTCCTGAAGAATTCTGTCTCCAGGTGAGTCAAACAGTGGGCACAGCACAAAAGGTTAGAAATGACCTGAAAAGCAAATGGCCTTAGGTATGTCATTAGACACAGAGGTTTCCTTGCATAGGAAGTTTTCTGTCCAGATATACCAATAATCAGCACTCCCATTTTATCAGTAGGAAGGATCATAGTATTCATTTAAATCATACATCTGGGGTTTTTCTTGGAAGCCTATGACATTTCTGGATGAAGTGTCATTAGTCTTAGATTGAAAAACAAAACAAAATTTGAGAACCCATTTTAGCTTCTATGTTGATTTCTGCATTAATCTCAACAAACCTATGTTTGCTATCACAACAATCATATCCCAGGTATCAAAATCCTCCCCCAATGTCACTCGCAGTATTACAGGTAGAAAGAAAAGTGTGTTTTTATTTTGGTTAGGATTCATACCTTTATCTGTTTAGAGAATTTGCTCTTTTGATATAGATCAACAATAGGTCTGTAACTTGAGTCTTAGAGAGGTACATGATGGTACTGAGAAGTTAAGAGATTTACCTAGGGTCATACAATTTTTTCTGACACCAAGATTGGCCCTCTATCTCTATGCCACACAGACTCTTAAGAAAGGCTAAAGATTTTGATTATAACCCACTTTTTATATATTTATGCATAAATATAAATTTACCACTGGGAATTCCAATTCTATTCTCTTTGCAAAAATGACTTAATTCATGGTTCAAACATGTCAATTATTTGATTAATTTAAAAAATTAAAGCCATCCTCTTTTATATCTTAATTTACAGATTAAATTTTTTTTCCTTGATTTATCTTTCCCACTCTTCATATCCCTCACCCCTATTTTTTTTAGTTTTCTAACTTGCTTTGCTTTTCCTATTCTCTCTTCCACTTTCTCTCCAAAATCCCCCTCAGCCTTGATGTTTCTAGTCATTGATACTTGAGCTTTATTCTTTTTTTTATTCTGTTTGTCTCTTTCTTCTTTTTACTGCTGCTAGCCATTAACTGGCCCACTTGTCACATTGCTGATAGTTAAGTTAGTTTAAACTAACTTCTAGTCTCTATTTTGCAATGAGGAGGAAGTAGAATTTCTGACTCTTCGACAAAATGATTGGCAGCTGACACAAGGAAGATACTGTTAAGCACTGCAGGGTGCTGAGCCTTTGAAGCACATAAGTGTTTCTGGTTCCTGGTACTGGTCTGGAAGATTGCTTTGGGGTGTTCTGGAAGCATTCAGTCTCTCCTCTTCAGTAAGCATGAAGAGCTCCTGTTTTAGGAGTGACTGTTAAATTTTCATTTTCACTTTATAGCCCTCTGGAATGGGTTAGGAGCTAGGAGGCCATCATTCTGAAGTTTGGTCTTACCAAATCTCTCAGTCAATTCTACTTACTATGTAGGGTACTGTCAACCTTTGGTATTCTTTGACTGGAGCAATGACTAAGACCTACCCTTATTTAGATGACTTAAGTCAGTGTTTCCCAGAATGCAAGGATGCATTTTTAATGCCAAAGGAAATTGTAGACCCTCATGTGATAATGATTGTACTATTGTTTATTGGTTGAGAAAATATGTGATTGGATATGAACTCTTTATGATAAATAACCCTGTGGTCCCCCAGGAATCTGAAGGCCACAGATTTTACTCCTGGTCAGTGACAATGGGAAAGTTTTTGCTTTCTATAGAATTTTGATCACATCAGAAGCTCTTGATACCTCAGTAGTCTGATCCCTAAGTTAGAACTACTCTCCTTCTCCCTCTCCCTCTCCCTTACCCTCTCCCTTTCCCTTTCTCTCTCTCTTTCTCTCCCTCTCCCTCCCCATCTCTCCTCCCTCCCCATTCTCCCTCTCCCTCTCCCCTCCCCCTCTTCCTCTGCCTTTCTCTCTCCCCCTCCCTCTCCCTCTCCATCTTCCTCTCCCTCCCCTTCTCCTCCCTCCTCCTCCTCCCTCTCCTCCTCTCCTTCCTCCTTCCTTCTTTCCTTCCTCTTCCTCTCTCTCTTTCTCTCCCTCTCTCTCTCCTCCTCCCCTCTCTCTTCTCCCCCCTCTTTCTCTCCTCTCTCCCTCTCTCTTTCCTCTCCCCCTCCCTCTCCCTCTCCATCTCCCTCTCCTTCTCCCCCTCTCCTTCCCCTTCCCATTCTCTCTTTCTCTCCACTCCCTCTCCCTGCCCTCTCCCTTTCTCCCTCCCTGTCTGTCTCTATGTTTCTCTTATTTTGTTGTACCTTTTCTTTCACTTTACCCTTCAGTCACTGCTGATATAACCATCTCATACTCACTCCTTCCCTGTAATAAAGGAAATAGTCAGTGAAATCAGTCAGTAAAACCCCAGACAGCATATGCAACATTCTGTACTTTTAGAGCCATCCCCTCACTCTCCCCTCCCTGAAAAGAAGGAAGTATATATGAGAAGCTTTATTCTTTAATACCTTTCCCAAAAGCAACATCAAAAGCTTTTGACCTAAGTAAAGATAAAGCCCCTGGGTTTTCCTTTTTTTTTGTGGTTGTTTTTTTTCAAGTGGCTTTCCAGGCAGATCTTGAAACAGCTTGATCATTTTCGAAGAGTTGACTAAGGGTAGAAAGCCCTGGTGATAGCTTTATAGGGGGAAGGATGTTTCCAAGGGATTAAAAAAAAAACTTGCCTACAAAACTATGTGCCTGTGCAAGATACAGACCCAACAGAGACCCTGATGGGTGGGAGAAGGGGAATGTAGTTTTGTTTTTCTCTCTCATCTGCTCCAAGTGGGGAAGTAGAGCACACATTTCTCTTCTGCTGCTGGCACTGGATCAGCTTGTGGTCCAACTTCAATCCAATCTTGAAAGAAAACATATTGATTGGGCTAAGAGCTTGGTTGTCCTGGCACAAGAGTATTGCTCTTGAGGAATCTGAGACACACTGTCTTAATTCTAGGACTGTCTGGATGGTCCCCTGTTTTTAAAATCCTTTTCAACCTAAGGGACCAGAGAAGAGGTCAGGGAATTCTAACGTGGACCTCCATGAGTCTGATCATCAAGAGAATATTTCTTTCATGTTTACTTGGGTTAGCATCTATTTCTCAATGTCCGTCATTCACAAACACTGTGGATGTTTTGTTTACTCTAATACACTAGAGAGAAACAGTGTGGCTCAGTGGATAGAGGGCCACCTTAGGAAATCAGGGAACACTGGGTTCACTTTCTCCTTTTGACACATCCTGGTTATGTGACCATGTGCCAGCCACTTAGCCTTTCTCTATCCTTGTCTCAGCACCCAGAAGATCAAAAATTTAGAGTAGTCAGGAATCTTAGAGGTCATCAATTCAACTCTTTTCAATTTTAGAGGAAACTGAGACTTAAAGTCAGATTACTTATTCAAGGTCCCTCAAGGGGTAAGTGGTAGAGCTAGGATTCATCTAGTTCCTTTGCTTCCCTGTTCAGCAACTCCTTCCCTTGTACCGTGCTTCCTCCAAAGCTATAGATGAGGTGGGGAGCCCCATAAAAGGAGGTGGTTCAAGTTCCTACCCCAGGAGTTTCCTGGACTTATGGTACTCTGGACCCCCCCCCCCCCACACACACACACATACACACACATCTGCTAGAAATGAGATGAGGAACCTATGGTCAGCCAGATGGGAATGTTCTATTGCTCAGTCAGCAAGTTTGTATAATAACAAAGCCCTCTATATGACATTAGACATTTTAACTTTTTAAAAGAGCATTTTAGTGCAAGTAGTCAATGATCATTGTGACCTATGCAAATAGGTTGATGGGAGAAATTTTAGAAACTTCTCACCCAAGGTAAACGCTTTAATCTGTCCCAGGTGCTAAGAAAAGAGAAGATATTCTACTGGCTATCTTATTTCAAATAGTGTTTTCCCAGTTCTTTCTCTTATTCATTCACTATTATTATTAATATCCTAATTAATATTAATAATATATGTGTGTATACATGTGTGTATATGCATACATACATATATAATATTCCCACTTTATGGCTGAAGAAACATAGAATCTGAGAGGTAAAGTCACTAAGGAAAATAAGATTTTAGAAATCCTATGAAACCCTCTATTTAAAAATCCCTTAAAAAACCCTTCTATTCTAGGAGTTCTTAACCTTTTTAATATCATGGACCCCTTTGGCTATTTGGTAAAATCTGTGGATCCTATCTCATAAGAAAGTTTCAAAATGGAAAAAGTAAAATACGTAGGATTACAGAGGAAACCAATTATATTGAAATGCAGTGATAAAAAAGTCTCCTTAAAAAGCCAAGTTCTTGGACCCTAGGTTACGAACCTCTGATGTAGACTAGTTGAACCCTTTCCTTTTTCTGATCAGCATATTGAAGCCCATAGAAGTTCAACCACAAAGCTCAAGGTCATCCAGCTAAGTAAGAGGTAGAGGTGAAACTTGAATCTTCTCCTCTGACCTGTCTCCCAGAGTCCTTTTCATCACCTCAAATTGTCTCTCTTTAGTTTATGTAGGGTTTTAAAGTTTGCAAAGTCCTTTTATTTATTTGTTTTTTATTTACTTCACGTGTTCTCTCATTTGATATTCACAGCTCTATGAAGGAAGGGCTGTTATCATTATTTTACAAATGAGAAAACAGGCTGAGAGAAGGCTGTAAGCTAATAAATTTCTGAGGTAGGATTTGAACTCAGGTCTTCCTTACTCCAGGTCCAGCACTCTCTCCACTAAGAATCCAGTTGAGGCACATGGATGTTTTTGCCTTGGCCTGTTTCCATTTCCAGGAGATTTTATAGTTCAGTCTTAAGAGCTGTAACTAGGAAATTTTATACTTAGGTCAAATACAGTGGAGACCCTGGAATATTTGAGTAAAGATACCCAGCCTGGGTCAAGTAAGTGGAAGGGAGGGATGAAGGGGAGGAAGCTTATTAGCTCATGCTAGTCTGTCATTTGGTAACTTCCTGATTTAATTATTCTTGTTAGCCAAGTGCTAAACTCTATTGTTTCTATTCTTCTAAAAACACTGAAAGTGCTTTTAGCACCCTGTAAATTCATCTCTCAGGGGCCAAGTCTGGCTTGCAATGCCCCCCCCCCACTTCCCCAGTTATTACTCTTGAATTTTCTGGTTTTTCAAAAGGAAGAATGAAGTTTTTCCCAAGGGATTCCCTTTCTTGCATAAGGGTCTTCCTAATCTTAGGACTTGACCAAAGTTTCATTTTGCATGCAAGTTGGGTTTTTACTGTAAAACTTCCCATTTATACTGAAGAAATTAATTAAAATTTTATTTATTTTACTATATAGTCTATCAGGAGCCAGACAGATCATAAGATTTTCTACATTCTCAGACACATTCAGTATACTACAAATGTTGTGCCACAAATATACATAATGCTAATAATATTTAAAATGGGACAAAGGGGAAGCATAATGATTGGATCTCACTGCCATATGACTTATAGTGAGATATCTATTATTGCTAGAAAAGAGTACATTAATGGTGGCATTGAGAACAAAGGGGGCCTGTGAAGAGATAGTTAAGAATATTAATCTTCCAATTTACAAACTGGTTATCATGATTATAAACAATCTTTATTGCTCATCCAAAATTTTACTCTACCCATTATTTATAGATTTCCTATACAACAGCCATATTTCAGAATTCCAAACCTAAAAATTGTATATTGTTTCAGAGCTCCTTCTATAGGAGGTTGTCAATTGCTAATTTCAGAGAGCTCCCTATTATGCAAAAGGAGTTAAAAATGAATTCACTTTCGTACCTTTTCCAACTCATACTTGATCCATCTACTTAAGACTGTTCAGTTCTCATCTCTTAACGTCCTGGAAAGCATTTCTATTTCTGTGATTTGAAAGTGAATTAGAAATTTCTCAAACATTTTGGTAAGCTATAAAAGAAAATTCACTTCCTCCTCACCCAGCAATGAAAGGGTGGGAATCCTTGTTGAACGCATAGAAACACAGGACTTTGCTGGCCAGCAACTTTTGTGCAGTTCTACCATACATTTGAGTTTGCTTACTGTACCTCTGAGATGGAATGTGTATATCTGAGCTTTGTGTCTATGATTCAAAGGTTCTGATTGCCTGAAATTCACTCTGTGTTACAGGGATCGGTGTTTCTAACTTAATGTAAGCTCTGTGAGGGCAAGGGTAGGGACCATATCTATTCTGTGTATCTTGCTCCTTACCTAGGCCAGTATGCTCCCCAAATACCTGTCAGCCTTCCTGTAAACATTTGTTAAACACCTTCTCTGTTCCAGGCACTCAGGATATAAAGAAAGGCAGAAAAAGTCTTTGCTTTCAAGAAATTAATAGTGTAATGGGAAAATAATGTCTAGCATATATATAACTCTTCAAAGTTTGCAAAGTACTTTACATATGTTAGCTCATTGATCTCATTTTTTCACTTAATAAATGGTTGTTGAATTGAATAGTCAAAAACACGTGAAATGGTAATGCTGACTTGTCTAAGTCTCTTGAGCTGTTTGAATAATTTAGCTTTCAGAGATAAGCATTCAAAGTAGCCAACTTTGTCTTTAGCAAACACAAACCATCACAGTGTCAATATACATATTATTTCTCTACTAACATCCTCTCAGATACCTTATCATATGGATTCTTAAAGGCCAAGTCAATGGAATGTACAGAATTTTCAAAGAAAATTTATGCATTAATGTCGAGGATTGGACTAGAGACTTAGTTTAAAAAGAAAAAGAAAAGGAAAATATCATAAGAGAAGGAAAACAGCTATTAGAGAAAAGAGAGAAAAAATAGCTCATGAGGGAAGGAAAAAGATACACACATGCTATAAGGAAGGGAGAGTAGGCAGTCAGGGTATGGGCTCTTGACTTCACATGGGTTTCCAGCAAATACTTTTTTTAGAGGCTCTGAGTTTTGTTTAGAGTTCAGCAGCATGTGTGGTCAATATTGAGTTCTATCAGCAGGCTCTGGATAGATAGTCATGGTCCACATGTCATATGGGGCTGACCACTTGTTCTTGAGAATGTCCAAATATATACTTGCCTTGAGTGTCCATGATGGAGTGTTAATAAAGTGTGACAAATTTCATAATGGGGTCATTATATGGGTAGCCACTGGGGAACTCCAAGGAGAACTTGTATCTCAGGTCTTCCTCTGATACAAGCTGCCCCATGGATGGTTGAAACTCATTCGAAGAGGTTGCCTGACTCTGGGAAGGCAGGAATTCCTTTGTCCCTAGATACCAGCAAGATCATCAATTGTTTCTATAGTCATTTGCCCATGGACCACAGTGGAGCTGCCCCAGGTTCCATTCCTCTTATAGGAGGTAGATCCTGGTAGCAGTGAGGTTGTGGTTCTAGGAGGCCATTGGGGAGAGGAGATGGGGCGACAATTCCTCCTGCTGCCTCCTGCCCCCTCACTATGTGACTTCTATGGCTCTCACTTTTCAAAGGGCAGGATATGTACTGTGAGAGGAACTTATTTACCTGCCCCTGTGCTTCTTGCTAGAGAGAACTTATAGCCTAACTGCCTTCTGCCAATAACAATTGCATTTTGAAAGGATCAAAATCTCTTTTATACAACTTTACCCATCATAACAAACTTTAAACTTATAAAGCAGAACATAGCAACAATTTTTAAACAGATCCAACAGTCTGGTTTTTCTTCATGTGAGCTTATAACATAGTGGCCTGTCACTGGGGAGTTTTTTCTGATCAATAGAATGTACTGTGACCCAGTCTGCTGGAAGGCGAAGAACTCTCCTACTGCCACAAGCTGTTGAGTCTCCTGTAGCCCCTAATCCTGTGTGGTGCTAAGACTTGTGGGATTTTTTGAGCTTGGCCTTAGTGATCCTGCCAAGCTGAACCCCACAGAAAGAAGAGCACAAATCTTATATGAGGGCAGTGTAGACAGCCTTGAAGAGAGTTCATCTTCCTTGTGTCATATCTGGCCAGTTTAAGCACGGCCTCTGAAACTGCCCAGGCATTAAATGCTGTCCGTTCAGTTGCTATGGGCATTACTGGAACAGGAATCGTACTAAACAGGAAGAAAACTGATGACCATGGTAGGGGGGCAAGGTGGGTGAATAGGAAATATAAAAATAGAATCTAGGACAAGTAAGAAGACTCCCTTATCTCTACCTGGTTCACTAGGAGTTGTCACATTTTCTGGTATAGGAAATCACCATCCAATCCTTTCTTAAAAAGGAAGACTTCGGGTAAACAATAGCTCCCTTATGAAATACAATAGTAAATAAACATTAGTCTGGTGATCTATGTAAACACCATAAGATTTCTTTTCCCAGGGTAGATTTAAGTGGTTATAGAACAGTCAGTTTCCTTAGCTGTGTTTGGAGTGGATAAAATATGTGAAAACGGCATTAGATTGGTTAAACCAGGTGTCAAAGACCTGTGTTTATATAACGATGCTGGAGTTTCTCTTCCAATGGTGTCCTTTATGACTTGTCTCTGTTGGGGTTGACACTAGGATTGACAAAAGTCTGCTAAAATAAGTCTTTCTCAGAGCTATAAGTCAGACAGTAAATAGATGTGTAGCTGTCTCCCCTTCTCTCCACACCTATGTAACCTCAACATGGCTAAAGGAGTCACATTAGGAATAGTGCAGTGGGCTAAAGGATCCAGATGTATATAGTTCTGAACTTTTCATTGTTTCCCTAATTCTAAACCTGTCAAGTAGTATCTATCAATCACTTATTAGTATTATGGGGTTCTGAATGCATATGAGAAGACTGACTAAATCCTCTTATTAGCAAAAAAAAATTACTTGGAAGAAAAAAAATGAGGAAGGGCATAGAGTTTGGAGAAAAAAAAATCATTGCTAATAAAGAAAATGAGATATGTAAGACCTTGTCATTAGATGTTTACCTGGGAAAAGTGGAAAATAATTGATTGGGAAAATAGGTATTTGGACTTTTGCTATACAACTGGAATTTATCTGATGTACGCTTAATAATATTTTAACAATGGTGCCTGAAATGCTAAAGAACAAAGAGGGATTATTAGATTTGTGCATACAAGGTAAAATTACTGCATAGAATTGCCTTGGGGAATATATAAGGTACAGGAAATGAAATGAAATAAAATAAATACAGTGGCAGATGACTAGTTTCTGTATATTGCTGGGTAGATTTAATTAATTACTAATATAATACTGAGCAAAGAATTGCTCATTGCTATTGTTTCAATTTTTCCCTTAAATACACATTTATTTGAAAGGAAATAATTTTTATAGTTATCATGTATTATTCCATATTGTAGTTATCTATATATGTGCTATATATCCCTATTGACTATAAGCTCCATGAGGGTAGGCGCCATATCTGATCTAAACTTTCTCTCAGTGCTTATCACAGTGCTCTGCTCATAGTAGGCACTTAATAAATATTTTTGAATGACTTCAATTAGTGAAGGTTGAGGGGTGGGAAGAGGACCTTGGTCAGGCTTCACAGAGGAGGTAGCAACTGAGTTGGACCTTGAAGGGGTAGGATTTCTGCAGGAAGAATTGGATAAAGAAGGAATTATATCGTGCTTAGGGTCTAGAACAAAGATACAAAACAGAGGTAGGGGAGTGCAAGGTGAGATTGGGGGATTCGTGGTTATTTTAGTTTGCTTGGAAAATAGGGTATGTGAAAGGGTTTAATAGGCGATAAAGCTGGAAAGGCAAGTTAGAGCCTGGTATGCAAGATTGAGGGAGTATAGACTTTCTTTAGTAGACAATGGAAAACCACTAAAGATCTGTGAACCAGAGAATGAATGATATGATCAGAGCTGGGCTGTGGGGAAATCACTCTGTCGGGTATATGTAGCATTGGAACAGGGACAAGAGAGAGTCAGGCTGGGTAAGGGTCAGCCTACTGCAGTAATTGAGATGAGAAGTAATGGGCACCTGAACAAGGGTGGTGTTAGTGAGAATGAATAAGGGATATTTGGGAAGTAGAATTCAAGAGATTGGGAAGAGAAGGTATAAGGAGGAGGAAATATTCAAAGATGATTTTGCTCCCAGGAACATGGGTCTACTAATAGAAAAAGGCAAATTTTGGAGGGCAGGATTTTTTTGGTTAATATGTGTTGAGCTAGAAATTCTATTATGACATCTAGGTAAAGATTCCCAGAAGGACAGCTAAAAATATGAATCTGGAGCTCAGGCACGGACCTCAGAATTTGGGAGTCATCATTTAAAATTATGGAAGTGGTAATAGAGAAAAGAGTCAATGTTGGAGTTTTTGGGATGCCTATACTGAAAAGGCAAGAGGAATAAGAGTAGACAATAAAGGATATCTAATAGGAATACAGATTCCAAGAGAGGAGAGTGTATCAAGAAAGGTTGGTCAGCTGTGCAAAATGCTAAAGAGACGTCAAAGATGAGGACTGGGAAGCTACCACTGAATTTGCCAATTTGGACTGAGAGGGGACAGTTTTAGCAGAGTGGCTGTAGGCTTAGAAGAATAAGCAGATGATAAAGGAGTAGAGGCAGCAAATGGAGATAGTTCTTGTTGGCAACTTGGCATTGGAGAACAAAAAGAAGAATGAAAATTTGAAGATATAACTGAGTTGAAGAAGGGTTCTGTGTTTTTTGAAAGGAGATGCTTGCATATATTTATCCAGTAGGAGGCAGAGAGGAAAAGTTAGAGACACAAAAGGGAAAAACAAATAGGACTTGGTTTAGGAGGAATTAGGTATAAGTGGAATTACCCATGGTGAGGGGGAAAACCATGCTGTTCTCTGAGACAGGAGGGGAGATGGAGATAGGTAGAAACAGGTTTTAAGTTATAGAGAAGAGTTAAACAATCTCAGGTCAGATGCCTTCATTTCAGTAGAGTTGGAAATGAATTTATCTGCCGAGAAATGAGGAAAGCTGGGGGTATAGTAGAGGCTTGATAGAGTATTAAAGTTTGTAACAGCTGTTGCCAGGAATTTAATAGAGAATGAATAAGAGATGAATTTTAAAATGAATTTACAGTGGATAGTAAAGTTTCATAATTCATTCTAGCAGTGCTTAGCAAACTGGGATTGGGAATAAAGGAAGTAGATTTAGAGGGATAGGGATTAACAGAGCTAGAACTGGGAAGAATATTAGGTGATCTGGTTGGGAGGAAGAGATGGCTGACTATGGATTTAAGACTGGATAGAGATTCAAGTGAAGCCAGAAATTTGGAGAATATGGAGGGATCAAGGAATCAATAAAATATCAGTTTCAGTAGAAGGTAGGGTATAAGAAAGATGTAAAGGCAGGAGATGATCAGCAATGCAGATTTGGGCTTCAAGGCCTTGGAGGTGGGATCTTTTGCATGATGGTGAAATGTACTATGGTAGATATTGAAGGAGAGTTGAGGTGTTGATCATAGGGATTGAGAACTAAAGGACTTGTGAAATCAGGGTGTTAGAGAGTTCATCAATGTGTGCCTACAATTGGAAAAGACAAGAAAGAATTCTGTTAAAGTATTTAAAAACAATTTTCTTTATTTTTGTTTTCACCTTTAATCAGTCAATACACACTTAATATGTGCCTCCTATGTTCCAGGCCCTCTGGTAGGCACTGGGGACGTAAGTGCAAAGAATGAAATAATTCCTTCTCACAAGTTTAATGGAGAGGAAAACAAGGATGTATATAATTATGTACAGCATAAACATAAAATGAATAAATCTGGATATAGTCTAAGTCAGGGTGGAGAACCTGTGGCTTCTAGGTCCTAAAGTTTGAATCTAAGTTTCAGTTAAAGGGCCACACTTGAGGACCTAGAGGGCCACATGTGGCTAAGTAGTTAAATACAATATAGATTAGTAGGGAGGGTGCTAGTAATTGGCAGAAGATCTGAAAAGTCTTCATTTAAAGGGTGGTTCTTGAGTTTCATCTCAAAGGAAGAGAAAAACTCTATAAAATTAAGAAGGGGTACATTCCAGACATGGAAGATATAGATTAGATTGTAGCTTAATATTAATGTTTCCACTGCCTTTTGACACAGGGAACAACTGGATGCTGTAAACATAGCTGGTACATTGCCTTGATGACTCTGGGATTTAGGAAAGTGAAGGCAGGGTCTGTGGAAACTTTTAAGGAATATGTGTAATAAAGAAAGATTTCTAAACAAATTCTCTTTACTGAGGTTTCTATCTCACACTTGACCAACCTACTTAATATGTATGTCATATTTTAATGTAAGCAAAGGATTTATGTTACTTGTTTTCTTTTGGATTTATGCTTATTTGTTATATAATATGAAAGTATCAAAAATGTCCCAGTCAGCCTGGCAAGTTGTAGCAAGAGTATTTTTAGAATTTTGGAGGGGACTTTTAAAAATTTATGATTTATAGCACAGGCTTTGAAAGTCAACGGGCTACAATGGGCTTGTAGCTCTTTGGAACTTACCAGGAATAAGATTCAGTAGGTTCTAACACTTTATTCAGTATGTACTTAGTCACATCTAGAAATGTTGTACAGGATGGGCTAGAATGGGGAGAGCCTGGAAGGTGGTCTATCAGTTAGGAAGTTATTATTGTATAAACACAAAGTGATTAGCAGGGAAGTATTAGGATGATAGTGGTAAGACTGAAAAGGAAGAGTTTTCTTTTCTGTTTCTACAGAAAACCAATAATTTACTCTGCATTCAAAAAAGTTAATGAGTTAATATCAGAGGATTGAAAAGGACCTTAGTTTAATCCCCTTACTTTACAGATGAGGAAACTGAGGTCTTGAAAGGTTAAGTTCATTGCCTAAGGTGATACAGCTAGTAATTTGCAAAGCCTGAATTTGAGCCTAGATTTTCTGAGTTCAGATCTGGTGTACTGTTTTCATTACAGTGCAATGATCACTTTAAACAAGAAATTGGCTATCCTTATTTGTAAGGATAATAAAATCCTTATTAGTCTGGGAAACTGACTGACTATACATTGTTGGTTCAAAAATTCTTCTGAATTTGTGATAAAATCTGAACCAAAGGCAAATGTCGAACTCCTTCTTAGGACATATCAGATGCAATGTCAGGAATTTGTTAATTTAAAATCTTTCATGGATCTGTGTTTTCCCCCTAAGAATTATTGTTGGAAAGAAGGGAGACTTGAAAAACTAGTAAATAGATACAATACAAAGGTAAGGCGATGGTATAAGGGAAAGTTAGAAACTTTTCCCACTTAAATAAATTGAGTAATAACAGTGAAATCCAGGGGACTAGGTGACGCAGTGCATAGTGCACCAGCCCTGGAGTCAGGAGGACCTGAGTTCAAATCTGGCCTCAGGCACTTAACACTTACTAGCTTCGTGACCTTGGGCAAGTCACTTAACCCCAATCGCACTGCCAAAAACAAACAAACAAAACAAAACAAAAACACCCAGTGAAATCTAACAAATGTTTAGCAAGGTCCTGTTATGAACAGAACTGCGTGCCAGGTTCAAGGCTGGACAAGATGTAGTAATGATCTCAGAGAACTTCTTCCTGCCTAGCAGGGAGGAAAATACATAAACCCCAATTTTCCTCAATACTCCAAGAACCTATAATTTCCTCAGTATTTGTGCCCTTTCTGCCTCAGTAGATGACAACCCTTCCACGCCTTAGTTGACAATCTTCATGAGTTTCTCTTAGCTTCTCCCACAATGTATCACCTGGTCAGCCTCCCTCTAATGATCACCTTCTCCACACTTGGCTAGACTAGTTCTCAGATCAAGGACACAATGGCTGCCCAGGAACTATATTCTAAGCCTTTCTAGCTTTGCCTTTGCAAACCTGGTCATAGCCTTTGACAGCCCAGAGTCTTCTCATCTTGGTGAAGAGGACTTTGGTAAAGTCATGAATCAGTAGTTATTAATTAAGTGCCTTTTATATACCAGGCACTCTACTGGATTCTGGGGATACAAACACAAAGCATTAAATATTCCCTGCTTTCAAGGGACGGGGAAGACAAGGATAGATAGATAGATAGATATACAACATAAGTATAGCATAAAGGTAATAAATATAAATATATTCAAAGTATTTAAATACAAGGTAATTTCTGAAAGAAGGTACTTGCAGATGGGGGGCGGGGGAGATCAAGAAATGCTCTTTGCAGAAGATGGTGTCTGAACTCCATTTTAAAGAAAAGAAATAGAAACTATGAAGTAGAGGTAAAGGAGTGCATTCCAGGCATGGAGGATGGCTGGAACAAAGACAGTTGAAGTTGTGTCTGAAGTAATTTCTTTAGCAAAGATATCATAAGTATATGTAGTCCCAAAGATTTATTTAAGCACCTGCACCATTTTAATGTAGTGCTTTTGGTCTAAATATTGCCTTAAAATAGATATTTCCCTTTGAAAAGCCATGTAAACACATTTCCCATGTAGTCAATTACCGTGGAACCATATAGCATAATTGCTGACAAGAAACCCACTTCATATCATCTGTAGGCCTTTAGTATAAATAATAAGCAAGTCTTTTTAGCTGGAAATCCATTCACATATGAATAGGGTTTTTTTGCCTTTCTATCCCGAAAAGCTAGAATGATTGATCATCTTCTGTTTGTTATCTGCGGCATTTTTGCTGCCGTTTTTGGTTGTTGTTAGAAGAGCTGGACTTTTTCCGAAGATCTTGGTATCTGAGGCTTAATCTTATAAGAAAATCTTCAGCCAAGTCAGTTTTTTAATCTCTGTGTTAGTCATACTCCTGATTACATAAGGAACACTGTAGGAGCATTTCAAATACCATCAGCTCTTGGCACCAGAATAACAATGAGGACAAAGTATTAAAAACTATGTGTTCACAAAGGCAAACATGGGCAGGTTGTTACATAGAGAGATCATTTGATGATTTGCTACTGAATATATTTTTACATTAATTCAGCCCCTTTCTCAGACAACACACTGGAAGAAAGCATAATTTGAATTAATTATTTGCACATATGGTGTGTTCCTGATGTCAGCTAATGCTACATTAAGGACAGACATGCTGGGCACACATTAAATAATAGAGTAAATATTTGTATTGTTTATGATAAACTGATTCCTTCTGTGGGTATTTTCTTTGCTTTGGTAAACATTTCTTTTGCAGTCAGTATCTGTTGAGGTTTCACACAAAGCTTACATCTTACAAAGAGGGCTGTTTCCATTCTATAGTCTCTGGAGACCTCACACCCACTGTGATTTTTGGAGCTAAGTGAATATTTAGTAACACTTTAATATAATAACCTGATGATTATGGTCTATTACTGAATTCAATGCTATCCTATGGACTTGCTTTGTCCTAGCCTGGCTATTATAAGTACTTCTGTATCATTTTTGTCACAGCTCAATAGTAATTAAATACGTTATTTCCCCCCTCCAAACTATTACCAAATATTTATATTGAACAAATATGAATATTTGGTCCCAGCTTGTAAGATCTGATTGCATGAATACCGTCTATATAGATCAGGAAAGCTAGGGAACAATGCAGACTAATATGGTTTTTCTTTCTTGGAATTGGTCTTGTGGTCCTTAATTTCTATAAGGTTAGAAACACTGCTTGCTCATGTGTTAGATTTGCCTTTTTTATTTTTTTTTTTTGCTTTTTCCATTTGGCTTTCTGCAGGTTTTGTAGGCATAAGATAGTGTATGTAGGAAGGTAGAAATTGCATGCAGACAGGCTGTCCTGAAAGGAATGCAGTGCTGTAGGGGACTGTTAAGGAGGTCAGTGGAAAACACTGTAGGATTAAAAACTTTCTACCCAATTAAAGGTTTATCATTTGTATTGATCGAGGGAGTACCCACACCAGCCAAATTATAGATTTCTGAAGTACTGACTGATATTAAAACACAATAAAGTATGCTTAACAATTATTTAACAAATAATTTGCATTCTCTAGCCCTTAATTTCTTTATCTATAAAATGAAGGGGGTTGGACTTGATGGACCCTAAGCTCTTTTTTTACTCTAAATCTCTGGTCATACAAAGATACCCTTCAGAACTGTCCTGGAGCAATTGCCTTGTTCCCAGTTCCTAGTGATTGTTAGAATCATTTGGGATGAAGCTCCTCAATTTTTCTTTTTCATGTATTTTTATAAATGCTTGGTGCTTTCTGAATGCCTGACATTTTGGACAGACTTCTTGAAAGAAAGATGCCCTGCAGAGCATACTCTTCTGAGGCAACTTTGGATGACAAGTCACTTTCCTTCTGTGGGCCTCAGTTTCCTCAGTTTCAGAAATGACAGAGTTGTATTTTGTGATCTCTATCAATCCTTCTAGAGCAAAATTGATGATGATGTTTAACCAAGCATTTATTAAGCACCTACTATGTGCCAGTCACAGTGCTAGGTGCAGGGAATACAAGTATAAAACATAGTGAAATTGTTTTCATGATAGTTTCCATGTTAAACATATTTTGTTGCATTTTAATATAGTTAAGAGAGCTATAATTCTGATGGTGTGGCTTGGCCCCACAACTGACATACTTTGAATCCCCCTTATAACTAAATAGATGATCTTTGAGAGTTAATATGACCAAAAAAATTATTACTCAGGGGCCAAACTGGTGCTTTCCAAACATAGTATGGCTGGTAATAGACTACCATTTTTTTTTTTTTTTGGAGTGGGGAAGGCAGGGCAAATGAGGTTAAGTGACTTGGACAGTAAGTGTTAAGTGTCTGAGGCTGGATTTGAACTCAGGTCCTCCTGACTATAGGGCTGGTGCTCTATTCACTGTACCACCTAGCCAGCCCAATAGACTCCCTTCTTCATCTTATAATGAAAGCTTTTGTAACTTGGTGGGACCAGCAGAAATTCATACTCTGCTAGCCTAGTTTTAAGAATCCAAGGTCACCTTCATACCATGGAGAAACTTCCAAGTAGGACTTATTTTTGAATGTAATTCATTTATAACATAATCTGATTGGCTGCATGGTACAGTGCCTAGAGAGCTAGCCTCAGAGTCAGGAAGACCCAGGTTCAGGTCTTACTTCTGCCCCGGACTAGTTGTGGTGCCCTAAACAAGATATTCAGGAAGCTTCCTAAAATTAAGTTCCAGAGATATTACTAATCTACATTGATTTATGCTCATCAATCAATCAAAAAACATTTGTTAAGTATTTATTATATGGCAAGCACTGTGCTAAGTGCTGGGGATTTAGAGAAAAGGCAAAAACCCTGTGCCTGCCCTCTAAGAGCTCACATTCTATAGGAGGAAAAGCTAGGTACATATAAGCTACACACACAGTAAGGGGAAGTTGACCTTAGTGGGGGGATCTGGAAAGACCTCTTGAGGAAGGTACCATTTGAGGTAACTCTTAAAGGAAGTCAGAGATTCCAAGAGGTGGAGTTGAGAATTTCAGGGATGTGTGACAGCCATCACAAAGAAGAAGAGATGAGAGCTGGAGCACTGTGTGTGAGGAGTAGCACATAAGCCAGCCTGGCTGGATCATTGAGTGCGTGAAAAGGAATGATGTGTAATAAACCTGGAAAGCTAGGAAGGGAATAGGTTTTGAAGTGCTTGCAATGTAGAACACTGCTTTGGGCTGCTGTTCCCATTGGTGCTGAAAGCAAGATTCAGTCAAGACATAGAGAAGTGATCGCACTTGAGGATTTACCTAACTGTTCATAAACTTAGATCCCCAGGACTGGATGACGATTGGAGATGATCCCTTACTTCCAGCTCCCTCTTCCTACCTCCAAGCCCTTCACAAAGGTTCAGGTTCCAGCTTATGCTCACTTTCTCCATTTTTCTTCATCCATTCCGGCCCATACCCCTGCTCTTCCCCTGCAGTGGTTTAAGAATGGGCTTCAGAGGCTCAGTGTCAGCCATGGATTGCCTGGGTACTGGTCTTATTGGCACCATAGCCTGTTGTGGCTCAGGTGCAGTCTGCCTGGATGCTGGCTGTGTTGTCTAGGCATTAGTCTGGTCCTATCTCTTGTGGTGGTTCTATTAGGTTGCCTGGGTGTGGGCATGGGCTGCTTACATGCTATGCCTTCTGATTATTCTGGTTTGTTTCTACTTAGAACCTCTAAAGGTTTCTGGAGGCGTTCTTGCACAGTCCTAAACTGGTTAGAAGTACTTATAGCCTTTTCTCCATGGTTTTCTTTGTCAATATTCCTTCTAATGCATTCTTAGAACTTAACTAGGGGGTGTGTGTGTCTGGAATCTGGGCTCATCCAGGTCATATCATGCCACCATTTTCATCCCTTTCTCTTCTCGTGATAATTTAACATTCACTTATCTTTCAGACCTTCAATGACAGGTCTGAAATACTGAGTTGTGGGAATAACTCTTCACAGGAGCTGGAATCAGCTAATTCCATGCCAAGAAACTTCTTTCAAAGGCAAACAAAGCCACAGTATCAATTTTGAGGGTGGGCACTACAGGGGAGAGGTAGGTATTCCCTTTCTGGAGCCTTTAGTCACTGTTAACTCCCTCTGCATTCAGGGCTGTCTCCAATCATCCTTATCTATATCTAGCCATTTGACTCAGATGGCTTTGGAGGAGAAAGTGAGGCTGGTGACTCTGCACAGCCCTTCCTCACTTAAATCCAATTCATGGATTTCATTGCAAGTCATGGCATCAGCTTCCTGATGTCATGGTCCTCTTTGAGATCAAACAACAAAAATAAAGCATTGTTAACCAGAATATTACATCAACCAGAATAGCTCATTCCTTCACTATGCTGGCTATCAGAAAGTTTACTATAGTAATTTCAATGAGCTGATTTACCAACTATATATGATCATTCTGTAGAACAAGCCATTAAGAAAAAATACACATGATTCTGGGGATGCATGGAAAGGAGATATATAAATGCTTTAATTTAGAATTAAATACAGTTTGCAAGTGACTACTTCTTGGCTGTAAAATTTAGTCTGTGGGAAAGGTAAAGATGAATGATTTTGTCCTAAGGTTTCTAAGCATCTCTTTATCACCTGTAAGTTTGCTTTTTCCCAGCTCAGACTAGAGACTGAAATGAAAAGCACATCAGCCAAAAAAGGGTAACTTGTCTTTGACATGTCTGATCTAGAACCTTTCATTCCTGGCAGAAGTCCACCAGTGGGACAGGATGTAATGCATAGATAACATTGTCAGGAAGGCAGCATCCCCCCATTCGCCCAATGGTGTAAGTGTGAACAAGGGCAGGGGTGGAAGTGGGGATGGATGACAATATCTCTTGGCAATAAGACATCTAGATGTAGGGATTTAGAGAAATATTCTGTAACAGCAAAGCTGAATGAAGTATTTTATGTTGGATTCTTTTTTGCTATTAGAGTTTCATTATGACAGAGGAATAGTCTTCTGAATAAGGATCAGGCTCTGGCCTCATTTGCTTTTATTCCCTTTTTATTTATGGCTGTGGGAGCCATTCACTTGTCTGGCTTTGGTTATCTCTTCCAAAGAAGAGAAAAAATGTTTTGTTCTTTTTCTTCAAGTCTGATGCCTGTTTCTGAACCTCTTTAGGATTCTTGGGCTTCAGGTTATCAATGCTGGACTCTCCTGACTGATGGAGAAATCTTCACCCACTCAGTAAAAGTGAACAGATATCTTAATTTGGGATTAAAACTCAATGTCTTTTTCCTGTGTGGGTACTGGGTAAGGGAGCCTTCATTTTGGTAGTCTTTCATTGAGGTCATCAGACTTGCTTCATTCAGAAAGAACACAAGGTTTTAGGTCTGAATATATTTAATTTAGAAATATCTCAACAGTTAACAAGAAGGTGGGAATATTCAACTTTTGCACATATGCACAAAATATTTCATCATACTATTCTTGTGGACAAGATGAATAGATAAAAGCCAGGCCACTGTACCTTTAGGCAGTTTCAGATCTGGTTGTGAATAGATGGGCCCCCAAAGTGGTCTTTGTTTCCAAGTTAAGTTGAAAGGAGGTCAGCAGTAGAGCATCAAGGGAGTTGTGTGTGTTTGACACTGCTGTTGAACATTTCTCTCAATAACTTGAATAAAGCACATATGGCATCTTTAGCAACTTTGCAGATGACACAAAACTGTCATGTTGAATGACAGATTTAGGAGCTGGAAAGATCTGGACATGCCAGACCATGGGCCAGATTATAATAAGGAGAAATTCAATAGATGTAAATGTCTTAAACTTGGGTTCTAAAGAACAGCTTCACAAGTACAAGGAAAAAGAGCTAGAGATTTTTTTTTTCTTTCTGGAAGCCCAGTATGAATCAATCAAGAAGAATTTATTAAATGAATTGCCCTAGGCCTTGGGGATACAGATACAATGAATGAAACAATCCCTCCTCTCCAGGAGTTTACAATCTAATGAGGACAATTTGATTTGACAACCAAAAGAACTCATGTATTCTGTGACTGTATCAAGAAAGGCATCACTTTTAGGCTTAGGGAGGCTATGGTTTTGCTATAATCTGTTGTAGTGAGACCATATGTGGAATATTGTCTTTTGACCTAGGTGCCATATTGATAATCTATAGAGTGTCCAGGGGAGAGTGATCATTATGTCGAAAGGTTCTAAGATTATTCCATACATATGAAGATTGCTGGAAGGAATTAGCCTGGAGGAGTATATAGCCTTGGATTAATTAGCCTCAGAAGGAGTATATAATTGAAAATTATATATAATTGAAAAAATTGAAAAAAGTATTTAAAAGATGTTCATGGGAGGAGATATTCAAGTTGTTTTGTTTGTCTCCTGATAGCAGAACAAGGTAACTCTTGCAGAAGACGGATTTAGGGCTGGAGTAAAGAAAAATTTTCTGATGACTAGAGCAGGGGTGGGAAATCTATGGCCTCAAGGCCACATGTTGCCCTCTAGGTCCTCAAGTACATGTGAATCCAGTCAAAAGGCTGCACTTGAGGACCTAGAGGGCCACAGGTAGCCTCGAGGATTCAGATTCTCCACCTCTGGACTAGATAGACTGTATTTAATTCTAATTTTACAAGTGGAGTGGGTTACTACCCTTTGTCTGAGATTTGTGTGTGAAGAATGGATGACCACTGTATTGTAGAGGGGGTTATGACTCAGCTCTTGGTTGGATTGGATGCTTTTAAATGTTTCTTCCTATTGTGAGATACCAGTTTGGGAGAGAGTGATTCTGTGAGTACATATTTAATTTCTGTACTCTTAGTTGTCTCTGAACAATGTTTTGTAGGCAGTATTTCTTGCTCAATTGAGGTTGTGTATGGAAAAAAAAAGCACAGCTCCCTTAATTAGTGGCTACCTTGCTAAGAATTTAACAACTCAATTATGTCAGATGAACATCATTTGGAAAGTTTTAGGTATCCATGGGATCCACAAGGTTTTATGTGTCTCCTATAATGATCTTGTTTATATCTTTGAGATCCATAGAGGAAGAAAACAGATTTTTAAATCATGAAATTACTCTATACAATTTCTTTACCCTCACTTTACTTAACCAAATTACAGGATAATACCTTCCCAAATGGGGCCCCTGTGTGTAGTCATTCTGACAGATTTGAAACCAGATTCAGTACAAAGTCTCTCTTCTGGGGCTAGTGCGTATAAAAGACAATGTATTTATGGAGAACGTGCATGGAGCCCAAATACAGTATCTTCAGTATGCTGAGTTGAAGCCAATGGAGCTGGTGTGCTTACTAAAGCTAACACAATCTTAGGCTTCATTGGTAGAAATATGACATGTAGATCATAGGAAGTCATTGGACTTAGAACTTGAAAGGCCCTCAGAGATCACTTAGTTTAATCCTCCCATTTTTACGGAAGAAACAGACCCAGAGAGATTAATTACCTTGCATGAGGTCACAGAGTAAATAGTAGAGACACATTTAAAAGCCTAGCTTTTCTGACTCCAAATCTAGCACCCTTTTCCATTGGTTGTCCCTATGTACTTTTCCTTGGTCAGACTGAGTCTAGAGCAATGTGTTCAGTTCTGGACACCACATTTTAAAGTGAGATATTGACAAGCTGTGGGTGCATGTCTAGAGAAGGGCAATGAGGGAGGCAAGGGGACTGGAGACCATGTTTTAGGAGATATGGGAAGGCACAAAGAATTTGGGGGTTGGGTGGGTGGGGTGTATTTTTCCTGGAAAAAAGATTATAATAAAGGGAAAGGAAGATATTCTCAAGTTTTTCATCACTGTCATTTAGAAGAGAGAGATTTTTCTATGTTTTTCTAGAAGGCAAAACTAGGACCAAAAAAGATTTTTTGAATCTTAATTACAAAGAAATAATCTTGCCTCAAACTGAGAAGAAAAAAATCTTAAATTTAAATAAAATAAAATTGTTAAATTAACAAAAAAAATGAACAATTGGGACCATCCAACACTGGTAAAACATAGCCTTTCAAGATAATGAGATCATTGTTACTTGAAGGTATTCAGACAAGGACTGGATGACCACTTATGAGGAGGATTACTTTAACAGGAAGGACTACACTCAGTGGGATATTGGGTTAGATGATCTTTAAGATTCCTTTCCACTCTCAGCTGCTGTGAAGCAGGGAGAGATAAAAAATCGAGCAGAAAAAAAACGTGACAAAGCAGAGCCCTGGGAAGCGGCCAGTCTAGAATGCAGCTTTGTTCTGTGGGGTCATGTGCTTCATTTCTAGTGAAGACACCATGTAGCCTGCCTTGGAGCTACAGAACCAGAGGAACAATTTTTGAAAGACCATGCCATAGTGATCATATAGTACAAACTGTTATATAGTGATCATATAGTACAAAGCTGTTAGAACTGCTGCAAGGGGACACACTGATCACCAGAACTTTAGTTCTTTAGTGATTTGCAGTTTATAACAATCTGCCAAGATTGTTATAGGTGGCCTTAAGTATAATTCCCCTTTTACAGAGAGGGAAACTGAGACTGAGAGGCAAAATAATGAAGATTGTTGGAAGGAATTAGCCTAGAGTAGAAATGAGTCAATAATTGAAAGCTTCAAGTATTTAAAAGATGTTCCTGGGAGGAGATATTCAAGTTGTTTTGTTTGTCTCCAGAGGGTAGAACAAGGCACAATAGGTAACCTTTTCAGAGACAGATTTAGGGCTGGTATAAAGAAAAATTTCCCAATGACTAGAGGAGGGGTAGGGACCCTGTGGCCTCAAGGCCACATGTTGCCCTCTAGGTCCTCAAGTGCATGTGAATCCAGTCAAAAGGCTGCACTCGAGGACCTAGAGGGCCACAGGTGGCCTCGAGGAGGCAGATTCCCCACCTCTGGACTAGCTAGAGCTTTTTACAAGTGGAGTGGGCTAGGGTCACACAGCTAGCAAATTGGAACTTAGGTTTGAAACTAGGTTCTTTATGTTAGAACATGTTGCCTCTCATATCACACTACTACCATGTATAGTATTAAGAAAGAAAGAATTAAAAGTTTTATTTGTTTTAAATAGTGCCCTTAGAGTCAGTGAGTTGGGGTCAGAGGACCTGTCTCTCTTACCTTAATTCTTACCTTTATGACTTTGGGCAAGTCACTTAACCTCCACAGATAAAAAATGAGAGGGTTAGAATGGCTGGTCTCTGAGGCCATTTCTTTATTTATCTGTGTTTGTGGCTCTGAATTAGAGTGGGATCCAAGTTTACTTAAGCACTTATTAAGCAGTTGCTGGATGTAAGGCCCTGTGCACGATATTGAGTATATAAAGATAAGAAATGAGGCCCTACCCTCAGAAAGTGTACAATCTAATAGGCAAGATGAGATTGTTGTTGTTCAGTCATTTTCAGTCATGTCCGACTCTTTGCAATCCCATTTGGGGTTTTCTTGGTGAAGATACTGGAGTGATTTGCCATTTCCTTTTCCAGCTCATTTTACAGATGAGGAAACTGAGACAAATAGTGTTAAGTGACTTGCCCGGGGTCACACAGCTAGTGAGTCTGAGGTCAGATCTGAACTCAGGAAGATGAGTTCTGGACAAGGCCTGGCACTGATAACTATGAAACAAAGTTTAAGGTATTGGTAAGTGTACAGGAAAAGTTAGCTTGACGAGGAAAAGTCACTTGAAGAGGGTGACATTGCTTTTGGTGGGGGGCGGGAGAAGGTGGATAGAAGTGTAAGCTCAGGAAAGGCTTCATGTGGTATTTCCATTAGGCCTTTAAAAAAGAGAAGGATTTCAACAGGTTCATTCATACACCAGTATGTACAAGGTACAGTGCTAGGCACAATAGCTACAGAGAAAAATGGAACAATTCTTACTCTCAAGGAGGGAAGCAGCTTGTAAACAGATCACCGGATCATACAGTTAGAGCTGGCCTAAAGAGCCTGAGATACAATCTGCTCCTATTCCCTTATTTTGCATGAGTCATGAGGCACAAAGAGGTTCATATAGCTAAGTGTCTGAGGCAGAATTTGAACTCAGGTCTTCACGATTGCCTGTCCAGCACTCTTTCCACTACTCCAAGATACGTCAATACAAAATATATTAAAAAGTAAATACAGATTAATTTTCTGAGTTAAGTTCACTGGCATCTGGGGGGATCAGGAGATAGCACTTGAGTTGAACCTTGAAAGAAGTCAAAGTATTCAAGGAAGAGGTTAGAGAGTGCATTCCTGACGTGAGTGACGATCTTTACAAAGGCAGAGATAGGTGATGATATGTCACATATGGGAAACAAGTAGACAAGTTTGTCCCTAATGCTGTTGGCATGAAAGAGAAATGTTCAGTAACTTGGAAAGGAACAGAAATGTGGAACAGAAAAGTTGATCTTTTATCCTAGAGGCAAGAGGGAGCCATTGAAGCTTCTTGAGCAGGGCATCCATGAGCCTAGCCTCCTTGTAGCCATGTGGATGATGGATAGGATGAGAGAGAGAGAAAGAGAGAGAGAGAGAGAGAGAGAGAGAGAGAGAGAGAGAGAGAGAGAGAGAGAGAGAGAGAGTCCAGTCAGGGAACTCAATTAGAAAGCTTATTGCAATCATAAGAGGTGATGAGGTCCAGAAATAGGATGGTGACCCTATGACTGGAGAGGAGATGGAGAGATGATGTAGAGGTAGAGATTTGGCAAAGTATTGGTTATGGGAGCTGAGGACAGGAAGTCAAGGATGACTGAGATTGTGAACCTGGGTAGCTATAAGGATGGTGGTGTCCTTGACAGAAGTAGGGAAGTTAGGAAGACATACATACACATACATGCACACTTGTGTGTCTATGTATGTGAAGTTATATGTGTGTATATGTGAAGACAGAGGGAAAAGATAATGATCTGCTTTAGATGTGTTGAGTTTGAGATACAAGCTTGTGTCCTATATGCATCGTGGAATAACTTGAAAAATATCCTTGACCAAAGAACATGACATATTATGCAGGGATCTGCTTATAACTGTGAAACAGTTTATTCACTTAAGTCAAACCCTCGGCTGTTCTCAGAACTGACATTGTAAATGCTGACAGAGAAGAGGGTGGCCTTCTGATGTCAACTATAGAATTCATACCTACTTGTGAAATTCATTATTTCTCATACAGAATTAGTAAGAAACTAAAGAGACTTGACATTTAAACAAAACTGTTGTGAGTTACCTGCATACTTGTAAACATGATCCTGATAATACTACTAACAAAGAATAATATTTCCTACCCAGCATGCCAGTGCTAGGGTTTGGGGAGGGGTGATTCTCTCTACCTTCTCTCCAGCCTAGCCTTGCCTGTCTTTTCTGTCCTGATGGTCATCTATGGAGTTTGGTCGGGAAGGTGCTCAGCATGCCCCTTGACTAATAGGGTAGAGATTCTGCTGTGACTCATAAGCTATAGAAAGGATGATTGACAAGGCTTTTAAAACTTTGCTTGGCTCCCACTTCCCATTCCATCAGTCAGAAATTGTAAGAGTGAGCAGTTTCTGTTTGCAAAATGAGGGAAGACACTAAGGTCATGACAAATGTAACCATTTGTGAGCCCCTTCTGTTGTCTTTGGGGAGTTGGTATTTCGAGTTGGTCTGTGGAAAAAATGCAGCCGTCACTTTTCACTTGGGGAGAATTGGCTAGAGAATTTAGTCTTCTGTCTAAACACTTTCTTTTCCATTTTGGTTTAACCCTATATTATTTGTTTATGGAAATTTCTGACATAGAAAACCAATAAGGAATTTTATAGATATTAAAAGCATTATATATTATATTGTAGACATATTTATATGAACATTATATTATAAATTTTATTTTACAGATATTAAAAGATTGTCTTTTCATAAAATGTCAGTATATTTATTTCCTACTACTACCCTAGTAATACTTTCTTAGACTTCACTTGTAAGACTACTTGCTCTTTCCTACCATATAAAACATTTCATCTCTTCCCTGCACTTGTTCCACCTCTGCCTCTTGGAATGCTTACCTTCTTTTAAGACTCAACTAAAGTTCCCACCTCATTTAGAAGACCTTTCTTGACCTCCTCAATTGTATATTCTCTCCTCCCATAATTACTTTATCTTATGTTGGATAGATGTCTTGTTTATTAATTTGCATGTTGTATGCTTTTAGCTCCCTGAGGGCAGGGCCATTTTATCACTATTTATTTAGCCTTGTTCCCCATGCATAGTAGGTATTTAATAAATACTTGTTAAATTGAACTGGATATCCCTCAGTCTTCCCAGTTGAGGCTTTCATCTCTGCCTCTTGCTTATACCAAGAATTTCTTTTTTGTTTTCCTTGCTTCTAGTCTCACCCCTTTCCACTATATCCTTTACACAGCTTTAATATAAATTTTCAATTGTATAGGTAGGGCCATGGCACTCTAAGTACCCCTCCAAACCCTCTATGAATGAAGTTAGGAGCTCTAAAGCTCAGAATATGCTAACATTGAGAAGGAATACTTGGGACAACCAGCCAATAAATCATTTATTAAACCTTATTAAGCTTCTACTATGTGCCAGGCACTACGCTAAGCACTGGGGATACAAAAAGAGGCAAAAGACAGTCCCTGCTTCTGTTGATTATGTGTATGTGTATTTGTGTGCACATCCCTTGCTTTAAGTAATATCCAGGGGAAAAAAGAATGTCATGTAAGGAGTAGAATCATTCTGGGGGAAAGTAAGATGATGATAATGTTAGGGAGAGTTGGCAGAACTACTGAACTCTTTGCTTCATTTGCCAAAGATGATAACCTTTTGACTAGAAAGGACAGGACATAAATGTGAATTGAAACCTAAGATAAGTAGGGTGGTGGGAAGAAAGCACCTCCCTCTGCCCTTGGTAAGTTCAAGTCATCAGACCTATGCAGACTACAGTCTGGAGTACAGAAAGAAGCAGGCTTTTGTTATCACTGATAACAGTAATCATTGATTACTGAGAGATTATGGAGAAGAGAGAAGGGACAGCAGGACTGGGGAATGTCAAGATTTTCAAAATAGGGAAGAGAGTACAATCTGTAAATCAGAGGTCACTGATAATAACTTTTGTTCCTGGCAAAATTTTAAAATGTCTTATTAAAATGATAATTAGTGAACCTTTAGTAAGGGAAATGTTGATCACAGAGGGCCAAATCTGGAGGTTTTAACTGACTTGAGCTCAATCTTGAGTCAATAGTGTGTTGTAGCAGCCAAACCCTAATGTCATTTAGAGTACATTAAGAGAAGCCTCTTGTCCAGGATGTAAGAAAGGATGGTCCTGCTCTACTGTGTCCTGGTTAGGGCACTTCTAGAGCAGTCTGGCTAGTTTTGGAGGCCACATTTAAAAAAATAAAATTCTATTATTTTTTTCAGTGAATAAAAATCAGTTTTTTTTTCCCTCCCATTCTTCCCTATTGGGTGGGAAACCCCTTGTAAAGAAATATACAGTCAAGCAAAATGAATTTCCACATTCTCTGTATCTGAAATATATATTGTGTCATTTTATACCCTGGGTCAGGAATTAGGTAGTATGCTTCAGCGTCCATCTTCTGGGATTATGCTTGGCCATTACATTGATCAGAGTTAATTGAGTCTTTCAAAGTTGTTTGTTTTACAGTTGTTATTTCACAAATTGTATTTTTCTGCTTGTTTCGTTCTAAAGCAGTTCATACAAGCCTTTCCAGGTTCCTTGATAATCTGGAGATAATACAGAGAAATGTGGCCAGGATGGTGAAAGATCTTTAGACCATTGTTCATGATGATTGTTTGTAGGACGTGGGAGTGTTTAGTGTGGAAAAGAACACTTCTGTGTGTCAAGTAGATATGGGAAGTGACATGATATCTGTATTCAAGTATTTGAAGGACTTGTAGGAAAGGAAAGACATTTCTTTTTCTTTGCCTCCTCAGGTAGAACTAGGAAGAATGCACGGAAGTTTCAGAAAGGCAGATATAGGTTTGAGTGGACTTATCCAAAAGGAGAATGGGTACCCTTGGACAAATAATAGATGGTTTCCTTTAAGGTCTCCAGAGAAAGGCTTGATGACTACCTGTTGAGCATATTGCTTAAAGGATTTTCATTCAGGTAGATTTTCATTCAGACAGCCCCTATACACTTTGCCTGTTATTTCGGATCTTCCATAGTCAAGCTCTACCTTTACAGACTTATTTCTCATTATTTCCCTTTATATAATATATCCCAGCCAAACTAGAATATTATCTATTTAGTTGTTCCCTACATGTGATATGCCATCTCCTGCTCTCTATCCATTTTCATAGGCTGTCCACCATGCCTAGAATGCACTCCCTACTCAGCACTACCCTGTACAATCCTTAATTTCTTTTAAGACCTAGGTTAGGCGTTTTCTCTCCATGAAGTATGGCCAGTTGTTAATACTTTTTCCCTGCCCCAATTCTCTTAAAGCACTCTGTCTAGCTTTTACCTTTGTTCCTGTCAGATGTTACCATTTATTATACTTATTTGTATAATAAAATGTAATCTCCTTGAGGTCAGGATTTGTATCTTTTTTCATTCATATATCACCAGTGTTATTTACATGAACCCTGCATATAATGAGCATTTAATAAATGCTTATTGAATTTAATAGTAAAACAGAATAATGAGAAATGTGGCAAATGACTGCAGAAGCCACACATCCCATTGCCTAGGCTTCAGAGACCTTGGAATTTGTTTTGAAGCTGAATTTTCTTCAGTGAAAATCTCTATGTCATTAATGTCCAAAAAATTGTCCCTTGTTTCTTAGGTCAAGAGTTTCCTTAATGGCTGTGAGTATCAGGAGCATCCAGCTGCTGTTTTCATTATCTACCTCTGAAACAGGTAAATAATGAAAGTGCTGAAACATTTCCTACCAAGTTCCAAAGCTTTGGTCCTAGGGCATTTCAAAGGATTCCAAATCATGGGCCTAGAATATTTGGAGTTGCAGAGTATTAGGAAAAAAAACACACCCTCCATCAAGCCCCAGGATTCAGGAATCAAAAGCGTCAGTGGCTTAGTTTTCAGCTACAGAAAACAAGAAAATTGACTCTTTTTTCAACTTTTGCTTATGCTGATTCAGTTGATAAAACATTGATGAAGATGGGAGCCCATTATTCCTGACTCTCCCCTAGCCCACACAGGAGTAAACAGATGGATTGGCTCTTCTCTGCATCACCACTTCCTTTCAGTCCCCCTATGTCTGTTTGCTTCCCCAGATTGCTAATCAGCTATGCTTTGTGACTTGCAGAATAAGCACCTACTTTGTTAGTAAAGAAATCAGGTTGGTATTTAAGGGGAAATGGGAATTTAAAAAAAATGATTGATTATTTTAAAGGGTCACTTGGGACTAGCTTATGGATCTTACTGCATTGGACAGACATTAGTTCAATTGTTGGCAATACCCGTTGGATTAGGAGGATATAGTGGTACTCACTTGCAATCTGAGATTGCATGCCAGACATTAAGTAGCCCTATGAATTTTATAGAGAGGACATAGTAAGATCAGTTAATGAACCTCTGTCTACTCTTCTATGGAAGAAAAGATTTTTAAAATTCATAGAATCATAGATCTGGAAGGACCTCAAGAGATCATTCACCAAGCATGGGGTGAGCATCACACACTAAGTATTAAGTACTACGATAGTCTAAGATATCTCATTATCTTTGAGGTGCTTATAGTCTAGCTGGGGAGACAAATACATACAAAAACAGAGAACATCCAGAAGCCCAAGAAGTCTTCACCTGCACCTCAGAGCATCCTTCTCTTCCTTTCAGATGGATCCCAAGTACCACCTTCTTTGGGACTCCTCTTAACTGGTAGGGCCCTCCCTCCTGAAGGACCTTGGGTTTAAACTATTTTGTATTTATTCTCTTTATATATAATCTCTATGTAATTAGAATGATACCTGTTTTCTCTTTCCCCTCTCACCATTAGAATGTGAGCTTCTTGTGAGCATTTGTATTTGTGCCTCTAGTGCCTAGCAAAATGCCTGGCACACAGTTGGGGCTTGATAAATGCTTGTTGATTGATTAATACAGAAATAATACACAGACCTCTCAAGAGAAGCTAAAGACCACAAGACTAGAGATTTTTAGAGTTGAAAGGGAACTAAGGGCTTATCTGCAGTAGCCCAGCCTCATTTTATCCATGAGGACCCTGAGGTCCAGATAGACGGCAGCAGAGGAAAATAAAAGCTGCCATGTTGTGTCAACCTATGGGTCCTTCAAGTTCAATATCCCACTTCTTCTTCCTTTTTTCCTTTTGGAGGGGAGAAGACAGGGCAATTGGGGTTAAGTGACTTGCCCAAGGTCACGTGGTTAGTAAATGTGTCAAGAATCTGAGGCTGGATATGAACTCATGTCTTCCTGACTCCAGGGCTGGTGCTCTATTCACTGTGCCATCTAGCCGCCCCCCAATATCCTACTTCTAATAGTTGTACTGAAGGATATTGGAAGGAGGCTATTGTATTTGCATGCCATGAAACCACCCTCTAAATGAGGGATTTACCCTGAACTGTCATCAGTACTATAATTCCAAAGTATCTCTGATTTCAGCTGTCTAGGGTACTCCTTCAACTAACACAGATGGCTAGCTTCCTTTGACTTGGTAGATCGCTTCTAGGGAGTCAGTTGCCTGAGGCATATAGAGGTTGAGGATCATGTCTAGAGGCGCACAGCTAGTAAGGGTCAGAGGTGGTATTTGAATTCTGGTCTTTCTGGCTATAAGCCCATCAGACTATCCACTACTTTATTCTGCCTATCTTTAAACATATTTAAATAATTAAAAATTCATTTCAAATAGCTGGTGATCATTTTACATATTGGTTTCCTTCACAGTAACACATATTCTCTCTCTCTCTCTCTCTCTCTCTCTCTCTCTCTCTCTCTCTCTCTCTCTCTGTCTCTCTCTGTCTCTCTCTGTCTCTGTCTCTCTCTGTCTCTCTGTCTCTCTCTCTGTGTCTCTCTGTCTCTCTCTCTCTGTCTCTGTCTCTCTCTCTCTGTCTCTGTCTCTCTCTGTCTCTCTCTCTCTCTCTCACACACACACACACACACACACACACTTGAACATACCCTTCTTCCAAAACCTGTCCCTGCTTGGAAAAGGAAAATGCATCAAGTGAATCTCAAATTGGATATTTACTAAAGTGGAAAATTAAAGTATTTATGAATTTTGTGTTTCTCTAATTCTGTATCACTCACTAGCCACTGTTAAGAGTGAAATTGATGAACTTTTCAGTTCTATGTCTTCCAGAGAAAGAACAAGCAGGTGAATGAGAAATGATGTGGGGAGTGTATTAATTAAGTAGTAAGACAGGGAATTTGTGGGATTTGAAGCATGTTGGAATTACTAATGGGACTAGAAATGGAGAGAGAATTGGAAGAAAACCAAGCTGGGGAGGGAGGGCAGTTTGGAAAGATTTTTTAAAAAGAAAAATGGGAGGAGCATTAGCAAGTAGAATGGGACAGACACGTGAAAAGGAAATTGAGATGATGGACCCACGCATGTTCTGGACTACTTCGTTAATTGCTTTTGCTAGTGCAGTGGTGGCTGGGTACTCAAGGCTGTGGTATTCAGATACAGATTCTCCCAGGACTTTATCATCAGTGTTTACAGATGCTAGGACTGCTTGGTGGCAAAGACCTTGGGGAACTGATGTGCACACACACACACTCAATCTTGTCAACTGGGGGTGTCTACCTTTGTGTGCTTCCTTAATCTTCCATTAAGTTCAGGTTCACCAATAGGAAGTTCTTTGGTATTCTCTAACTCATACTATTACTCCCTTTATCAACTGTAACCTGATAACAAAGAGAGGACTTTCTAAATATGCCACCCATTGGCAATGTCAAAATAATATTCAGGTTACTCCCTTATATAGCTCAGAGCTCACTGGATCATAGATTTAGAACTGGAAGGGCCATTTAGTTCAACCTTGTCATTTTATAAGTTAAGAAACTGAGGTCCAGAGAGGTGAGGTTACCTGTTCAAGGTCACACAGGTAGTAAGTAAAAGAGTATTTGAACCCAAATATGCTCACCCAAAATCCAACAATATTTCCACTGTGATTCTGTTGGTCATAGGTTCATAAAAATTTCGAATTCCAAGGGACCTTTAGAGATCATTGAATTCAGCTCCCTTATTTTATTGGTGAAGAAACGAAGGCCCAGAAATGTGAACTGACTTGCCTAAGGTCATCTAATTAGTTACTAGCAGAGTTAAGATCTGAACCAGGTCTTTTGACTCCAAGCCCAGCAGTCTTTGCACTGACTAGACCACACCGAGAAATTAATAACTTGGAAAGCTCTGTGAAAGACTTGGTGGTACCATGATCTCCCTGTTCAGAGCCTATGGACTGTATTGTTTGGGATAAAGAGTTATGAAGCAGTTGGGCAGGGGTGGGGGAGAGAAGAATAGAGGGGGTGGTCAGAGAAGAGATTGTGGGCAGATAATTGTAAACATGACATGAGTAGTGCAGAGGAGGTAGAAGAAGAGGAAGGACCGTGAGAGTCCCTGGGTTCAAATTAATTGGATCTTGAGGGTGTTCTCCCATTTGAGGGACTGTTCTGACCACTACTGTGTTGCAGAATGGATCATTTTATTTAGAGCTGCAAGAGACCTGAGAGACCATCTATTCTAACAGTAAACAAGAAGAAAAAATGATTGTCATCTCTCCATTAGTCCTATGGTAATTAATCCATGAGTTTACATCATCTGTCTGGGACTTTCCTCTGTTAGTCCCAGGAAAATCTAAGTTAGATGCAGACGCAGGAAAAAGTCCAAGACGGGGTGGGGGCTGGGTGTGTGTGTGCAAATCCTTCTCCATTTTAAATGCTACCTTTGCACTTGGTCCATCCTTCTTATCCTGGGCCATGAGGAATGCCAGCATGGAGAACACAGTCTGCTTGATTAAGAAACCAAGCGCGTTTGCATAGATGGAGGAGAAGCTTTTGAAGTTCATCAGCGAGGATTTTGGAGGGGTGCTTACCTCCCTCCCCTGCTGCTCCCGGCTTGCCTTTCCCCAGGCCTTCTTTCTTCATGTCTGCAATTGACCTTGTTCCTTTTCTTCATTCTCTCATCAGACTATGACAGCCGCAGTGCAGAGGGAACAAAATAAGTGGCACCTTGTAATATGCCTGAAGGGAAGTCTGCTCTGAGAACCCACACTTGGGGTGATGCTAACAGACTCAACTGGACGGCAGGGACGAACGAAGCTCCAATTTGCAATATGTAGATGATAGGCTAGACCATATACTTTAGAATGGAATTTATTTTATTCTCATTGCATGACTAGTACACGTTAGTGCTACACATGCATATAGTACATTTATGTTGGTCATCATGAAAAAGAGATGGCACAGTTGCATTTGATCTGGCAAGTTGCTATCCCAGTTTCTTACAGTTTGCATTTTATTTTATTTTACTTTTTGCTTTTTTGGAGGGGGGAAGGCTGGGCAATTGGGATTAAATGACTTGCCCAAGGTCACACAACTAGTGTCAAGTGTCTGAGGCTGGATTTGAAGTTGGGTCCTCCTGACTCCAGGGCCGGTGCTCTATTTGCTCTGCCACCAAGCTGCACCTAATTTATTTTTTTAAAACAAGTTTTGACCAGTTTATTTAAGAATACTTTTCCACAGTTTACTTTTTGCTGATCTGTTCCAGCATGCTTCTGATGATATCAGAATCACCTGGATCAATGATAGCCAGTGTACACACTCTGTAGTACCTCATTGCTGTTGTATGCTAATCAATGTGCAGGCCTGGGAACTCAGTAGGTGTTTCTTGGAATACACCTATTCAAGCTTTTCCCTTAAAATTGCTAAGCCATGATGTGATATTCTTTATATTTGAAAAACTTTCAGAAGGTTTAGGCTACTTTTCCTTTTTTTTTGTCATAAGACTGACTCTTAGCATGAATTTTTCTTGGGATTTTGTCATGTTCTTTAATCTTTTTAATAACACTGGTCACCCAATATAAAAATCCTTGGATCTTCCAGAAGGTCATTACTCAGATCATAGAGGTAAATCTGTGGTTCTAGTCCTCATGATTTGCTTTCACCCCTGCTATGAATCCAACTCTCCACATCTTGTATTTAAAAGGAAAACAGGAAAATCAAAAGAAGGCAGAGAAGACCAAGCAACAAATGGTACCCAAGATCGGCGTGTTTGTGTGTGTGTGCGCGCGCGCGAGAGTGTGCATGTGTGTTCGTGGATGCACAAGGGTTTGTACAAATGTATAATGATGTTTGCCTAAAGTATTTAATGGACAGGAACTCCTCTGTTGGGGTTCTGAATGAAGCCAATCCCTTCTGTTCCAAATTTATTTTTTGTTGTATATTTAGTTTTTGCCATTCTTACTGCTGTGAAGAAATTCTGCTGTCATGGCATATGATACTGTTATAAGTGGAAGAAAATCGCATAAAATTGTATGGGTGATATTAATTTAGTCACCTAGGGCTTAATAGTGATTTTATGGTCATTTAAAAAAAGTTTTGTAGCCATAATGTTTTATCTATCTTTATGGTCTCTTATGCTGTGTTTAATCAGTGTAATTATGGCAGAGGATAATTAAATATAATACTACTCAGTTCTTAAGATTTTAATGCTGTTATTACTAGTTTAACTACAAAAATGTATAAAACAGAGGCCACTGCAAAGCTCATGCTAAACATCCAGGAAGTGTCTTCAGTAAACAGCTTAAATAATGGGTATCAAGTTGATGGTGGTGATGATTGGGTTTTTGGCCAGTATATTTATATGTCATTTCATTTATTTGTCCATTTGTAATTGAGAAGATCATGTATAGGTTAAGTGGTAGGACTTTCCCATGCATAAAAGACAAGACTTCCCCTAGTTTAGAGTATCTTAGATGATGTCAACCCACTTCTATTCCTGTAAAGTCTATACATGTTTGTGATTTTTCCTTCCATACATAAGAATATTGAAACATTTTCTATAAACTTAATTTATATTCTATGTAATTTTGAAAGGAATTGAATTATTTCCCCTACCATAGTGCTTTTAGAGATCTGTCTGGCTTTGGAGAAGTTGACATCAGGTCTCCATTTGCAATTTGCCTCTTAACTGGAGAGTGGAAGCAATAGCTATTTTCTTAGGGTAGCCTATGTTATTTTCCTGGAACGTTACTATACTACAGTCCTCAGCAAATCTGTGATCTCATCGAGGCTTATATTCCTTCCAATGATACAGTCACAGCCCACCCATTCTCTCCCACTGTTCCATTCACCTCAAGTTCATGAATTCCCATAGACTTAACCGCAGGGAGTCCACTCAGCTTGGCAGGGTCCTTTCCCACTTCCTAGCATTGCAGGCATTCCAGTGTGGTGCATGGGCTGTCCTTCAGCTTTTCTCTCACTTTCTTTATGTGCCTGGCCTGTCTTTATTTCTGGTAGTACCTTTTTATGATGACATCTTTTGTATCACTTCTCCAGGGTAATTCCTCATTGTAAAGTGTTGTAGGCTACTCACACCTGCCCTTTGAGTAGTCTTTAAATTGAGTTCTCTGGAGACTAGATTTTCCAGGACTCCCAGTCATATATATGGTCATTGGAAGGAAATGTGTTTGGAAGAGAAGCTTGGGGTTATTAAAAAAGCCAATCTCAAAGGCAGTGCAGCCTACTGTCCTCCCATTCAGTTCTGGGCCCAGCTTCTTGTCCTTTTGTAGGCAATCTCAGATAGACCTGCCGATGAGTGAGCTCTACAGTCTGCAGAATGGCCTCTACAATATATATTTTTTACCCATTTGACTTTTTCTTATGTGAATAATTAGAACCAACTTTCCATAATTAAATACATATACATACAGGTACATATAGAGCATAAAGGATCGAGACAGAAGATCCCCGAGATTAAAATTGGAATGGATTTTATTGCTGCGGGACTATTGAGGTTACATACCCAAATCAGACAGTGAGCTGGCATGGACAGTGTGCCGGTTTTTAAAGAGATTTGATAGCCAGGTTACGTAAGCCAAAACTGCAAGCAGTTATTGGTCAGTGCATATTTGAATTTCCCACATGCGAGATGTTTACCCTAGGCTGAGGGACATGAAGCCTAGGATGGGGTGATCAGGAGGGGGGAGGGAATGGGGGATGGAGACATATCTGGGTCAGGTGATCAGGAGGAGAGCAGGTGATGGGGGAGTATGTAGAAATCTCTGGCCGGATTTTTACACTAGGCTGAAATTCTTGCTCACTGATCAGTCGGGGGAGGGAAGGGTGAAGTTGTGCTCAACAGTACACACATGTGTGTGTGTGTGTGTGTGTGTGTGTGTGTGTATGTATATGTATGTGTGTGTATATAAGTGAATATTATATTTTCAATATGTATATCTGAGGCAGCATGACATAGAATATTGGTTTCAAACTCAAATAGAAATAGTGGCTACTAAACCTTATAGAAGGATCCCTGCTGGCTATATATTGATTCAGAATATCTCATTCTCTATGTTCTATTGTATTTTTATTTAATTTTTGAAATATTTCCCAATTGCATTTTATTTATTTATTTATTTTTTGGTTTTATTCTTTTTGGAGGCAGTTGGAGTTAAATGACTTGACTAGGGTCACACACCTAGTCTGAGGATGGATTTGAACTCAGGTCCTCCTGACTTCAGGGATGATGCTTTATCCACTGCCCAACCTAGCTACTCTGCCCAATTGCATTTTAATCTAGTTGGGTGGGGCAGGAGTCTGAAGGTTGCCTGTTGGAGCCCTCTGGTGAAGTGAATAAAGAGCTGGTCTAGAAATCTAAAAGAATTCATTCTTCAGTATCAAGAAGTCACTTAAAATCTCCAGATTGCAAGTTATAGAGAAGGTATTGACTAGCTTTGGTAAAAGGAATTTCATTACTTAAGAGTTGCCTACATACATAAATAACAGGCCCAGTCCCTATTCAATCTCAATCCCTATATATTTTGCAAATAAACAGAAAAAGTTTTCAGCTCTAGACTTTTTCATTCATAGCATTCCAGTAGGAAATACACAAAATTCAACTTGACACTTTCATGCACTTTTAAAGGGACAGGAAGGAATTTACTCATGAATAGTGTTTGCTACTCTCAGGGCAGAGATCCTATGTGGAGTTCAGGTCATTTCCTCTAGATATATTATTCTTGGCAGATGACATTGTACTTACTGATTGCAAAAAACTCCAGTAACCACTGAGCCCCCTAAATGAGATCATTGATCATGCAAAAGAGTTTGGCTTAACTATCCACATAGGAAAAAACAAATAGATAAAGAATGCTCATTGCCCAGAGTAATATATGTGGTTGGATGAACAGCCTATGGGACACTTTAACTAGTGTATGAGTCTTGGACAGACATTACAAGTGGATAATGAATTGGGTCCAGAGCTGAAGAGGAAGTGGAAAGTGGGTTGGCTAACCTTTGGGAAGTTGTTCAATTCATTTAAGCCCCCCAATTCCCTCCCTCCCAAAAACAACTTTTCCCTGAAACAAAGGCTCCACCTTTTAATATCAGGACTCTTCTGATGATGTTGTATGCTGCTGGGTCATGGAGTACTTAGAGTCTCTGAAGAATTAAAGTGAAAGGTCATCAAAAAAGCAGTAGAGTGGGGTGTGGTGAGCGTGGGTAGTCTGTGACAACAAGCAAGGATTACAAAGGAACCACAGCATAAAGGATATCGTCAAAGAAAAAGCATGAGAAGTATTGGAATAGATGGGCTGGTCATATGGCGAGGGGGAGGGATGATGGATGGATGACCTTTGTCCATGTGATATTAAAAATACATCAAGGAGGGTGGCGCAGTGAAAAGAGCACCAGCCCCGAAGTCAGGAGGACCTGAATTCAAATCTGGCCTCATACACTTAACACAAAAACTAGCCATATGACCTTGGGGCAAGTCGCTTAAGCCCAATTGCCCTCCAAAAAGCAAAACAACAACAACAACAACAACAAAACCCCAAACAAACAAACAAAAAAAACATCAAGGAAAGTCTCTCAAGTCTCTTGGGTAGATTCTCTGGTGAAGGTAGATCATAGTCCCACAGAATGGGATAAGCATGAATGGGTTGGGCTCTGTATCTCGGGGGAGAAAGGACCTATATTGATGAGATCACAAATCCATTTGTGTGTATTTGAGTACTTAGTATCACTATTTAAAAAAAACTCTTTCAATATCTTTTGCTTTCACATCACCTATGTCTCTTAATGTAATCCTCCCTTTCCCCTTCCCTGAGAATCATCTTTTGTACTGAAGAATAAAAGAGGAGAAACAAAATGGAGCAAAACTAAGTAACTCATCAAATGAATTTCTGACATTATATGTAGTATTCCATATCTCTAGTCCCTCTAAGAGAAGGGGGGAAAATGCCTTCTTATCTCTCTTCTTTATGACCAAGTATAGTCGCTATAATTTCACAGTTTTCAGTTTTAATTTTTTTTTTTTACTGTTATTCTTAAGAGTCACAATGCTGTAGTCTCTGGGTATACTGTTTTTGGGATCTGCTTTTTTCACATTGTATTATTTCAGAGAGAGAATTATTTTTAATGTAGATGCAGTCTTAAACAAGCTGTTATGTGAAGGGAGGCAACATTTGCTTGGGAGGCAGCTTGGTGCAGTAGAGTATTATGGACTTAGGAGTAAGAAGATCTGTGCCTGCCTCTGGCTGACATTAATTTGTGATGTGATTAGAGGCAGCATGGGAGTGCTGGCAGACTGGGAGTTAGGAGATGTGGATTCTAGTCCCAACTCTGCCTTGAATTATAAATGTCAGAGGGATCAAATTCTCAGCCTGAGGCCAGCAAAACTCCTGAGTGTGGGCTGAATCAGATTGAGATGTAACTGGGAAATGTTTACCAGACTAAATAAAAAATATAATACGACGTAGATAATGCTGGTTTGTGGTTTTCTAAGTCAATATGCCACCTGCAGGGATCCTTTCCTGTTTGAGCTTAACAGAACTGATGTGTGTTGCGTGATTTTGTCAGGCAATCTCCTTAAGCCTCAATTTTCTTATCTGTAAAATGAGTGCACTTCTTAAACTTTTTCTACTCCAAATTCCTTTTCACATTTTGACAGCATTTGGTGGTGTTATGCATAGTGCAAAGTGTTTTTGTGCTTTGTGTTTAGATCCAAGGCCACAGTGAAGTTGCATGATGCAACATGGGCATGCAACACAATGCAACAGAAACACCTTGGATTCATTATCCATTTGATTTTTAATTCATTTTTGGTTTTTGTATATTCAGAAACCTTTTACTGTTGCCAAATTTTTAAGTTTAGGAAGCACTGTAAGGTGAGAATACTGGACCTAGTTAGGAAGATCTGAGTTCAAATCCAACTTCTATTCTGCCAAAGCTTGCAAAATGGAGATGATAATAATAACACTCATTTCCTAGGGTCATTTTGAAGATTAATGAGATAATATTTGGAAAGCCTTTGTAGACCTTAAAAGACTGTATAGAGGCTAGCCATTATCAAAAGAAATTCTAGATTCCAATCTGAGCAACTTGAAACTGATTTACAGAGAAATCTAAAGCAACATATTGGTGATGATTGGGAATTTCTCAAATGCTACCAAGTATCTTCCTTTTTCATTCCTCATACATGACCACACAGTCCACTCAATTCTCATGCTGGTTAACGAACTGACTCAAGACAATAGAATCAAACAAGTGATTTCAGGACCTTAGAAATAACCTGGTGTCCTATATCATAATAAGGTTTCATTTTTTCTGGGTCAATAAAAACATATTCTAAACAATTATGCACTCCTATTATCTTATAATGGTATATACTCATGATGGTCAGTTGTATCGAGGAATACATTTGACTCTATTTTGATAATATATCACTAGTTATAATTCCTGAGTATAACCAACCCAAAAAGGGGATTATGAAAAAGACCTAGAGTAAATGATATCATTAAAGAAATATACAACAGAAGAGAAAGATGGGCTGATCATGTGGCAAGAGCTAGTGATAAACTTCAGAGACATTGTGTCTTCCATTGGTACCTTAAAATGTTGAGGGAGTGAGGAACTCCCTCATGACTTTGGAATGACTTCCTGTATCAAACTTAGGGAAGGACAGAGGCAAAGTTCAAACATGAAAAGGTGGACATGGATGAATTGATGTCTGCATCATTGGTGGAAACATCCACATTGATGAAATCTTATAGCCAAGTTAGTATTTCAAGGAACTTCCATGACTAGTGGATAGAAACCTTTAATAGACAATTCAGAGAGGAGAGTGGCTGAAACAGGGCATCTAAAATGGATTGAGGTTGAAATTGAAATCCTGTATATTGAAAGGCTTCTTTGGCATCAGATAGATTTGGCATGTAGATTCTGATTGATAATTGCATTCCCAGCAAGCTCAGCTTTGATGAAATCACACTGGGTGATATGAAAAATTCTTTATGGGGTGTTAGTGGGGGAAAAAAACCCCATAGGAATCAATCCTCAGACTTAGAAAAGGTTTAGGGAACTGAGCTGAGACTCAGTCTCATTTTCTGCTTGATTCTGCATGGGAGACCCAAATAAATTGTGAAAAAGTAAATGATAACAACAAACAGCACTGAATGTGGAGTCAGAGGCCCTGGGTTTGAATCTCATCTCTTCTGCTTCATAATAATAGCTTACATTTGCTTTGAGATTTGCATCCCACAATATATTTATTTTTCCTTTGAATCTTAGAGTAGTCCTGTAAAGTAGGTATTATTAATATTATTATTCCTTTTTTAATAAACAGCAAAACTGATTCCGAAAAATGGTTAGTGACTTTCCCCGAGTCAAACAGCTCCTAAGGCCAAGGAAAAATTTGAACCACTTTAGGATATTTGACTTGTAGTGGTAAAGAAATACCCTTTATAGTAAAAAGCAAAGACAGGATTCAAATACAGGTCCTAGGGTTTCAAATCCACCAATCTTTCCACTGAATCATATTGAATTGGGTCATAGAGTACATACAGTGTAGAGACTTTTCTATTATAGTTCCAAATTGTTCGTCATAATGGTCCCACCAGGTGAGTGTTCCTTTAAGAGCCCATTAGTGTGCCTTTTTCTTCTTACACTTTAGACACTTAACATTTTTGTCTTTGCCAATTTCAGGGTATGAAGTGAAACCTTAAGAGTTGCTTAAGTTTGCATTCCTCTTATTATTAGTGATTTCTAGCTTTCTCATAGATAGTTGTTGATGTTTCATTTGAAAACTGCCTATTTATATTCTTTGACCACTTCTAGACTATTTAACTTTTTTCTCTGTACCCTCAGGCACTTGCATCATTGCTATCACATGGTAAGCACCCACCAAATGATTGTTTATTGATTGACTGACCACTTATTTATTAGAGTCTGGCCCTCATTCTTATGTGTCTGAATCAGTTCCCTACATATCTTGGATGTTAGGCCTTTATTAGAAAGATTTTCTGTGAAGGCTTTCCCCTCCAATCAGCTTCTTCTCTTCGTATCTCAGCTGCTTTTATATTGCCCATACAAGAACTTTTAAATTTATGTGCCTTTAATAATTTTCAAAATAAGAGATGAAACATTGAGAGAATATTAACACCTCAGGTACTGCAGTTCAGAATGAACTTTTATCCATCATTCTTTAATAGGCCCAGTGATGTAAGAAAAAAAATGTACACCTCATATTCCTCTAACCCAAAGTACAGAGAGGTGTGATTTTCTATTAATTTCTCAACCCTAATGCAATCTACAAACTTTTCAGGTACTTAACCAAGCCTTGCCTGATAATTTAAACACCCAGCATCCATTTTATCATATGAATGGAATAAGTATTTTTTGAGTAGCTCTCAGTAAGGTTTTGCTTCCTTTGATGGGTTAGTGGGATGTCATATGGAGTCAGACTCTTCTTAGTCTTGAAATGAATTTTTGAATATAATTCGTTTTGACAAGACCTTACAACTAGATTAGTTGCATGCTAAAAAGACAAAAACCAAAACCAAAACCAAAAAAACCAAAAACCCTCATGTCTAAGCAGAGAAGAAAGGGCTGAATCAGAAAATCTTTTCACATTCAGACTGCTTGCAGCAGATCCCGATATCATAGTTGCAAATTGAAATAGAAGACATTTTAATTGTGTTGTTAATTAGCTTTCTTAGAAAGGAATGTTTCTTGGTGGTGGTTTTTTTTCTTCCTTTACAGAACAGAAGGGGACTTGAAAAAAAACCAACAAGGAAATGAGTGATCTCACAAAAATGCAAACTGTATATGGTAGGTTTTGGATGACTACATTGTTTTTACTCTGCCAGGGCTAGTGGTTAAAAAAAAAAGTCACAAAAACACAAACATGTGCTAAGCAACATTTCTGGAATTCCAGCCTGGTCTCACACATCATATGGAATGCCTTAGGGAAGCAGGGACATTTTCAGTGGAGGCACCTGTTACTAATATATTCCATTTGCAGTGTGCTTAACCTTTTATAAAGCTTCCAAATATATTATTATCACTTTTTAATCCTCTTAACAACCTGGACAAGATCATCTTCACAGGTGGGGGAAGCATCAAGCTCCCTGAGACCACATAGATTGCCTAAGGTCCCAGATACAGTTAGTGGCAGAGCTGAGATTCAAACCCAGGGCTTCTGCTGCTGTTTTGTTGCCCTGTAGCAGCATGCTTTCACACTTCTCTAGGATAAGCAAGAACCTGGAAATGCATCAATTCTGACTTTCTTCTTGACACCTAATTTGCCCTTTTCCTTTCTTAGTCGACTAAGCTCTCTGCCCCTCAACTTCCTTAGCAGAAGGACAAAGACAACTGTATCACACAAGTTTAATAAAAGCATCAGGAAAGACTTTGCAGAAGCAACATGCTGTCCAGAGTTGTAATAATAATTTGTGAATGGAGCTGAAATCTTAAAAATAGAAAGAAATTCAGAAAATGACTTCATATTTCAAGTATATTTTGCATACTTGAAACATCAGCACCATGTTGAAATAGGAAATGTGAACCAGAAAAAAGGGCAGGCTTACCTCCCCAGACCATATGTTGATACCTTATGCAGCTTATTCCAGTATTGCCCTTTGAACTCTTCATCTTTCAACTTTCATCTCTACTAGTTCATTTTATGCCCACATCAACCTGAGGAGGTAGGTGGAAGAAGTATTTTATCTCAGAGAGATATTCTTGAATTCTGAATTTTCATAGGAGTATACATGTAGAGCTGGAAAGGACTACAGGAGTCAGTCCAACCTTAGTGGGGGTTGAATGGATGCCTTGAATGAAGAATAGAATTTAGAGGAGGAGGAGTACATTATAACTGGAAAGAACAACACATTAAAGGCAGGGAGATGAGATCAAACAATTGTGTGTGAATCAAATGTCTAGAGTTAAAGAATCTTAGAAGTCGCCTTGTCTAATTCTTATCTTCTCCCTGCTCCTTACACACCCATGGATCAATTCTTTCTACAGTATCCATGACAAGTATCATCCAGTCCCTGCTCACCTACATCCATTCATGGAAAATTCAGTACCTCATGTGGTAGCCCATTCCATTTTAATGACTGTTAGGAAACCCTAGGTCTTTTTTTGTTTGTTTTTGTTTTTGCTTTTTGGATGGGGAAGGGCAGGGAAATTGGGGGTTAAGTGACTTGCCCAAGGTCACAAGGCTGGTAAGTGTTAAGTGTCTGAGGCTGAATTTGAACTCAGGTCCTCCTGACTCCAAGGCTGATGCTCTACTCATTGTGCCACCAAGCCACCCCAGGAAACCCTAATTTTTATCTTTCCCCAGTTTCTAGCCTAGTTCTCTACTCTATAATCAAGTAGAATTTTTATCATCACTATCATCATCATCATCATCATCATCATCATCACTGTTAGTTCACATGTATCTTGCACTTGATACTTTGCAAAAGCAATTTTCCTCACAAAAATTCTGTGAGGTTCGAAGCATAAATATTTTCACCATTTTATAGAAGATGAAACTGACTCTGAAAAGTCTAGTGAATTGTCCTTTGAGAAACTGCTCCCAAGTGTCCAATCTAGGAGTCAAACACTATATCTTCTGACTCCCAATTCTAGTGTCTCTCCACACGTCAGCCCTCTAAATATTTAGATATAGGAGAGCTGCCCTCTGACTTTGTTTTTCAGGCTATGCATCTCCATTTCCTTCATTTAACCTTCTTTTATATAACATGATTTCAAGTTCCCTTACCACTCTGTCCTTGGATGCACTCCAATTTGTCAAGCCCCTTCTAAACTGTGGTACTGGACATCACACATCCTATGTAGTCTGTCAGTCTTGCCAGAAGGACTGTCAGCTCACACATATTCTAGATCTTGCAGTCTAGGTCTATTAACACAACTTAATTAGCAGTGATTGTAGGTAACCATGTAAAATGCAGTATTAGAATAGTTGGAGTAGGGCGGCTAGGTGGTGCAGTGAGTAGAGCGTTGGCCCTGAAGTCAGAAGGACCTGAGTTCGGATCCGGCCTCAGACACTTAATGCACACACAAACAAAAACCTAGCCGTGTGACCTTGGGCAAGTTACTTAACCCCAATTACCCTCCCAAAAAAAGCAAAAAAAAAAAAAAGAATAGTTTGAGTGCCTATTATTGCTAGAATGAGCCCTTTATTCAGTTGAGGCAGAAGACTTTAAGGTGTTCTCTTCACAAATAATGTTGATACTGGATCTGGCACTCCTTGTAGCTTCTATCCCAGATGGTGCTGCCTACCCATCGCTTTATTACCTGTGTGCTTCCCTGTATATATTTTGGATTAAATATGAATCACAGGAGATTGGTCTTGTCTGTCTACATCTTGAAAGGAATTTTTTTCAGAGGGGGGTGAAGAGGAAAGAGTAATGTGCTCCTGAGGAGTTTCCACTGGTCATTTTGTAGATTGCATGGGAGCATGGCCCATCTTGGTTATCATCACTATGGGAACTGCTTCTGATGTCTTTAGATCTCAAGCTTGGATGATTATCATACACCTGAGAATACCCTTGAGGTGGCTTCTTTTCTAGTGTTTACTATCCATGTGACTACAGGTATGGTCAATTAACCTTTCTGAGACTCATTTTCTTCAGTAGTTAAAATAGAAAAAACAGCTTTGCATTATTTATCTTGCAAAGTTGTTATGATAAAGCATTCTGTAAACTCTATAATGCTATAAAATATGAATTATATCATTATTAACCATAATATTATCATTTTATTCTCTTATTTTTCAAAGGGATTCATATAGAAATAATGCTGAGATTAAATTTCTATCCTGCTATTATTCTGTTTATATATATATATATATATTTTTTTTTTTTTTTGCTTTTTGGAGGGCAATTGGGGTTAAGTAACTTGCCCAAGGTCACACGGGTAGGTTTTTGTTTGTGTGAGCGTTAAGTGTCTGAGGCTGGATCTGAACTCAGGTCCTTCTGACTCCAGGGCCGACGCTCTACTCACTGCGACACCTAGCTGCCCCTATTCTGTTTATATTTAGGACTTTGAGTACTATTTCCAAGGTGATGAAACATCTACTTTCTATAACTGAGTGAAAGTATTAGGATGTAAGGTCATTCTTTGTCGGTTCACTGGGAGTATCTTTAGTACAACTCCAGTGGCAGATAGGGATGGTATGTACTTCATCCTGTTTCTATATGATAGCAGTCTCTGATAGGTCTCTACATTTTGAAAGCTTTTCACTTTATGTACCTTGGAGACTGAGTACTATATATGGCAACATCTATTAAAAGCATTGCTCTTAGGTTTTTAGGGATCTGTGTTATATCTGACTAGTTGGAAGCAACTGGTCTGTGATAATGGTCTGATTTCAGGACAGTTTATTGGTAGTTCTCAAGGATGTTTTTTTTTTTTTTGTCTGTATTTGTATTCTGGGAGTTTGTTTTCTCTTACCATAAAAGGCAGCAAATTGCTGATGCATAGGTAGTATTTTGCTTGATATTTGAAAGGTGCTAAATTTTGATAGCTGGCAGGGATGTGTCACACAGTTCCTCTTGTTTCCTTGCACAATCCACCTTTATTACTAAGTCTGGGCTCCTTAAGAATAATCCTTCTGTAATTTCTGATGACAGTGCCATAGTCCTGAATTGGCATCATAAACTCATCTGCTCCCACAAACTTAACTACATGACTCAGCCATTTTGTCAGCTCCATCCAGACTGGGATTTGAAATGAATTTGACAAATCCAATGGTATAGACCTCTTATCAGTCCTTTCTATTGATAATGAAGTGATGTTTACTTGTTCCAAAAGTATCTTTGTAGGTTTTTGATCTGTTTATCATCATGTACTTTGAGACCATCTATCATCTTCCTTCTTTCTGGCAAGCAAGTGTTTTTTTATAGCTGCCTTAGAGTGATAAGACGAGTGTTTTGCTGCTATCATAGGAGTTTTGGGTTAAGATACTTTCCAAATATGTTTTGATGTATTATGTTAAATGTACATTAAGACTGATACTCATAGGGATGTTAATTGCTTTAAATGTGTTATTTCCATTCAACTTTGATTTAAGGATGCCAGTAAGTCTTAATGTATTCAGCTACTGCCTTCTCTTTGATATCTTTGTACTCAATGTGTCTTGCCTAGAGACACCTAGCTACTTGTAAGTATCACCTTCATCTATTGGTTTAACAAAACCTCCAGATTCAGGCTTGAAATCTTTAGTCTTTCCTTTTTGGTGTTACTTTAAGAATCTGACACTTATCAAGTTCTTCGGTTATAAGAGCAAATACCCTCTAATTTGTTTTCAAAAACTGTATCTGAGAGGATTTTTTGCATCAATATTTAATGAGTGCTTGATGTCTATAGGACCCTGCTGAATATATGCTGTATATTTGAAGGATTGGGGAGAGAGAATGAGAGAAGAGATAAGGCAGTTGCATTCATCACTTCCAATAGACTATGAGGATTTCGTTGTTTTAAACAGTGGGATTTCAAGGTTTCCTGAAGTTTCAGGGAAAGAAGGAAGTTTAGAGGCTACTTTTGGTCCTGGTGTTGGGAGAGAGGGGAAGGGGTTATTATTGAACTTGCCTGGTTTCACTTGAACAAATAAGTCACTGGCTGCCATTTATCCCCAATCAGCACTAATCCCAGCATTCTAACCTTAGGTCACACCAGACAAAGGATTCCCACACTGCTCCTTTCCACATTTATCAGTGTGTAATAGCATCCTTATCTTAGGCAATCTTAAGATTGCTCCCCAACATAAACCATTGGCAGGGCTGTTAAGGTCAGCAGTGTCTGCTAAGCCTTGGAGCTGACCCCAGGCACCCTGTTTGAACTGCTTAAGGGTTCAATGGAATTGGTGCAGTCCTACAGAAACACTGTTGTTTGCTGATACAGGTTTGTATTCAGGACCAGGAGAAACTGTGTATAAATATCAAGCACCTATATGATTTCTCCAAGTGAGAAACACAAGGGTAATGGTCATTTTCTCATCATTAACCCTGAAGGAGTTTGTGTGCATATAATCTATGTAAGTATATATGTCTATGAGCACAAAAATATGGACACATACATATACTGTCTTTTTTGAGTCACTATTTAATATTTTATTTTCCCCAATTACATATCAAAACTTTTTTTTAACATTTAAAAAAGTTTTGAGTTACAAATTCTATCCCTCCCTGCCTTCCTTCCCCTCTCCCCTAAGATGGTAAGCAATCTGGTAAGGATTATATATGTGTAATCTAAAACATTTCCATATATACTTTCTTTTAAAATAAACTCCATCCATGACAGTGTGGTAGTGAGAGAATGACTTCTTATAGGATTGGAATTGTGGGAAAAAGACCATTGAGGCTTAAATGATAAAATAACTATGACCCTCTAGTCCCTTCATACCATCTGACTCTAAAAAAGAAAAGAGATTTTATAGGGAAGATGTTTTGGTAAATAAAATTCTTGGTGATCTTTGCTATAGTTGGACTCCTCTAATAGCCTTTAATCACCTCCAGGGAGCTATTTGGCTTGATCAATCCCGACACTGACCAGAGAGGGGTTAAAAACATAGAACCCATCTTCTATTGCTTTTCTTTAGTTAATAAGAACTGACAACCCCTACAATCAAATGAGACTGAAGTTAATAATATTCTTTGTGACAGAAGAAATTAAGGTCTGTGGATGAAGACATTATAATCATGACAGACTTTCCAGGCTGTCCAAAAGCCCAAATTACTCTGTTTACAAAAATCATATATGGGTAGATCTTTGTTTTAATGCTCTGATTTGTGGTCACTTTGGTGATCATTTTATTTATTACCTTCAATGTCAGTGGCTTCCTAAAATTTATTCTTAGATATGTTTGGATATATAGAAGGCCTGAGTTCATCACCCTTAGACTGGAAAATCTCCCTCCTTTTCTCTCCCTTCCCTACATTTGACTGCAGGATGTATAGAAATTATGACCTCTTTCTAGTTTTCTTCTATGAACCAGGATGGTCATTTATTTCTCAAATAGTATGAGATGAATCTTACCATCCTAGTGTTAATAAGTAAATGTTTCTTTTTTTTTTTATATATATATTTGAAACATTTAATGTTACGATCTTGAATTTCAGATCCATTTCCTTCCTCCCTTGTCACCCATTCCTTCTTGGGATATAAGTAATTCAGTATATGTTGTACATGTCTAGCTATGCAAAACATTATCATAGTAGATATATTGTACAAGGCTGCTTATAATTCCCTCCCACTCATCCCACCCCCCACCTGGTCCATTCCCTACATGATCCTGTCCCTCTTCTATAGTGGGTACTTCCAACCTCCCCTCCCCCCAAGGATGCCCTCCCATCCATCATCCCTCCTCTCATCCCCCTTCCCCTATCCTGCTGCAGGTTGAGATATCCCATTTAGTATGTATGTCATTTTCTCCCTGAACCAAATTCAATGTGAATGTGGTTTTGCCTTTTTAGCCTTCCTTATTCTCCCCCTCCTTTGCACCCACTTCCCTACATGAGATAGTTTACCCTACCATGTCTCTCCCCATCTCCTCTTGCCACTTTCCTCTCTCACCTCATAATTTCATCCCTTGAGTACTCTCCCTTCCCAACAAAATCAACCTATGCCCTCTATCCATATATAACTGTAACCATATACACACACATTCACATATGTATTCATATGACCACACCCCCTTCTTCCATTATTTTCATAGTGGAAAAGATATCATCAGTCACAGATATTGCTTTTCCATATAGGAATGTAAATAGTTCAACTTTGATAAGTTCCTTTCGATTTCTTTTCCCTGATTACCTTCTCAGGCATCTCTTACTTCTTGCGTCTGGATGTCAAATTTTCTATTCAACTCTGGTTTTCTCCTCAAGAATGCTTGAAAGTCCTCTATTCCACTGAATGACCATATTTTCCCCTGAAACAAAATACTCAGTTTTGCTGGGTAGGTGACCCTTGGGTTCATTCCCAGTTCTTTGCCCTCTGGAATATCATATTCCATGCCCTTCGATCCCTCAGTGTAGAAGCTGCCAGGTCCTGGGCTATTCTGATTGTGTTTCCACAATATTGAAATTGTTTCTTCCTGGCCTCTTGTAGTATTTTCTCCTTGATCTGGGGATTCTGGAACCTGGCTATAATATTCCTGGGAGTTTTCTTTTTTGGGATCTTTTTCAGGAGGTGATCGGTGGATTCTTTCAACCTCTATTTTGCCCTCTGGATCTAAAACATCAGGGCAATTTTCCTTGAGAATTTCTTGAAGGGTGATTTCTAGGTTCTTTCCTTGATCATGGCTTTCAGGTAGTCCAATAATTTTTAAATTGTCTCTCCTGGATCTATTCTCCAGGTCAGTGGTTTTTCCCATGAGATATTTCACATTGCCTTCTAATCTTTCATTTGTTTGGATCTGCTTAACAGCATCTTGATTTCTCATAAAGTCACTAGCTTCCATTTGCTCCAGTCTAACTCTGAAGGAATGAATCTCCTCAGTGAACTTTTGAGATTCTTTTTCCATCTGGCAAATTCGACTTTTTAAGGCATTCTTCTCCTCATTGCCCTTTTGGGCCTCCTTTGCCATTTGAGCTAGTCTATTTTTTAAGGTGTTGTTTTCCTCAGTCAGGCTGTTGACCCTCATTTCATACTTTCCTGCATCCTTCTCATTTCTCTTTCTAATTTTTCCTCCACTTCTCTTATTTGATTTTTAAAGTCCTTCTTAAGGTCCTCTATGGCCTGCAACCCACTCATGTTTTTCCCTGGGGCTTTTGGAGCAGGACTTCTGACCTCACAGTCCTTTTCCCGCCCTATGCCCCCAAAATAGGAGTCTAGGGTTGCATTTTTCTGTTTCCTTTGCCTTGGCATGTTGCCACTTAATTGCTTGACTTTTGGGCTTGTTGCCACACTATGGCTTTAAGGCCAGATAGAGGAATTTTCGTCCCGAACGTGTGGGGGGCAACTTCCGTTTCTGGCAAGCTATAAACCCACCCACAACTTCCACCCTAGATCACAATCCAGATCCAGGGAGGTTAAAGCAAGAGCGATTACCCCCCAAGACTGATCGCTGGATCTCCCCACGATTTGTAGGCTAGCCGGAAATGCCTCTGAAAACTACAAAATGGCGTGTCTCCTCAGCGGCTTCTAGCCCCCAGGGGAGGGAGCTGACGCATTCCCCAAATACAGGTCCCAAAGTCCATAGGACACTAACCTCTTACTTTGTCCTAGGCAAGTCTATGTTGATAATTCTGGCGTCTCCACAGTTTCTGGTGTTCTGGGGTTCCTCCAGCCGGCTGCTGGCCCTGCCGCCCGGGGGCTAAAACCTCGGCTCACGTGGACCTGGGCTCGGCTCGGCTCCTGCGCTCTGCGCGCTGCCGGGCCCCAGACCGCTGTGCTGGTCCTTCCTGCAGGGTGCTGGGCTGTCCTCAGCGGGAGGTTAGCTTCTCTGTGTCGTTCTGTGGGTGCTGGGGCTCCAGAAGATTTTCAGAGTCCTTTTTTACATAGTTTGTGGAGAATCTGGGGGCAGAGAGGCTTGGAAGAGCTGTTTCTACTCCGCCATCTTGGCTCCGCCCCCTAAGTAAATGTTTCTTAAGAAAGCAAACTTTATTTAGTACCTCTATCTGAGATAAACTTTTCTATTTTTTTTTCTTTCAGTGGGCAAAGTGGGGGGAAGTTTCTGGATCTGTGATTTTGTCAACATGGTAACTCCTTCACTAAAGCAGAATAGCAATGTATTCAAAGCCTATAGTCTTTAAAAAATTAAATTGCTATTGATATGCATTATGTTTATGTAACTTTTATTCTCACTATTATCCTTCTCCCTCCTCTACCAAGAGAACCATTACCTATATCAAAGAATAAAAAAACAAAGAAGAAAAAAAAGTAATCTAGCAAATATATCACCCCAAGTCAGACAGTATGTGCATGTGATACTCCTAATCCATAGTCCCCCCCCCTTCTGAAAAGAAGAGAAGAAGTACATTTTCTCATCTGCAATCTATACTATTAGAAGATTGCCTGGGATACTGAGAGGATAAATGATTTGTCCATGGTAATATAGCTAGTTTTTGTTAAAGGCAGGATTTGAACCTAAGTCTTCCTGAACTCTAACTTAATCCCCTAACCATATTACCTCTCCTGAGTCACAATTGCTTCTCAAAATAGATATTCAGAAAATCATAGAATCATAGATTTCATGTTAAAAGCAATCTTAGAGGTTATATAGTCCAACTTGTGTCTTTTTAGAGATGAGGAGAGTGGTTAAGCAGCATATTCCAGGTTACCCAGTGATGGAGTAGGCATTTGAGCTCAGGTCCACCAAGTCTAAATGTAGAATTCTTTCTACTAAATATTGGTTGAAAATGATATGTGTTCTCGTCATTTTATGCTTTTATATCTAAAGCATAAAAAGGTTATGCCTATATTTGCTGTTGACACAAAAACCCAATGATATTTTTTTCCCTCTTCTTCAATACATGAAGCTAAAAATTACATATACCAGAACATCTCAGTTAGGAAGAAATTGTCTGAAGTGTTATCAGATCAGCCATCAGAATTGTCAAGAGGGAAGCAATGTTTTGATTATTCCTCCTGCCTTCTTATAGCAAAGTTATAGCTCAAGCTTCACTTTGTCTCATACTTTGTAGAGCTACCTTGAAAATTCCCAATTTCAAAACCATTTTCACATTTAATAAGTGGGTTTTAAAAAAAGGCAATATAATCAGCAAATTCCTTTCTTTAAAACTAACTAGCACAATGGACGGGATTAATTCTATGATTTTTAACTCTATGGGAAAATTAATTCTATTGCATTGGAATAATTCAGTGCAAGTCTGGGGCAGTATCGCTCCGCCAAATGGTCGACATCTCCATCAGTTGAGCATTTTCCGTTAATCTATCCTCTATTGTAGAAGAAAAAAAAAGAATCCAATCTGGCCAAAGAGATGTCCGATTTGAGCACCTTGGACAGAGGATGGTGATTTTTCTCTTACTGACACAGGTCCAGAGTTTCTCTTCTCTAGTGCAGTAGTTACAAAGAATTCTAATAGACTTCTTGCTGGGTTGTTGCGTTTTCAAGTCTCTTTCCATTTGAATTGGAAAGAAATCACAGCTAGTTGAAATACTGCTCTCTTTGGCAGTGGCCTTTGTCGAAGTGAACAATTCAAACCAATGTCCATCATCATATATTACAACTAAATCATTTTAGTCAAGTTACATGTAGCAAGTAAATTGTGATGTTCATATTCTCTGGCTTCGGACAAACATTTCCCAATCTGCCTGCAAACATCTCTATTGGCTTCTCCCTGCCTTCTTTGGAAGATTGTGTAATGGGGTCCTGTAGCAGAGAAATTAAGCTTAGGGAAATGTTTGTATCATCCTCCTTTGCCATGGTTTCTTTTATCTACAGACATTAGTTTTAGACTCCCACTTAGGAGAAAATAATACAGTTGCTCATTGCAGAAAACCTGCCTTCAGTTATATTTAGTAAGGAAATGAGTCAAGTGGTTGAAGAATCGCCAGCTTCGTCATCCCAGGATTATGCGTTTTACTGGGGCACAAGGTCTCAAGCACCTTGGATCATCAGTCCCGTCACATGCATTTTTATTTTTCAAAGCCTTCCAAGGACCGAAGTCACCTACTTTATAAAGCTTTGGATTCTGTAACCTTGGTTTCCTTTGCTTCTATTCGAGTCACTCATTTGATCCTGGATGCATTGTCTTTTTCAGGCCAAGAGGAATTGACTCCAGCAAATTTAGTTCTAAGCACTTCCCTGTTTGAAAGCATTACAGGATGATTTACTAGAGGAATTTCTTTTTCTTCAGAGCTTGCTAAGCTATTGTGGAATCAACCTTTATATGGTCTTGCTATTCATTATGAGGTTAGGAAATATGAGAGAGAGAGAGTGAGGAGGGGCAACCTGGTGATCTCGTAAGGTTGTTTTCTGGGGGGAAAACCAGACTATCATCATAGCTGTAGATGAATATTTGGGGACCCCTTCCTAGAGATCATTATGGTGACACTGACCTTGCTTGCCCTAATTCGATTTCTGTCAGAATAATAAATACTGGTATTCAGAAGTTTATTACTGTGCTGTCTATATTCACCTTGGATTAACTCAGGAAGCTATGCGTTTCTTTGTGTGTATGCTGCCATACAGAGAAGTATAGTTTTCTACACATTTTCAAGAGCTTTTATTTTTTTCTTGGATTAAAGCTCTTAGAAGCTATTTTCAAAGTAGACAAAAGTATCCTTATTTGAGAAACAAAGTGAATGTCTCAGTTTTTGTTAAAGGCTAGGTGCCATTGCAAGCTAGGAGCAAATAAAATAGTTTGGCTATGATTGCTAAAAATATTTAAAGAATTTCCACCAAAGGAAATCTAGGCCCCTATCCTCAATTTGTTTCTTTGTGAGGAAAGGAGGAAGACAAGACAAAGTGCATTACCATAATTGACACTGAATCCCATGTTCCCCCATTTTTTGTTCACCCAGTTTGCCCATATCTATTACATATTCAATTTGGTAAATTTAGAATGTGGTTTTTAAGATGGTACGAATGGAATCATATTTATTCTGTTTTCAGAAATGATGTTTGATCTCAGAGAAGAGAGATAAGTAGCAATGTTTAGTGATTAATAGGGAACAGGACATAAATAGATAAGAAATTTCATTGCTGTGGGTGGGCTGACACAGAAGACAACGGAGAATCTGAGAGAAGATGCCCAAGCCTTCTGTCATTTGTCACTGAAGACTGGGTACAACATAAAGCTAACAGATTTGTGGGACTTTTATATAGTGATTAACATTTTTCCAACTCACTCCCATACTCCATATTTAAAAAGTGAAGGGGTGCTTGCTATTACAAAAAGTTGCATGGAGCCATAATTTTTTAGATCTCTGCCTTTGTACGGTGCCTTACATTTCCATAGTCATCATATTACTTGGTCCTCATAATGGTGGTGCAGGGGAGAATGGCATAGTACTTTGGGCACTAGATTCAGAATCAGGAAGACAGCATGTTATAGTGAGTGTTATGGAGAGTGGGCCTTGTTCTGGAGCCAATGGACTTGAATTCAAATTCCACCTCTTGGCTACGTGTTTAACCTTAGAGGAGTTGCTTACCTTCCTAGACCTTAACTTTATTCATCTGTAAAATTAGACTAGATGACCCCTAAAGTCACTTCCAAATCTAAATCTATGTTCCTAAGGTCTGGGTTAGAATCTTGCCTGGGACACAAGCTGAGTGATCAACCCTAGGCAAGTCATGTAATTTCTCTGAGACTCCATTTCCTCATCTGTTTTTAAAATTTAGATAATAATAGTGCCCACATTTCAGATTTCTTGTGAGAATTGAATAAAACAATGCATATAATCACGTATATGACACTTCAGGTGTTATATAAATGTCAGCTATCATCATCATCATCATCCTCATTTTAGATTATAAAACATAGAAACTTAGAACTGTGAGGGAACTTAGAAATCATTCAGTTCCATCCACATCCTCATTTTCCAGATGACGAAACTGAGGCCCAAAGGAGAAGTGATCTGTCCAATGCCAGAAAGCTAGCTGTTAACATAAGGATTAGATCTCTTATCTACTTACGCCCACTCTACCCTACCTCCCAGCACAATTTTCCATGATGCCATATTTCTTCATTTTGCATAGAGGTCTAAACCAGGGGTTATTAACCAGGATTCTATGAACTTAACCCCCCAACTTTTTTTTTTTTGCTTTTTGGAGGGGGAAGACAGGGAAGTTGGGGTTAAGTGACTTGCCCAAGGTCACATGGCTAGTAAGTGTTAAGTGTCTGAGGCTGGATTTGAACTCAGGGCTTCCTGACGCCAGGGCTGGTGCTCTATTCACTTCATCACCTAGCCACCCCATACTCCTTTTTCTTTTAATAACTATACAGTATTTGAGTATGATTAGTTTCCTTTGTAATCCTATGTATTTTATTTTATCCATTTAAAAAGCATTATTCCAAGGAGTCCACAGGCACCCCCAGATTGCTAAAGGGTCCCACAACATCAAACTGGTTAAGCACTGCTATAAATACTGAGTTCCCCTAGCTCTTTTACTGTGCTATTTGAATAATTTAAGTTTTCCCTCATGTATGCCTATTCAGGAACACCCCTGTTACATGAAGTGATGTACACCTATGTTCATCTGCACCTTTGCAAGGCACCTGTGGTGCTCCAGGGTCTAGGTAATTGGAACCTGCATTTCAGTACCAACTATTCAAAAGGTGGGAATAAGACATAGAAACTGCTATGCAATCTGACAACCTCAGGACCACAAGAAGTACTGTGGAAATAGGAACTCACCCTTCCTATAGCCTGCATGGCACAGTCTGAAACCAAATTAATGGGAGAAGAGAGGATAGAAAAAAAATCCTTTTTTGACCTCAGTCATTTGTCCCGAGTTATGAGTATTGATAACATTAGTCATAGGTAGGATGAGGATTATTATTTGTATGAAGATAGAATTCTATTAAAAATAAAGCTTACTATAAGTTACTTTAGAAGATAGTAGTATCCTGCTGTAGCAAATCCAGGGAGCTAATTGTATCATGTTAAAAGTGCTTCTTTAAGCCCTTCCCAATTTTTTTTGCCCTTTTAATTTCATGGAATATTTCCTTGGTTTTATACGGTGGCATGAGGTAACAGGGTTCTCTAGCGTGTTCATGATTCCACATTGCTTGGTTCTCATTTTCTCTGTATCTTTTGCGTTTCAGATCTCAATTCCTTGTGGCTCCCATTGACTTTTCCCATTTCTAACTGTGGCAACAAACTGCTTGTTTGCCCCCCTGCCCCCATCTTCAGCACCACTAAGGGCTTCTGTCTCGTGGGCCTTATTATTAAAAAAAATGTTTTGTTTTCTACCTGACTTAGAATATCTCTCTGGCTTCTGGTTGGGCCTGCAGAGAATAGAACTGGAAACAGTGGCTATAGGGAGGTAAAGTACAGCTTAATATGAGGAAGAATTATCTGACCGTGAGAATAGACCCAAAAGCCTTAGAAGAGCTTTCCCTGTCACTGGTAGTCGTCAAGTAATAGTTCCATGATTCCTTGCTAAGGCTGCTCTAGGTAGATTTGTTCACCAAGTGAATTCTGTCCCAGATTCTCTTATGATAGTTATTTGTGTATTTTCATATATGTATGCATATATGTATACATGTGTATATAACCACATACATGTACAACACACATGTATGTGTATATTTGTGTATAAGTAGAAATAAATATGCTCTAAATAAATAAATATATCCCCTTCTCCTGCCCTAAAAAATACCCAAGGTATCTTATAACACTAAGATTACATCATATCCTATTGTATCTTTGGACACTTCTTTGTTTTCCCAATTAAGTAACTTTTATCTTAATACTAAGTCTTTTACCAAAAGCTTGTATTTGTTTTCATTTTCCTCCTTTCCTGTCTTAACTTATTCTTTTATCAGTGTAGAGTGTATTCTTTCCTTCTTACTATCAATTACAATTCTGCCCATCCATACAACCACTCAAAGAACCGTAGAATGCCAGAGCTAGAAGGACTTTCAAGCATGAGATCCCAGATTAAATCCTGGAAGGGAACTTTAAGACCACATGATAGTCTAAATCTATCATATTAAATGATATTGAGGCCCAGAGAGGTTAAGAGACTTGACCAAGGTCACACAAGTAGTAAATTAGCAGAACCACAATTTGAACACAGGTCTTCTGACTCCAAATGTAGCTCTTTACCCCACCATGCTGTCTCATAAATTGAACATCTATGTTGACTTGAAGTCCCTACAAATTATTCAACTAGACTATAAGATATATGAGGTCAGAGGTATCTCACATTAATTTCTTCTGGAGCATCTAGCACAACACTTTGTAATAACATTTCACATTCTGGGAAGACTTTAAAGTTTACCAAACTCCAACCATGACGATCTTATAAGGTAGGTGGTTCACTTATTATGCCCTTCTTTATATATGGGGAAACTGAGTCTTAGAGAGGTTAAATGACTTGCCTATAGTCACATAGCTAGTAAATAGTGGAGTTGAGTTGAACTCAGGTGTTTCCAGTCTCTGGGTCTGCTTCTCCTTCCACTGTACCTCAAGGCCCTTGACAGGATGTGTCCTCAATTTTCTGGCCTTTCAATCGATTTCAGGACCTTAGTTCTACAGCATTGTCTTCTGAGGGAAGATAACTAGGTTGAGTCAGGTCATGGGATTTTAACACTTTGCCTGTTCTTTTTCAATCTCTTTTTAATGCATCCTAACATCTATTTGATTTTTTGACAACTGCCACACATTGAATAGACACCATCATCAAGTTGTCCACTGTGATTTCTCCATCTTTCTCTGAAGAAGCTATAACTAATTCAGAGTCCATCAGAAAGTACAAGCACAATGGATGAAATTTATTTCTTCCAATCTGCTTTACCTTGCATTTTCCCTTCCCCGCCCTTCACTCCCCTTTAAGCTGCAATTGTGTTATTTTATTAGCTCATCCAGAATTTCTCCCGAGGTGATTTCAGCTTCAGAACAGACCAAATAGTTTTGTGTCGTGAGCCCCTTCTATTGCCTACCTGTTTTCTAGTCTTCAACTGACAAATCACTTAAAATAGACAGGCTAGGACAACACTGGCTAACTTCGTACTAATCTCTGAGCCACCCTATTATTTTCCATTTTCCATGCTGAGAATTGGTTATTTATTCCCACATGGTGTTAGCTATCAGTTAAGCAGCCTTTAATCATGACAGAACTCTACCTTTCACCCTGCAGTTACTGAGTTTCTTACTTTTCCTTAATAGCCTCCTGTGAGAGACCTTATCAAGAGCCTTTAGAAAGTCTAAATAAATAATACCCATGGATTCCTCTTTATCTGCTGTTTTTAACACACAATTTCCCCATACAAAAACCAGGCTGGAGTGCTCCTGTATCTTGGTCATTTCTTTGAAATAGCTTCCTTTCTAATTAATTATTTTCTCATGTCCTGGTAAAGACTGATATTTGTCTGTGGCTGGGGGTACAAGAAGACAAAAACACCAACTCCGCAGTGAAAAAATCAGTCAGCCAGGTAGTTGTTTCTTGTCTATATGGGATACCAAATGACTTATTTCAAATTCAGATATTCATCTCAAATGATTATTTTTTCATACTCCCCAGAACTAATTTGTTACTTTGTGGGTTTTTTTGGGGAGGTGGAGAAGAGGGAAGGGATAGTGATATACCCTTGTGTTTTTGTGATGTAGGAACTTCTGATTTAGAAATTCCCTCCCATAACTAATCATCTGAGAGTGTGCCCTGGTATATTGTCAAGTTAAGTAACTGTCTTAGTGACCTAGAAAGTATGTGTTATAGACAGGACCTGAAACAAGATCTTCCTGACTTGAGTGCCAGCTGTTTTCATTACACAGTGTTTCTGGTTGCTTTGGTATTGTGTAGGTAAACCTGGGAGATTCCCCAAAGCAGGAATGAAACCAGGTACTGCTGGAGGATGGTTACTTCCAACTATACAGAGTTATGTAGAAGTAGCTTCCCTGAATTAGTCCTCCACCATGGATGCATAAAAGATAGCCCATGTGTCTCTTTGTAAGTGATGATGGTGGCAGTCCCAGATCCAAGGGTACTTGATAATCAGCTCAGCCTAGTTTGAAGGACACCATGACAAGAATCACTTTCTGGGTCTTTTCTAAATGTTCAGATGCCAGAGCGTGAGAGATGAAGCCATTTGTAGCCATGGCCCATCAACTGAGAAAACTCTCCCCTTCATTTTTGCCGTATTAAAACAAAGGGTCTATAAGTAACTGAATGACAGCCCATAAAATGAGAGATCAAAGAAAGTCATTGGCTCTCAGGCATCAGGAACCTAAAAGATCAGATCAGAAACTGAGCTCGGACCTTGTGCTGAATCAGCAGTGATGACATTGGAGTCATCAAAGTCCTTATCATTGTGTTTGGCAGCTCCAAGGCCTTCGACACCAGTTTAGCTTTGTCCTAACTGTCTATGCCAATCCAGAGTATAGGGCTCTGTAGCGCTCATGCATAGATTTGACAAATGTGGGCATCACTGAGGCTAGAGCCTTGCCTTAGGAAAAAAAATGTTGTAATCTTCCAGCTAGCATGAGACTGACAAAAGCATTTTGGCCATGAAGGTCACTTTTGAGTCCAAAAGCAGAGATGAATTAAACGAGGTTCTCAGCCAGTGAATGCCAAAATGAAATGTGATGGACTTGAGAATTTGCTCCCCTTGGCCTCGCATATGTGCCCATTGGGGGCATCCAGGACTTTTGGCTACTCTTCCCTATCCAAATCCTTTGGAATATAAACTGGCCTCTCTGGAGGGACAGGTCCAGATTGGAGCATTTTGGAGTTGCCTTGGGAAGGCTGGTTTGGTATGGACTTATATCCCTGCAATGGCTCTGAATACTCTGCAATTGGCCTGTGTGACAGCCTCCTTGGCAGGGCTGACCTGGTCTGTCCAGATTTGATAGCATATGGCATGTACCAAGGACAGACTCGAATGTTCAGCAGTCAATCAGGAGACTATTCCCCCTTGATCAGACTCCAAGGAGATGTTTAGCACCCAATACTGATAATTTGCTCATAAATTTAGTGTAGAGAGACTTTGATGTTTACAATTTTGTATATATTATTGTTATTATTTTGATTCTTACAACAATCTTGTGAAGTGGGCAGTAGATGATGAAGGCTAGAAAAGGTAAAGTGGCCAGGGTCACTGAGCTTTGAAGTGGCAAAGCAGGAGCCAAGACCTTGGTTATATCAATCTGACTGCAGTATTCTTTCTACTGGACCTTTCTTTACATCTACAGTAAGAGAGCCCTTGGTTCTTCTATAAGCCTGCCACTTTTATATGTCAATGAAGGCCATTCAGCTTTTGTGGCCAGACTGGGAAAAGCTAACACAGAGAACAGAATATCAAGACCAGAGTCTCCATGAAAGAGAAGAAGGGTCTTGCTTTCCATTGAGTCCAAGAGACTTGGATACTCTACAAAGTGCTCTGCAAGTCTTTTTTTTATCTTTATTAATTTGTTTGTTTACTTTTAGTTTACAAGATTCAATTCCACAATTCCTTGAGTTTCAAATTTTCTCTCCCTCCCTTCTGCAAGTCTTAAAGTACTATATCAATGTTAGCTATGGTTATTAACTCAATTGCTGCAGTTCTCCTAATTTTTCTTTGTAGGCTTAATTCTTTTTCTATAAAATTGAGCTAACACTGCCCAAAACAAATGGAACTCAATACTTACTGCCAGTGAAAGGAAGTTTCCGTGCCGTTTTCTTCAAATGCTTATTCTAGAATTTGAGGCCCTCTGCTGTCTGACTAAAACCTACCTCTCAGCCTTATCTCCCTTTCAGGTGATCTATGGTCCAGTGAGACTGAGCTGCTCTGTTCTTTCATGTGTTTTCCCATCCTATCACATCACTGTGCTTCTTGTATGTCCTCCCCTTCCTCCCATTAAAAGCCAACCCAGGTGCCACCTCTTTCCCAAAGTTCACTCAATCTTTCTCCATATCCTAGGGGAAAGTGATTTCTTCCTCTTCCAATTTCTTGTAGCAGTTCATGCCTTTCCCCTGCACTTATCACAATTCCCATTGAGTCTGTTATAGGTGTTGGCAGATGTCTCCTCCCTATTGCCACTGGCTTGCAAATTCTTTGAGAAGGAGACTTCTGTGTCAGATCTAGATTGCTATCCTTCATTCCCAGCATGCATTTCGCATGTAGAGACAGTATGAAATAATGGAAGCCATACCAGATTTGAAATTAGGAAGCCTAGGTTTAAGTCTTAACTTCAGACCTATTAGTTATGTGCTTATGGGAAAGTAGCTTGCATTCCCTCAGCCTCAGTTTCCTCATTTATAAATGGAGCTAATCATGCTGAGTGAAATGACCTGCCCTCAGGTCTTGTTATAAGAAAATATTTTGCAGACCTGTAGGTGACATCTAAATGAGAGCTATCATCAGTAAGTGTTTGCAGAGTTTAGTTTAATTCAATGAGTATTAAGCACTTACTATGTGCCAGGTACTGTGGGTACAAAAGATTAAAAAAATGAAAATCCTTGCCCTCAAGGAGTTTTCATTCTTCTAGGAGGAAATAACAGGTCCACAGATAAGGTAAACACAAAGCTTATAATAAAGAAATATTATTTAATTTTATGGTGTGGAGAGAGCACTAAAAACTAATTAGGGTTATCCGCTATCAGAAAGGGTTTTGAGTATGAGGTGGCTAAGTTGAGATTTGATGGAATCTTGAATTGATGCTTTATTTCTCCTGAGATCAGCAAAGATCATTGCCTGTATTGCTATATAGGCAACACTAGAAACACACAGTCTAGAAACCTGCTGGTGGGGTGGATCTGAGGTCAGAGAGAGGACTCCCATCAATACAGCAAGTGGAGAAGGTTGGCAGAAAGTAAGATGTCAGGTCATAGATTTTTGAAGCAGACTGTGCTCATTCGATAATGTAATTCTACATACATTGGTTAGCTCCTACTCTGCACAAGTTAGAGTATGAAAGTCACTCTTGTTATAGTATTAAAACATCAACCTTTGCCCTTGGCGACAGGCAGGCCTTGAAAAGAACCCCGCTTCCTTCCAGTAGGAGAGGCCCCATGGGTTGCATGGTGGCTATTCCTGCTTCTGGTTCAACTCTTGCTTTATATTCAGCCAGGAAGACAAGCTGAGATACAGTCCTTGGGCTTGAGGTTCTGATTGCCTGGAGAAACTTTAGTTCATTTTCAAAGCATGGGTAGAATCTTAGTTACCTTCCAATTGTCTCCAATACTTAGCTTCTTCCATTATAAATGATAAAGCTTTGCTGAATCAGAAATTTGAGGGCATTCCTTCTTTCTCAAGTCTCTGGTGAATGCCTCTTCCTTTGGCCAGGAGGACATGGCAAATAAATTCTCCCTTTGTTAACTGGCCTCTTGGTTCCCTTTGATGTCTCAATCTGAGCCATGGCCTCACTCTCACTTAATAAGGTTTTCCTTCCCCTTCCTTTTTTTTTTTTTTTGCCTTATTCTCCAGTGTGAAAACCGATGCAAATACATTATTTTGTTTCCCTGCAATCTCCTTATCCTTTTAGAATATCTCCTTTGTGCTGGGCTAGTCTAGCAGATTCACTGATCCCTTTGCAGCAGCCTTACTTCTGATGTACTTAAAGAATTTAATATTATTTGTTGTGTTATCATTGGTTGTTTGTTTTCAAACACCCGTTTTAATCCTTTCTAATCTACACTTTAAATCTCACCTGCTAAAGTTTATTCTTCTGTAAGCTTCCTATCGAATGGATTTCGGTTTTTTGAAAGATCCTTTTCTTTGGTCTTGAATAAGCTCCTGTACTTTGCTGTTTAACCAGTGGCTCCCACTCACCCACCAATCCCCCCACCCCCCCACCCCACCCCTGCTTATTTTCTCACCATTAAATTTTTGTTTTTGTTTTGTTTTGATGTGCCTGTAGTTAGTTAGCAACTTTTATGCTGCTGTATAGAGTCATATTCCTTACCTTCCCCTTTCAGGTGACTTCTCACATCCTCATTTGAAAAACTTACCAGTGCCACAGAGGGTGTTCTAAGAGTGATTGTGGTTGAAATTTGAGGATGTGTTAAACTCAATTTTATCATAGGCAGAGGTTGAAAACAACCTTGTGGTGAATTAAAATTGTTTTCAACATATTGATTTTTTATTTTAGGAACACACTGGGCTTGACACTTATTGCTAGGAATAGATAACCAGGTTGGGATAAAAGTGAACCTGTAGGTTAAAAGAGATCAGCCTCATTTGTTGTTGGGAAAGATCCCTTCACCCTTGGTGTGTGAAACAGACCAAAATTTGCAGAAAACCAAGCCTAGATTTTCCCATGTAAAAGAAGGCTCCCTGTATTACAACTGGCTGCTGCAACTTCCTTAACATTCAAAGGCCTTGATTTATATACAGTACACAAAATGTAGTCAACAAGTTTGACTAGAATGCCAGAAGATTGATCCATCAATAAACACTCATTCATTATGCAATGTGCCAAGTCCTATGTTAAATGCTAGGGATAGAATGAAAGACAATATCATGATTCTTGCCCTCAAGGAACTTACATTCCAAAAGGAGAGACAACATGTAAATATAGGTACATACAGGATCACAGCTCAGGGTCCAGGAGAGTCTTCATGCAAATGGTGGCATTTGCACTGAGTCTTGAAACAAGCCAGGAATTTTATTAGGTGAAGGAAAAGGGAATATTCCAGGAGTGGGACACAACCAATGCAAAGAACCAGAGATAGGAGATAGAGAATTCAATAAGATTATGTTTATTGATCCCATTTCATTTACACACATTTTGGTAACTTGATCAAAGAAGAATCCTAGCATGGAACAAAAAATTCTATAGTTTTCCATATGGTGAAGAGAAGTTGAGCCACTGTTTACTATGAAAAGTATCAAAAACAATTCTAGTTATTTCAGAAGACAAGAAAATCCCATATCAAGCATAGAATCACCTCTGAGGGCTAAAAGTGAATGCAGCTGATGTCCCACCTGATTTCAATCTAGCACTGATGAAACAGATTATCTAAACTGTCTTCCATCCCTTCCCTCTGTAAATGACCTGCCTTTTTCCAGTCTATGAATGCAGGGAAGCTGAGTATCACAACTTTAGAGCCAAAGGTCTGTGTCTGTACCTATTGTCTGAAGGATGAGGCTGAAAGTATCCCTGCTACAGGAATGCCTTGGGTATTCATTAAAACAGGCAGGTCAGGGCAGCAGAGTGAGAGCTGATTGGGCAGGAATCTGGGCCCAGGAGAGCTGGTAGTGACACAGGGTTACTTTTAATTAGTGGCTCAAATACACTTTATGTTCAGAGCCAAACTCCTAGGCTGAGACTGAATCGAGGCTCCCCTTCGCCTTTATACACACATGCTCCTCAGAGGATTTGCCTTTACAAACCCCACGAAGACTTTGCATCCTTTTAAGTGTTCCACATAACTCTTAGCTTTCCTGAGTCTTCAGTCTTTTTCTATCTACCGGCACAGAACTGATCTGAGATGACTCACTGTTCCTATTCCTCCTTCTCCTTGTTTTTTTAGAAGCTCCTTGAGGGCAATTTCTATCTTGTAGAACACTCATAAATCCTCCATTGTGCATAGGACAGAAAACGTTCAATAATGATTTGTTCTTTGACTTGGAGAACACAAATGACCCAGGAGTGAGGGGGCTGGCTTTTAATCCCAATTCTGCTAATAAATAGAAGCAGGACTTTGGGCAAGTCATTTAACCTTGAAGATTTCGATTTCCCTTAGCTCTAAAAAGATGGGCTTGGTGTAGGATGCAAGACTTTTTAACCATTTTTATGATATGGCATGTTTGGCAGTCTGGTGAAGCCCATAGCCCTTCTCAGAAGAAAATTTTTAAATGCATACATAAAATACAATGTAGAATTACAAAGGAAGCCAATTATATACAAATATAATTATCAGGATTTTAAAATTAAAATATTTTTAACTCTTTCTTTCTTTCTTTCTTTCTTTCTTTCTTTCTTTCTTTCTTCCTTCCTTCCTTCCTTCCTTCCTTCCTTTCTTTCTTTCTTTCTTTCTTTCTTTCTTTCTTTCTTTCTTTCTTTCTTTCTGGAGTGGGGAATGCAGGGCATTGGGGTTAAGTGACTTGCCCAAGGTCACATGGCTAGTAAGTGTTAAGTGTTTGAGGCTGGATTTGAATTCAGGTCCTCCTGACTCCAGGACTGGTGCTCTATTCACTGCACCACCTAGCCGCCCCCAAATTATTATTTAAAAATTATTTTTATTCTTAAGAAATAAAGCAAACATTTCCCTAACATAGTAGAATAAAAATAAAGATCATTTATGAAATGGCAAATCTATTTATATAACTTGCTATTCCTTTTATGTTATGTGACTTTTATATTTATGTATATATACATATGCATATTTGTATACATTCATACATGTATATTCACACATACATAAAATATACATATATGCATACACATATATACACATACAACACACATACAACATACACACATACAATACACATACAAATACACATACAACACACACATGAAAAATACATTTTAAAAACTTATGGATCCCAGGTTAAGAACCCCAGGACTAGATGGTCTCTAAATTCTAATCGAGCTCTAAAATTTTATGAACATAATCTAAAGCAGTAGGGGTTCCATGAATTGATTTTTAAAATTATTAGCACGACTGGAAGTTATTACTTATAGAATAAAGAAATAATTTCAAAACCTTAAAATTAGGGAAATTTTGTAATGCAGTCTGATGGGAGATTTTTTGGAAGTGGTTATTGAAACTTAAGCTGTTAATGTGGGGTGGGGGGAAGCCTGTTATGCAAATGCCCACCACCAGCAACCTTCCCCCTTAATGGGTGAACAGATTTCATTCAATGCCCTGACACTCATGTAACACTCAACTAAACCACAGATCACAGGGTCTATGGTTTATATGTAGAGGAAGTTAGTCACAAGACTAGGATTTGAACTCAGGCCCTTCTCTGTCTTCAGTAGGGGAATACATCAGATTACCACACTTGAGTCACTGTAAACCTTTCATCCATATCCTTCACTCTTTTGTTCCTGCCCAGAAAGCCTTTCCAAGACTGGACTCATCAAAGACATGTTCACCAGTACTGATGGCAGTGGAGAGGTGACTTTCATACCCATGATATCTGAGTAGAATCCTTGGTGCTCATGTCCATGGCATAGCTTCATCTGGGCTTATCTACCTTTTTGTGCATGTTAGTCATATACATATGTTGCCCACAACTCTAGCTGAAATCCTCTGCCCACACTTAGTGTAATTGGTGTGGAATGTGGGTGAGGCATTAATTAGGTGATTGAATGAGATGACTGAGTGTCCTCTTCTCCATTTAGTAATAACTCACATTTAAATAGTGTTTTGTAGCTTATGTTGTGCTTTCTTTATACATATATACATGTTGTTGTTTGTCCTTCATTCTCGAAGAGGACCATGACATTTTGGATGAAAAAGGTGTAGTATTGGTGAGGGTAGAAATAGGGGTCCCTGTAGGATGATATGGCAGTGCAGTATTCTTGAACTAAGGGTACCCTAAATTGGTAAGAAGAACAAAGAAGGAAGAGGTTTACTGCTTGAGGGATATTTATTTCAATAAACATTTATTGGGGCAGATGGTGTAATGTTAGCAGATGATAGAGGGAAAGCAGAAACCATACAGCTCCTGGTTTTTTTCCTTTCTTCTTCTATATCAATGAGAGTGATCTTTAAATTGGAAAACAACAAATGTGGTTAAGGAGGGATGGAAGCCCAGGATAGATGATGAGGTAGAAGAGACTACTTGGCTGCTTCAAGTCTCATGATCTCAGAATGATAGCATCATGTTTTGCTGGTAGTAAGAATTAAATACATACTTGCTGAATAGATAGAATTGACTGAGAGTTTGCAGATTTGATCCCAGAATCCCTATCTGTAGTCTTTGGGAAACCCTTGTGTTTGTAGTAGGTTGTAGATTGTAAGTTCCTTGAGGGCAGGGATTGTCTTTTGCCTTTTTTTGTATTCCCAGTGCTAAGTACATTTTGCCTGGCACACAGTAGGTGCTTAATAAATGTTGATTAATGATTGAAATGACAGGAAAAGATCAATGAATATCTTGTTCTTTGAAAAGGATGGGTTCCAGAAACTATAAAATAATGAGTTTACCTTCCATCCTTTGCAAAATTCTTAAAAGAATTATTTAGGATCATGGATTTGGAATTAAAATATTGTTCAGGGGACATCTAGCTCAACCCCTGCATTTTACATATGAGAATGCTAAGGCCAAGAAAGGTTAAATTACTTACCCAAGGTTATACAGTCCATCAGTTAACAAGCATTTATTAAGTACCTACTATTTGCCAGGCCCTGTGCAAGGAACAGTAAGAAAGTCAGTTTGACTAATCCATAGGGAGCAGGAAGGGGCACAGTAACACTGGAAAATACATGGGACCAGATTTTAATACACTTAAAATACCAAAGAGAGGAATTTATATTTGATCCCAGAGGCAACAGGAAGCCTTTGGAGTTTATTGAGTTGGGAAGTGATATGATCAGACTTGAGGAAAATCATTTTATGTATAGGATGAATTGGAGAGGGGAGAGACTGGAGGCAGGGAGATTAATTAAAATTTGTGTATAATATTGTAGCTGCAAACTTGTGACTGAAGGAATTGGTAGAAAAGTCAAGAAAAGGGGTGAGGTTTTTTTTTTTTTGGTGGGGAAAATGAATTCTGTTTGGGGTATGTTTGAAATGCCTGTGGAATATCTAATTGGAAATATTCACCAGACATTTCGAGATGTATGAATGAAGTTCAGGAGAGAGAGAGAAATAGAGATATGGGATTCATCTATATAGATGGAAATCATAGATGATGAGAAACATCTACATGGGAGTTCATGGGGTCAGCAAGAAAAGAAAGGAGATAAGGGTCCAGGACAGAGCCTTGGGGGACATCCATATAGTTAAGAGTAAGTGGCAGAACTGCTAATTGTATCCAGGTCCTCTGACTTCTGACCTAATCCTCCTGTATTAAAAATGAATTGTGAATACTTAGAGTAGAAGCAGTGATGCTTAGGAGTTAACATTATTTGACTAAAAATATATCCTTGGACTCACCTCTTAACCCCCCCTTCTGCCTCAGTTTCCTCATCTGTATAATGAGGGGTTTGACCTACAAGGGTTTGGTCCTTCTAACTCTAAGACTTTGCTCCAATGACTTCTTTGAATCTCAATGTCCTTATCTTTAAAATGAGGAGTTGGGACTAGAATTCAAGGATTCTTTACCTTTTTTTTTTTGTATCATGGACTGACTCCTTTAGCAGTCAGCTGAAGCTTGTGGATTCTTTTTCAGAATAAAGTTTCAAAATGCATATAATAAAATATATAAGATTACAATGGAAGCTAATTTTAGTTACAAAAAAAAGTTCCACAGACTCCGGGTTAAGAACCCTTGACAAGATCATTCTACGGTCCCTTTGAGCGCTAAATCAATCCTGTGCTTTGTATCCGACATTTAAAAACTATGATGCTTTATCTTACTCATGTAAAGTTGACCTGATTTTTCTTTCATGTCAGTGTTACTGGCAAATCAGAAAACTACTGTGAGACACAGTATATTTTGATTTCAGCAAGGCAATGCATTTGACAAAGTCCATCATGATGTCCCTGAGGACAGGAGACAGAACTGCTTTGAAAAACCAACCACAAAGACTGTGGATGAATGGATCCAGTTCAGCCTGGAAGAAGGTCTGTAATGCTGTGCCACAGGGCTCTGAGTGACTTTCACTTCTTGAATTTCATGACTGCTGCTAGGCATAAAGTTGAAATATTTGCCTGTTTCTTTTGCCAGCTTTCTGTTTCTTTGGAGTTGCCTTTAAGTACAGGACCCTGTCTCTACCTCTACACCCTCTATAAGATTCAGGTTCAAAGACCTAAAGCTCAGAAACACTAAGCCAGCTTTGAATTGTATGTAATAATGTGTGTGTGTGTGTGTGTGTGTGTGTGTGTGTGTGATATTAGGCCCCTTGTTCAATTCACTTCAATTCAACAATCATTTCTTAATTGTCTGTTTTGTGCTAGGCACTGACTGTACTTAGGGATGAGAATTCAAAGAACAAACAAAACAGCCTTTGCCCTGAAGATCTTATAATCTTCTGGGGGAAGAATCAATGGTCATGGATAAGTAAATAAAAAATATAAAAATAAATGTCAAGTAATATTGAAACAGGGTGTATTAAGAAGTAAGCAATTAGGAAGAACCTCTGTGGGTCCTTTACCTGAACTTTGAAGGGAGTTATGGGTTCCAAGAAGCAGAGGTGAAGAGGGAGTAGGCTTGGAGGAGAGCTTTCTGGGAAGACCAGAGTTCAAATCTAGCCTCAGACACTTATTATTAGCTGTGTGACCCTGGACAAGTCACTTAACCTCTTCTTGCCTTGGTTTCTTCATATGTAAACTGAAGATAATGATAGAACCTATTTCACTAAGTTGTCGTGAGGGTCAAGTGAGAAAAAACACATAAAGGCCTTTGCAAATTTTAAAGTCCTATTATATAAATGCATGATGATGATCGTGATGATACAAAGACATAGAGATGGGAAATAGAATGTCACCTGTTGGAGTCTGAGTATATGTTTGGGGGAGGGAGGCCTGAGTAATATATACTTTTAGAAAAGAATTGATAAAAGAAAAAAATTGAAGAAAATCGATAAGCAGTCAGGTAGTGTAACACTGGACCCAAAGTCGGGAAGACATAACTCAAATCTAACTTACTAGTGATATGACCTTGGACGAGTCACTTAACCTCCCTCAGACTCTGTTTCCTCATCTGTAATAAGGGAGTAATAATAGCACTTACCTTCCAAGGATATCATGACAATGAAATGATAATTTGTCAAGCACTTTGTAAACCTTAAAAGTACTCTATAAATGCCGGCTTATCATTATGCAAACTTGGAAGGTTTAATTTTATTTAAAATATGAGTTTCAGATGGGTCTTAAATTCAGCAGACTGTATTTCCTCTATCCTTGGTATGAATGGGAATTAACTTCAGATGGTGAAGTTCTTCTTGGGATTATTGATCTTCTGTAGCCAAAGCTCAGACATTTTTAGAATCGTGGAGATCTGCTGCTTCTACTCACTCAGAGCCTCCTTTGCTGGGATTCACACTTCCTGTCAACGGATGTAGGTCCCTCTCATGTTTGTTATTGAACAGTAAGGGGCTTCTTTCTTCTGGTGCTGTGAGCAGGGCCTGTGGAGCGACTTTTGAGATCAGGGGGAACTTGGTGCTTGGAAGGAAGAGGAGAAATAACTCTTTTTTTTGGTTTCTAGCATTCTTGAAATCATTAATTAGTCATTCCTGCCTGTGCCCTCACAACAGCTCTTTGTGGTAAGTGGAGATGATAATTCTCATTTTTTTTTTGCAGATAAGGAAGCTGAGATAGTGAAGGTTCAGCATTGTCACCCAAGGCCTCAGAGCAAACATGGGTTAGCGTTAAGGTCAGGACTCAGGGTTCTCACCTTCTCTATACTTTTGTTCCTGGCTCAGGGGTGGGTTACCTGTGGCCTTCAGGTCACATGAGGCTTTCAGGCCGTGGATCTGTAAAATTTGGATTCAGTCAAAGGGCCGCAATTAAGGATCTAGAAGGCCACAGGCAACCCATCTCTGCCCTGGATCTTCCTCTTTTCTTCAGCACTGAATATTGTTGCCTTTAATACTCGTGTTTCTGTTGTAACTATTGGCGTTCTTTTCATTGTGGCTCACAGATATGGAGGCTTCTCATAGAGGAGACTTCTTTTGCTTTTCTTAGTCCATCTTCAAGTGTAATTGTTCTGAGAGTTCTGGGTTTAAGGTCAATTTTCAACAGTTTATATATATGCATACATGCATGTATGTGTGAATAGAGATATACATGTATATATACACACCCATACACTCAAATAAATGGTCCTCCAGCCTCCCTTTCAAGACCTCCAATGATTGGAAGCCCATTACCCCCAGACGTAGCCCATTCTAGTTTTGTGCAGGTTTTATTGTTAGGTAGTGTTCCTTCTACTAAGCTTAAAATGATTTCTCTGCAATTTCTGTTTATTTATTTTTCTTCTGGTGCTATATTTCTCCCAGTGTAGCTTGGTCCATGTGGGGCCATGGGGAAAAGAAAGGTTTTTTCTTTCTTCCTTAAGAAAATCCTTCAGATACTTGAAGACAGTTATAACACCCCCCTCCCTTATATTCCTCCTTGTCCAGAATAAGACTTTGTTCAATCATTCTTTTATAATATCGTGTCAAGTCCCCTCACCTTTCAAGTTGCCCTCTACTGAACATGCTACTCCAGATATAAGCTGACCAGGGCTGAGTATGGCAGAACTCCAGTCTCTGTGTAATTATATCTCTATTAATACAATCTAATGCTGAATTAGAGATTTGCCTAGGGTCACTGAAAAGTTAGACCTGCTCTGTGTCAGAGTCAGGAAGTATCAGAGACTGACCTTGAACCAAGGTCTTAAAATATATAAAGGATGGATTCCTGTGCTGAGATGGAGTATATCTAATGAAAGTTGATCAGTATTAGGTGCCTTACAAATCTAATTAAAAAAAAAACCTTAAGTAAAAAATCCAGTCAGGCAGTAGGCAATTATTAACCACCTACTATGTATGAACTTTTGTGCTAAGTTCTGGAAAAAAGGATAGAGAAAGGAAACTAATTACTTACATATATCCTTCAAGTTAGATATCATAGAGAATAGTTATGAAAAAGGAAGAATAACAGTTGAGAAACCAAAAAGTTCACAGGGGACAAAATCCAAGAAAGGAGAGAATAATGAAACCCATGGTTTCAAATATCTGTATACAAATGCCCAAAGTTTAGGCAACACACAAGAGGAAGTCAAGAGGGCAAATTTGACTTCATAGGTATTACCAGGACTAGATAGGATAAAATGAATGATTGGACCAATGAACCATGAATCGGTATATCTTATTCAAAAGAAACAGGAGAGTCAAAAGGGGGTAGGAAATAGGATAGGATCCTATACTAACATGAGAAATTCAGCCCCCAGAGGGGGAAGCCTTATTCAAGCAGCCAATCTTAAGTGTCTAATATGTACCAGACACAGTGTTGGGGATACAAATACTAAAAATGAAATCAACTCTTTTCACAAGCAACTTACACTTATATGGGAGAATGTGACACACATATTTAAGTATGTGCAGAATAAATACAAATAAATTCAAGATGATTAATGAGGGAATTAGGATAATTTTTGGGGGGATGATTTAGTTAGGGAAAATGAGCAAAATCAGGAAAATCTTGTAAAGACAGTAGACACTATCACAGCCATCTTGACCATCATTCCCTCTCAGACCCAGATGGAAACAGCCCAGTACCCTAAACCCAATAGCCTCGGGCATAGTAGTATCCTGCAAACCACCAAACCTGGCAGGTCCAACTCTGCAGCTATCATTGAATGGAGAAATGATTATGGAAAAAGGGTCCACTTTCTTCGCTGCCTCTAGCAATAGCTACTAATCAACTGCCACCAACAAACAGATAAGCATAGAGCTCTGCAAGTGATAGCACCTCCTTCCCTCAAGACAACCAGGGCTGCTTCTAGCCCAGGTTTCCTCCTATGACTACCAACTGTCACTCACAGGACAGGATAACCAGCCTTGCTGGAGCTTTGAGGCATTCTGAGGGAGAGGCAGAAGAAAACATCAGCCAGGGAAGTCAAACCATCATAAGCATGACCACCTTGACCTTAATGACCCTTATGGAGACAGTGAAGAACCCTGAACCCAGGAGCCTTGGAAATAGCATTGCTTCCAGCCCAGGGTCTGCAGCCATCCTACCAATAAGCAGCTGCAACCCAGCAACTGCTCCTAAAGGTACTTCAGCCACAGCTCCTGAAGACCCAGATAGGAAAGCTTTTTCCAGTAATGTCCTTGTCACTGTCAAATGGTTTGAGATCAGAAATTGATATAATTTTTTTCAGCATAAAAACATTAAAGAAAAGATATTACCATTTGCTTTATAACTGTACGGGCTATGGAACCTATCCATCTGACTTGTAGTTGAAACCTTCCATGTTATCTCTTGAATTAAAATGTGAGCTCTTTGAGAATAGAGATTGTCTTACTTTGCAATGTGTGTTTGCAGTGATTAGTATAGTGCTTTGTACATAATAAACACTTAACAAATACTTTTTCATTCTTTAATTAATTTAAAAGGTGGTAGGGTCTTGGAAAAAGAGAGGGATTCTCTGAGGCATAATTGAGGAGTGAGTGTATTCCAGGCATGGGAGAAAGTCAGTGCAAAGTTATGGTGACAGGAGACAGATTGACCTATGTGAGGAATGGAGAGAAGGCCAGTTTGTTTGAATTGTAGAGGATTGGAGGAAGAGTCATGTCCAATGAAACTGAAATGATAGATCAAAGTCAGCTTGTTAAGTCTTTAAAAGTTAAACATAGAAACTTCTATTGGCTATTAGAAGCAATAAGGATTTTATTGCTATTGGATTTTATTGAGTAGGTGAGTAACATGATCTGATCTAGGAAAGGAAATCACATTAAAAGCCATATGAAAGATAAGCTGGAATGGGGGAAAATGTGAGGTAGGGAGACTAATTAATAGACTTGTAATAATCTAGGCAGGAGCTGATGGGAACCTGAATTAAAGTGATGATTCTATGAATAGAAAGAAAAGGTCAGATTCAAAAGATGTCCTGGAGCTAGAAGGCGAGGTGTGGTAACCATGGGATATGTAGGGTACTTGAAATTGAAGAGTTAAGTATGGTGCTGAAGTTATGGACCTGAGAGACTGAAGAATGGTAGCACCTTCAACAGAAATAGGGAAGTTTGGAAGAGGGGTGGGTTGGATAGGAGAAAATAAGAAACATAATGGTGAGTATTGGGTTGAAGATCAGTGGTGGAATTCTATTCTGAATCTGCATCCCATTAACAGAGAAGAGCTGGTTACTGAGGCAGAATTGATGGGAACTCCAAGGAGAAGTGACCACTCAGTCCTACAATGATAAGAAGAGAGGGAAAGAAATCTGGGCATAGTCTTACACACACCCTAGATTTTGGGAAAGCATATTTCAAAGTTTTCACAGGGAAGATGGGCGGGATCCCATGTACTAAAATACTAAAGGAGAAGCCAGCCAGGAAGGATGGGAGATATTCAAGACTGAAATTCTGAGAACAAAGTGAAATAATTCCAACAAAGAGAAAAAATATATTTATCTGAAGAAGCTGATATGTATGTACAAGGGACTCACTGACCAACTTAGATTTTTAAAATAAATGTGCAAAAAATGGAAGCAAGGCCAGGTAACACAAGATGAATATGAGTATGTCACAAAGTTGGAAAAATAGCACCAGGAATGTTAAAGCATACTTCAGCAGGAACTGAGGAAAAATTTAAAAAATCAAAGAAATAGGACTTTGGCATTGGGTGGTAGATGGCATTATGGTAACTGACCACAGAAAAGCAGAGCTACTTTTTTTCTCCACTAAAGAAAATGACTTTGTGCTAGAAATAAGAAAGCCAAAATGTCTGCCCTTGAACTTGGGTCTCCTGACCCAAATGAAGTCCATTCTTTCTCAATGAAAGAACTAGTGGATGTGACTGCTGACTCACTACCCATGATAACTTAAAGATCATGGACAATAAAAGAAGTAGTACAAGACTGGAGCAGAGCAAATATGGTACAGATTTACAAAAAAAAAAGGAAAGAGAAGGGAGTTGTAAAACTATAAGCCAACAAGTTTGACTTTGATTCCTGAAAAGATCTTAGAACAGATCATTCAAGGGAGGGTTGGTGGACATCTAGAAAGGGAAGCAGTGACTGGAGAGATAGCCAGCATGGCTTCATCAAGAATATGGGGTGTCCCAAAAGTCTCAGTGTAGTCTTGAACTTTAACAGCTTAACTAGCTTTAAGAGCTTAAAATGGCCCTAAGACTTTGGGGGCTCCCTACATATCATGCCAGAGTAACTTCTCATTTTTCTTGAGAGAATTTCTGTTAGTAAGATGGCAGGAATGCTGTTAATGTAGCTTGTTTAGATTTTTGCAAACCTTTGGATAAAGTATCTCATCCTTGTGGATAAGATGTGGAGAGGTGGAACCAGATGACAAGATAATTAGATGGATTCAATACTGCTTGGACGGCCAGATGCAGTGTTACTGTCAGTGGTTCAGGGTCAACATGGCAGGAAGACTCCAGTGGATTGGCCTAGAAATCTGTGTGAGGCTCTGTGTTGTTGAATATTTTCATCAGTGAGTTTGTTAAAGGAATGCATGGCATGCTCATTACATCTGCAGATGACACCCAGCTGGGAGGGAGAGCAGACAACAGAGTTTGGATCCCAAAAGGATCTTGATGTGCTGGAACATTGGGCTGAATCTAATCAGATGAAATTCAATAGGGATAAGTGTAAAGTATTACCCTTAGGTACAAAAAAACCCAGCTTCAAGTTTTCAAGATGGGGGAGGCATGTCAAGAGGACAGTTCTGAAAAAGATCTGGTTGTTTTAGTGGATTGGAAGTTCAGTGCTATTCAGTCGTGTGATGTGATGACCAAAAATGCCAATGTATACCAGACTTGGGTAAAGTGAGGCATGCCTTCCAAGAAGAGGAAGATAGTGCCAGTCTACTTGGCCATCATCAGACCTCATTTGGGATACTATGCTTAGTCCTGTGTGCCACAGTTATAGGAGCATCAGTAAAGTGGAAAATGTCCCAGGGAAGGCAAGCAGGAAGGTGACAGTATATATATATGTGTGTGTGTGTGTGTGTGTGTGTGTGTGTGTGTGTGTGTGTGTGTGTGTGTGTGTGTGTACTGGAGAAGACCAGACTGAGAATAAAGCATGTAGTTGTGTTCAAGCGTATGAAGGACTGTCAAGTGGAAAAGAGATTAGACTCACTGTGTTTGGCTTCAAGGACAACGCTGGGGCAGAGGTTTTAAAGTTGTAAGGAAGCAAATTGAGGTTTGATATCAGGAATAGCATCTAAAGGTAGAATGGGCTACCTTGAGAAACAGAGGGTTCCCCGTCCTTAGAGGTCTTTGGGCAGAGACTACATGACCCTTAGAGAGTATGGGTTAGATAGTCTGGCCAGGTAGGTCTCTTTGAAGTCTTCAGTTCTATCATTCTGTCTTACTGATTGCTACACCAACTCTTTTCACCATACCGAACTGCCAAACTCAGACAAACCTCTAAAGTCCAGTTGCGGGGCAGTTTCTGATCTGCATTGATAGAGAAAGTTACTTTATTGTAATGAAATTACAGATTCTATTTTTAAAAAATCAATAATGATAAAAATCAAATGAGCATATTTGGGCTGCTTTGTCATACTATTAGCTTCAATGGAGTTTATAGTCCAACTGGACACCCAGATCTTTTTCATATAAGCTACTGCCAAGCTTTGCCCTCCCCATCCTATACTTACTTATGTAGGACTGGATATTAGTCCCCATCATTACAGGCCATTGAGACCATTCTGAGCCTTGACTGCCCTATACTGTATTAATTATTCTTCCTAGTTTTCAGTAAGTGAAGCTGAATAGAGAGGAAATAAGCCCTTCTCTTATATTTTTCCCCTCAATTGCTTCTTCCTTCCAGATTGCTTAGCACAAGAAGTTTAATTTGTGTTAGTACTTAAAATATTACACTTTGAGAGATCTGTTATGGAGAATTTCTTCATCAACTAGAACAAACATTCTTCCCATCTTCTAGCTATTCCCCCCCTTTCCTTTCTTCTCTCACATCCAAGAAGGTTATAACCAGTAAGAATTTATTAGATCAAAATCCCCATGTACTACATGAGCAATTTCCTCTTGTTTCTCTCAGTCATCATAGATCCATCTACCTGTCCTCTGGATGACTGAGTCCCTTAGAACACTCCTGATTTGGTTTAACCTTTTTCTTGAAGAGGAGTTTCCCCCTTCCTTAGGTCTCTCATAGAAATCTATTTGTATTCTCCTGTTGCCCTTTTGATTAGGACTAATCCCACTTTATTGACTGTGGAAGAGGCAGGGGCTGAGTTGTTCTTGGGCATCTCCCCCCCACCCCCATCTAATACTTGCTTTTAAAGTAAAAGCATCAGAGAGGACAGAGTTCAGGCAAGTCACACATGAAGAGCCTTTAGTTTAAAAGGTGCTAGAAAGTAGCAATAACCAATTTAAAATTCTTTTCTTTTCCTTTTGTACAAGTGTTTATTAGGCCAGATGATGTACTCTGCTCCAAAACATTCATATGGAAAAAAAAATTGAAGAATTGTGATTAAAATTGATTTTTTTCCCTTTGGGAAGTTGGAATCAAAAATGGTTACCTGCTCATTTATGAAACAGATTTATTCTGTTGACATGGAGGCTTGTTTGAAATGTAATTGAATTTCTGTTACCTAATGGAAAGTGACAGTTAACAGTATTTATTTTCCATTTGTGTCTCAGCAGATAACATAACACAATTTTGATTTGTAGTTAGCTTTGGAATCTGAGATTGCTCTATCTTTGTAATTGAAAAGATGGGAGTGTGATGGCCCAAATACAATCCTTTTTTTTTGTTTTTACAGAGCAGTAAAGGTAGCATTAATACAGTAAACAGCCTCTCTTCTGTTTTGTTAATGGCTATATTCAGATGTTCTCCTTGCCTCGCTGTCTTTCTTATTAGGTGCTAACACATCTCTTTCTGTGTTGATAATCTTTCCATTTAGAGTGGCATTTTTCTCCCATAACTAATTTCTCTAAATAACCTCTCCCCTCTCTGCTTTCTCCACTCCCCCACCCTTATGTTGAGAAATAACTTATTCCTCAGAGGTGAAATGAATATTCTTCAGGCAGACTTAAACTGCTGCTTTTCGATTTGACATTTCCCTAGTTCTTTGTTTTCAGGAAATGAGATTTGTGGGGAAAGGATGAAGTTTGGTCTGTCTGGACGGTTCATAAAGGGACTGTTTGTTTTCATTTCACCCTTACCTTCAAGCTCTTGTCTCTTTCCTTAATCTGATTCCCTTCTTGGGACCTTATAGACTCTTCTTTTACTAAACCACAAAAAATACTCGATTCCAAAATTTTCTTTTTAAAACAAGAAGAATTGTGACTTAAGTGACTTTAAGTGACTTAAGTGACCTTTACATTTTGGGGGCTCTTTTCACCATGTGCTTGGTTCCTACACATAAGACTTTCCTGGGGGCCAGCCATAGGGCATCTCTAGAAACCTTAGCTTACCCCATTGGCCTAGTTATTTGTGTATGTGGTAGATATTGAAGAGGGAGAGTTCATTTGTGTTGAATAAATAGTCCACTGTGCTGTTAAGCTCTGAAACTGTGTGCATCATTCTGGGTTTCCAGGGTCATCTTCTCCCCTGTACCCCCGCCCCAATTTGAGAAATCTTAATGAACTGGATATATATGCTAGATATTAGACATTGGATACTAGAAATGAAAATTCCATGGTGCAGGTCTGGCCATGTCTTAATAAGCTCTAAGATCACCCTATTACCTTTGGGATCAAATATAAAAATCCTCTGTTTGACTTTTATTGAAAGCCCTTCACAACTAAGCCTTGCCTTTCTCTGTTCCCATCCATATTCCCTATGATTCGGCTACCCTGACCTTTTTACATTTCCTTCCACATGATAGTTCATATCATAACTGTCCATTTTCACTGACTGTCCTCTGTGCCTGGAATGCTCTTCCTCCTTGTCTCATGTCCTAACTTCCTTCACGTTCCAGCTCCAATCTCACCTTGTATAAGAGGCCATTCCCACTTCTCCTAGCGCCTTCCCTCTGAGATTTACCCTGTATCTATCTTTTATGTACATATTTGTTTGTTTTTTGTCTCCTCAATTAGAATGTGAGTTCTATGATGACAACAAATGTTTTTGCTTCATATTCCCACTACATAGCACAAGCCCTGGCACAGAGTAAGCACACAGTAATCAAAGCTTATTGACGGCTGTTGACTGACTGGTCACTTAAGGATTCAGCTGAGAGGCTGACAGCCAGTGAGCATGGGAAATCCACCTAATTCTCCTGCTGTAAAATGGAAAATCATGAGACTGAATGCTGTATAAAGCACTTTGAGGTGGTCAGATAAGAGGTCTTCCACGTAGGGAAAGCATTTTGATTCAGGTCCAGTCAGCTCCTTTGCCTTGTGGCTGTCTCCATTGATCAAACATACTGTCATAGGGTTCCAGTTTGAGACAGGTAGGCAAGATCACCAACTGGGCAGGGTCAAAGACGAGGTCTGGCTGATATTGGCCATTCATAATAATAACCTGCTAGGGGAGAGCAGACATCTCAGCTCCTACTAATTTAAAACTTGCCCATCAGTCTTTGTGTGCAGTGGCAGGCCTTTTCTTGAAATACAATATCGTAGAAAGGACATTACTCAGAACACATTTTTTCTTACTGTAAACAGTTATGCACTCTTGAAATCAAATCTTTTATATGACACCAGATATCATAACCATTAATTATTATTCTAGCATCATACTCTTTCCTTGTTCATGCTGAAAAAATGAAGCAAGAAGGAAGATGGATTTTTATGAGTTGGCTTGATTCTAGAGTGGTGAACGGGACATATGAGACCAAAGAGTGCCAGGACTGAGTACAACAACTTGAAAAGAGAAACCCCCCCCCACACACATAAAACAGGAGGTGCCGCTACCCGGTGCCAGGATGTCATTTTTACAAAGTGAATGTTCAGCTCAATGAACAGCATGCCAGAAATACAGATTTTGGGAAATCTGCGTGAGTCAGTGGTTCAAACACTAGTTAGAAAAATGATTTTCTTGTAAAAAAAGAGTTTCCCCAATGTGTTTATTGGATTCTGTGAGAATTTTGTGTTCCTCATTAAGTATTGACCCTAAAAAAGCCCTTCTTGGAAGGTTCTAGCAGGATATGGGGTTATTTCCAGTCCTGGCCCTGATTCACTCCTTTTTGGTCAGTAGACTATGAGCTTAGTTTCTCTGTCAATTTTCAGCCATCTTGTTTGTAGTTTGCTAAAAATTTCAGGAATAAAATATGCTCAATTAGTCTCTATCATCATCATTATTATGTAATTATAATAATAATTATTAGTTGCTTGAATGAAGTTTCCAACCACACAAACCACATGGACATTAGAACAATATAGTAAAAGTTTAAATCATAAATAATGAAATATTTACCTTAAAATGAGAAAAGCAAAAAAAAATTGGAATTATGTTATGTTCACTTGGCTAAATAAATTTTTGCATATGTCTCTAATGGAATATTATTGTACTATATTAAGCAATAGTTATGAGGAAGTAACAAATATAGACTTTTATAAACTGAGGCAGAGTAGAGTGAACAAAATGAAGAAAATTACAATGACTATGGAAATGTGAGTGAAAAGAACAAAACAAAGTTCAACATGGTATAATTATAATAACTAATCTCAGGCCCCCCCACCCCAAAGAAAAAGATAAGGGAATGCCTCTCAATTTATTTATTTTCCCAATTTATTTATTTATTTTAAGTTTTCAATATTCATTTCCAGAAGATTTTGAGTGACAAATTTTTCTCCCCATCTTTCCCCTACCCCACCCCAAAATAGTGAACCTACTGAATATCCCTTCCCCCAATCTGTTCTCTCTTATATCCTCCCTCATCCCCCCCACCCTAACTTTCTAAGAGGGCAATATGGATTTCTATACCCCAATGCCTGTATGCCTTATTTAAGGGAATGCATCTTCCTCCTTTCTTTGGAGAATGGACGACAATAGTACTAATACTAACTAGCATTTATATAGCACTTACTATGTGCCAGGCCCTGTGCTAAAGCACTTTCAAATATCTCCTTTGATCCTCACAACAATTTTGGGAGCTATTATGATCCTCAGTTTTCACTTGAGGAAACTGAGGCAGACAGAGATTGTGACTTCCTCAGGGTTACACAACCAACAAGTGTCTGAAGACAGATTTGAACTTGGGTTTCCTCACTCCAGGACCAGCACTCTATCTACCAAGACACCTAGTTGCCTGAATAATAGGTGTTGAATGTTGCATTTGCTGCTAGATGTAGTCAATGTGTTGGATGGTTTAACTTAACCTTTTTTTTTCATGATTACATTGAAAGATTCATTTGAGGAGAGGAGAATATATCTGAGAATGAAATGTAAAAACAAAAGACACCAATAAACCTTTAAAATAAACCATAATATGCAGAATGCCATGCACAGGCATGCCTACATGCATATGCCATTTACAGATCACTTGAAGGAACTGGAATTGTTTAGACTGAAGAAGAAAAAGATTAGGGAACACTTGATAATGTCCTTCATGTGTCTGAGAATCTGTTATGTGGAAAATGACTATATTTGTTTTCCTTGACTCCAGAAAATAGAAGTAGGAGTAATAGGTGAAGTTACAAAGCAGTTTGGAATTTATGTAAGGAAAAACTTAATATGAATTAGAGCTATCCAAAAGTAGGATGGGTTGGTCTTTGATGGAAGTCTTCAAGGACTAGCCAGGAAGGTGACTACCTATTGGGTATGATGTAGAAAGAACACTTATCAAAATCAGGTTATCTGTGAGTTTCTTTCTAATTCAAATTGTGTGAATAATAATATATACTTTAAAAAATTCTATGCATGCAGTTATTACTCAGTGATTTTTTTGTTTTACTGAAAAGGGTATTTTGTGTGATAGAACCTTGTTGTAACTTTATTCTCTTAAAGGCATAACTTGGACCTTTAATGAAAGAGCAATCAGTACCATGAGGACCCATTAAATAGGAGTATTACATTACTGTGAAGCTTGGGTTAATTTTGACAGTAGCTTAATGATATGTTCCTTATTTTGTACTTCAGACCAGAGATTCTCCTTTAGTCTGTGGGCATTCCACAGGCCATCAGTACTGGACTTGAAGTTGTTTACTAGGTGTGTGGTTCCCAGGCAAGTCTCTCAACCTCTCTGTGGCTCATGGAATAATAGTATTGTCTACCTCCTAGGGTTTCTGTAAGGATCAAAGGAGATAATATATAAAGTGTTTTATTATTATAAACTTTAAAAAACCCTTAATTTTCAGGATTTCTGCTTATGAGTTTTAGGAATGAATCTAGGAACTTTTGGTAGTTCATTTAATTTCCTTTGGTAGAGTAAATCTATTCCTCTTAAGGTTGGCCAAGGGTATTATTTTCTATAGTCTCTCTAGTACCCTAGTCAAAGACTCCCAGGTACTTTAGTAAATATCTGTTTCAGAGTATTTCAGTGGCCTTCAAAAAATCCCTGTCTTCAACTTATTTTCTAATTATCATACAATTAATTTCCTTTGTAGCATAATTTTTGTTGTTGAGTCATTTCAGTCATGTCTGACTCTCTGTAACCCCACTTGGGGTTTTCTTGGCAAAGATAGTAGTGTAGCTTGCCATTTCCTTCTCCAGTTCATTTTTACAGATGATGAAACTGAGGCAAACAGGATTAAGTAACTTTCCCAGGGTCACACAAGTATAAGTATCTATGACTTTGAACTCAGGTCCTCCTGACTCCAGGGCACCACCTACTTGATTCTGCAGCATGACTACTTTAGAATAATGAGGAAAGCTTGGAGAACTAACCTTGGTGCTTAGAACACCTTGTTTTCATTTCTACCTCTAATTCATGCTATCTGTGGAATGCTGAGCAAGCCACTAAGCCTTCTATAATGCTTTACTCAACTCTCCAAGATTAAATTGCAGTAAAGTTGTTGACCAACATTGGTAGACCAACTTTCCTCATCTGGGAGTTTCCTCTATCAATGAAATCATAGGCCTGGTTCCCTGTCCCCACTTTAGAATTATTGTTTATTTTTAAGCCTTTTAATATTAAGATGTTGCTATTTTTTATTACAATAGAAATAATGATTTTGTGAATATTTTTTACTATCAAGAAATTCCATTCCTCTGTTGGAGTCTGTGTTCTGCCTGCCATAGTGCTCAGTTCCATGATGTGAGGAAGTCGCTGATCAAATTTTAAACCAGGCCTTCTAGTGGTTGTATCATAAAGGCCATATAATTTTCACCACAGCTGTTCTTTTTGTCCAATCTGTGTGTTTGGCTGTGACTTTTGGCAGAGTTTACATGTCTGCTTCTGTATAGAATATTTTATCCCTTTCTTGGTTATAAAATCTCAAATATACTTGTATACCAAGTTCTATGCTAGTTCTAGAGCTAGGAAGCAAAGAGTGGCTTGTTAGCTGTTGGTTATGTTTTTTCCTGTGTTTTTGTTGTTATTACTATTGTCGTTTATTTGTTAAACTCCGTAAGAGGGTCTGGCATGGCATCCACATCATCTATATACCTTTTTTTTTTGCTTTTTCTTTTGAGGGGGGAAGGTAGGGCAGTTGGGGTTAAGTGACTTGCCCAAGGTCACACAGATAGTTTTTGTGTTAAGTGTCTAATGTTGTATTTGAACTCAGGCCCTCCTGACTTCAGGGCTGGTGCTCTATTCACTGGGCCACCTAGCTGCCCTATATAGATTTCTTATTGGACAGGATTTTTGTTCCTGCTCTGAAAGTCTTTACAGATTGAAAAGACTAAATATGTCATGACAGGAACAAACCAAATCAAACAGAGGCACAGAAACAATGCCTGCTGGTTACCATTGCCTGTAGGTTTTGTCATCATTGTGGAATTGGATCTAGGGGGTGAAATAGAGAGTGGTCAGGAATGAATGATGGCTCAGTCTGTTTTGGCTTTCATTTCTCTGAGTTATAGATTATTCCAGACATTGGGTTTAGAGAAGCTAAGAGATTAAACTTGATTTTTTTTCTTCTTTAAGAAAAGGGATGATCTTTAACAGAAAAATGAAGGTTTGTTGTCTTCTATCTTTTCCTCAAAGACACAGAATCCAATCCATTTTCTGTGTTGAATGTCATTTATGGAGTTGGGTGTTGCTCTCTCTATGGATACAAGAAGTCAGGTTGTTGTTGTTCTTCCTTCATTTTTGAAGAGGACCAAGGACATCATGGGGTGATGTTCTGACCTGGACTTGGACTTAAGTGAGGCAGTTACACAGTCATCAGCCTAACTGATCTTTCCTTGATCATTTGTGAGTAGTGTGAGCCATTTATCATTCCATATCTCCTAGATAAAACGAACATTTGTGGGTGTCACACATTCATTGGCCCACAAGGTCTGGAACATATCCACCTGATATCTCCAGGACTTTGTTTTTCTTCCTAGGTGATCTAAAAGCTGCCAGAGTTGTAAAGAGTGAGAAGAATCTGGAGATATTGATAATATGTATGAGATTAAGTAGTATTCTTGTGGAGTGATTTTCTGGTGTGCTAGTTTCAAATATGATGGCAGAAATAACTGGTAATTAGGACTCATGCTGTAGCTTTGGTGTTGCCTTGAGTCTCCTCTGGTACTGACCAAATATACTACTCTCTGACACCTAAATTACCAATTGTATTATTAGTTATTTCACCTGTACCCATCTTGAATCTCGCCTTCCCAAGCTTCTTGTGAGCTATTATGATGTTGTGTTCATCATGGTTACTGATGAATGAAAATCAACACAAAATTTGGATCTGGACATTCTTAGTTTTTCAACTGTGCCTATTTGAGGGATTAAAAAAGAATTAAACATTTCTTTAAAAACTAACATAAAAGTAGTACACCTATTGTGTTCAAAGATAGCATTGTTGATAGTTTTCTAGGTGAGATTTGAATAATTAAGAAAAACAAACCTTAAATTACAGACACTAACATGTCAATGATTCTGAGGTATGGTCGTAGGCCAGGTGTACAACCATGGTGAAATGGAGGACAGGTCTCTAATTAATCAGTTAATTCAAGCAAATAACCATGCTTTATCTCATTAACTTAGGTACAAAGTGATTAGCCTTGTGAGGTGACTGTAAGGGTAAAGTCAGCATTTCCCATCCTTAAGACCAATGCCCTGGCACCAGTGTGTGTCATTGATAATTACAGCTATTCACAGGATTGTTGGATTTAGGTCTACTAAGGACCTAGGGGACAACTAGGTTGTGCAGTGCTGGACCTGAAGTCAAGAAGACTCATATTCCTGAGTTCAAATCTGGCCTCACACACTTACTAGCTGTGTGACCCTGGGCAAGTCACTTAACCCTGTTTGCCTCAGTTTCTCACATGTAAAATGAGCTGGAGAAGGAAATGTCAAACTACTTCAGTATCTTTGCCAAGAAAACCCCAAATGGGGTCATGGAAAATCAGACAGGACTGAAAAAACTGAACAAGGACCTAAGAGATTGTCTTGTTGGCCCTTTCACCTTCCAGATAGGGAAATTGATGCCCTGAGTAGAGGAAGTGATTTGCTGAAGATTGGCCAGGTAGGAAGTAAAAGTCATATAAGAGAAAGAAAAAGGCGAGAAAAGAATGCATGCTAAAAAGGAGCAAGTGTCTGTTCTCTCTTTTTTTTTAGTTAGGTTTTAAGAAACACAGCATAGCATAGTGGAAAGGGTGCTGGATTTTGAGGCAGAAGACCTGGGTTTGAATACTCACTATTCTGATTGCTCCATTTGTAACCTTACCCCTAGCACTCTAACCTTTCTAGACCTCCACTACTCATTGGTAAAATGGAGGTCTTAGTCCAGAAGAGCCATTTTCAAAGTATAGTCCAGGGACCCCTGGTGATCACTGAGGCCCTTTCAGGGAGTCTGTAAGGTAAAACAATTGTCATAATATTCATAATATTGCTAATGTGATAAAATAGATAAATACAATCTATATAAGAAGAAAGCAAAACAAAACCCCCTTAGGATCGTCAGTAGTTTTTAAGAGTGGAAGGGATCCTGAGCAAGTATTGGTCTGGAAGATTGCACCTAAAGTCCCTTCTTGCTCTTTGTAGAGCCTGGACCTGAACCCAGGTCCTCTGATCCAGGGATTTAAGGAAGACACTGATTTTCAAGATTAAGAAAGGGCACAACATTAGACTTTCTTCTTTATTCTCTGTGCAGGGAAGATTTTGAAATCGTTAGAATACCAAGAACAGAGATGATGACCTTTTGACTGGAGAGGTGGCATACATAGCAGGGTAAGGGTAGACTGGCTAGATTGGGATTGGGATAGGAGGCCTTGTTCCAGCCCTACCACTAACTAACTACAAAATTAAAGCAAGTCATTTCCCCTTTTATAACCTCAATTTTCTCACTCTTAAAATAAGGGCAATGGACCATGTGTTCTTCTAGGTCTTTGGGTGTGGCCTTTTGACTGAGTACAAGTTTTACAGAACAAATCCTTTTATTAAGGGGATTTCTGTGAAGTTTGAATTCAGGGAAAAGTCTGAACTTGAGGACCTAGAGGACCACATGTGGTCTGGAGGGTGCAGGTTCCCTACCCCTGATACCATCAATAGGTCACTATACCTACTATTGACCAGATGATTTTCAAGGTCCATCCTTCCCAATTTTCAAATTCTAGGTGAGTATTACCAAGGAGTTTTGTGCTTTATAGAGAAGTTCTGGGTTGTGGAGGCAGATTGTGTAATAGGTATATTGATGTAAAACCCTGGAGTTCTATGTTTGGCTATAAACTGATAAAATACAGCTCTTCATGAAAGTGCTTTCTGGATAAGAAGATGCTTACATGCAAACCTTCCCAAATGAGGCCAGTGCAATTAGGTCCTAGGCTATGAGGCATGGCATTTTGCCTGGACAGGGAAAGGATCAATAGATTAATAACTCTTTTTCAAATTGAGAGACGGAAGGGACAAGACACATTCTTAGGTGAAGGAGGTATTTTGCTAGTTCATCCCAATAATGTATGAGTCTGTGTCGGACATTCTGTGCCTGGAGTGCTCTCTCTCCTTATCTCCACCTCCTGGCCTCCTTGAATTCCTTCAAGTACCAGTTTAAATCCTACCCTTCTCCAGGAAACCTTTCCCAATTGCAGTTATTTCTAGTGCTTTCCCACTGCTGATTTTTTTTATCCATCCTGTACATGGTTTGTACACATTTTGTTTGCTTGTTGTCTCTTCCATTTGACAGAAAGATCCTTGAGGGCAGGATCTGTCATTTAGCCTTCTTTGTATCATGGAGCTTAGCATTATGTCGGTCATATAGGAGGCCCCTAATAACTGCTTATCGACCAACTGCCTTTGGCATACAAACCACAGGGTTTACATGATCCCTGAAAAGTAGGCATCTTGACCTCTTCTAGGGACCAACGACTCGATCCTCAGAAACAGAGCTGCCGAAGGTCTCTGGTGCCCTGGGATGAGTTCACTGACTGGCCTTTTTGTGGGCAGGGAAAGATCCTGGTCCTTTGAGATCCTTTGTAAATTAGGTAATCTACAGCATGTCATGATATCATAAGTGCTATCAATTGACTTCTTATTTGCAGGAGAGGAAGGATGCTTAGTAACACCTCAAAAAATAAAAAGATGAGTAATTATAAGCAGTTTAACTGTCCTTCCTCCAATCTTCTTTGCACTATTTGCTCAGAAAGTCATTCTCTCTCTACATCAGTTGCTCACCTGTAAAATGAGAAGGTTGAGCTAGATGCCCACTAATGCCCCTTTCTGCTCAAAACTTATGATTTTATGCCCTGCATCCTGGCTCTCTGACCCCAGCTATTTCCATTGTTTCCAAGTTACTCAACTAGACTGGTAGAGAGTGTCTCTTCACTAAGGGGGACTTGGAAATGGAGGGACTCCCTAGAAGGGTGGAGGACTCCTTATGCAAGTGAAATCACAGGTGTTCCATTCCAACAGATACAAAAGCTAGGTGTTAACCCTGCTGGAGCTTCTGTGATTTCTAAAATTGATGTTGTTCAGTTGTTTCAGTCATGTTTGACTCTTGTGAACTCATTTGGTATTTTCTTGGCAAAGATACCAGAGTGCCTCAGTTTTCTCATCTGTTAAATGGAGATGATAATAGCACCTACCATGAGGAGTTATTGTGAAGATCAAATGAAGTAATTTGTAAATGAATAAATTGATAAATATTATTTATCATATAATATTATTCATTAAATAAATAAATGAATAAATCAAATGAAGTATTTGTAAAGTGCTTGGCGCAGGGCCTGGAACATAGTAAGGACTACATAAATGTTAGTCTATTATTCTATTATTGTTATCTGGAACACTGGGTTCTCTACCTGTAGGACTGATCATGGACAAGCCACCCAGGCAGCTCTGTGTTGCAGGTGGGAAGTTCCTACACTGAAAGTTTCCAGCAGCAGTGAAATCAAAGGTTCAGATGCCTTCCTTGCTGAACCATTACCCCCCATTGCAAACATTATGAGATGGATGTGTGTGTGTGTGTGTGTGTGTGTTTGTATACATACCCATCCCTTTCTGTCTCTGTTTCTCTTTGTCTCTCAGTCTCTGTGTCTGTCTGTTTGTCTCCTCTCCTTTCCTACTATAAAGAGCTGATGTCAAAACTAGGATATATGGTAAGTCATATGGTAAGTTCATGATGAATATGTCTCGAGGTAGAGAGATATGCTTAAAGAGCAACATAAAGACATTAACATTAATATGAGGTTTGGGAAGCACTTCCTTAATTATTTCTTTAAGAATGTGGGATAGGTGAGTTATACCTGCATACAGCTGTTGCTGCCCTATTTATTTGGCTGTGTTTGCTGAATAAATGCTTCCCAGAAGATGTAGCCCCAAGATTGTCTCTGATGCTTTCCCCACGTACTCTAATAACATTCTGTTTTACCTTAATTTTGTGTTCATCTATTTTAATCTTTCTCATCAGATGAGCAGCATCAACTCATCCTATTTATATATAATCTATTTATAAGCACTGAAAAGAAGAGGGTATATTTGGCAGGGAAAACAACTGTTTAGCGACTGGCCAACGTCAGGAGAGAGTATTGTCAGATAAACATCTAAACCTTGTGATGCAGGGCCGGAGATGATTAACCGAGTTTTCTTACTATATCCTTCCTCCCCCTTCCTTTTTTTTTTTGTAAATTAAAAAAAAATTCTTCTCTTTAAGGAATGGAAAGAGCTTCAATTATATGTTTATGGACTCTTTCTTTAGGTTTCCTTAGTGACTTTTATCTCCAAATCTCAAGGCATTGACTAAACAGCTTCACATTAATTAGCAAGGCAGCTGGGTCTAAAGCAGAGATTGATGTCACTGATTGACCAGGTCACTGGCCCATGAAACTGCCTTCTCAAAAGTCTTCCCTGGGGCTTGTCAGCACTCTGGAGAGCTCAGCCTCTGGTTATGTGAATTTGTCTGTTTCCTGGTACAAAACGCCACCCTCAAAGGTAGAATTGCAGTAGCCTGCAGTTATGAGTGGGTCCAGAAGTTGATCATACTATCTGACTCTCTTTCCAGAAATATCATTGAATCTTTGTGGGACCTCATGAAAAGCACAGAATTCAAAATGCAAATTAAATTTCAACACACATTTCTCTAGGACCTACTATGTAGAAAGAGTGTGTGTAAGTGATACAAAGATAAATAAGGAACCTGCCCTTCTGCTCAAGTTGCTTTCAGTATAGTAGGTAAAATAACATACAGAGTGGAATGTCTGAAAATGCAGTTTCCACATTTTTTTCTCATATTCGCCCTGAGAATGAAAAGAACACTTTTTTTTTCTTTTTTGGAGTCAGAGGATCTTGAATTCAAATTCTACATGTGTGACCTTGGGTAAAATCATTTAACCTTTCTGGGCCTCAGTTTCCTCATCTTAAAAATGAAAATTGGGATTACATGATCTTTGAGGTCATTTTGAACCCTAAATCTTTTGTTTTTATGATCCTCTTATTAGATTTGTTTTTTATAGATAAAGAAACTGAGACCCAGAGAGGCCAAACCCCTTAATCAAGTTCACATGAGTAATAAATGGCTGAATTGGTACCCAAATTCATGTCTTCTGACTCTCCATTCCTTCCTGTCTTCTGCAGTAGGAACAAAATATTCCAAGACTCTCTTGCTGCCTGATTTCTCTATTTTTAACAGGCTGACAAGATTTCGGCTAGATAATGTTTTATAGTGATTTGGGATCTTTACCAGAAAAGAACTATAGACATTTTCAAAGGATTTTGATTTATTTCTTAACAGCAAAACTCAGGCACAGGGGGTTAAAAGTCTCCTTCCGCTTGTTCCTCTGCAATAACAGAACTGGTTTATGTTTATTCCTACATATTCCCAAATTTGCAACCTCAACTCTGCTTTTGAATTGCTTCCTATTTATTTTAGGAGGAGAATTTCTAACATTAGAAATAGGTTATATTTATTCACAGAGAGAAACTTTTGAAGGAAGCACATAAATTCAGCCTCCCGGGGAAAAGCTGTGGGATGCATTTTATGGGGATAAACCTATTGATTACTTTCGTATTAGTAGGCATTAAGCGATCATGAAACAGTAGCCATTCATTCATTCAATCAGTTAGGCAACAGGAATTTATGAAGTACCTACTGTGTGCCAAGTGCTTCTCTAGGTGTTAACAGAGAATATAAAAAATAGTTACTGTTCTTGAGCCTTGAGGAATTTACAAATAAGTTAAGAAGAGGAAATGTGTGTACATTCATTGAATCATTTAACACATTCATTGAGCACCAGTTACATGCAACACTGTACTATAGGATGTAGGTGATATAAAAATGAAGGACAACATCTCTCAAAGATGACTTGAGAGTTGACATGCACAAACTTTTATGGAGCTCGGAACCCATTAGTGTGGGTACTTAGTATGTCAATGCCTGGCATACTGGTAAGCATTTAATAAATGCTTGTTGACTTGTTCATTGGTGGGTTATTAACTCACATGCATCTTCTCATTCTAGATAATTATTTCCCATGTCCTCCCATAAATCCTCCACAGAATATCAACCCAACTTACTATACTCACTGAACTCCAATTCTTTTAATATTTTCATGCACATCAAGATAATACTTGTGTTATATGGATGTTATCTCTCACATATTCTTGCCACATTAGTAGTCATGCTATATGTCCTTAATGATTTATCTTCATAGGCTTGAAAATCATCAGTGGTAATAGACTTCAGCCTACTCTATGGGATCTTCCCTATTTCTCATTGCTTCTCATAGAGCCAGAAGGATGGTGCAGTGGATAGAGCCCTGGGCCTAGAGTCAGGAAGACCTGAATTCAAATCCAACCTCAGACACTTACTAGCTATGTAACCCTGTGCAAATCACTTAACTTTTTTACCTGCCTCCATTTCCTCAACTGTAAAATGGGGATAATAACAGCACCTATGCCCAAGGTTGTTGTGAAGATTAAATGAGATACTTGTAAAGTGCTTAGTACAGTCCCTTACACAGGAAGGGATTAATAAACACTCCTTTCCTTCTTTTCTTCTTTCCCATCATGCAAATGATATTTCCTGCTGAGATGGATAATTGGGCAGAGGAAAGAACAGTAGGTTTGATTTAGATCTTGGCTCTACCATCTTTGCAACCCCTTTGACTTTGGGTGAATCATTTAATTTCTTTATGCCTCCAGTCAGTCAAGCAACAAGTACTTTCCAGGCACTTGCTTTGTAATTTGCTCAGTGCTTGGTTGTAAGGCTATATAAAAGTATCATAGTATTTGACCTCAAGGAGCTTACATTCTAAAAGGGGGGGAAGAATACACAGAGGGGAGTGAGGACCCAGGAACAGAATTCTAGTATCCATTCATAAGGAGTATAAATGACCAAAAGAGAGTAGATTATCACTTCTTTTTAAAAAAAAAAAATATATATATATTTCCAAATTGCATGCAAAAACAATTTTTAGCATTTTTTTTAATTTGAGTTCCAAATTCTCTCCCTCTCTCCCCTTCCTTCTCCCTGAGACAGTAAGCAATTTGATATAGGTTATATGTATATGATCAAGCAAAGCATTTTCATGTTAGTCATTTTGTGGAAGAAAACACAGACCAAAAAAAAAAAAACCCTCAACAACAAAAACACAACCAAAACAACCCAATAAAAATTGAAAAATAGTATGCTTCAATCTGCATCCAGACTTCCATCAGTTCTTTTCATCATGAATCCTTTGGAATTATCTTGGATCATTATATTACTGAGTCATTCACAGTTGATCATTGTACAACATTGCTGTTACTGTATGTAGTGTTCCCTTGCTTCTGCTCATTTTACTCTGTATTAGTTAATGTTAAGTCTTTCCAGGTTTTTCTGAAATCAACCTGGTCATCATTTCTGATAGCACAATAGCATCCCATTACTATCATATACCATAACTTGTTCAACTATTTTCCAGTTGATGGACCTCTTCTAAATTTCCAATTCTTTGCCATACAAAAAGAGATGCTATAATTATTTTTATACAAATAGATCTTCCCTACCCATTTTTAAATCTCTCTGGGATATAGACCTAGTAGTGGTGTTGCTGGTTCAAAGGGTATGTACAGTTTTATAACTCTTTGAGTTTACTTCCAAATTACTTTCCAGAGTTGTTGGATCAGTTCACAACTCCACCAACAGTGCTTTGTTGTCCTAGTTTTCCCACATCCTCTCCAATATTTGTAATTTTTCTTTTCTGTCATATTGGACTCTTTAGGTGTGAGGTGGTACCTCATAGTTGTTTTAATTTGCATTTATTTAATCAGTAGTGATTTAGAGCATTTTTTCCACAGGACTATAGATAGCTTTGATTTCTTCAGCTGAAAACTGCCTGTTTATATCCTTTGACCATTTATCAATTGGGGAATGACTTGTAGTCACTCCCTTTCTATTAGTAACAGTAGTATAGGTTTGTTTGTTGTTCTCAGAGCAAAAGCCCACTTTCCTCATCTATAAAATGAAAGGGTTGGACTCTAGGACCTCTAAGGTCCTCCCCAGTTCTGAATCTATAGGCCTATGATTCTCTGCCATTTAGCATTACTGAAAGAATATTGATGCTCTAAAAAGACTGGCTTTTGTGGCAATGAGCAGCTTGGGATCATTGAAGGCAATTAATAATTTCCCGATCTGGGGATGGGCATGATCAGAGCTGTGCTTTTGGAAGATTAATCTGACTGCAATGAGTAGAATGGAACAGAGAGTAGAAACTGGTTATGAGACTATTTTGATAATGTACAAATACACTGAATGCTGAGTAATTTTCTCTTTCCTTTTCCTTTCTCCTTTGAATAACTAGGGAAAAATAAAATATCTGTTCTATGGCTTGCACAATGTTAAATGGGAGATACTGAAGAAGTGAGGGAAAGGAAAGGGCCTATAGAGAAAAGTGGTGATGCCAAGCAAGGAACCAGAAGATCTCTGGAGTGTTTTTCCTCTCCTCTTGAATGAGGTAGATAGCACAGAAAGCTGACATTTATCCTTACCTTGTCTGAGAAACTGGCCACATGATTAGAATGGTTAGAGAAGAGAGAATGCTGAGGAATGGTTGGAAGTGGGAGTCAGGGGATACAAATATTCTTCTCTCCTATTTCCTTCATTTCCTACCCTTGACTGAAAGGGAGCAGAGGGCTAAGACAGGGTCTTCTCCAAGTGGAGTCATATTTGGAGTTAGAAATTATTGTTAGGCTTTATACACATCTTTGGCAATACTAGTTGCACATTCAATGGATTCTGTTATTTTTTTCTCCTTTACTAAATTTTTCTTCTGTGAACTATGTGCTTGAATATGGAAAGTCAGCTTCAGCATAATGATGGGGGCCCAGGGATATATTTTCTCAGGCTTCAAGGATGGAGGCTATAAGCCAAGGGAGTGAGAAGATCCCCTATAGTGAACCCAAGCCCCATGTGTCATGAGATTACTTTTGATGTGAGAGTTATATAATAGAAGTACAAAGGACCTGAACCAGAATGGTGTCTCTGGGACCAGAGAGGGGATGGCCATGAGAAATATTTCAGGATTCATGAGCCTTGGTGACTAATTGGATATGAGAGAGAAGGAGTGGGAGTATTCAAAGATGACTCAGAATTTTCTAGTCATCTTGGATGAATAGGAGAGCCAGAAAGAGAAGGAAGGGGAGTCAGGAGGAGGATCAGGTTCGGGGGAAAGAGGATGAGTCAATTTTTCAAGGCACCAAAAGTTCTTTTAGAATAAAGGCGAGCTAAGTATGGGCTGTAGCCACTCTAGGATTTCTTCTTGGAAGAGGTCAACATTAAAGAATACATAAGTTTTGAATCAGTAAAATGGAGAAAAATATAGACTTTCCAGGGGAGGTAACCAACCTGAATACAGATAAAGATGCAAGAATGTTTGTGAGGCTGCCCTGTGTGCTGGAGTAGCCAGATTTAAATGACTGCCTTTCTTTAACAGAGTGACTGCTTGGGAATGTGGGGGTACTTCCTTTCCTTCCATTGTCATTTTGTACTTGTTCTCATTCTTCCAGGCTGTTCTCTAGTTACTGACTTAGACCAACTTTTTCTCTGCTCTTCTGTCCTTTAGTCTTCATTCCCTTCCCTCCAGGTACCAAACCTCAACTTTCTCTTTTAGCTGGTCTTCAGTTTTCCTCTCAGTCTCCTGGCCCAAGTTCCAAAATTGCAAACCAGTATTTCTATAGCATACACCCACCTAGAGTCTCCAGTTCATCCAAGTAGGAAAGCACAAAGTTGGCAGGAACTTTTATCGCATACTTTGTCAAGACCTACTTGAGAAAGGAGACAAATAACCAGAACAGATCCAGTTGGTGAAAGAAATTGTACACCAAGTTGAGGAGTTTGATGTACTAAACCTGCTATTTTAAAATAGGGAACTGGCTGGCCAGACTTCACATGTGACAGATTATGATTTTAAATGTAGTTCTTTCAACTCCAAATTCACTGAATATCTCCTAGACTCAGTTTCCTATCTGGAAAATAGGCCAGATAATATCTGTAGAGCCTATTGCAGAAATTTGTTGTGAGGCTTAAATGAGGTAAATTATATAGAGTACCTTTGCAAACTTTAAAGCCTTATGTGAGTACCATTCTTTATTATTTAAGGTTTAAAAATTCTGTCACAAATGGAAGGGAAAATCTCAGAGTATTTCTTTATTGAGGATTTTAAAAATAGACTTTCCTTTTAGCCTGTTAGTGCATGTCCCATTCCATCATAAATATTGGTGAGATTAGGAGGAAATTTCGGTTTTCACTCAATGCTAGTCTCCCCCATTTTCTTCCCTGACAGCATTATTAGTGTGAAATGTTATTATTCATTACAATGTCATAAAACACATTTTGTTATTTCTCCCCAAGGTTTATTTCTAAAATTCTGAAAGATATTTGTGTTTCAAATCATTCTCATTGTGAACCTTTCATCTTGAACTTGAGTTATTCCTGTAACTGCTGCCCCATAGTTAATAATTGGTTTTTGATGTGCCTATTAGAAACTCTATAATCTCCTGAAAGGCTTGAGCAAGGTAAGGGTTAGGCCTGTAAAAATAACCTTTGCTTTGGAATAAAAAAACCCCAAACCACCCTTGACCTTTTTCCAGGAGCCTTTGGGTGGGTTTAGGCCAAATATTGGCTGCACCTCAAGTTAGGTCAAGTGCAGCCATTTTCTGAGACTCTGTGGCATCGGGTAAAACCTTTTCAGATTCTCTTGGTATAATGTGATCATTTCTTCTTTGAAGTAAAAAGCTGCCCTGAGCACCATTCTGCTCTGGTTTCTGGTTGTTCATCTGGTTCTTAGTACTTGGTGACTTCCTTGTTAAGAAAAAAAGAAAAGATAGAAATACATATCTTACTTCTGTTCAGGGAACCAAGGCTTTTGGGGTGTTGGTTCCAGAGTAATCTATGTTGTTGTCTTACAGAATTCTTGTTAACAAGGTAAATCATCTCTGCCAGCCTAAGGCTGGTATTGCATAGTCTTCCCACTCACAGGGTGGACCCCATGCCACTTCGCCTCTAAGCTTCCCTGATATCAGTGTATTGGATAAAAGGCTGTATCTTTCTTTCTTATCTATTTGGAACTGCCCTAGCAAGGATGGAATATGCTGTTATATCAGTACAAATCCTGCTCGAAGGCAGATATAGCCAGGTAATGATTTATTTTATTTTATTTTTTTTTTGATACAGGAATTGAGGTTGAAGGATCAGGGAGGTAAAAGAGCTGTCCCCAAAGTAGGGTGAAAAGGGCAATTATTCCAGGTCTGGTACTTTGATGGATCTCATGCTGTTGGCACTGGGCAGTGACCCAAGGAAGCAGCCAGTAGGAGAGAAAGATGTATCTCCATTAGCTGATCAGAGGCTCATACCTATACAGATGGACAGTCAGCTCATCTACCGTCATCAAGGCAAATTGTTTTTTCCTTTATAACCTTCCTCCCCCAACCAGCCTTGCCAGAATGTACACTGGCCATTTGTGTCTTTTCCCCTTTAAGGATTACTTGGTTGTAGAGCTTTCCAGCATTGAATGGATTAAGCTGGACTGTGAAGTAATGAGTTCCCCATCACTAGAAGTGTTCAAGCACAGCTGGGATATTATAGAGAGGTTTCCTATGTTACTTGGATTTTATAACAATGACCTTCCTTCTAACTCTGCAATTTATTTTAATTTTACTTCACGTATATGTTAAAATGTTTGAGTTGGGTGGAGAAGAGAAATATGATGCTTTTAATTCTGGACCCCAACTTCACTCTGTTCCCTTTATCCTTCATTCTCTGTTATTAGCATCTAGAATTCCTCAGAGAGAGTAGAAATTCACTTTCCTTCCTGTCTTCTTTCTTACCTCTTTCTTTCTTTTCTATTTCCTCTTCCTCTGTCCTTTCTTCATTCCTTTTTTCATTTGTTCCTTACTCCTTTTCCTTCTTCATTTCCTTCTTTCCTTCTTTCCCTATTTCCTTTCTTCCCTTTCACCTTTCCTTCCTTTACTCCCTCCTTCTCTCTTTCCCTCCATCCCTCTCTCTTTTCCTCCCTCCCTCTCTCCCTTCCTTAAATGCTAAGCTAAGGAACACGAACTTTATTTCTCAACATTGAGGAGCCCTTGATGGATAAAAAGTGGAGGACATGCAAACATAGGTGTGTATTTTATTCCCAAATTGACCTGGTGTGCTAGATGAGGTAAATATCATTATTACTTTTTCCTACATGAGAAAATCAAGGCCCAGATAGCTTTAATGGATGGATAGAATCACCCTGTTAGTAACTGGCAGAGCTCCCATTAGTACCTATGTTTCCTGACTACAAGCCACAGGCCCTTGCTGCCAGACCATACTGACATAGTTCACATTTATAATGGCTCAAACTTACATCATCCATGACAGCATTGCTAAAAACCATTTTTGCAGAAACTGAGGCTCAGACAGAAGTGACTTGTCTTCATTCATACAGCATTGTCCCAGGTTGGAAGGGACATACAGCCTTGAGGACATTTGTGGCCTTCTACATCCTCAAGTGTGGCCCTTTGATTGAACCCAAACTTCCCAGAACAAATCCCCTTGATAAAGGAATTGGGTTTGTAGAACTTGGATTCAGTCAAAAGGCTGCACCCAGGGACCTAGAGAGCCACATGCAGCTTTCCCACTCCTAGAACCCATGTCTTCTGACTCAATCTATTACATCATCTAATGCAGATGTTCTTAACCTGGGATCCTGGGTTCCATTGCAGGGTGATAGGCATGGATAGATTTCAAGAAGTCCATGAACATGGATGGAAAAAATATTTTAATAACTATTTTAATAGAACTGATTTACTGTGTAATTATATACACACAATGCACAATACCATATACATACATGTATATATGTGTATATATACATACAGAAACACAGACACACATATATATGTGTATGTACACACACATACATATACACATTTAAAAGCATTATTCTGAGGAAGGGTCCATAGGATTCACTCATCTTTCTTGCTGTAACAGAGATGGATCTGCATTGCTGGAGGGAATGCCCCCACCTTTGGAATTAGGGAGCCAGTTGAATATTTGAGTACATCTAAGATCTTAAAATATCTGAAAGGGAAAACTCAAGGCCAATTTCAGTGGTGGCTTATAGGGAATATGGAAGGCAACAGTAGTATTACTATGGTTGATCTTATGCTTAAATTCATAGCTATTTCATCAATCACCTCCTGACTCAGCTCTCTGAAGGTCAGTCATAGGATTCCTTTCCTTTCCTCCTTAGCCTCAGTTTCTTTCTTCAAAAATAATAACATTTTTAATCATTTTAAAAATTAAAACAATTCATGACAGGTATATATGGAAGAAAGATAATCCAAAGCAGGATTAATCATTTAGGAATGAGCCATTAGGGCAATTGCTAGGAAAAATGAAAGGTTTCCTGTGGCAGAAAATTTCACACTCACTCACTGGAAGTAAGAGAGGAATGCAGGTTTCCTTAATAGAGTCAAGGTGTGTCAACTTGGTTGGGTTGCTATATTATTTGGCCTCAGGTTTTCCAGCTAAGTGTCTCAGAAATATCTAGAGTGCTTATACAGAGACCTTTTTTTTTTAAAAAAAAAAAAAAACAGAATATTCAACACAAACAGATGAGGGTTTGGCTGCTGATGAGCAGTGATAGGCAAGGTCCCATAAAATCCGAGAATTGACTGACATATTTTTCACTTATCATCAAAAAGACAAAAAAAAAATCAGAATAATATGGTCTGTTGGAGAAAACAAGATACAACAAAGTAAAAAGTGAAACTAAGAGGAAAGGTATTTGTGTTATTGGCACACAGACTTCTTTCTGTGGGAAATATCTAATGAGCCATTTGCAACATGCAGCAGAGGCACCAACTGCGTGAAAGTATGGGCCAGACACAAGTATGGGAGGTGGAGGGATGGTGAATTCATGACAGTAACATTGAGTGACCTACCTGAAGGCAGAATATCACATGTCATCCATACATCCCTATATCCTGCTTTTAGTTTTACATTTGGACTAATGTATCCATAGGATTGAGCTGTAAAATACAGGGTATGTGATAGTCCAGTTATTTAATGTGATGTAAAAGATAGAAAGCCATTCTTGGACTTAGGAAGCTGTTTAAGTCATTCCAGTCATGTCTGACTGTTTGTAACCCCATTTGAGGTTTTCTTGGCAAAGATACTGAGTGGTTGGTCATTTCCTTCTCCAACTCATTTTACAAATGAGGAAACTGAGGTAAACAGGGTTAAGTGACTTGACCAAAGCCACCCAGCTAGTAAAGTCTGAGTTCAAATTTGAACTCAGGTCTTTCTCACTCCAGGCCTGGGGCTCTATCTACTTGGCCACCTAACTATCCCTGTACTTAAGGAGACTTAGCTTAGGTTCAAGTCTCCTCTGCTTCTCTGAAAAGCTGGCTTTGTGACCTTGAACAAATCACTTTAACCTCTTGGTGCTTCCAGGTAAATCTCTTAAGAATATAAGTCACAAAATAGTTGCTGATATTAATTTTTCAGGGGAAGTTTTTTTCTGGGTGTTCTTTACATCAATAAAATTACAGGTCTGGACCAAAACACCCCCAATTATACAGTGTATTTAGACTTGATAAGGGTCCATGAGCTATCCTAGCCTCAGCTTGTTTGTTCATGGTACCTTTCATCTCTCCCATAGAGGACATCCTACTTCTGAGTCACAAAACACATACAGACAGATATGATGCTGGTGATGATCTCATAGATCTGTGGTCTCATTGAGATGGTAATTCTGTCCAGCAGCACCATGTGCAGTTCATCCACACCTGCCAGTGTTTGGACTCTTTCCTATGTCTTCCCATTGGTTCATTTCAAGGGATCCATCCAGTGTGCTCTGGTTCTTTCCTTGCCTTCTTTTTTTTTCACTTTTTGGAGGGGGGAGAGGAGGGCAATTGGGGTTAAGTGACTTGCCCAAGGTCACATGGCTAGTTTTTTTGTGTCAAGTGTCTGAGGCCAGATCCAAACCCAGATCCTCCTGACTCCAGGGCCTGTCCTCTACTCATTGCACCACCTAGCCACCCCTCCTTGCCTTCTTTTTATACTTTGTGGATTCCATTGATGCTTGCAGGTTGTCTGTAGTTTTCTTTCCTTCATGGTGTAAAAACATTCCCACTCCCTATATCCCAGGATTGTTGCAGAAAAGGGCTTTATATTATGGAGCTCTTCCTGACAATCTTGTGATGTAGGGAGTGGAAATTCTAAAAATGAGGAAACTGAGGCTTATAGGAACCAAATGATTCACTCATTATCACACAGTTAGTAAGTGTCTAAGCCAGGATACTAAGCCAAATCCTTGTGCTTTGCCTAGGAATTCATGACAGATGCCTTCAATAGAAGTTGGCCATGAGTCCAAGATAGTTTTTGAGGCAGCTAGGTGATGTAGCTGGATAGAATGCTGGGCCTGGAGTCAGGTAGATCTGAGTTTAAATCCAGCTTCATATACTTACTAGCTGTGTGGCTGTGGGTAAGTCACAACCTCTGCTTTCCCCACTTTCCTCATTTGTAAAGTGGGCAGGATAAATGCGCTTATTTCACAGGAAGGTTGTGCCCTTCAGATAGGATAGTATTTGTTCAGTGACTTGTCATCCTTAAAGCACTATATAAATGCTAGCAATTATTTTTTTTGAATGCTATTTTCTCATTCTCTTATATATAATTAGTGGTACACTTCTATGGAAAAAACAGACATAGCCAAAGATGGTGAAATTTCCCCAAGGAAATATAAAATATGATGAATCGTAGGTGATGCTACCTGCATTTTCAATTATCTGGGGCACTGTGAGTGGAGAATTTTCTTTTCTTCTGTTATTTTCAGTTGGGGTAAAAGCAAAACAGTGAAGGTTCTGGAGAATAAGGGCAGAGATCGAGCAGGGAGGTGCAGCTTTTATCCATTGCATGGCATAGCTTTCCAGGCAAATGCTGCAGTTTCTGTCCTTCCTCATCTCCTTCTGGGGACTGGGCTTCTTTATTTAGCATTTATTTACAAAGCTTTGGAAGCAGCTGTGGGTTTCACAAGTAGAATGGGAAGAGAGAGCAGGTTGCAGAATTCCATAAGTATAAATTTAATGTAGTATGTGTCAAATTAATTCCTGAAGTTATATTAATGTTGCTTTATAAGGAGGGATACCTGCATATCAATTTTGCAAAATAGTAGTCAGCAGTATAGATGGGAGGTACATACCTGTTTTGGAGATAGTGAAAAGCAGCCCTGCCTTAAGGCAGGGGGTATGGACTAGATGACCTCCTTCCAGTTGAATTTGGCTGGGATTCTATAATAATAGTCCTCCCAGAGAAAGGCCAATTAGATCTCCTGCTGTTTTCAAGCACAATGAATTCTTGCTTATCTCTGCCCCAGATATATACCTTAAAAGTATGGAATACCTAGCATCTATCAGCAGCATACCTTAATTTACTAGCATATTATTAATATCATGTCAGAGGGGAGGTAGGGAAAAGAGAAGAGGGAGGAAGAGAGAGGAGGGGAGGGGGAAGAGAGAAGAGGAGAGGGAGAGAAAATGGGGGGAGGAAGAGAGAGAGAGAGAGAGAGAGAGAGAGAGAGAGAGAGAGAGAGAGAGAGATACAGACAGAGAGAGAGAGATACAGACAGAGAGAGAGATACACAGACAGAGAGACAAACAGAGAGAGACAGACAAAGAGAGAGACAGAGAGAATGAACACTTTCCCTCTCACTGGAGTAGTCAGCAGCTTTTGGAACTGGACTTGAAGGGGAAGGGGAGGGACACAGTGCCTCAGGGCAGGTGTGTCTGAACTACTTTGTCACCATCAGTAACAAGAGAGCAATGGAAGGAAACTAATGTAAGTGAATCTGGTATATGAATCAACCCAGAGGATTCTGGGTGGTTCTTCCTTACCAGGATTTTTGCATGTATGTATGTATGTATGTATGTATGTATGTATGTATGTATCATATTTTTTTGACCTATAAGAGTCAGTGACTGACAGTGAGGGAGACTCTTTCTCCAGCTAATTTTTCTGCTCCTCCAAACCATTCTCCAAATGGTGTCTTTCATCTAACCCAGACACAGAGAACCACAAGAGCTAATTCCAGTCAGTTGATCAAGGCATATCCTTCCCTCCAAGGAGATCTTGCATAGTCCTGTTTTACTTTGCATAGCATTTTGACAGTTCGGTTCAATGCCTTTTCACTCATCTGGACTGAGTTTCTCTTTTATTATTATGGATAAACAAGAGGCTTCCGAATTACTTACACTAATGACCATTTTATTGTCCAAGCACTTTAGGAGAGATTACAGTGTGGTTTTTATCATGGGGAACTGGAAGACCAATTTTCCTTTATTGCTAAAGAAGGATATGGAAGAAAAAATCAACCAACCAACCAGCAGCAAATTCAACTGGACAGTTGATGTGAGCACAATTTTGCCACCATTATTCTCAGCAAAGTCAGTTTGCCTTCATGTCTGGACTATTCCTCCCAGGACCTCTCTGGAACTGGGACATCATGGGCTCCTTGTGGATGACCAGAGTCTTCCTATAAGTGTGTGGGAGGAGGACACATGGGATTGAGCAGAGGGGAGAATGGTGGTCACAGTGTGACTAAGCAGAAGTTGGTGACTGGGAATACACATCTTAGAATTGAACAGGTCAGGTTGGAGCAGAATTCTGGGTCACAGATGAAAAAGCTGTGTGAACCTGACACAGTAGCAATGTCTAGAGAAGACAACAATTTAAAAACAGGCACAGTGGAAAGCATCCTTGATATGAAGTCAGAGGACTGAGGTTCTAGCTTCTTGAATCTATGCCCTTGAATAAGTCATTTTGTCTCTAGGGGCCTCAGTTGTTCTCATCTGCAAAATGAGGGAGTTGGGCAGTTAGCACAATAACCTGGGTCATAGTAGATACTTAACAAATACTTGTTGACTTGTCCAGGTGACCTTTATTTAAATCTACGATTCTGGTAAGGCCCAAGGAGGGCTAATGAATGGGGCGGGGGGCGCTAAGGATGAGGATGAGGAATCAAAAGCTGGGTGCTGGGGAAGTAACAGGCTAGACAAACCAGTTGGCCTACTCCTCTGTGTTGGGGCCATATATAGTGAGGTCTTAAGCCCCGTTAGTCCTGAATTCTTTTAAGCTCGAGAGTTCCTGCTCTTGCTGCTACCCTTGTTAACTTCCACAGCAATCTTGGACTCTCCCTATGGCTGGCAACTGTCTCCAGTAGTCTGACTTCACATCAAGGACAGGAGGCTTGTCATTCAGCAGTGTGACAGCTTGCTTCAGTGGCATCAACTTGGGTCTGGTTTTGTTTTTGTTTTTTGACAGTTAAGAGAAAGGATGTTGATGCAGCAAGCCCTTTTCCAAGGGGATAAAGGTTACATTCAGCTCTTTTATAATAGGTACTTTGGGGAATATAATAGACATAGAAATATGGTATATTTGAATAGCCCTATGGTTTTCTGGGTGCTTTCACTTCCATTGTATTATTTGAACCCCATGACAATCCAGTGCCTTGGGTAGCACAAATATAATTTTCTCCATTCTGTAGATGAGAAACTCAGAATCTCTTTTGGAAGGGACCTCAAAGACCATCTAATCCAACCCACAACTGAATAGAATTCTTTCCACCTTATGTTTGCCCAGTAGCCATCTAGACTAGTCTTTGTGAGGGAGGAAACCCAGCACATCTTGAGGCAGCTCATTGCACTTTTGGCCCAGGTCTAATTTTTAGGAAGTTCCCTCGTGTCAAAATTACATCGACACTTTGGTACCCTCCATAACCTTCCATATTTCTTTCTCCTCAACCCCTTTTCTTTACTATCCTTTTTCTCCTTGTTCCACTCTGGACAAAGCCCTTCTCCTGCTTCTCTCGACCAGTTTTTTCCCACAAAAACTGGAAATAGCCATCCAAGTGACTTTTTAATCCAATCCTATGTGAGTGCACCTGTGTATTCGTGTAAGCACACATATGTTCACATGCACACACAGAAATTTTTTGGCTCTTTCTTTTCTCTGCCTTTGCATTTTGTGAAATAGACGGATGAGTACCTCTCTTTGTTTTCTGCTTTTAGTTCAGATGGAAAATTTGGTTTTGTTCCCAAGTGTGACAGTGTACTTAAAAAAAAAAAATTTCCTGAGGACTTCGTATGGTGTCTAGGGGGAGGGAAGAATGTTACAAAAGTTGGCTGGAAGTAGTGACTGTCCTTTTCCTAGGCATTTGATACTTGTATAAATACACCATTGAGGTCTGCTAAATTTTCATAAAATGTTCCCCCTGCCAACCTGGATGGCTGAGATTGTCTGGTGCTAGCATTTAATTATCCCCTAAGTGTTTTCATATTTATGCTTCCTGTAGCTTTGTGTCCTGAAATGTCTCAGGAACACAATACTTTGTTTCCTTTTCATAACTCCCTTAAGAAACCGAAATTAGTGGAAAATTTTATATTCATAGAAATAGGTCTGTATTTCTTTTCATAGTTCCTTATATGTATGAAATCACAGGTCTAGCCTATGGTGGTGGTGGAAATATCTAATGTATGAGGCAGAGTGGCTTAGTAGCTAGCAGCCTGGTCTTGGTGCCAGGTGGAGCTCTGTTCAGGACTTTCTTTGGACATACGCAGGCTGTGTGACTGTGGGCAAGTCACTTAACATCTCAGTGGCCTAGGCAGCTTTTTAAGAATTTCCCATAGATAAGTAGTTGTTCTCTATTGGTAGAAGAAATCTTCACACAGGGAGTTTCCTCTACCAAAGAAACCACAGGTCGGACTCACAAGTATTTTGAGTGTGTGTGTGTGTGTGTGTGTGTGTGTGTGTGTGTGTGTGCTCATACAAGTACCTGATCTCTATTGCTAGCATGTACTTGTGAATACTGCTATGGAATGCCATTATACATGCCAGCATGTGAACGGAGCTGTTAAAGACAGTTGATGAGAAGGTATCTGTTTGGCCAACAGTTTATGCTGCAGTAATGCAGAGCTGATAACAGTAATAGGAATCACATTTTTAAGTTGTAAATTTGATGTAAAGTAGAGAAGTTGACTATAATTGTGTTATAAAGCAACAATTCCAATTATTAAAAGGTCTTTTCTTTTATGTGAGGGATACCAGAATTCTTCCTGCTCCTACCTGCCCCTAACAATTATCATGCATCCCTGAAAATTCTGCTTTATTTTTTCATTTTCATAACAACTGCATTATTATGTGACATATCTTTTCCAGATATTTTGCTTGAATAAATAAATAGGATATTAAATTCAACTGGGGTATTAGATTATAAATTAGTTCTGTAATAGGCGTCATAATGTTATTTAGATTTTCAGTTTACACAGACCTTGTAGCAACTCCCCAGAGCTATGCTACAGAATTAGAAGTAGATATGAGTTGATGTAAGAAAATTGGTTTTTGTAATATGCTGATGTCAGTAGAGTTTTGCTGTGTGTAAAGATATTTAAATAAGCATTTCTTCTTCCTTTATTGTAGGGACTAAAGATTGATAATGAATTCAAATTACTGATTTATTGGTGTTGGTGTTGGCCTTACATGACAATAAATGTCTTTTCTCAAATTAAAGCAATACTTTTTAGATAAACACTCAAGATTCAGGTGGTAGAGAGCACATCTTTTATCAGTAGAATTGGGTACACCTCTTTTGACAGATTAGTAGGTGTGTATAGTATAGGCTTTGGATGGATTTTGGTCAATTTCATCATTTGTTATATTTTAGGAAGGCACAGGAATAAGCCATCACCTAAGAACCCAAGTATCTGCCTAAGTGACTGGAAAAACAATGGGGTTTCTCTGATTAAGTTATGGGATAGAAAGATGGGGGGGGGATGTGCATGTTTAATACTTTTGATTAGCTGGATGAATGAGGTTATTATTAACTCATAAAAACCAGCAACTGTGAAGTTAAATTTTTTTCTTGCATTAGAATTTTCTTGATTCTAAACCTTAAGTTACATGGTGTGTGTGTGTGTGTGTGTGTGTGTGTGTGTGTGTGTGTGTGTGTTTTAGTGTGTATGGTTATATATCTACCATTGCTTCTTCAAAGATTTTTATTGATATCTTTTGTTTCTACATCATATTCATTTCCAAATATCTCCTTTTTCCTTCCTTCCCAGAGAGCCATTCTAAAAATAAAAGGAGAGAGGAGGGAGGGAGGGGAAGAGAGGGAGGGAAGGAGGGAGGGAGAGAGAGAGAGAGAGAGAGAGAGAGAGAGAGAGAGAGAGAGAGAGAGAGAGAGAGAGAGAGAGAAGGAGAGAGAGAGAGAGAGAGAGAGAGAGAGGAGAGAGAGAGAGAGAGAGAGAGAGAGAGAGAGAGAGGAAGGGAGGGAGGGAGAGAGCAGCAAACCTAATCAACAATTTAGTCTCAACAATCTATGCAATATTCCACACTGATAGTTCCTCACCTCTGTAAAGAAAGGAGAGAAGTCAGGTGCATTTTCTCCTGTTTTCTTGAGGTCAAGTTTATTATTATAATTAGAAAGCATTTGTGGGCCTTTTTTTGGGGAGGGGTTTTGCCATCTTGAAAACTCTAAATTGCACCCGAAAACTGAGGCAGACATTACAGTGTTGGTGATTTGTTTGGTAGGTGATGCAAACCCAAAGGAAGAAGGGGGAAAAAAGAATTGCATTAAGGAATGAGAAGGGCTGTACCCCAGTCTGTAGTAGAAATAACTGCTAAATATAAAAGCAAAGTCAACTCACTTCTGTAGCATGGCTAAAAATATCCCACTGGGATAAACTGTATTCCAAGTTTTCCCAGACTTTCATCTGGATATCAGAAGATTTGTGCCTCATGGGAATTTTTTTAGATGTCCAAACAGAGGGGGAAAGGACTTCTATTTTTAAGGTCTGATCAGCCTGTGGGATCAGAATAATAATGGAAATATAGTATTGAAGTAAACATTCCCTAGCCCATAGAATCATGCCCTCCCTCCTCACATCATAGATTTAGAACTGGAACAGAATTTCAAGATCATCTCATTGAAATCTTTCTATTTACAGATGAAGAAACTGAGGCCCAAAAAGAGGAAGTGATAGGCCTCAGTTTCCTAATCTGTAAAATGGAAGGGGTGAACTCATTGACCTCTAAGGTTTTGTCCATTTCTAAATCTGGGCTACTGAGTGACTAAGCTGAAGCCAGTGACCCCTGCTCTAATGCTGCTCTTCCCACAACCCCTGTCGTCTCTGCCACCCTCTTTGCTGATTCTCCAAGCCTCTCTTAAGTATTGCATTTCATTAAGGGTTCACAAGTCTTGACATGTTTGTAAAGGGAGATACTGCCGAGAATTCATATTCCTTTGCCTTATAACAAACATGTTGTGAATAACCTATATTTGGAATACCATTTGTCAGAGGGATGCAGGCAGAGTTTTAAGTGGAGCCCAGCTTCTTTCCCAGTCATAGCCTTTTGTTCTTTATAGCAGAGCCCTGGCCAGCACTTTACACCTTGATGGAAGTTTTTTATTGGGAGAAGCTGCTCTTCATTCCTCAAGAATGGGAACATTTGCATTAAATGATGCAGGAGATGCTGTAGTAATTTCATGAGAATTACCCTTTCCAATGAATGTTAGATTAAACACCAAGTAAAATCCCTTCAAAGTAGCTTGAAGATAAATTAGAGCCTGGGCTGCACTTGGGTAGAACTAAAATTTATTCCTTTCCTTTAAAATGGTTTTTAATTGATTTGGCATACTTTTAAAGTTAATAGTGAATACTGTACCTGAGCCCGCATGATCAGTCCCGTGCCTTAGATGTATTACACTCAAAAGCAGCTTCCCTTCACTGAAGGACAATGGCATTAATGAGTAGTCCCTGCTTATTTCATTGATGCTAATGGGGTTCATGGTTTCAGAGAGTTTTGTAATTAGCCATCCAGTCTGTTTGCCTGAATACTTTACCTGAAGCATTTTGGAAACACACACATATAAAACTCCAGGTGCTTATCATCGTGCCAGAAGGCTCACATGCAAACAGACCCTGCAACCAAAGCTTAAGATCATAGGATTTGCACCTCAGAGCTCACCCGGTCCACCTTTCTTCTCATTTTGCTGATGAAGGAACTGAGGTCCAGATAGATGTGTGAGCTGTCCAGGGTCACACAGCTTATATACATCAGAGCAAAAATTTAAACTCAGGTTTTCTGCTTCTGTGTGATTTTCACTAAAATAGGGGAGAAGCCAAAAGACCCAGGAATCTTAAAGGATAGAGAATAGAGGGAGGAAGAAAAAAAATAATTCTGAATAAACAAGTTGCCAACTCTCCACTCCCTTGAAAAAACGGAAGTTCAAATGTGAATTTGGCAAGATGAGGGGTGGTAATGATGGGGAAAATACTTCAGATCCGAGTCGATTTGTCTGTGTTGTAAAATGACCTGATTCCAGATATCTTTTCAGGGCAATGAGAGAGAGAGAGAGAGAGAGAGAGAGAGAGAGAGAGAGAGAGAGAGAGAGAGAGAGAAAGAGAGAGAGAGACTCACTGTGTCTTGCAGCTCATAGCCTAGGGACATTAGCTTCATCAGTGGTCACTGTGTTGGGGGTGGGCAAACATGGATGGGCAAATTTAGGAATTGTGGTTAGAGTTGTGAAGGAGACAGGCATGATAAGAGAGAAAAGGAGGAGCAGTCTTGAAATTCACTGGGAAAGTGAAAATAAAGGAAGCAATTTATTTTTTGTTAGAAAAAGAGAAAGAAGGAAGAACTAGAAAAAGAGGGGTGTAAGATGGGAAAAATGTAGCATCAGTAGACATTTTAGGGCATATGGTGCCAAGATGACTAGGAGGGAGCAATCAAGTATTGCTATTATTTTACAGCTGTTGGGGTGTGTATATGTGTGTGTATGTGTGTGTATGTGTGTGTGTGTGTGTGTATCTGTCTGTGTGTCTGTCTGAATTGGAGGAGGGAAGGTTGCAGGGAGAGTTAGAACAAGTTTTTCTTTTTTCTATCTGTGCTTAGGAATGATCATCATTAAGCACCCATTTGACTTGAAGTGGGGGATTAAGATAACCTTTGAAGAGTGGAGTAAAGATAGTGGATTTCCTTACCTCAGACCATCATAGGCTGGTTAGGACTATGTCAAAAGGATTACTGATTCCCAGAATGCACTTGGATCACTAGAATGCTCCACCCTTTCTTGCTGCTAAGCTGTAATTAAAATTATCATACAGTATAATGATTTCTAATACATCTCAGAACAAATAACCATCTTATATCTGACATGTTGTTAATGTTTACTATCATAATTACTAATTTGAAATATAAGGCAGCAATTTTTATTAGTGTTTGGTTATATATAATTATGTCAAATATGAGATTGCAATTCAAATTGAACTGTATTAGCAATGGTCACACAAAATGATTATATTGTATCTTGGACACCCAGGCTATTTTATGTTTTTATAGATCTTTGTCTTCTGACCATCAATAATTATTTAAAAAACCCCAACTACTTCATATATTGTTTGTTCCCTTTTCCAGATAAATGAGGAATTCTTAGCCATTTTGTGTCATGGACTCCTTTAATAAACTTAAATGGGATGGATTCCTTATCATAATAATGGTTTAAATTACATAGAATAAAATACATAGGATTACAAAGGAAGCTGATTCTAGTGGAATATGCTTATCTATATCTATCTAGCCATCCATCATCATCATCCATCTCTCTATCTATCTATCCTAAAAAAAGTTTAAAGACCTCAAGGTAAGAATAATTTTTAGAATACATGAGTTAATACATGTGTTAATACATCATCCATCCATCCATCCATCCATCCATCCATCCATCCATCTATCTATCTATCTATCTATCTATCTATCTATCTATCTATATTAAAAAAGTTTAAAGACCTCAAGGTAAGAATAATTTTTAGAATACATGAGTTAAGGGGTGGCTAGGTGGCACAGTGAATAGAGCATTGGCCCTGGAGTCAGGAGGACCTGAGTTCGAATCTAACCTAAGACACTTAACACTTACTAGCCATGTGACTTGGGCAAATCATTTAACCCAAACTGCCCTGCCTTCCCCCCCCCCCAAAACAAAACAAAACAAAAAAGAATACCTGAATTAAAATGTTTTAGAATATCAGGATGCATAGATAAAAAACAAATTGCCTTGAACTCATTTTTCCAGCCCTTATGTTTAGGCTGACTAAGAATTTCTTTGCATTTTACCTCCCCTGTGAAGGGCTAAGTGACTGTGGGGGGCTTCATTCATTTGATCCTATTAGCTTTGGGACCTGGAAGCTAGTTTGGTAGGATCATAGAGATGAAAAGTAACCCATAAGTTCATCTGGCGACCACTTCAGGGGCAGGCGAATATCGAAACCTTTCAGGACAGATGTTGTCTATTCTCACTTGGAAGATCTCCAGTAAGACTCCACAGCCTTCCTGGCAGCCTGTCTCAGTGCCTTATTACTATGATGGGCCAAAGGTTTTTCCTTATGTCCAACTAAAATATATCCTGTCTATTTAAAAGCAATTTCCTCTTGTTCAGTCCTCTGCACATAGGGAGAGGAGATTGGTCAAGTATTATGTTTTAAAAATCTCTTCATATACTTAAAGGTGGTAATAAAGTTGCCCTTTGGCCCTCTCTGCTCTGACCAAAGAGCCTTATTTTCCTTACGTCTTCCGTATAGAACTTATTTTCCAGACTTTGATCAATTTTGTGGTTCTTTTAAAAACTCTCTCCATTTTCCCTTATGTTTTAAAAAGTTTAGTGCCTAAAATTGAATCCAATGCTATCATAATAATAACTATCATTTAAAAAGTGCTTTAAGGTTTACAAAGTCCTTTACATATGTTATTTCATTTGAACCTTACAACAATTCTATGGGATAGGTGCTATTCTTCTTCTTCTTCTTCTTCTTCTTCTTCTTCTTCTTCTTCTTCTTCTTCTTCTTCTTCTTCTTCTTCTTCTTCTTCCTCCTCCTCCTTCTCCTCCTTCTCCTCCTCCTCCTCCTCCTCCTCCTCCTCCTTCTTCTTCTTCTTCATCTTCATCTTCTTCACATTTTTACAAATTTGGAAACTGAGACTGAGAGAAAGTAAGTGACTTGCCCAGGGTCAACATAGCTAATAAGTGTCTGAGACAAGATTCAAACCCAGTTCTTCTTAAACCGAAGTCCAGTACTTTATCCATAGCACTACCTAGCTGACATAATAAAGGTCTGATTTTATTACATGCCAAATATAACAGAAAACCACAATTCCTGGCTCTTGTATGACATTTTCTTTTTTATTTTTAAAAATACTTTCCCCCCTTTTAAAAAAACACAATTTACACTTTCCAATATGTCTGTTCCTTAATTCCCCCACCATCTCTTATAATGAAGAATTTTTAAAAAGGAAAAAAAGTTCAGCAAAGGTAACCAATATAAATATCTAATATAAACATAAATAACCAATAAAAAACTGTTTGATGCTGTTCCATACACAAAATATAGAGAAAACTTCACATACCCAGGGTCCGACATATCAATAAATAGAAATTTCTATATACTTAGTGCTCACAAAAGCTCTTTTAAATACTTCTAGCACCAAGAGACCTAAGAGTAAGACTCTTGAGTGTCAATGCAGGATTCCATGATTTAGGAGTTCTTTAACCTGATTCTAAAATTGATCCCCTAAGAAAAGTTAAATATCACCTATGTTTGAAGATCACAAGATGACTACTTAGATAATTCTTATGTAAATACAGATGGTGCCCTTATGGAAATTACTTGAAAGTAAGTGGATGCCAATAGAAAGAATATAATACTTTGATTAGATGCTAAAATGGGGGCATGTTGCACTCTTAGTTTCTTGGACACAGTTTTTTTTTTTTTTTTTGCTTTTTGGAGGGCAATTGGGGTTAAATAACTTACCCAAGGTCATACGGCTAGCTTTTTGTTTGTGTGTGCTTTAAGTGTCTGAGGCTGGAACCTGAACTCAGGTCCTTCTGACTTCAGGGCCAGTGCTCTACTCACTGCGCCACCTAGCCGCCCCGGACACAGTTTTTTTAGAGTCTCATTAATGGCTTCCTTGAACCTGATCAGAGGCCTTGGATGAGTTTTGAACTGCATTGCCAAAGGGAATAAATAATACAACATGTAGTTAGATTGTCAAAATATTGAATGTTACATGTCCCTGTTATTTTGGTTTTCAATAAGTTTCTTTTTGATCTTTAAAATTTTGATATGAATATCTCTAATATAAAATTCTTATCATTGATTAGTATTATGAGTCTGAATTATTATGTCCTCTCAACTTTCTTCTACCTTGAATTGGTAAAGTGGAATTATATGCTAGCAGGCAAAAACATGACACTACTCCTGAAACAGAAGCACCCAAGATGTTATTTAATATGCAATTCAATTCAACAAATGTTAATATTAAGGTCATGCTACATAGAAGACACTCTGCTAGGGACTGGGGATACAAAGACGAAAGTGTGTTGGCGTGGTGTGGCTAGGTGGTACAGTGAATAAAGCACAGGCCCTGGAGTCAAGAGGACCTGAGTTCAAATTTGACCTCAGATATTTAACACTTATTAACCATGTGACCTTGGGCAAGTCACTTAACCCCAACTGCCCTGCCTTCCCCCCTGCAAAAAGCAAAAAAACCAAAAACAAAGACAAAAGTGAAACAGTATCTGCCTTCAAGGAACTTACATCTGTTTATGGCTATGTAAAAATTGTCTCTTTAGCCCTTTCCTCCCCTTCCTTTACTTAAATAACATGGACTTTTAAGAAAGATGCCAGTAAAAAGATGGTAGAGGAATATATTATCATGGTACCAGAGCATGGATGACATTTGAATATTAGCATTAAATTGCAGTTTTTTACCTCTCTGTTTGTTGGTATGCATTATGTTGGGAAATGTTGCCCAACCTTTTAAAAAATGAGATTTGAATAATCTAGTAATCAGTGTAATATATTCTGTTATGGCAGTAATCAACTCATCCAGCCTTGGGCTAAGATCCGTTCTTTGAAAAAAAAAAGTGGCTGATTAATGTTGTTTCAGGTATTTACAATAGAATGATGCACTTTGGCTAGTTGAACTTTTTGGGTGAAGTAGATCTTTCTAAAAATACACAGGTTTTACCATGTTATTTTTCCTAACAAGCACTGTCTGCATGTTAGAATGATTTAATTTGGATTCAGTCATGGAGCTTTCACAGTTTCTCCACCATTTGTTTGGCATGTGAATAGTCATGGAGGTCAGTGAGATAATTAAATTTCATTCAGGGTCAAAGGTGAAGAGGTAAAAAGAGGAGATGAGGGAGAGAAGAATCAACATTTGGAGGGCACATTCCAAGTGATAAGAACATCACTCTGAGACAAATCATTTGCTTGAGTCAGCCAATTCACTTTGGGTCTCAGTTTCCTCATCTGTAAAATGAAAATGGTGGACTAGATGATCCCTGAGCTAGCCCTAAATCTATGATGCAAGACCCATCTTGTGAGTTGTCAACAACTGGAAAATCACTGTATTCTGTTCTACACTTTCGGACTTGGTTTGTTTCTTAGGTGGGAGGATTCTGCTATTTGGAGGGGTTCATTTCAGTACCAAGGAGAATAGCTGGCAGCTCCACAAAATATTATGACCACCCCTTTTAGTTAAGCCTCATATTATTTAAGACATCCATTTCAAAAATAACTCCTGTATCTATGGTTATGTGCTCTATTGAATTTGAGGGACTTTACTACAGTAAATCCCATTAATGCAGGTGCCCTTGCACAAAGCCTTTTGTATTGACTTGGGTCAACTTAATCTGTGGGCTTGTGGCTCCCCCCTCCCACTTTTGGTCTTTCAACAGCTACATTTTTTTTCCTCTACTTTTTTCTTTTTAAAGATTATACAGAATGTTTCATTTGAATTCTTTCTGTGGATGAGTTGGCATTTGAGTACAACTATTTCTTCCCTGGTTTTCTCAACTCTTCATTCAATTGAATCAATTAAAATGCATTGAGTGCTTTTTCTGTGGATGGTGTCATACCATGAGATGTTGGAGCTTCAGAAATCAATAAGAATTTATCATCTCTGGTGGGGGAGATGAAGGGGTAATAAGGGACACAAAAATAGAATGCAAAATAAACATGCAGGTTCTTTTTAAAAAAAATTTTTTTTAGAGCAATTGGGGTTAAGTAACTTGCTCAAAGTTACACGGCCAGTCATTATTTATGTATGGGTGCTCATTTTCTGAGGTTAGATCTGATCCCGGGTCCTCCTGACTCCGGGGCCGGCCCTCTTACTCACTGCCACAAACACGAATATTCTTTTTTTTTTTTAAACAAATGCTTTATTAACTTCTGTTTTACATCATTCATTTCCGCCAGATTTTGAGTTACAATCATTTTCCCCCCATTATTCCCCTACCCAACCTCCCTGAATAGCAGTCCCACAAGATATCGCTTCCTCCAATCTGCTCTCTCCCATACCTTCTCCCATACCCCCATCGACTTTTCCATTAGAGGAAGATGAATCTTTGTGTCCCAATGCCTGCACATCTTATCTCCCAATTATAGGCAAAAGAGTATTAATAATAGTATTTATATATATATTTGAAACATTTAATGTTACGACCTCGAATTTCAGATCCATTTCCTTCCTCCCTTGTCACCCATTCCCTCTTGGGAGATAAGTAATTCAGTATATGTTGTACATGTCTAGCTATGCAAAACATTATCATAGTAGATATATTGTACAAGGCTGCTTATAATTCCCTCCCACTCATCCCACCCCCACCTGGTCCATTCCCTACATGATCCTGTCCCTCTTCTATAGTGGGTACTTCCAACCTCCCCTCACCCCAAGGATGCCCTCCCATCCATCATCCCTCCTCTCATCCCCCTTCCCCTTATCCTGCTGCAGGTTGAGATATCCCATTTAGTATGTATGTCATTTTCTCCCTGAACCAAATTCAATGTGAATGTGGTTTTGCCTTTTTAGCCTTCCTTATTCTCCCCGTCCTTTGCAACCACTTCCCCTACATGAGATAGTTTACCCTACCATGTCTCTCCCCATCTCCTCTTGCCACTTTCCTCTCTCACCTCATAATTTCATCCCTTGAGTATTCTCCCTTCCCAACAAATTCAACCTATGCCCTCTATCCATATATAACTGTAACCATATACACACACATTCACATATGTATTCATATGACCACACACCCTTCTTCCATTATTTTCATAGTGAGAAAGATATCATCAGTCACAGTTATTGCTTTTCCATATAGGAATGTAAATAGTTCAACTCTGATAAGTTCCTTTTGATTTCTTTTCCCTGATTACCTTCTCAGGCATCTCTTACTTCTTGCGTCTGGATGTCAAATTTTCTATTCAACTCTGGTTTTTTCCTCAAGAATGCTTGAAAGTCCTCTATTCCACTGAATGACCATATTTTCCCCTGAAACAAAATACTCAGTTTTGCTGGGTAGGTGACCCTTGGGTTCATTCCCAGTTCTTTTGCCCTCTGGAATATCATATTCCATGCCCTTCGATCCCTCAGTGTAGAAGCTGCCAGGTCCTGAGCTATTCTGATTGTGTTTCCACAATATTGAAATTGTTTCTTCCTGGCTGCTTGTAGTATTTTCTCCTTGATCTGGGATTCTGGAACCTGGCTATAATATTCCTGGGAGTTTTCTTTTTGGGATCTTTTTCAGGAGGTGATCTGTGGATTCTTTCAACCTCTATTTTGCCCTCTGGATATAAAACATCAGGGCAGTTTTCCTTGAGAATTTCTTGAAGGGTGATTTCTAGGTTCTTTCATTGATCATGGCTTTCAGGTAGTCCAATAATTTTTAAATTGTCTCTCCTGGATCTATTCTCCAGGTCAGTGGTTTTTCCCATGAGATATTTCACATTGCCTTCTAATCTTTCGTTTGTTTGGATCTGCTTAACAGCATCTTGATTTCTCATAAAATCATTAGCTTCCATTTGCTCCAGTCTAACTCTGAAGGAATGAATCTCCTCAGTGAACTTTTGAATTCTTTTTCCATCTGGCAAATTCGACTTTTTAAGGCATTCTTCTCCTCATTGCCCTTTTGGGCCTCCTTTGCCATTTGAGCTAGTCTGTTTTTTAAGGTGTTGTTTTCCTCAGTCAGGCTGTTGACCCTCATTTCATACTTTTCCTGCATCCTTCTCATTTCTCTTTCCAATTTGTCCTCCACTTTTCTTATTTGATTTTTAAAGTCCTTCTTAAGGTCCTCTATGGCCTGCAACCTGCTCATGTTTTCCCTGGGGCTTTTGGAGCAGGACTTCTGACCTCACAGTCCTTTTCCCGCTCTATGCCCCCAAAATAGGAGTCTAGGGTTGCATTTTTCTGTTTCCTTTTCCTTGGCATGTTGCCACTTAATTACTTGACTTTTGGGCTTGTTGCCACACTATGGCTTTAAGGCCAGCTAGAGGAATTTTCGTCCCGAACGTGTGGGGGGCAACTTCCGTTTCTGGTAAGCTGTAAACCCATCCACAACTTCCACCCTAGGTCACAATCCAGATCCAGGGAGGGTAAAGCAAGAGCGATTACCCCCCAAGACTGATCGCTGGATCTCCCCACGATTTGTAGGCTGGGAGCTGGAGCTGCCTCTGAAAACTACAAAATGGCGTGTCTCCTCAGCGGCTTCTAGCCCCCAGGGGAGGGAGCTGATGCATTTGCCAAATACTGGTCCCAAAGTCCATAGGACACTAACCTCTTACTTTGTCCTAGGCATGTCTATGTTGATAATTCTGGAGTCGCCAGGGCTCCTGGTGTTCTGGGGTTCCTCCAGCCGACTGCTGGCCCTGCCGCCCTGGGGCTAAAACCTCGGCTCACGGGGACCTGGGCTCGGCTCGGCTCCTGCGCTCTGCGCTCTGCGCGCTGCCAGGTCCCAGACCGCTGCGCTGGTCCTTCCTGCAGGGCTGCTGGGCTGTCCTCAGCGGGAGGTTAGCTTCTCTGTGTCGTTCTGTGGGTGCTGGGGCTCCAGAAGTTGTTCAGAGTCCTTTTTTACATAGTTTGTGGAGAATCTGGGGGCAGAGAGGCTTGGAAGAGCTGTTTCTACTCCGCCATCTTGGCTCTGCCCTGAGGAATATTCTTAAGAAGATTAGAATTCAAAAGATGGAGATCTCAATTCATGGGATCACAGAGTCAAAAATTTTGAATTGGAAGGCATCTTATTGGTTGTTGAGGTCAGCCCTATCATTTTATGGTTGAGAAACAGAAATAGGGCCAGACAGATCAAATGACTTGCCCAAGCTCACACAAATGTTTGAAATGCATTTTAAACCCAGATCTTCTTGACTCCAGATTCAGTACTCTCTGTGTTACCTGAGGAAGCAGCCTTTAAGCTGGGCCTTCAGGATGAGTATGACCTAAGTATCATCCTCTAATAGTGAAGGCATGTGTGTCCCAGACTTAATATCGTATTCTGCAGAAGCAGTCATTATTAAATACACAAATAAATCAATGTATTATTCAAAACCAACCTGGATTTATAAACCATAGATTACAGATAATTATTCACTTTTTGAAAGGACTTTCTGCACTATGATTTTAAATGGCAAAATTTCCCTTGGGCAAGCAAATTTGGAATTGGTTTTCAAAAATCTGATCACCACCAATATTTTTAGATGCCCTTCTAATGTGTCAGATGTGCTTAACCCATACAGGTGAAATGGTATCAGGAATTCGACAATATTAAATCTTATTTTTTTAAGGCTCCAGCACATTGGCACTGACTGACTTGTAGCTGGGTCTTTATTAGCTAGCCAGAGATATGAAAATATGCTTGGTTCTATTACTTCAGTGAAAGTCTCCATGTCACATCTAAATTAAACCACATACTCTCCTCCACTCATAAATGGAACAATATTTCTCATGCCTCAATTGGGTACAGTGGCACTTTGGGTCTGAAGTCAAGAAGATCTTGAGTTCAAATCTAGTCTCAGACACTTACTAGCTAGCTGACCCTGAGCAAGTGACTTAACTTCTATCTGCCTCTTTTTTTCACATCTGTAAAATGGGGATAATAACAGCACCTCTCTTGCAGGGTTGTTTTGAAGATAAGAAAAGAAAAAGTTTGTAAAAAGTACTTAGGACAATGCCTGCCACATAGTAGGCACTTCATAAATTCTTATTCCCTTCCTTCTTCTTTGGGCACTCTGAATTTCAAATTTCTGTTTTCAAGGACAAGAAGACTGACCACCTCCCTCCCCTCCAATGGAGCAAGGTCTCATGCTACTTGTCTTCTAGGTTCACAGGAGCTCATTAGACTTCATTAGTCAAACCACACTCCCATGGAATCTATTGGCAGTTGTGCAAATACAGACACAAAATTATGCTTGTGTTAAGTCTCCACTATTTTTTTTAATTTGACAAAAATCTTCATGTGAGAATAGCTGAAAATTCCCTCTGTGATACATATGTCAATTTGCCATAGAAGTAATGATAATCCATATTTTTGTAGAGTTTCTGCGGTTTATAACTTTATAAAGTTGGTAATCCTAAAGCATTGTTACTCCTACTTTACAGATGAGAAAGCCAGAGCACATACTAGGTTCATCATAACTACCTGTGGAATCTTGAATAAATCCTGTCACTTCTGTAGCCCTAGGTTTCTTCATTGGTAAAATGAGGAGGTTGAGTTAGTTAATCTCTGAAGTCCCTTCTGACTCTGAATTTGTAGTTTTATGGCTTCCCCTCAGTTACATGCCTAGTAAGTGGTAGAATAAGGACTTAAACATTAATTAATTAAATTTTAGTTAACAAATGCTTTTCTGACCATAAATCTAACACTCTTGTCAATATATTTAAATATCTCACATTTAGATACCCTTCTAAGTTTCCCCCACCACTCCACCTCCACTCCCATCACCACAGCCAGAACCATCACAACAATACTACTACTACTATAATAATGCTACTACTGCTGCTGTTACTACTACTACTACTTCTACTACTATTACCTACTACCACTACTACCATTATTACTACTTCTATTATTATCACTACTACTACTACTACTATTACTATTACTACTACTATTACTACTATTACTACTACTACTACTACTACTACTACTACTACTACTACTACTACTACTACTAATCTGCTTTTCTCTCTGGGGAGTAGTTCAATAGGGGAAGCCAACATTCTTTGTTATTCTCCAGTCAGAATAATTTTTCATGGGGAAAGGTGTAAGTAGCTGCTTTCAAGGTGTTTGTGTGTATGTTTTTATGTATAGAGATATTGTACACCCAGAAAATCAGTAGTAATAGTATGTGCTATTATTAAAAGTTCAGAAAGCATTATTGGGTGTTCCATGCTATTCAGAAGGTAACCCCCCCCCCCAGATAGAAGAAGTTCCAAATCACTCAAGATTCACTATCTGAAAGTAAGACAGCTTTAGTGAGCACACAGTAAGATCCTAGTTTTCAGGAAAGGAAAAAAGGTTTGAAAAATTAGTTTCCTCTAGTTTTATGAACTGAAGAAGATCCATTTAGATTGATACACTTCTGTTGCTCTTTAGTCATTTTTCATCCATGTTTGACTCTTCGTGTCCCCTTTGGGGGTTTTCTTGGCCAAGATATTTGAATGGTTTGCTATTTCCTTCTCCAGCTCATTTTTACAGATAAAGAAACTGAGGCAAACAAGGTTAAGTGATTTTCTCAGGGTCACATAGCTAATGTGTCTGAGGTTGGATTTGAACTTAGGAAGATGAGTATTCCTGATTCTAGGCCTGGCACTCTATATCCACTGTGCCACCTAGCCGCCCTATTGATAAACAGAATGTGCCAACTACGTAGTTAGATGTGAGTAAAACATTTCCACTCATGTGAAATGTGTGGGCAGGGGCTTTGTGATCTATTCAAGCTGGAGGAAAGGTAATAATAATAAAAAAAAGACATCTTGAGCAGGTTGGATGGAGAGAGTGAGGTCACCTCTTCCTCCCCAGGTCCATTAGAAATGAGCACACAACCCAGCTGGAATGCAGAACAGTGTTGAAAGGCATTTTGCCAAAATGTTTTTAGACAGAATGGTAGAGATTAAAGCACTTCAGGCCCTGATTGGATTACCATAGCACCAGAAGCACTTTAATCTTGGCTGCTGCTGCTGGGAAGGGGGGTGGGGAGGGTGTAGGGGGGTAAGCCAGTGATTGAGCCATGTGTGGAGAGCCCTTGCAGAAGGAGCAGACAGACGACTACACTTAGCTGCTTAATCTTCCAGCCTTGTGGTTGGCATAGAGAAATATTTAACCACTGCAACAGAGATAAAGTAATAGATTCCTAAGTATTGGTCTGTTGATAACTTCTCCTTAATTTGAATTCTGTTGTATAAAACCTTTGTCAAAACAGGCTTTTAGCAAACCCAGCTCACTGGGAGCAGATTGTGCATCAGTGACTGGGTGTTATTCAATGGATAAACAGGGGGTTAAAAAAAAGATAAACTTTGATCATACATAGACAAGCAAAGCAGAAGGGGAAGAGAGGAAATATATAAAGCTAGTAAGAACCCTTTGACAACCAGAAAGAGCAATTACCAAGACATTGGAATGAGAAAAAGCATGGAGGAAACAAAAGAATCACAGAAAGAATGGAATCCACATAAATGGTGATTATCCAATTATATCATCTTCCACAGTTTACTGTCAAACTGATTTTTATTTTAAAGGCCCTATCCCTGGTGGAATTTAACTTATAAGCCTTATAGAACAAAGCCAATCATTATATTTCATGACTAATCAAGTCCGGCATCAATGTGAAAATTCACAGGATTCTCTTCCAATTTGGGAGTAAAACAGTCTGAACATAAACAGTGATACCTTTAACTGCTCCATCCCAAGAGTAGAGTCAGAAGAGTTTTCAAGTGGAATTTCAAGGAGAAGGGACAGGTTGATGGGCAAGAACTAGGCATACATAGGAAAGAAGTAGTGGAAGGCTTTGAAAGTAAACTTTAAGGGGCATTTAGGTGGTGCAGTGAATAGAGCACTGACCCTGGAGTCAGGAGGACCTGAGTTCAAATGTGGCTTCAGACACTTGACACTAACTGTGTGGCCTTGGCCAAGTCATTTAACCCCAATTGCCTTGCCTTCCCACCTCCAAAAAAAAAAAAAAAAAGGAAAACGAACTTTAAGCAGAGGAGGAGGGGACCCAGGGCAGTGGCTCAAGAATGTATGAGATGTGGTGAGAAATATCACACCCACACCTTTGGCCCTTTAGATGGATTGAAGAAGTAAGGAAGTAGGAGACTAGGTGTTGGAGGGATTTTTGAATCCAGCTTTCCTAACACCCAAACCTAGCACTAGATCCTACTAGATACTATTCAGAAAGGGGCAGAGTATGAGCAATTGGCAAAGACTTGAGGGCTCAGTTATTTTGAGTAGACATATTGGTGACTTTCAATGAGTAAATGGCCTGCACATGTTAAAATGTGCGCTCACAAATAAATGGAAAAAGTTATTGGGAGAATGCCAAGGTGGAATTTCATAGCTATTATTATTGTGGCCTCTAGCTAAGCTAGCTAACAGATAAAGATAGTCTATAGACCCAAACTGGTGGGGAATGACATTTTAAAGATTTTTGTCAGGTAGGCAATTTAAAAATAAACTTGATTTCAATATGTACTATTATTCACTAGGATTTGAGTGATATACTCATGCAAAAAAAATGCCCAATTTTGGATAGTTTAAGAAGTATAGATTGTCACTAGAGAAGAGCCATCTATAGAAATCTGCATATGTTAATGTGACAGCAGCCCCTAACTAAGCTATTGAAAACATTCCACTGTTCTGCCCTCCAGAATTAACATCCTAACCTATGTCAGTGACTCACCCTTATCCTAATATCTGTTTTTGGATTCTGTCCAGTCCCATTAGCTATCCCCATGTTGATTGCTCTGTTACTCGTGAATGTTAATTGCTTCCAAACCTCACGGGAAGTTCAAATGCTTGGGGTGGGGGGGATTCTGACTGGTAAAGCTGTTGGTTTTATTAACATGCAGGTAAACAAGAAATCTGTTTAGAAATTTGACTGAAGTGTTTGTGACCGACCAAAGAGGAGATAAATGGCTGATCTTGCGTCTTTCTTTGAGTATCTGTCACATATTAGTAATGAGAAAGTAGGAATAAAGATGTTGAAATATTCACTATGGCCTGACCTAAGTCCCTATGCCTGAAGAAGGAGGAGTTCAAGGCTGTTATCTTACTCTTGGGTATTTTTGTGTGCTTAACATGAAATCCTGACTTGGCTACCTGTAAGATGACTTCCTGTGATCAAAGGACTGTTAATAAAAATGACATCAAAATATGATGACAGATTGTTGATAAGCTAATTATTCCTGAAACATTAGAACTGGAAGAGTTCTGATGATGTCATCAAGCTCATTCCACTCATTTTGACCAGTGAGGAAATTTAGACCCAGGGAGGCCATGATTTGTTTGAGGTCACACAGGAAATTAATAGGAGACTTGGTACTGGAGCCCAGATCTCCAGGCCAACACCACTGTAACAAAGGAATGATAGTATCATAGATTTAGGGTTAAAAGAGACATTTGAGGCCATCAAATCAAATTATCCTATTTTGGAGATGAGGAAACTGAGGCCCAGTTAAGTGATTTGCTATGGGTCACATAGCCAAGTGTCTGAGACAGGATTTAAATTCAAATCTTCTAGCCTTCAAGCCCAACATTCTTAAAATTCCATCAACTCCCAACAAGATCTTATTGTATTTACTGGGAAAAAATTTTTTTTAAACGGTGTTTTTTTTTTTTTGAGGGAGGGATCATAAATATGTATCCTGTCTCATGTAGATGCTTTTTTGTAATGATAACAATATTACTTGTTTATGCTTTAAATTTCATAAACTTGATGGTACAGGAGATAGATCCCTGGACTTGGTATCAGGAAGATCTGACTTCAAATCTTGCCTCATATACTTACTAGATGTATGGAACCGGCACATCTTTTAGCCTCTGTCTCATTTCCTTATCTATAAAATGGGAATAATAATAGTATTTACTATCTATCTGTCTGTCTATGTATCTATCTATGTATCTATCTATCTATCTGTTTCCTTATCTATAAAACAGGAATAATAGTATTTACTATCTTTCTATCATCTTTTTCTTCCTTTCTTCCTTCCTTCCTTCCTTCCTTCCTTCCTTCCTTCCTTCCTTCCTTCCTTCCTTCCTTCCTTCCTTTCTTTCTTTCTCTTCCTTCCTTCCTTCCTCCCTTCTCTCTCTCTCTCTCTCTCTCTCTCTCTCTCTCTTCCTTCCTTCCTTCCTATAATTTCCTTATCTATAAAATGGGAATAATAATAGTACTCACCTCCCAGCATTGTTGTGTAGTGAGTTGTTTTGCAAACTTTCAGGCAGTATATAAATACTAGTTGTTGTTATCCTCACAACTCTGTGGCATAGGCAATGAAAGTATAGTCTTATAAATATTACAAATGGGAAAACTCTCAGAAAGGAGCAGTAACATATATACAGTTACACAGCCAACAATAGTAGAGTTGGTACTCTACCCCATATGCCTGCTGCTCTCTCACTGGTCTCTGGCTCCTTGGGGACTGGCTTTATTTTTCCTGGTTAGGCTTTCCCTAGGACTGAGCTGGCCTATAACACCATTCCTTTAAGGTTTTATTTCCTCCATGGGGAGACTAGATACTAATGAATGAATCTAATAAACTAATCAGTGTTATTATGTGACCTACTTCATACCTGACTCTCCTCCCCCCTTAATCCAATTAAAATGCATGTGCACTGTCCACCGTCACTCTTCATCCCCAGACCCTAATGAACAGCTTTGTTGGTTCTAATTTCAGGATGTCTTGGTGACAATGGGAAAGTGATTTGGGGGCAGTCAACCAATAAATCTTTATCAAGCACCTGCTATTTGTCCAGCCATTATGCTTGGTTCTGAGGATATTAGTACAAAGAAGGAAATAATCCTGACTCACAATGGATTCACATTCAGATTGGGGGAAGGAGAATAAATTTATATAAATAAATAGATATACATACACATTCAAACAGCATTAGCACAAGGTGACCAACCTCCCAGTTCCCCTCAGTTCCCAAAGGAGATTGACTAGGAAAAGGACCAGCTTTTGTCCTAGTTTTGGAGAAATCACAGAAGTAGCCACCTGGCTGGGGAGTGGGGGATGCCCAGATCAACATGGCCAGCCTGAGACCATCATTCCAGGGTCAGGTTCAGATCAGCTTTTGTAACAAAACTACTAGACTAGTAATCAGTACAATTAGGGCAGCTAGTGGATAGAGTGGTGGGCTTGAAGTCAAGAAAAGTTGACTGAGTTCAAGTGTGACTTTAGATACTTACTAGCTATGTGACCGTGGGCAAGTCACTTAACCCTGTTTGCATCAGTTTCCTCATTTGTTAAATAAACTAAAGAAGGAAATGGCAAACCACTACAGTATCTTCACCAAGAATGCTACAAATGGGGTCTCAAAGAGTTGGACACCACTGAACAAGAATAACAAAATTAGCATAATACTTTATATCATTTTGTAGCTCTTATATTACACACTAGCTTGAACTTCAGATAGTCACTAAACATTTTTTTGAGTGGGTGAATGAGTGAATGAAGTAGCTTTCTGGGGGAAGGAGAAAGAGAGATGTGTTGTGATAAAAGACATGTACGTGGTATCCTGTCCTTATGAATGGATTCTGGTGAATTATTTGAGATAGATTACCTTTAAAGCACTCTGATTTCCTTGAATTTAAAAAAAAAAAGTAAACTCAAACCCTGAAAATGGATTGATAATATGCTGAAATGTAAAATCAAAGTACATGCTAAATGATAATAATAATTTCAGGCCTGGTTTCATGTGAAGGGTTGCATTCTGCCTATTAAATTTTCATGCAAGTTTTCAATTGAGTATAGAATATTCTTCTCAAAATTTTCTCTCCTATTTGCCTATTTGTTGCTTTTCTTTTCACAATATCATTTTTGGGGTTGTTTTTTCTTCTTAATGCCACAATTTCCCCTTTACTGCCCTCATTGATACTTCGTGAATTCTAACCATTAGAGTTATTCCTTAGAGATGGGGAGGGACATGTGCATTCTAATTGGATCATTCTAATTGGATCTAGGAGAGAGGCAAGGTTTGAACTAGGTCACATTGTATCACTGACTAGTTTATTAGTATCATTCGTTTGTAGACATTCTCACCAAACTAGAGTGATAGATACCAGGTTCTGCACCAGGTTAGTCCAGAAGAGGGCCTGAACAGGAAAAATGTTCCTGATTCTTAAAGATCCAGAAATACCACTTAAGCAAAATCAGTGATACAGAGACAGCATATGCCCTGTTCCATATCAATAAGCCCCTACCCATCTATTGAGAGGAATGAGATGGGTTTCATTGTTTGATCACTATGGTTCTTTGCCTCTAGGAAACATCTGGGTTATATTTTCCTGATGATCACGTACAGAGAAAGGGTGAAATGATCACTGGGCACAATTTGTCTGCTTTGAATTTATTTTCTAAATTATTTCAGATAAATCAGATCATGAAGGAAGGTTGGGGATGCCTGGCTGGTATAGTGTATGGGAAGACCCAGATTGTAGTAGTTGTTCTCCCATTGATGAGTTTTTTTTTAATCCTGTACCATTAATGCATTACCCCGTTTTCCCTCAGTATCCCCATCTACAAAATGGGGGTAACACAACTTACCATCTGCTTTTCAGGTGTGTTGCGAAAATCAATGAACTAATATTGATAAAATTGGAGCCCCATGGATGAAAGGTACTTTGTAAGTATAAAGAATTATTGTCATAATATATTTTATTTCACCAAAGTACAAATGCTAAATGTCTTATCATAATTTGTTAGGAAATCTGCAACACCCAATTTCATATTCAAATACTGGTAATCTAACTTTATTTTAGGAATTTATTATTTCTGAATTCTATTATGTTTATGAATCTGTTGGTGTAGAAAAAGCCAAAAAAGTCAGATATTGTTTACAAGACTATTTGGAAAGCTGGATGTCTATTTGTTTATATGGATATGTAGAGCTGAATTTTGAATGCAAATTGAAATTAATTTTGTGATGTATTTGTTTTCTTGTCTCTTCTCTTTCTTTCTGCTTTTTAGTTGAAAATCTTTCACTCTATGATTGGGCCCCTAAGGGTATGTCACAGTATGCACAAAAATTGGTTTGTGGAAGACCAGACTAGTTTGATTGGAGTGGGCATTTTTTTTCCAGACTGCCCTCGCAAGATTGGCATTTTTAGTCTTAGAGAGGGGGCATTGCTGAACAGAATAATTCACATGTATAGAATGCCTCATCTTTGGCCAACCAAATAATCGATAGCATAGGTGCCTGAGAATTATTGCCTGCAAATGTTAATTGTGCTGTGTGTAATTAAACTAAAGGTAATCTAAATGTATTTCTCTGTTAAAACAGTTCCTCTGACCATTGTCCTCCTCTCTGAATTGCATATTTTTTCTCTAAATTCACTAGTTGACCAAAGTGTGTGTGTGTGTGTGTGTGTGTGTGTGTGTGTGTGTGTGTGTGTGTGTGTCTACAGGTATTCACAACCTGAGAGTGGTTGATTACAAACATAACTGTTGACCTAAAGAATTTTAAATGATGCTTGGAAACCCTTAATGGTGACAGAATTTTCAGACAAGAATATTACTATGACCAGAAACGGTTCCTGAAGTCATAGAACAACTTTAAAGCACATTTAGTTTAACTTCCTAGCCCACAAGAATCCCTTCTGTGTCTTCCCTAATGGATCATAATCTAGCTTTGGCATGAATCTCCAGATCAATGGAGAGTTCGATACTTCACAAAGGCAGCCACTATTAAGCATCCTTGGGAAATTCTGCATGTGGTGCCAACTATGTCTACTGGTAGTTCTAACCATTGCTCCAAGCTCTGCCCTCTGGAGTACTATGGGACAAGTCTTCTGCTTCTTCAATATTTGAAATTCCTTTAGTCTTTCCTTTCCCACTAACTATCCCTAAATATTTCAACTATTCCTCATTTTACATGATTTTTCTCTCTTCAACCGGGTCTGGTTGCTCACCTCTGAATGACATTGATGTTGTCAATATCCCTACTGAAATTCGATTGTCAGAATTTCCATCCACCATTCCACATTCTGGGAGAAAGGAAGCCTCTTACCAGATTTAGAAGTTATGATATCTAAAAAAAGTCTTTTCATGATTTGGTTGATTGAGATGCCTTCCCTTCTAGCAACTAGGTTTAGAGACTCTGAGTTTCAGCTATGAAATGGCTACGCTTTTAACCTTCTCAATTGTTCTGGTCATAGATGGGAAGAAGCAGTCTTGTTTAAAAGAAACAGTTGGACTCATGTAGCTGCTGCAACCATAGCCTACTAATTCTGTAGAAGTGAATTAAAGTTGTTTACTGATGTTCTAAAGCAACTGTCAGACTGAAACAAGTTTACACTAAGTGAGCCAACTCACCTCCTTTAGAGTGGCTGTTTATTTTAAGCTGAGTGCATAAATAATAGAGTGAGATATGAAGAATGAGTTCAAGCAGTAGAACATGAGGCCGCCTGTTTACTAAATGTTGTTGGGCAGAAGAGAACTGGGGCAGCTCAGGACCTTTTTTTTCTTTTCTGTGAATGCAAAGTGAGAAATTAGCCTTCATTTTGTAGTTAGCAGAATTAATGATTCCACCTTGTTCATCTGCCCCCTGCCTGTCCATGTCTGATGAAGATAAAGCCTGTTGTTATACAAACCAGCTCCTATGGTCCAATCTCCCCAGTGTCCATTTCACATGGTGAAATCTTAAGAGAATGATTGCTAAGGATCACTGTGTCAATCTCTGCCAGGAGATATCATACTTGATATAAAGATAAATATTGTAGAAAGATCACTGGACTAGAATCAAGAGACCTGGTTTTAGACCCAGCTCTGTCAGTAACTAATCCTGGAAATCTTAGATGAATGAGCCTCAGTTTTCCCACCTGTAAAATGGGGATAATTTTTACCCAACCAGGATTCTCTGAAGACCAAATGAGATAATAGATGCAAAAAGGGCTTTGCACTTAAATTAAATATTGCTGAATATACAAGAAAAGGGCCTGGACTTACACATGCAGATTAAACTCATCTTGAACTATTTGGATGAATGAGGTTATAATGTAATTGTCTCTGAATATTTTCTAATGACACAGATGCTCTAGTCATGAATGAATGAAGTATCTTTCCTAAATATCTAGATAACCCATCAGCTGGGATAGCATAGGAATTGTTCCCCTGCTAGTAATAATTAACAAGTAAAATTCCTGTTAGTTGGAGGTATAGCAGCTTGTGTGGATTAATGAACACTTATTCAATTGAATTTAATTTGGCAAGCATTTATTAAGTACCTTCTATGTGCCAGGCCCTGTGCTAACACCTGACACTGGAGATTCAAGGAAAAAAATTAAGTTCCTGCCCATAAGGAGCTTACAGCCCACTAGGAGTGTGTGCAGCATGTACACAGAAAACCAACACAGAATACACTCGAAATTGATAAAAACTAATTTCTATGAGGGTCACTAACAACTGGAGGGAATCGTAAAAGATCTCTCGCTGGAGGTAGGAGATGTAATATTATGTAGATAGAATATTAATTAGGACAGTTTGGCAGAAATGTAGAGTGCATGCCTGGGAGTGATGGGAAATCCAAAAGATATTGGGAATTAGATTATGAAGTGCTTTAAATGACAAACTTTTAGAGGAGTGTGTGCTTCATACTAGAGAGAGTAGGGAGCCATTGCAATTTCTTGAGGGGGGACCAAGATATGGCTAGATCTGTGCTGTAGGAATATCATGATGGCAGTTATGTGGAAGATGGATTAGGGAGGAGAGTGATGGATGCAGAGGAAGTCAGCTTACTGTAGGCCAGGTGAAAGGTGATAAGGTGGTAGTTAAGTGACAGAAAAGATATGAGTGATATAGAGTTAGAATTGATGTATAAATTACAGGGTGATTTATAATATTGATTGCTGAAAGGAATCTTCATGGTAATTCGGTCATTTTAACAATGAGGAAGCTGGGCCCTAGAGAACTGAATTTACCTACCTCCAAGGTTACAGTTACTAGATAACAGAACAGGGATTCATACTCAGGTCTTTTGTCCCCAAATCCATTATATTCCTTATTGAATACATATTTAGAAATGAGAAATTGGGTTCATCTTTGTCCCTGAGAGCTTCATATGAAAGGATGTGATAACCTATTTTGGAAGAAAAGCTACTAGAGAAATGGTACAGGATATTTACTTTTACATGATCATTTTTTGTATTATTTGTCAAGATATCTGACTGATTCAAGTAGAAGTACATGGTGCTATGACAACATATGTATTTTAGATGGAGTAGTTCAGATTTTCAAGCATAATACACAAGCCCTTTGGGATAGAGCCTAACTGAATAAATACACAAAAATAGACCTTTTATACTATTGGCAGGATGTACATTGTAGACCTGTTTTTATGCTCAGTGTCTTTTTGAACATTTCCAAAGATGGGGGAAAAATTAGAACAACAACAACAACAAAAAAGACAACAAAAATGAAAGAAGATCAAGATTAGGCAGAAATCTTCCTTAGAATATTACCTATTTGCACTGGGGTCATATATTCCTAGGCTAGAGTGGCAAACTTGATTGCCTTTTTATTCTGAAAGAAGAAGGCCAAAAATAGGTTCATTTCCATAATCCCAGAAAAATGGATGGGACTGTAAGAAGTAATCAGCTGTCGGAAAGAAGAAATTCTGCACTTCCAATTTGAACACACATCTCAGCAATTGCTCCCGCACCTAAGCACTTGTTAATACAATAAGATAATTGCATTATTAAATACACTATGGAATTTTGATCATAGGAAACTTTGTTTTCTCATCACAGCATATAAGCTTCTGGTGTTGAAATTCGTCCTCGGTTTTTAAGCGAGAGGTTCTCCTTCTTTCACGTCACGTACAATGCCGCATTCAGTTGCTGGGCTGGTGGCAGGGAGATACTTTCCTTTTCAGGTTATTTTTAGTTGGGTATATTTAGACAAGGTGAAATTAAGTAGGAAGCCCCCAACGTGTGACTTGGCTCTGCTTTGGAGTACAGTATCATTCCATTAAAATCCTCTGTTGGTGCCCTTTAGATGCTTCTATTGAACAGCTAAACTGAAGCAGGAGATCAGTGGTCATTTGAATTGGAGCCTCAAGTATCTTCAGAATAAATTGGAATCATCATTTCTATGAGGAGGCCTATGCCCATTCTTGCAAGGGTAAACTACTGCCTGAGGCAGGACTTAATGGTTTGTGGCCCTGCTGTCCATTCACTGAGAAACAGGCTGCCCCTCTCCAGCTCCCAAGCCTAGCGATTATTTCCATAAAATCACTGGACTTGAGTTTGAAGAATAGTGACTCAGATATTTCCTAGTTGTGTAATTGTGCAAGTCACTACCCTGAGCCTCAGTTTCCTTACCTGCAAAATAGGGAGAATGCCTGTCACCAGGTTGTCATGAGAATAGTGCTTTCTGAACCTTGAAGTGCATTATAATTGTGAACTGTTTTTGCTTTATGGAGAGAATTCCAACTGAGAACATCTCTCCACAGACCTGGTAACTTCATCCAAAGACTTTGAGATACAAACTGTACTTGCCTTCACTTCCTCTTCCTCATAATACTTTTCACATTTAGAAAAGTGACCTCGGTGGACTCTTACTCCCTGAAAATACTTTTTGGCTTAACCCAAAACTCTACAAGTCTTGGATTATTATCCTCATTTTCAGAAATTACCCTAGAGTACAAGTTCTTTTAAAGAATTTTATATCCCTTTGACAGTCTGGTGATACCTAATATTACTGTGGGTTGTTGCCTAGAGTCCTAAGTGGAAGAAATGGTGCATTTTGGTCAGCAGTTAGTAAAAAAATCACAATGTAACTCTTCCATCCAAGTTCTTGGGTCCCCTGAAATCTGTGGAGCCAGGTTAAGAACTCCTTGTCCTAGATCTCTTCCATGTTCCCTTGGAGATGATTTATAGTTTATCTCTTTGGAAATAGTGACAACTTCTGGCTCAAGATTTTTTCTATTTGTGGGGTCATAACAGTTTGGCAAAGAAATCTTTGATCTTTCTGACCGTGCTAGTCTTGTATGTATGTACAGAAAGAAGGAAGGAAGAAGGAAGGAAGGAAAGAAGAAAGAAAGAAAGGAAAGAAGGAAGAAAGGAAGGAAGGAAACAAGCCTTTATTATACACCTACTATATACCAGGCAGGACACCAATACCTTTATAAATATTATGTCATTTGATAAGGGTAAGAGGATTTTTAATTGTATTTTTATTGTAATATTTACCCTGAACACTATTCATGTAAAACCCTCTTTTCACTACACCTATTTCACTTTAGGGACCTTGGTTTTTCCCTCCAGTGACAAAGACCACAGTCCTTCAGTGCCTATGTCAAAGTATATTTCCTGGTGGCCAGTTTTGTCCTGGTGATTCTCTTCTCATTCAACGATGTTGGATTTTGAGCAACAAACCCCAAGTCCATTCCCAGGATTGTACTCAAAGCCTGTGCATCTTGGGAAGGCCCTCCCCATGCCTGGCCTCTATAGATGTTACAATTTCTTATCATTAGACATATATATAGTAAGAGGACTTTATTGGGTTAAATAAATTACTTAAAAACTTTTGAAGCTGTAAGTGATTAGTTTTTGAGGAAAAAAACCAACAAAAATCCCATAGGAGCATTTTTTTTTGTTTTGATCACTTACAATTTGTTTCTAAGCATTAAAAACTGTTTTCAATTTTTTTAAAGATGTTAGTATATTTAGTTGATTAATTTGAATTTATTTAGGAGATAGCTGCTGGTACAAACCCTCAAGTTCTCAAAGCTTTGAAAAAAATTCCCCAGATGCTATATCTAAAGTCTTCTTTTTCTAGAAGAGATTTTTAAATAATAAAATTCCCTTGAATATGAATTTCTAGGAGGCCTTTTATGCCTGGAAATAGTCTAATAATTGGAGCAGCCTATCTATAAATGTGTGTTAAGTGAAGATTCTGGGCCAAGCATTGTAGTAGGTGCCAGGGATATAAAAACAAAAGATGAAACAATCCTTGATCTTAGGGAACTTACATTCTATTAGGGTGGACAACATGTTCATACTTAAGTATACACAGAAAAAAATATGCTGAGAAAAATACAATATAGTTAAATGCAATGTAGTTAGGGAAAGAGGACCCAAGCATTTGGGATGCTCAGGAAAGGCTTAGTAAATGGTGCTTGAGGCAACATGTCTTAGAATATAAAAGAGCACTGGATTTGGAAAAAAATGTATTTGGGTGATTACATTTGTTAATTACTACCTCTGTTACTTCAAAAGGGTTACTTAGCCTCCCTGGGCCTCAGTTTCCTAATTTGTAAAAAGTGAGTATATTGGATCAGATGATCTTTGAGGCCCCTTCCAAATAAAACATTCAATAACTTCTAAAAATAAAGGTATTATGGGAACATGGGAATTCTGCAGAATTAAGAATCATACTATTTTGTGATAGCTCTTATTTTAAGTAATTGACAACTGTTGGGGCCATTTAGTGAAAAAACAATATATTCTCTAAACATCTGTGGGCTCAGAAGGCTTCACCATGTTATAGCACTGGGAAAGAATTGAAGTTTATATTATTGATGCTCATTCATCCAAAAAGTGTTAATTATATTTGGTTTATTCTCTTTCAAAAGGGCAAGGAAGTTTGATAAGATTTTTATCCAAAATGCTTAAAATAAAAAAAAATACAAGGGATAAAACATTAAACCAAACTTCAGCTATTTGGAGAACTACTATTGAGAGTTTTATTTTTTTAAAGGTTCCAGATAACCAAGGTTTTGCTTCTTTTGCTATGTGATTATTTAAGTTATTTCAAATTTTGAATGATATTTTATGGCAATTACCTTTCAAGTACAACAGTGACAAAAGGAGAAAAATGGAAATTGTTAAAATGATATCCATGTTCTTTGTAACAAAAGAAGACTGGCTGATGGCCCATCCTTTAGAGCAAGGCTTGATTAAGTACAGTACTAGTTGTTGTTCAGTTATTTCAGTCGTGTCTGACTCTTCACAACCCCATTTGGGGTTTTCTTGGCAAAGATACTGAAATGGTTTGCCATTTCCTTCTCCAGCTCATTTTACAGATGAGGAACTGAGACAAACAGGGTTAAGTGACTTGCCCAGGATCACACAGCTGATAAATATCTGAGGCCAGATTTAAACTCAGGAAGATAAGTCTTCCTGACTGCCGGTCCACTCCTCTATCCATTGTGCCACCTAGTTGCCCCCAACAATCTAGTACAACATGGGTAAACAAAATTGGAGTAGCTTCTAGGAAGTTTTTGTGACATCATTATTGGATCAATGAATTCAATTCAATTTTACTAGCATTTATTAAGTTTTTACTGTATTCAGGGTAACTATGTTGGGCCAGGATTACAGACAGTTGAAAAACAGTCACCTCCTTGAGTAGCTGTCGTTCTATTAGATGAATGAAGAACATTCAGATTTGATTCATATGGATGGTTTATAATATAGACCTCCATGGGAAAAATCAGTTATACTAATAAGTGTGTATGATGACATATAGATTTAGAAACAAGAAGGACAAAAAAAGTCATGACAATATGATCAGAAAAAGAGGGTGGGGCATGATTAGCTCTGTTAAAGAAATAGGAAGTAGGTTGGGAGTTGCTGATGTATATTTTTCTGGTCCATGAAGATTTATAAAGCAATCTTTCATAGTAACCCACGAGGAAGGGTATCACAAGTCTCATCATCCCCTAATTGCAGAGGAGGAAAGTGAGGGTCAAAGATGTACATGGTTTGAAAGTCAGTGTCGGAGCTAGGACACTTCATATGCCCCCAAACTGGTTCTCTCAGAAATGGTGATGTCTACTGTGGCAATTTTCTGCTGCCAGTACCCGTATAAACCTTAGCTCTGTCCTACATTGCAGGAAGTGTCAGAAAACAGTGTTCGGGGAATAAGGTGGGCATCCTGTGCCTGCTTTTTTCCCAGTCTTCTGGAATGCACCCTGGACAAACAGGCCTCTCTATCTGTCCCTAGGGAGGCTTCCCCCAAAAGAGCACCACCATTTATTTAAAATAATAATAATAAAAATGTCCTGTGGCACATTTGTACTTGTAGACCTAGGGTTTTTCAGATGGAGATTCCTGAGTTCAGATGCCTCATTTTATAGATATATAAAATGAGCCTCACAAAAGCAAAGTAATCCACCTGAAGTTGGTCCCTTGTTTTATTCTTTCTCTCCATCTGTTCTTTTTCAAGGATCACTTTGTCCTTTGTGACCTGGGACTCTGGGAAGCTATTTTGAATATCCACATTGCAGCAGGCCCCAAAGGACCTCAGAACCCAGTGACATCTTTTGCTTCTTGGTGCAAGTCACTTACCCTTCCTGTAGAGCAACTTCCCTGTCTGTAAAATGGAGAATTAATAAAATACTCCGCTATCCATCACACTCCATTTGAGGGCTATCAATCCTATTAACAAATAATCCTTGAAATCTCATCAGGCTCCAATTCTGAGAAGTCCACTCTGCCTCTTTTTAGCTCTGTCTTTTGATATTGAGATTGTGATGTGGAAATGCCGAGCTGCATCTCTTCTTTACCTTATCTTCCCCCCATTTTTAAAAAGAGAAATTTTTTAAAAATATGGGAAAATGCATCCAAGTGACACGTTCCAGGAAGAAGCAAGTGAAGGGTTAAACAGAAGGCTGGACTAGTTAGGTCTGGGGAGGGTGGAGTGTGAAAGCTCTCCCATATTCCTGCAGGGCCATCGCTATGAAAGGCAGCCTGGCACTGAGTGTCTGCAGTGTAGCCAAGCTGTGACCTGAGCTGCTCTGTAAGGTTTTGTGGTGGTTTTTTTTTTCCTTTTTGCTGTATGAGGACAGCTTTCAAAGAAGCCATGCCCCAGGAATGCAAATTTTTTGATGTAAGTCAATAGGAAAATAAGTTTTAATATTGTATATGGAATTTGAATGTACAGCTAACTTTTTAGGAATCTGAGTATTCTGTATATCGAGAGACACCTTTCCCTGCTGCCTGTCTGTCTCCTGTGGATATGGTGAAGATAATCAGAAAGAACAGATAATTCTAGGAAATAAATTATATTTGATTTTTTTTTTAATGCTGCAGCAATAGCAGCAGCAGCAGATCTACCTTCTAATTTTATTTGTCTTAGACTAAAATTAAAATGAGTCTATATGCCCTGAGCACAGATCAACAAAGGGTGGAAAGATGTGGTCCAGATATTCCCTGAAAGCCAAGAAAAAGCCAGGCACATGTGAATAATGGAAAACAGGTTGTAGGTGAGGGTGATGGAGGTTACACTGTGTCCACTTAGCAACTCACTACTCCCTAGCTATAGTATCTTCCTGTTGTAACAAAAGTCCTTCTCCAGGAGACATCTTTCATTCCTTCCTTTCTTCTTTTTCTTGTCATTTGCCTCTCCTCAAAACTCCTGGAAGTGCCTCTTGCTGATCTGGTGTTTTATTCTTTGTTTTGTTGTTTTAATTAAACTTGGACTTCCTTACCCACAATTCCCGAGAGGCTCAGCATTCAACTCACAACTAAAAGAGAACTATCTGTTCCCCTGCCTTCAAAAAAAAAATAAAAGGGGGGGTGGTCACCTTTTAATGGAATCAATTCATTGATGAAACTCAATTGTCATATCTAAATATGATGCCAGGAAGTAAAAAGAGCTCTTTTTATTTCTCTCTGGGGACTCTTCTGTAAGAGTTCAGGGATTAAAGCTAAATTTTTAAAACTCTGGTTTGGAGATGAGCATCCTTGTCCTAGGGACTAGAAAATTGGAATGGCTAAGCATTCTGTGTCAGATTTTTCTTAGTGGTGAATACTTTTATGAGATTGAGAGAGAGAGAGAGAGAGAGAGAGAGAGAGAGAGAGAGAGAGAGAGAAACTTTACAGCTGTTTCTCTCTTCTGTATGTTCATAGTGGTTATTTATATCTGGGAGGTTTCCATTGGGATTTAGCTCAGGATATAGACTTGGCAACCTGGCTTCCACACTCTGTTGTGACATTTGACAGGCTGAAGGCAAAGCAGGATGGATTTCTAATATATAGATGGATGGATTTGGGGGAGAATGTGTTTTGGATTGCACTGTATTATGAAATGGATTTATTGATCTACCTCCAAATGCAGCTGTTTTCCTGTCAATATGAGACCTATATCAAGGGTGTTTGATAAATGTGTGCATCTGACCCTTTTCTTTATTTGTTTCATAAACTCCACTTGGGAGTAACAATCAGATCCTCCAGGTGGTGCGTTTCTAATGGCTTACTGCACTTGTCATGTGGTTTGGAACGCTTGACCTTAGGGCTGCTGCTTTGTAATCCTACACATGCTGTATCCATCAAGAAGTATACTGCTGTGCCTGATTTTCTCAATAGAATCACACATTTTCCTTCTCCTTTGCATTTCAATATCAGTTTCATCCATTAACCTTGAAACACTGTACCCATATGCACCAGTTATTGCAAAAACCCCATGAAGTAGGTAGTATCTCCATTTTCCAGATGAAGAAATTAAGAGACAGAAAGGTTAAATGAGCAGCCCTGGGCCACACAGTAAATCTGCAACAGACCTGGCATTAGCATTCAGAGTTCCTGCTTGTATGTTATGGGTATACCACTTTATTTCTCCAAAACAGCAATTTCAAAAGAATAGGATATACAGATGTGACACCCAACTGTTTAAAGTAAGGAGTGAGTTAGGCAGAAAAGGATAGTCGGAGATCTCTTAAGATCAGAGATTTTCAGCTGGGAAGGAAGCATGAAGCCAGGGTTTTGTTTTGTTTTTTCCCCAATGACTTGTCCAAGGTCATATAGGTGGTAAACAATAGAGGCAATATCTCAAGACCTTCTAATTCTAGTTCCACAGCTTCTGCCACTCATTATATCATTCTGCTCTGTGATGATGGGTAGAAAATAAATCCATTGACCACTTGAACAGTTAATTCAGTCAATTCTTACTTGCCATGGGAAAAAGTCATAGTGAGAGGCCACAAGTGAACAAGTGAGTAGGGAATATGTTTACCCTTGAAGTACTTTTGAGGAAGAGGGCTTTTCTTTATAGAGAGAAAAAAAAATTACTTGATTAATTTATTGAGACAATGAGAAGATTAAGGTAAGAACAATAATATCTATAAATCACCACATTTGAGCATTCAGTCATTTTTCTGAATGTACATTGAGAGTCAGTTAGATATAGTGAAGGGAGGGGTAGCCTTAGAAATAAGAAAATCCTGCCTCAGGCATGTCCTAACTGTATTATTTAGGGAAAGTCACTTTCTTCTCAATGCCTTCTTCTTAATTTTCTAATATTCTAAGCTCAATGGGTTTGTGGATCAATAAGTTAATTTCATATTAGAGCAATCATTAAAATTATTTCATAATTCAGTGCAATACAGAACACATTCTTCCCCAAATCTGCCCATCTAATAGGTTGCTGATCTGCATTATGGAAAGGTGTTTCTTCATTGGGCATTTTCTACATTAATGTAATCACAGACCCCCCCAAATATATATACTATTTAAAAAGTATTTTGGTATTTTCTTGATCCACATTAAGAAATTACTCAGTGACAAAGTCTATAGTACTAAAGAAAAATCTAATAAGAATAAATATGAATGTGTAGGTTTGTAAGTGAATATTTGAGAGAGTATAATTGGTGGAGAGTTATCAGCAAACAAACCATAGACTGACAATAAAGCAGTAAAGTAGCAACAATTTAAATACAGTTGATTTTCAAGGATCTCCCAATTAGGGATATATAAGTAACACTTGAAGGAAAGAATAGATATTTTTCTCCCCCACACCTCCCTCTGCCCCATTCAATCTTGTGGTCTTGGGTTATCCAGCAGCTGTTTTCTGGCCATCAAAGTCGACCACAGCTCTGTCCAAAGTCTGTACCAAGGGACTGGCTTGCATCAGTCAGTAGGTTGTCAAGATGTGTGTGGCCCTCATAATAATAAATTGTTAGATTAGAATTAGAATTTGCCAATATGCCTTATGTTAACCTTTACATAGTGAAGAATAAGCTTTGCATAATTTGAAATCCAAACCAGTTGCATACTTTTCATGCAACAGCTGAGTCAAGGAGATGATAGAAACCTCGGAGATGGTGGCTCCAGAGACTGCCACTGGTTATGAACTCAGTGTACTGTGTGCAAAATGTCACATTCCAAGAGGCCCCGGAATTATCAGTCTCAGTGTCACATCTCACTACAGTCTCTTGTCACATGGTGTAAGTCCTGTTTATCTGACCAGACTTAAAAGAAGATCCGATGCTTTATTTATGAGCCCTGTGCTACTCAGTCCCGTGATGGAAGTAACCTTGGGGGTACAGAGCATCTGATCACTTCAGCTCCCATTAACTACCTGTTTCTAAATGGGGAAAAGCATTTACCCAGCACATTATGTTATTCATGAAGACACAAAAGCTGCCTGTTATACAGTCATCGGGGCTGCTTTCCATGTAATGTGATCCAGCTGTTGAACTCTGCAGATTGTTTCTAATGTTAGTTCTTTCTTTCTTTCTTTCTTTCTTTCTTTCTTTCTTTCTTTCTCTCTTTCTTTCCTTTTTTCTTCTTCCTTCCTTCCTTCTCTTTTTTCTTTCTTTCTTTTCTTCTCTTTCTCTTTCTTTCCTTCTTTCTTTCTCTTTTCCTCTCTTTCTTCTTCCCTCCCTCATTTTTTCTGTCTTTCTCTTTTCCTTTCTTCCTCCCTAACTGTCTTCTTGTCTCTTCTTCCTTTCTTCACCCCTTCCTCCCTTCCTTGCTTTATTCTTAAAAAGAATCTTGGCCCTCCCCAAAACCCCCAAAACCAACCACACAACACAAACAAAACCCACCCAACCCACCCAAACCACAAAACAACCCCAACCCCCAAAAAACCCAAAAACCAACCCAAACAACAAAAAAAAAGAATCTTGGCCCTATCCAAGTGAGAGTTAAGTGTGTAAGTGTATATCAAGAGATAAGAAAGAGGTCCACATCTCCATGGAAAGTTACAGAAGTGGTGCTCGCTGGCAGAGATGTGATCTTACATTACAGGGCATTAAGCATGTCAGCTGCCTGAGCCTTAATGGATGGAACCTCTCACCAGACTTTTTGTCTGGATGTCCTTTGGTGTTCAAGACGCGACACAGGAAAGGCCATATTTTACTCAACCCTTGCATAGTAACATAGGCATCCAGAGGAATACAATACAGCAGTATTCCAGAGTATCAAGAGCTGTCTTTTTCCAGGGCCCTGTTTGTCATCCATTTTGTCATTTCCCCTTCTCCTTTGCATCACATTTAGCTAGAGAAGTTGATTATGAAAGAGAAAGTGAGCCTGTGAAGACAAGTTATTGGGGGAGGGAATGGGCCTGGCCAAGTAAATGAAAGAGAACATTTTAAAATTCAAAGTTAATTCTAGAGGGGATTTTGTTGTGTAGTCAAACAAACAAACAAGCAAAAAACTGGTCTTGGAGTAAGATAAGATGAGTTCAGGTACTGAGTCTCTCATTTTAACAGCAGAATCATGACTTTGAAACTTTGTTTCCTCATCTGTAAAATGTGTGGGACCTTGTCATCCTAAAATTTTGTATACTAAGATAGTAATTCTTCCTTACTTGTCTCCCAGGGTTGTTGTGAAAATCAAGTTATGATTGTGTCCTAAAATCCTCTCTAAATATAAAATGTTGTTCTCTGAGGAAGGCCCCAAGGAGGCTCATTTGGGTTTCATTAGTTTCCTTTTTGGTTGTAAAACTTCATAAATGATTTTTAAAAAAATTTCCATTGGTATCTAATAATAACTGACATCAGGACTTTGAAGTTTACAAAGCAACTTTTTACATATATTCCACTCATTTGCACCTCACAACAATTGTGTGAATGAATACTAGGGGACTGTTGTCCCCGTTTTATAGAAGAGGAAACTGAAACTCAGAGTGACCGGTTCAGGTATGAGGGGTGAATTTGAACTCAAGTCTTTCTGTCGCCAACAAACATATTACCATCCTCTTCCTCTTGCTGACATTCAGTAGACCCAAACTCTTGTATCAATGCAGTTAATGCTTCTAGAGAAAGTGGAGTAAGTTTTATTTATAAGAACGGAGGCTGATCCTTACCAAATTAGTTTTTGTTAGAGATGCATGAAGTAGAAATGAAGGAAAATATTAAAATGTGACTAACTGTAAATGTCAGAGTCTTTCATGTGGCTTTTCATAGCTTATGTTTCCTACCCCAGTACCCTTGCCTTGGAGTGCAATGCTAAGGGATCAGAAGCTGCAAGCTAGACTTGTCTGTTTGCTAGTCTTCCCCATCTCTCCTTCACATCATTGGCTTTTGACAGGGTATCTTGAATGAGTTATGTTGCCAGCAACTCAAAGTAACCACAGTGACAAATGGACTGTTCACATTTCTCCTGAAACCCTCCCCTCTGGGCGATGCCACTGTTCCACTCATTCCTCATTCTTTGCATCTCTCATCTAATCTGTTACTCACTCAAATTCCACAGTATTTCTCCCATCTGGCCCTTCTTTTCTCCTCCTTTCCATCAGGACCATAGAATCTTTGAGCTGGAATAGATCCGAGGGGTCATCTAGCCCACCCTTTCACTCAATACAGAAATCTGCTTTACAACATTTCTGATTGATAGATGGTCTTCCAGCCTTGGCTAGAATATTGTCAGCACTAGAGAGATCACTGTCTCATGAGACACTTTTCATTGTTGGATTGCTATGATTATTACTATTACTCTTTTTTATTACTATTATTCTTATTTTTGCTCAATAAAAGTTGAGCAAAAATCTACCTTTTCAACTTCTACTCATTGGTCCCACTTCTGCTGTCAGGAGCCATACAGATTGAGACTGATCCTTCTTCTTTGTTATAAACCCTCAAATGTTTGAAGACAGATCTTTTTTTTTATCCTTATGTCTCTTGCCTAGACTAAACATCTCCTGATTCTTTCCCCAATTCTTCCCAGGCTGTGCATTCTATCTTGGTCTCTCTCCTCCAGATACACAATCTTTTGTCAATGTCCATGTTAATGTGTGAATACTCCATTCACGGGCCCATTCACTCGTATTTCTTTCTGTCTTTTCATGCACAAATACTTGTAAATGTGGGTCAATGTATTTTCTACAACAGACAAAGCAGTATTCCTGCAAATTGCTTATGTCAACCTGTCATGGCCTAGGCCATCAGCAGCCATCAGTGTCATTAGAACAATTAAATGACACTGTCAAAATTTCTGTCAGAATACATCCCTTTATCTGTTGTTCATTTTACAATCAAATCTCCAGGGTTTAGTGCAAATCACTACATTATCTCTTGTAGGAGGGAGTTGGACTCAGAAAGCCCAGTATGTACGCTGCCTCCACTTCCTAGCACTAAAACCATGGGCATATTAACTGACTGATATTCGGTTTGCTCTTCTGTAAAATGGGAATATAGCAGTTTCATTTCAAAGGGTTGTTGTGAGGAGAACACTTGGTTTGTGAAATGTTAGAGGGACTTGTTTTTACCTCATGGGTTACTTGGATAGAAGAATAGAATAAAGTCTTCGGGAAGGCATAGACGCTGTTTAGCTTGTGTCTTTGTATCACCAGTTCCCAGCTCCCTACTTTGTGTGGGGTCAGCTCATAATAAATGAGGGCTCATTAGTAGGCCAGAAATAAATAAATAAATGTTTGTTGAATTAAATTGACTCCCCTTATCTCATCAATGCAGGTACTTTCTATAAGACTCACACAGGTGAGTCTTCTTCATCTGTTCTCCTCAGTCCTCTATGGATCATCCATCCAACACTGAATTAGGAGAGGATAGAGATCTTCCTTATCAGTCATTCTATCACGGACTACATCAACAAGTTTCTTCTTTTGTTGGGGGTGGGGCCAGCGCTGTGCACACATCGTGCCAAGTAGACGAAAAGATGAGGTGAGACCTGTTCTCGAGAAGCTTACGCCTACCAGGAGAAATAGTGTGTGCATGATAAATATGTATATACACACATATACACATACACACACACATATGTATATATGTATATACACACATGTGTGTATATACATATATACATGCATGTATACATACATATATATGTAATGTACATAAATTTTAAGGTGGATACCAGCAGCTCAGGTAGGGGCGGGCCTTGGATAAAAAAAGACTTCATTCAAAATTTGCTTCCTGGGCACAGCTTTGAAGGAAACCAGAAATTCTAGGAGGTTGAGGTGAAGTGAGAATGCATTCGTTCTAGAAGTGGAAGACTGTGAATGCAAAGGCACCAGCTCTGGAAATGGAATATCTCCCATTGCCCTTTTTATGACTCACTGCTTCAGCATCCCCAGCATGCAGCATTGCTGCAAGAATTTTGATGTTAAAAAGATGAGGCTTTTAAATTGCAATATGGCTTTTCTTGGAGCAGAGGTGAGCTTCTCCTCCATCAGATAAATCTGTTCAAGAAATCGAAACTGATTTGAATAGCTAGCAAAAACCAAACCAAAAAAAAAAAAAAAACCACCAGTAAGTGAGATCAAAATGAAACAGAAAATAAACATCACCAAAGCTTTCTAAGGTGGGTCAAAGTCAAAGGTGTGAGTTTTTTCTGGGTCTTCTGCTTACACTCACTGCTAGTACCTTGCAGGGGTTTCATAATAAAAGATTGGTCATCATTTACAAACAAAATGTGTTTGTCAGCATGACAGGTAGTATCCAAATAAAAGTGGAAAAAAATTCAGGTTCAAATCTGGAATATTTGAATAACTGAAATCATTCAGTCAAAACATCTAGACTTGAAGCTGAATTTTTCAGGTTTTTTTCTAGATATTTGGTGTCATATAAGCAGAGTCAGTTTCTTAGAGGAAGACATGTATTATGTATTCTAAGTATTCTACACACATATATTCTAAGAAACAACACAAGAAAACATAGTTTTGGGGGTGGCTAAGTGGCACTGTGAATAGAGCACCAGCTGTGGAATCAGGAGGACCTGAGTTCAAATTGGGCCTCAAACACTTAACACTTACTAGCCTTGTGTCCTTGGGTAAGTCACTTAACCCCAATTGCCTGCCCCTCCCCCCTCCAAAAAGCAAACAAAAACAAAAACACCCACAGTTTTGCTCAGCAAGCAAAGGACTAATACAGTGGGATATGTTTTCAGTTGTTTCTGACTCTTCATGACATCATAGATGATACTGCCCATTTTTTTTTTTTTGGCAAAGATGCTGGAATAGTTTGCCGTTTCTTTCTTCTGCTTACTTTACAGATGAGGAAACTGAAGCAAACAGAGATTAAGTGACGTGCCAAAGGTCACACAGCTAGTAAGTGTCTGAGACTAGATTTGAACTCAGGTCTTCCTGACTCCAGGCTCAGTGCTCTATCCATTGAACCACCTAACTGACTCCTAATGGGAAAGCTTTAATGGAATGAAAACATTATTTTCATAAAATATCAAATGAATTACTATAAAATCTAAAATTCTTCAGAAGGCATTTTAGAACTGTATCCAAAATACTGAGCTTTTTAGGAAATCATTGTCAGAAAAAAAATGTTTGCTTTCAACAGCTGGGGGGGAGAGATAAAACTACTACAGAATGGGTTATGCTTATAGAGACCAGCTGAATTAAAGTCTATTGTTTAACTTGGCTCTTACAGACACAGAATGTGAACATGGAGTTCATTCTTTGCTAAATAGCATTCTTTATTTCAAAACTATTAGCCCTGGCTTTTATTAACCCTGTGAGACCTCCTTACAGACATCCCAAACAGTGCTGGGGCTGTTAAAAAATATAAATTCAAATTGCACTTTGGAAAGGCCAAGGCTAAATTTTAACAACTGTTATGAGATTAAAAATGCCAGGTGGACTATTATTTTTTATCCCAGTTTTTGCTGTTGCCAATTTTCAGGGACCAGGGATCAGACAAATACTCTTTCTTTGGCGTCACAAAAAGTTTTGCCAGCAACCTCAGATGTCTGAGCCACTGTCAACTGCTAGTTGGTACAAAATGGCTTTGTTTTCTTATTTTGATGATATTAGCAAATACTTGTAATAGAAAATAAAATTAATCTGTTTGTGTTCACAAAATTGCATCCTGTTTACCTCAGCCTTGTAGCTATTTTCCCCCTCCTACAGGGGCTATTTTAATTAACAGTGTGAATTTTTGATAGTTTAATTTATTTTATGATTGTGTAAAAATACTCCTTTGTAAGGGTTTATATATAACTAGCCAGCTAATTAGCAGTAATATTTTAACAACAGCTGCAGAAGCAGGGTGTCCCATGAAACATGGCTTCTCCTTCAGACCGCCAAGTTATTTATTGGTGTCTTTTCCTTATCTCTCTTCTAGCTGAAGGCAACAAAGGAGGCTAGTGCGAGTATCAGATAATTAAATGAGAAATAAGCATTTAAGTACTTCTTTACCTGACATACAGAACTTTCCAAGGACTTCTTTGTCCCTAAACCTATGATTTAAGACCATGGCATTTTGGTATCAGGTTGTACTCGAGTTTATTATAAGTTTCCCTTTGATCCTGGTGGTATTGCTGGGGCTATTGCCAGGCTGCTGGTATAGCTCGAACTCTTGAAGGTTTTCAAAGTACTTTTCCTACATTTCATATATTAATTTGGCTCTCACAACACCCCCAGAAGATGGTGTTTGTATAACAAACATTACTATACAGAGATCTGCATGGATGTGGAGAACTCCTGGTGTGGAAAATTCCTTCACTGATAGAGATCAGTGATTCCTTTGTAATTGACATTCTTAGAAAGTTCCCTGGGGCTTTGAGAAGTAGTGACTTCCCCAGTATAACAGAGTTAGTGTGTGAGAAGTACACTTGAACCTGGGTCTTAATGATTCCCAAACTTACCTGTTATCTAGAATAACATTCTGCTTCTCACCTTCACTTTATAGATGGAGAAACTGAGGTTTAGAGATGTTTCTTAAAAATCATAAGTTCCACTAGCAGAATGAATTATACACACACGTATATACATATACATATATGCAGCATGCTTTTAAAAGTGCTTTCATTCGCATGATTTTCCTTGATGCCCACCTATTCCTCCCTGTGAGGCTAAGTAGTAGGACTTTATTATTTTTCTCATTTTACTAATGGGGGTCTCTAGAAAAGCTGAGTGACTCCCCAGTATCAGAAGGATAGTCGGTAGTGTCAAGGACTAGAAAGAAACTTCGATTTCCTGACTTTTAATCTAGTGCCATTCCTACTAAATCATATTATTGTTGTTGGCCAAGAGTAGTTGGAAAAGAGACTGCAAGTTTAATCAGTCCATGAATCAGTTGGCTAACAGATGTTTATAAACATTAGCTATGTAGCAGGCATTGTACTAGGTAAGAAGTATACAGAGATAAAAATGAAACAGTCCCTGGTCTCATGGAGTTTATATTCTAGGAGGGGAAACATCATGCACACATATAAGCTAAGAATGGTATTCCACCCCTATCCCTCCATCCAATTAATACAACTAACAAGATGCTCTACACCCCAATGCTTATATTTATATGCCTACAAATTAAGATAACAAATTAATAAATTGGTCAAATGTGTAAGCTAGGTATGAACAATTTCTTGATGACTTTGTTCAACCACACAATCAATGGTGTAAACTACTATGGAAATAACATAGTTAACCAAGCATATCAATAATATTTCCATCCTCTGGAAGAAATATATTGAGATTGGCTGAAAGAATTAGACACACCTGGCATACACCTTTCGGTCTAGATACAGAGGTTCTAGAGGTGCCTTTCTACAACTGTTTTGAGAATCAAGGTTTAGGAGTGCTTTGAGAAGGCAGTTTCCCTGAGTTGGTATTGATGGGCAGCATAAGTGTAGGGGTGGGGGGAGATTAAGTGAGTCCAGAGGGAGAGTCACATTTCTTCCTCCCTCTACCCATTGATTATGGAGAGACTGGAAAAATAACAATGTGTTACTGGAGCTAAGATAAGACAAACTGGAAATACTAAGGTAAGTCAGAAACGGGACCTCAACCTCTTTGGGTAGAGAAGAATGCATTGTCAGGACCTCCTCTGTGCCCCCCTCCCCCCAAGAGCTCCAACCCTTGAGTTCTAGTAGAAAGTACACACATACACATACACACACTTATAAACACACACACACACATATCTTAGGGGATCTTCATAAAGAGTCCAGGAAGGGGAAAGGGACTTCTTTCTAATTAAGAAATGTGAGTTATTCCTTTGCCAAATGAGCTCTTTAAGCTTGAGCCCACTTTCCCTTGGATTCTGTTTATACTTGTGAGTGTGTAGGTCCCAGACCTTAGTGGTTAATGATTTGTATGAATTGTTCTTAGTATACTACCTTAAGAAATACCCCTGGCTAAAAACTAATTAACTCTTGCTGGCTAGTTGAATAGCAATGAGGAGCACACTGATGTACACTCATGAGCAAAAGTAATAGAGAAAACATCTCAGCCCTTTGAAGCTGTTCATAGTACCCTGCCAGTAGTCAGTGACTTTCTGGGCACCTGTCACACCCAAAGTGGTGGGAGTTGAGAAGCAGTCCCAGAGGGGTTCTATCCAAGTATAAACAAAATATATGCAAAGTAAACTTAAGATAGTTTCAGGGGTGGGGGCGCTTCTAGATTCAGGGACTAGAGTCTTTTTTTTTTTTTTTGAAGGATGGTGGGAATTCTCAGAGAAGAAAGTGAGGATGGAGTATATTGCAAGCATGGGGGACACAGTTGTGCAAAAGTATGGAGATGGCAGAGAGAATTTTGTGTGTGAGGAATGGCAAATAGGCCAATTTAGCTGGGTCATAGATTGTGTTATGGACCGGTATGTTCAGTATGTGTACAATGTAGACTGTAGCCTGTTAGTGAAGGGCTTTAAAGTATCCAAAAGAGGCATTTCTTTTTGATGCTAGAGACAATAGAGGGCCTCTAGAGCTTTATAAGAAGGGGACTGACCTAGTAATATCTAAATTTCCTTATGAAAACAATGTCATAATATATAACAAAATGTATAACAAAAGTCACATTTCTGCCTGAGGGGCTATTTTCCGGTTTGTTTGTGTGTTTTTTTTTTTTTAATAGAGAAGGACATAGAAACAATATTCACTAAATAAGATACTTAAAAACTAGGTCACCTTATTTGGGGAAGGTTCTAAGTAAGTCGGTGGAAAAAACAAACAAACAACAGTAACATTTGTTTTATAGTCAGAAGACCCAGGTTTGAACAATGACTTTATAGCTTACTACCTGGGTAAAGTGGATAAGGCTTCTGTTACTCTCTCTTAGCTTAAGTTTCTACATCTCTAAAATGAGAAGGTAGAGAAAAAGTCACATTCAGGCTACAGAAAATCATGGATATTAAGATTTTTGAAGAAGTGGAAAGAACATGACCAGGGATCAGGAGATCTTTGCACTGTCACATATTAACCATGTCACCTTGGGCAAGTGGTTTTGTATTTGTTGACTTTCAGTATCCTTATGTATAAAGTGAAGGGATAAAAGGATCAGATGGGGCAGCTAGGTGGCACCATGGTGCATAGAGCACTGGGCTTGGAGTCAGGAAGAATCATCTTCCTGAGTTCAAATCCAGCCTCACACACGTACTAGCTGAGTGACCTTGGACAAGCCACTTAACCCTGTTTGCCTCAGTTTCCTCATCTGTAAAATGAACTGGAGAAGGAAATGGTAAACTGCTCTAGTATCTTTGTCAGGAAAACCCTAAATGGGGTCACAAAGAGTCAGACACACCTGAAATAAATACAATAAAAGATCAGACGATATGTCCCTTCCAGCTCTGACACACTATGATTCTTGTCTTTATTTGTAGTGTTTTAAAGTTAGCTGAGATACTTAATAGGTATTTTTAAAGTTCTTAAGCTCCAAGTAAGAGGCATAGCATTATCATGCAATGGTTAGAACAGGGAGACAAAGGGCAAGAACGCTGGCGAGGGAGAGATGTAATAGTATATATCATGTAACAAGTAACTAAATTGGCCATTACAGCTACTGAAATCCATTGATGTATGATAATAGCTGAGTGCTTGACTGTACGAAGCTCAGGTATGCCCACTTTCTTCCAAACACCATCTCAATGAAAAGGTGTGAATGAACATGGGATATCTAGGTGGGACATAAATAACTACAGAAAATGGGAGGGCTGTAACCAAGTACAATTAGGAAAAAACAGATGTGACAGAGTTTATCTCAAATCCTTTTTCTTTCTTCTCCCCCCTCCTAAATAGTATAGAGCCAAACACTAGTATGGAAAGAAGATAGAGGAAGCTGTCTTTCTTTAAAATCTGAAATGAAAAAAAAAATCCAAACTTGGATTTCTTTTGATTGGGGAAACAATACACTGTAGATAATGCTGAGGTTCTCCCTGGAAGAAAACAGCAATTGTGTGTTGTATTTTATTATAATAGGCTTCCTAGCTAAATGGGCAAATCTAATAATACTATAATACAGTGCTACAATGGGCTTCATGAATTGGAAATGGATAGAATTTAAATATTTTTGGCACCTGCCACACGGTGCCCCAATAATAAGATCTATAATTTCCTGAAAAAAGCTTGTACAACTTTAGTGAATTTAGCTCCATAGAAGAGTGAAAGACTGTTTGCAGTGTTCATGCTAATTCAGTATTGGCCCTGCCAGTTCCACCATTTCACATATTACATTTCTTCTTTTTTCTTTTACCGTTTAAAAGCATTTAAATCAGGGAGAAAGATTTTTATTTTTTTGCTTTTGAAGAGAATTCTGAACATATAATCAGCCATACAGGACCTGAGAGTGGTGAGTAATACTGCTCTTATTTAAGGATATATCAAAAGCACTGAGTGTCACTTATACACATTTAAAGAACAGTGGTGTTTTTAAATGGAGCAGGAGATGTTAATATGTGTTTGCATGGCTCACAGTGCACTGGAAAGAAAACAGTAGATTATAGCGGAACTCGGCAGTTGCTTTGACCTAAGTATCAGCCATGAAAGTTTAATGTCATCTTCTCTAGTGGAGTCTACAGGTGTAAGTACAAGACAGCCTTGACACAGTGACTGGGGTAGAAGAGGATCTGCTCTATTTTTCTTTTCAGGTATTTGGTTTCTCAGAAGTCACCCTGGCTAAAATTAGACACCTTAACAATTCTGTATTTCCTGACCTCAGAATGCAGCATTTCACATCTGAAAAGTGACCTGATAAACAGATCTGAATCTGGCCTGGGAAGGCAAAGAAGAGCCCTTGGAAATCTTTTTTTTTCCCTTAGAAAAGAAATAAAAAGGCTATGAATGTAGAGAAGGGTGGTTGTATTGCCTGTCTCTATTTCCTAGACATTATCATTTTAAGGTTGAAAGGGAGTATCCCAGAGAGGGTTCAGGACACTCAACCCTCCTTAGAACCTGGATCCTTAAGATGAGTTGCTTCTACTTAGGACACTAATGTGGCTGGCCAAGGAAAGATAATAGGTACCTGGTTGACTGTTGTAGCTAAGATCTGATTAGCTGGTGTCATCTGGTCACTATTGTGAAGGTGTTATCCTCTGGACATAGCTCACGCAGTATGTTCTCAGAGCAAGCCAGTGGTGTAAAGAGTCCAGTAGGCCTCCTTTCCTTGCCTCTTTTAGCTAAAGTATAATCAAAAGAAACAGAGAGGGTTTATTTCTTTTCTTTTCTTTTTAAACTCCTTTGAAATTACTGCTTCCTGTAATGAGCCTATTTGACTCCTGGTGCCAGGAGTTTTGAAGCATTATATCATGGTTATGATGAACAAGGGGAAAACACTCTTCACTAAAGAATGCTATTTTTCCTCTAGGTCCCTGGTGACAGTGCCTTGTTCTCCATGCCTGCTTGAGAAATGCAGACTCTGATGGAATGGAGTCACTTGGTACTGATCATTTTCTTATCAGCCTTAGATGGTTCTACCTTGCCTTTGCCCCTAGTCTCATTTAATTAGATATAAACCTACCTGAAAGTCAATTCATTCTGTTTCTTAACATTGACTGCAGTTTCTCTTTTGGCGAACTCCCTGCTTCTCCCTGTGATTGAAACAGGGGAGTCTGATAATTCATTTTGTTCCACCATTATTGATTTGGTGGCAGTGTTCCAAAATTTGAAATTTTCTCTCCAGGTTGTTCTTGCCCTTGGTTTTACAAAGGCATTGCATAAAATGAAAGGTGTGGGTCAGAAATAGAAGTATCACTGCTACTTTAGGGTCTGAGGGTCCATTTTCAATTGTGAAAGAGGCTTATTGTTAATTATAGAGATTTCCAAGGGCATCACGATCTTCTCATATGGTGTCTGGGAGAAATCCTCCTTACAAACTCTTTCTAAACGGAGAATGGATTTGAAAGACCATTGTCTGCTCTAGCTCAGAAATTATTTCCTCATAAAGGACTTGTGTAAAGGTTTCCAAGATAACTTTATGTGTAAGATAAACTACATTAAGGATCCAAGAGCTCTTGCTTACCTCATTCTCACTGAAAGTTTCTTTTTTTGACTCTTGTAAATGTCGGCTCTACCAAAGAATTTTTTAAAAGTTATCACCTCACTTAATTTATGACTTTTTCTATCCTTACTGGCCACATAATAGGTGCCTCTTTGTGTGGCTAGTAGCCAATTAGATCATTTTTATTGGGTTATTAATACGAGGGGATTATTGGAGAACTCTTTATTCTCTATGAGCTCTTTGGTATAAACCTTAAAACATTACATAAGTAAGACTTTTAAAGTAAGACTTTTTTAGAGGCTATTGAAAAGAGCAGCCTCTGCAAATCTAGTTAACTTAAGAATTTGGATTTTTGTGGCCTTCCAAAGGTTTATATCTTGCATTTCCTATTTTGGTTGTCTTACTTTCAGTTTGCAAATGGTTGTAGCCAAGGGTTCACCTTGTTTAAAAAAAAAGTATCCCTATTTCATTTTTTCAAATTAGTATTGGAATCTGTAGACAGCAACCTCCTGGGGACCCTTTATTGGATTACATAAAAGAGGAATGGAAATGGATGCAATGAATTATCTTCCTCAGGTTATTTTTCCTTAGATGACTTCTTTAAATTGGTACATAATCATGGTGGCGTACTACCTTCCCAGCTTCCTTGCCTTTTTTTTTTTTTTGAGGGGGGAGGATGGGAAGAAGAAGGTATAATATTTATGACAATATGTTATTTTTAGTCAATTTGTTGTTGATGCTATCTAGCAATATTTGTTCTTTAATGTACCTAAGTTTTCCTTTTTCTCTCCTCCAATGTCAAACCATTGGTGTCTACAAATAAAACAGAACAGAGATGTCAGTTACCATTGACTGAGAGAGGTTGAGGCAGTGTTGACCTTATCCTTGCAATAAACTCAGTTCCCCTGCGATCTGGTAATGGAAAAAAAACCCCAACAAACCACACAGACCCCAAAAGTATTGACAGAGGTTAAGTGATAATTCAAAGATGAAACTGCCTTACAAGGCCTTTTAAAATCCTTGCATGTGATTAGGCAGGGCTTGGACAAACTGGCACTGGTTACTGGCATGTTTATGAGCTTCTCTCAATGGCTATCAGCTAACAAACCACCAAGGCCCGAAAATCATGAAAACTCTTCCTTGCTGCAGTAAGTACTCTGGCTCTGTGTGGTTCATAACTTATCCAAATTCAAATCTGTCCATGGTGCTTTCCTTTCAATAGACCCTCTAGATTCTTAATTACTCTATGGGATAATTATGTAGCCTGGGTTCTAAATGACCCACGCTAGATTTGGGCAGCTCTATTCCCTCTTTCTGCATATTGGTGATTATTGTATTCATTTGCACAGGGCTGCTGAGTTTTAAATCCTTATCCTGACATTCATTGGCTGATAGGTATCAATTCCTTCTTGTCTTTCTTAATTATAGGTCCAGTAAAATTCCAGTCTCTGTTTTTAGGGTCAGAATTTTATGAATTCTTAAGCCAGAGACATTAAAATTCTACCTTGGAGTGTGTCTTCCTTTTTTGATTTTTTTGACCTATCAAACCTTTTCCTTTTTCCTTTTGGTTTTCAGGAGTAGATTTCATTTTTCATTTATCATATCTACCTTTTTTCTTTTTCTTTTTTGAATGTAACAGGAATAGATTTTTAAAACCATTATTAATTTTTTAAAAAAATTGTATGTCCATTAAACAAGTTTATAGGAAATGTCACCAATACTAAGTTAGTTCCCCATCTGAAAAGAGAAGATTTGGAAGTTAGTCAAATGGGAATATTTGCCAAACTTTTTGGTGTCCTCATCCCGGGTCAGCGACTCTGTTGCTGTCAGTACTTCCTTATATTGGTACATGGAGCAGATGTTCCTTATTCAAAAACTTTGCTTCAGTTGCTTCTCTGGACATTTGTTCTCCACTGTGCTTCAAAAATATCTATAATCTCCTATGAATCTATTTCAGGGTATTGTAGATAGGCACGCAGGAATGCCATAGAATCACAAAATCTCCGAGGAGAGTGTTTCAGAAATCAGCTCTCAGTGGGATGTCTGAGCAGGAATCTCCTTTATAGCATCTTTTGTAAGTGGTAGAGAGGCAGTATACCACAATGGCTCCAGTGTCAGAGAACCTGTGTTCAAATCTAATGATTTGATCTGATATTTAGGACCTCGGTGACCTTAGGGAAGAGGCTTAACTTCCCTGAGCCTCTGTTTTCTTATTTGTAAAATAGATGTGTTCTGACAGCTTTTTCTGCTCTCTGGCCAAAGGAAGGGGCATCATACTTCTATCTCAATGAGCAAAATCAGTGGAAGGGCAGAATGAAATTTTAAATGTTTAAACAAGATGCTCTACACCCTATAGATTGGATCAAAAAGAGAACAACAGCTCATTGGCTAGTCAAACAAGCTAAACATGTCTCTGGGGAATAGCTGTAGAAATCTGAACTTTGTCCAGTTTAGCAGTAAGCTGGGCTGGTAGTATAGGACTCCAATTTGAGAAATGGCAATCCCAATTCAAGAATTGAAAGCAGTCCCTATCTTCTTTACCACCAGATTGATCCACCATTAGACTATTGTTGTTTTGGGGTCTTTTTTTAGTCATGTCTGACTCTCTGTGATCCCATTTGGGGTTTTATTGACAAAGATACTGGACTGATTTGCCATTTCCTTCTCCAATTCATTTTACAGATGAGATAATTAAAGCAAACAGGATTAAGTGACTTGCCCAGGGTCACATAGCTACTATGTGTCTGAGACTGACTTCGAATTCAGGAAGATGAGTCTTCATGAATCTAGTTCCTGCACTCTGTCCACTGTGCCATCTAGCTTTTCTAGTTGGACTAGCTTTTGTTAAAATGCACCAATCTAATTAAAACCTATAGAGATGTAAAGTGAGCACAAACTAACTTGTTTATACATTTAAAACTTTATTCTGTCCTTACATGGTCTACATTAATTGAGATGGGGGGTGGGGCAGGGAATGGAACTCCTTCCCTTATAATCCTGGGTCAGTTAGCCTTTACTTGAAAACCTCTAGGGAATGTTTATTAACTAACTGACTGATTGACTGATCCAGTATTCTCTGAGAAAGCATGTTTTATTTTTGCTTAGTTTTAATTGTTTTGAGACTGATCCTTTTAAAGGGAGGGAATTCTACATCTGCTACTTCCACCTACTGCTTCTAGTTCTGCTTTCTACAATAAAGTAGAACAGAATCAAATCCCTTTTAAAAAGAATGACTTTTCAAATACTTCAAGATAGCTCTCATATCCTCCCTTAGACTTGTCTTTTCCAGTCCCTTCTCCTGATCGTTGCATAGTGTCTCGTAGGTCTTCTCAATATTCTGATGAGAGTTAGCTTCTTGAAGATATGGGCTGGTTTGTTTGTCTTTATATCTATCCACAGTGCCCACTCTAGTGCCTGACATTTGTTGATTAATTGGTCAATATATTAGGGGGAGAGTTCTTTTCTAGCTTGAATATTGTAGGATTTGAACTTTCACTTGTCAATGTCAATTCTTTAGTAAATAGTGTGGGATGAATAATGTTTATCATGCAGCATGACCTCTGAGCATTTTAACCAAAACTTCATACATTTTTGTTTGATCAGCAATTGAGTTGTTAGTGGCATTTCCCCCCCTCAACTATCCTAAGGAAGATGGCTGGGGATTTCGATAGGGAAAATTGTGAAGGCAGCAATGGTTACCCATGATTCTCTGGTAAGGTCTGTCTCAGGCATCTCCCATGCTTAGGACCTTTTTGGACTCCTTCTTCTCATCAAAACGCACCCATCTTTTGTTCTATTTCCTTGACATGAAGCTTTATATTATAGTTTATTAATACAAAAATGAATGTTAACATATTAGTGGGGGCTAATAGAAATAGGAGATATTAAGTATTGCTCCTTACCATAATTACATTTTAATCGGCTTGTGGGATTAACCCAAAGAGATCACTCTCATGGGAATGGCAAGCGGTCATTTTAGTGCCCCTTATACCTGATAAAGGGACCTGTTCCAACTGTGCATAATGATGAACTCTGCCAAAGAAGTCTCTCCTTTTGAATTCTTCAAAGCATATTTGCTGAGTGACCAGTTTATTGATCACCAGAGCTGTTGAATTTTTATATGCCATTTATGATTGTTCCCAAGATATAGTCAAATATTCAAGGCAAATTTGATCAATGTTTCTTAAAAAGGTCAAGTACTTCTATATAACATTAGCCTGAAGTCATTCCAAGATGTTCACTGTGGTCTTAGGGGAATTTGACAGGTATATAGCTAATGGAGTTCACAAATTGGAGGCATGCAAAGTGGTGACAGAGGACTTTAAGCAAAACTCTGTCCCACACCAGTAGCTAATCTGAACCAAGAGCTCTTTTAGAGACTTAACAACATAATTCCAGCGAATAGTTTAACTTCTATAAAGGCCTTCCTTTGCCTTTACACAGACTGCCTTCCCCTTGTGTTGGAATTCAACACTTCCCTCACCTTGCTGTTTCTTAGATTCCTCAAAGCATTGTCAGGTGCCACTTTTTCAATAGAAGGAAGGCCTTTCCTGATCCATCCACTTGATAGTACTGTGTCCTTCTTTGACATCACTATGTTTCTTTTGCACTGAGTTATTAGTGTATGTGTTGTATTTCCCCTGTGGAGGGGGGAAGAGGAGTATGTCCTCTCAATAATTTAAGTTCTCTGATGTTAGGAATGGTTTTTCTTAGGTCTCAGTGCCACACACATGTTGGGCTCTTAATGAGTGCTTGTTGAATTGAGTTGAATTGTTACGTGCTGTTACTCTCCAGGATTTTTCAGTGATCTTTCTAGAGCAATGAAAGCTTGATGATCATAATGGTAGTTGTTGGTCAACCACAGTCTGATTCAGTCCTGTCACATATGCTGAGCCCTCTGGTAATTTTATTGTCACACTGAAGGACAGATTGAGACATATCAGAGATCCATCATGGTGACCTGAAAAGGAATGTGTTTGAGGAATGTCATAGACAGGCAGGTAGGGAAAGCAACCGGACATATACCATTTTGTGAATTTAAAAAGTTTTTGTTTTAAATTGAGAGAAAAAGGAAAAAAAAAAACCACGACCAAATACAGGGCTATTTTCTTTGTTGTTACTTTTTTCCCCCTGGAAAATAAATAGGTAACTGTCTAGGTCTTTGTGTTTCTCTTACTCAACTTTATTACACTTCTTGTCAGTTTCACTTTGACAGTATTGCATTTGATAAGAAATGGACTGGATTTGAGTTAGAAAAAAAATGTCCCAAATACCCAAATAATGTTTAGTGCAGTTCTCTGAGTCTTTCATGGAAACCAGGTTTCTCTAGAGAGGAGACTTATTATTGGTCCTAGAGATCTGGCTGTCCCAGAAAGCTATTGTCTATGCTGCTTGGCTCTCAGGCTCCATTTTGGAGAGTTTGGGGATTTCAACCCTGTCCTTTCTCATTAAAGGCCAGTAGAGTCTTGGGAAAATCTGAGCTGTACCAAGAATCTATAGCTCCCAATGCTTGCTATTCACCATGATAGTGGGAGATGACTTCTGTTTGCTTGCTGAAGTACAAGGAAATTCTTTTCCATTGGGGGTTCTCAGGAGGGGCAGCAGAACTTGGATTCTTCTACACGTAGGCTGGTTAGAGGTAGTTAAATGACTGGGGAACCTAAAGGAACCTTTGGTAATGTTTAAGGAAAGGCCTTATAAATTATGTTACTAGCATGTAATATTCTTCCCCTAAAACTATTTATTTAGCTCCATTCTTTTCTTGGCCCCTTCCTTGTCATGTACATATACCATCAGACAACCACAGAATTTCAGAGTTAGAAGGGAATTCTGAGATTATCTATTCTACTTCACCTCTATCCCTCTCCCCATTCCCTACCCCACCCCCAATTCATAGGAATCCCCTCTATAACAATCCTGATGAGTAGTCACCTTTTTTTTTTTTTTTTGCTTGTAGATCATTAATGATGGGGAATTAATTAACTTCCAAGAAAGCCTTAGATAACTTTCATTGTTAGGAAGTTTTCCTTTACATAGAAATACTATCTCTCTGCAATTTCTCTTCAGTGATCCTGGTACTGCCCTTTGGGGTCATCCTGCTTCCATATCACAGCCCTTGAAGTCAAAAGATTATAGAGAAAACCAATTATAATGAAATACAGTGTGTGCGCGTGTGTGTATGGAGGGGAGAGGGAGATATAGAGACAGAGAGACGCAGAGAGAGAACAAAATGAGATTGAGACAGAGAATTCTCAAATCCCAGTTAAAGAACTGAGTCAGCTCATTCCTGAACAGGCTTCTTTCTTTACGACCACATTGTAGAGGGAATACTCAGCCTGGTATGGGATGCATGGGCTCTAGAGGCCCTTGAAATGGTCTTTACAGTTTCTCTGACTAGTGGTCAAGCTGCCTTTTCTTGAAGACTTCTATTGAGGAAAATCCCACTTCTTCCAGAGGCAGTGCATCCTACTTTTAAACATCTCTGATTATTAGAAAATGATTTCTTTTTAGCCTTGAGAAACTGTTTGAAGTACTGGAACACTCATTCATTTCCTTGCCTATACCCAGTCATTGTCCTGAGGAGCCTGCTTCTGGACAGAAGAGACTTCATTTTCTTAAATTCATTGGTATACCCTCACCATGGTATCCTGAGGATAGTAATCATTATGGCTTATATCTAAGGTGTCCAAAGGGAGGAGGATTAAAAAAGGTACTCAGTGTACAATATAAATTGTGATCAGGACAAGTATTTTATTTTTACTCACAAAAAGGAATGCTAAGCATAAGAGAATCATGGCATTCATTAAAAATGATTAGGATAGAATTCAGCACTAGCAAATAATTATGGTTACAGTCATGTGGAAGGCTAACATTTAAGCCTCATCAGAACATCAGGCAATTTTTCACTACTGCTAATCAGATAATTCAAAATTCACCTTGACTGGGCACTGTCTTATCAAATAGTCAAATGTGATCTCTTTTGTCACAGCTATCTTCTCTGATGCAAAAGTTTCTTTTGCTGTCAGCCTGCTCTTTCCAGTTTCCTGACCACAGACCAACTGCTGTAGTGTAGGCTGCCTTTTCACCTGCAGGTCTTTGGACCTTTTGACCTCATGTAGTCACCTCTTCAAGGAAAGAAAGAAAGAAAAAGGCAGAGGCTGTCAGCGACCCACGTGTAAGCTTGCCTAGTTGTAGTTCCTGGCATTAGCCATCATTTGGGTGAGACCACCATGACACCAGGGTATTTTGCTATATGAAGAATTGTGACCAAGCAGCCCAAATCAGAAAAAGTGGGTGTTTTTAAACATATGTAGCATGCCAACCTCCTGCTCTTCTCCTGGTCTAAAAGGGAGGATCAAAGCATTCCTCAGGGATTTCTGTGTCACAGTAAAAGCTGATTCCTTTGAGCAATGGGTCACAACATGGCTGGAAGCAGCTCCAGAGCTACAACATGGAAGCAAGCACAGAATATCTGTGGATATTCCACCATCTGCTTTATATATTACTTACATTGATCCTGAGTATCCTTCTCTATAATTGCTCCCATTGTTCCTTCTTCTGGCCCCTGGGAATACGCAGGACAAGATGCCCTTTCTGTATAACAACCCTTCTTATACTTGAAGAAGATACCTATAATGTTCATCCCTCCCAAGGATTCTCTTTTGCAGGCTAGCTATCCCCAGTTCCTTTAACCCATCTGTATCTGGCCTTCTGTCCTCTCACTATTCTGGTTGCCCTTTTCTGGACCCACTAGGTTGTCAATGTCCATCCTAAAATGCAGCACCTGGTTTGAAATCATATATGGGCACAGTACAGCTTGACTATTAATTACTCCAGTATTCTACATGTTCTGCCACTGTTAAATGGATTGTTTTGGTTTTTACAATTTCCACATCACACTTTGGAAATGAGCTCACAGCCCAATAAAATCTCAAGATCTTTTTAAACACAAACTGTTGTCTTGGCCCAATGACCCCATTTTGGATTTGTGCAGTTGGTTTTTTGAATCTAAATTATAGCACTTTACATTTACCCTTATAAAATAAAAGATCCAATGCATTTTGCTGTTTATTTTTAGCCTTCAACTCTATGTACTCTCTCCTGTTTTTCAATTTCCACTATTTTTGCTACATAAAGACTCCAAATCTTTTTCCCTACTTGCATCCATCGCCTCAGTTTTCCAGGTGTTTGTTATATTTACCCCCTACCTATTTCATTTTCTCTAACTTTACTCATTATTTGCCTCCCTACACAGATCTGAACCCTTATTGCAAGAGACTTAGGCATTCATGGCATCACCTTCCAGACTTTTTTCTCTCTGCTTTTTTTCCTTTCTCTTTCCCTCTATCTCACAAAATGTTACAGCTGGAAGGCTTCTAAGCTCATTGCCTCATTTTCAGACGAGGAAACTGAGGCCCAGAGAACTGAAATAAATTGTCCAAAGTCACACTGCTTCTTCCTGTTCTCCCATCATCAAAACCAGACGTGACTTTCTCTTGAATCTTTCCTTTTGCCATGTTTCCCCATTTGCTGTCTCTACTTTCTCATTTATTATACAATGATTCTCTGCTCTCAAAGGTTATTACATAATTAATTTTTTATTAGAGGGCATCACTTCTTTGACTCTTTTCAGTGCCTTCTTTTCCCCACTCTGATTCAGCAATCTTTGATTTCAGAGATTGCTTTGGTCCCTACCCTAGAAATTTCCATTTTATAAGGGAACTCTGAAATGACCCAGTCTATCATTTTCATTTTACAGATGAGGAAACTGAGTCTCATAAAATTAGAAGATGTGATTGATGTCACACAACTAGCAAGTAACAGAGCTAGAATGTTAAGCCAGGATGTGTTGGAGTCTTAGGACTCCAAAATCTGGTGCTCTTTATAGTAAAAGGCCCCTTTGTTCCTCTTTATTTCCACTTAACCTATCAATCCTTTAAATTGAATAGATTCTTAATCATTCTTCTCTGCTCCTCTTCCATACCTGCTGAGTGTTTTTGGAGTAATCCCAGGCATTATGCCTGCTTTCTTCTACTACAAATTCCCAGTCTCATCATTCCTTGCCAAATAATGACATTCCTCCTCCTGTAATCAGCTTTTTTTTTTTTACTGGTATACCCACATTCCTTCTTTCCTTATTTTCAGTTCTTTCCAAAGCTCTGTCTGTAGCTCCCTTCTCCCCTCATTGCCAAGAACCTGACTGCCTAATATCAGAGCACAGAATAAAAGCAGGACCCAATACCTGGCCTTTTTAGAGTTGCCACCTCATATTAGCCTTCCTTTGTTGTGCCCAACCTTCCTCCCTTTTCCCCCATGCACATAGTGCCAGTACTGAGGTCTGCTTGGGTCTCAGGTGCAAAGAAGACACTAAAATTTAAAATCTGGGGCAGAAGGTACAATGCTTGTACTTACAGGTTGGTATATAATGAAACAGACGTGGGACCTGGATCACATTTTTTATATACCTGTCTACAGAGGGGCTGCACTATACTATAGAAGAAAGGGAGCTGACTTGAGAGCCAACAGATTGGGGGCTACATCTTGACTTTGACACTTGCAGCATTACAATGAGGAAGTCATTTAACCTCTGGGGTCCAAGTTATTCGATCTCAGTCTCACTTTCTTTGTATCTATAAATGGAGGAATGAATCAATGAAAAATCATCTGTTAACCATGTACCATGTGCTATCCATACACTGTGCTGGGCACAGAAATAGAGAAAGTGGGACCTTAGTGAGTTAACACTTACATTGGGGGCAGCAATAAAAAAAATTAAGGAAAGGTTTAACTGTTGCATCCATAGAAAAGTCCAAGGAGTGTTACTGATCTAGTAGCAGGGTAAGAAATAATGCCCAGGGGTTCTTAGTTTGAAACACAAGGATAACAATGCTTGGACAGCCTAGGTCAATGGGTGTTTTCTTGAGATAAGCACTCTAAAATAGGAATTTTTATGATGGGCTAAGCACTGGAGATACAAGGTTGATGGGGCACAGACACTGCTCTCAAGGAGTTTACAGTCTAATAGGAAAAAGAGACCTACAAGTAACTGGTACAATGGAGGTTGAGACAAGAGCAGAGGAGAAGAGTGAAGGCCTGATTTTGAAGAGGAATAATATGTTGGAGCAGCTTCCCTGGGGCTACCTTCAGTTCTCTTCTTGTTTTTATAGTAGCGATCCATTTTAGGGAATTGCCCTAGACCCAGCCTTTCTTTGCAACCAAAGTGATTAACACAGGACCTGACACAGAGTCAATTCTCAATAGTTGATCATATCTGAATGATATCCAATCCTCCCCCACCCCTGCACCAGTGGTGAGTGCGACCTCTGAAAACATATACAGTCATTCCTGCTATGGTGAGTGTTTCAAAAATGTGAATTTGTATGTGTGATGTGTATATCAGGGAGAATTTTGAGCATTTCTTCTTCAAGGAAAAAAAAAAGAATGCAGAAAACGATATCATTTCCCAATAACTCACGTTAACCTTTTCAATGTCTACTTCTTCAATCAATCTTCAAATCTTTGTCATAGTAAAATGTAATATTTGTTGTACATCTTTTGGTATAGTAGCTCACCGTCCCCAACCTACTACCTTTAGCCATGGCCTCTGGAACTGGACAGCCCAGGGTACAAGATGAGTAGCAGCCTGAGGCAACTGAATAAGTCACTGTAGTATTTATGTATTTTTACCCATTTACCATGTACAGAAACTTGCTATCATTTTAATAGATTCTTATCTTTTTTTGGGGGGGAGAGGGGACATAGCTAGATAGCACAGTGGATAGAGAGCTGGGCCTGGAGTTCAAATCCAGCCTCAGATATTTACTAGCTGTGTGACCCTAGGCAAGCCAGTTAACTCTACTGATCTCAGTTCCTCGTCTGTAAAATAGAGAAGGACATGGCAAACCACACTCATTCCTCTGTCAAAAAAAATCCCCAATGGGGTCACAAAGATTTGGACACAACTGAAAACTGAATAATTGAAAGTAAACAACTGAAAGACACAAGAAACAATAAAATATCTTTAAAAAAATCATCACTGATCAAGTTCTGGAGCATTGTGTCCCTAACCCCATTTCCCCCATAGACTCTGTTATTTTTTTTGAGTGTGATTTTGTGCAGTTTAGTGCTTTTAGGGAATAAATATGTCACCTTATAACAGAATTGACTATTCTTCCCTTCTTCCCAGGAATCTCCCCCTTGCCAACAATTTCTTTAGTCAGGTTAGTAGTTCTTGACCTTTTTTGTGTCATGGACCCTTTAGACAGTCTGGTAAAGCCTGTGGAACCCTCCAAGGAGTACTCTTTATAAATGCATAAAATAAATTACCTAGGATTACAAAGGGAATCAATTCTATTGAAATGAAGTTGTATTTTTTTTCCCATTCAAATTCTTAGATGCTTTGTTCTGGAAGCCCTCCTTATACGAGGGTCATGGGAAAAAAGCCTGAAAGGGTAGGTATTTATTGTCAGATGCTTTGCTTATACTGCTTAAGCTTTTGAATCTGAATGTGGAGCTTCTCATCTAGAGATACGTGCCAGTCTAAATACCAGCACTTGTTTATAAACATGTAGTCATGCAAGAATGACGAAGGATGATAAAATTGGAACAGTACTGCTAAGTGCGGCACTGCAATCAATAGAATTGCATTGGTAATAACACCAATATGTCGAGTTAAAGAGATGTAAATTGCAATTCATCTGAAAGCAGGTTAGACCCACAATGGAGTGAGGAGGAAATGTGTGAGCTGTAGGGTAAAAGCAATGTTCTCTGATGTCCAGGTGATGGATTTGGAAATCTGGCCTGCCCATCTCAAAGTATCTTCTGCAAGCTCTGAAGGAGACAGTGGCAAAATGAATTGGAGGCCAAGGGAAGAAAGATACTCAGCTAGAAGGAGATCATCTTTGCCTGCAAGGGAATTGTATTTAGAGAGGAATATTTAGAGGATATGTAATGGTACAGCCATTGGAAACCGGTCAACAAACATTTGTTACAGGCCTACCATGTACCAGACACTGTGTTGGGAATACAAAGATAAGAAACAACATAGTCTCTGCCCTCCAGGTGCTGACATTCCATCCAGAGGGATTATATATACATGTAAAAGCATAAACAAAATAAATATATGACAATCAAAATAATTTTAGTTAGAGAAGGCACCAGTAACTGGGGAATTCAGGGAGGGATAGTTATAAAATCTGTGATTTCATTGGCTTAGAGAATTCTTTTACGGATGGTCTTAGAGAGTTGTCAAGACAGCTGAAGTGACTTGTCTAGGATCATCTAGCCAATAGATGTCGTGGAAGGAACTTGAACCTAAGTCTGTCTTATTCCAAAGTCAGCTATCTGTCTGTTATGTGGACCTCGATGAAAACTAGGGATTGTAAAAAGCAGAGATGAGTTGGGCATGCATTCTAGGCATGAATGGAGGATAGCTTGTGGAAAGATGGGAGACAGAGGGTTGTTTCTAAGGAAAAAGGAAGACAACATAGTTGGATTGTGGGTATGAAGGGTAGCTAAGTAAAATAAAGCTTCAAAGATAGGTTGGAGATCCATAAATGCCAAATAGAGGAGTTTGTAGTTGACCCTAGATTAGTTGTTCTTAACCTTTTTGTGTCATGAACCCCTAGGGCAATCTGGTGAAGTCTATGGCCCCTTTATCTGAATTATGTTTTTGAATGCACAATATAAAATACATACAATTATAAAGCAAATCTATTTTATTAAAATATGGTTATCAAAGGGTAAAAACAACCAAAGAATTTATAGACTTCAGGTTAATATCTCTTGCCCTGGAGATAATAGGGAACCAATGAGGTGGACTAAAGCAAAAATAGGATGTTAGAGTTAGAAGTGACTTATGATGTCAGAAATGGAGCAGGGTAGGGTGGTGGGGAACCTGTGACCTCGAGGCCACATGTGACTCTCTAGCTCCTCAGGTGCAGCTCTTTGACTGAATCCAAACTTCATAGAACAGATCCTCTTAATATAAGGATTTGTTCTGTAAAATTTGGACTCAGTCAAAAGGTTGCACCCAAGGACCTAGAAAGCCTCAGGTTCCATACCCCTGGAGTAGGGTATAATTGGAAACAGTGGTATGATCCAGTGGTATTGTTGGTAAATGTTTAACAATCAGCTTCCCCCCACCCCCAACCTATATGAACAACATATTCTATGTTGACTCTGTATTATCAATATTTTTCTTCATTAATACATATTTGCTTTAATTAATATTATCATTTTTAAAAGTCTAGACAGTTAAGAAAACAATAAATTAATTCCCAGTTTGTAATGTTTTCCAATTTCCAAAGGGTAAATCCCCACACTAAAAATTTAGCTATCAGCTCTCACAAAGTGGTTGGGATTGCCTCTTGATTTGAACTCAACTTTAATTAATGTCCTTTATCCTGTCAAATGGGGGTAAATAATACAAGTACTGCCTACTTTGTAGGGTTGTTAAAGTGCTATATACATGTGAAAAACTCTTGCAATAGATTTTGATACAGACTCAGACTCCCCTTCCCCTTGTTCTTTTACAGGTAAGACCCAGAGAGGTTAAATGACTTTTAAGGTTAAACTCCTAGTATTTAAAGGAGCTGAAACTTGAATCCTGGTCTTCTGCTTCTCCTTCCTATTCCTTTTTCTTTGCAAAATCCACACTACAAAACAAAGGGGAATTATCAGAGTGTATCATTTTTAAGACATAGCGAATATTGACAATATTTGTAGTATGCAGATACAGTTAGAATCTTAACGTTCTACTGCTGAATAGCTGGAATGATTTATAGCTTGCTTAACCGGTGTCGATTTTTCTTTTTTGTTCCTATTCCTGGGTTGTTTGTTTGGGAATAGTAAATATTGCATACAGTCAATGTTTAGGATGTAAACCTGAGGGAAAGGCCAGCCCTTGGCAAAACTGTGTCTCTGGCATAGTTTGACCTTGATGCTCCCAGGTTCTTCCGTATATTGTCCTCTCCCCTTCCCCACAGTGATGTACAGTGATGGGGGTACTGGGTTGCTGGTGGTACAGGGTCTTCCTGGGTTGCCCTCTCTATCCATCTACTCTTAGATCCACCATTCATACAAAGGTTGAATAGTTTGATATCAATTTAAAGAGTTATCCCTCCCAGGATTTGCATTTTAGTTTAAATTTGCATTTAAACCAGGCCAATGACAGTCTAACATTATTACTCCTTAGGAATTATTGAAAGAGTTGTAGAGTGTTTTAAAGATCTGTTGGACACTCATTCCTCTAAAATCAGACTGTATAGGTAGCATCTTTCTATGTGTAGAATTCTCTTTGTCTCCTTTTCAGGGTGGAAAGTACTTAGGGACAAGAATGTCCTATGGGAGGGAATAGGAGGAGGGAAGTGAAGGGAACAAACATTTATTAAGTACCTGCACTGAGTTAAGAAGTAGACAAAAATTATCTCATTTTAACCTCACAACAGCTCTGTTAGGTAGGTGATGTTATTATCCCCATTTTCCAGTTGAGGAAACTGAGGCAGACAAAAGTTAAATACTTGCCTAGGGTTAGACAGCTGATAAAATGTCTGAGGCTGGATTTGAACTTAGGTCTTCTTGACTCCAGACCCAGTGGTGCTCTATCCATTGTGATACTTCATAGGGTAATCACCTTATATGTACCTCATAAGGGTAAGAGAACATCTCTGATTTTCCAGCATATGTATTCTCCTCCCATACCCAAGACCCCAAATCTCCTGGCTCTCAGCTCTTAGAAACTCCTTCATACTTCCCTGTCCCTCTCTGTGTCTTTGATGGCTTTCTTTTTCTCATTGTTCCTATTCCCCAGGGATCAAAGTGTGATATAGTTTGTAAAAAGACCACTAGATTTGAAGGAGAATGTTCTCTTTAAGTTCAAATTCTGATCCGTATTCCTAGAAGTGAAGCTCCTTATAGAGCCAGACCTATTGTCATACCTAGATTTTTTGGATGTTTACCCAGGTTGACCAAGGTTAAAGTGGTAGACCAAAGCTTATGCCATGTATTCCTGACTATACATTCATCATTTTAAAGGAATGGTTTCATAAAACTATCGAGAGGAAATTTGGAGTCACTGTGGTCCTACCATTAACCCCTTCACTACACCCTTGTACATTGATAGAGCACCTTTACTCACCAGCAGGGTCTGCATGCTTGTTTGGCTTTACTAAATATCATGACTCTTGAAAAGCCAAAATAAGGTATTCAATGAAATAATTGTTTAAAATTTTGCATTTAGTTAAAATGTTTTTGTTCAAGGTAGCATAGGATTATTCACTATGATTGTAGATACCTGCTATGTATGTATACCCCTGTGGTTGTTCAGTCATGTTTGACTCTTCATGACACCATTTGAGGTTTCCCTGGCAAAGATACTTGGATTGGTTTGTCATTCTTTCTCCACCTCATTTTACAGACGAGGAAGCTAAGGCAAACAGTGTCAAGTTACTTGCCCAGGGTCACACAACTAGTGTCCAAGGTCAGGCCTGGTGCTGTATGTACCGTGCCACCTATCTGTCCAATGCACACCAAATACACTGTTAATCTTGTGAAAGATGCTGCCTAAGGAAATCATGAGATCATAAATTTTAGAACTTGAAAGTTAACAGATTTTCAAGTCTAACCCTCAGCCTTTAGATAGATGAAGTGTTATTCTCTCCTCCCTCCCTCCCTCCTTCCCATCCTCATTTTGCAAATGGGGCACTTTGGGGTCAGAAAGGTTAAATACTTTAACCTAAAGTTACATAGCTAATAAATGACAAGCTGGTCTTGTGGACAGCGTAGAATCTTTCCATGCTTTCCTGTATTCAGGGAACTAGGTGATATAATAGATGGACCACTGGGATTACTAGAGTAAAGAAGATCTGAGTTCAAATCCAACCTGAGATATTTACTAGTTGTGTGACCCAGGGCAAGTTATTTAACTTTTATTTGCCTCAGTTTCCTCATTTGCAAAATGGGAGAGATAATGGCACCTACCTCCCAGGACTGTTATGAATAGAAAGTGAAATTATATTTGTAAAGTCCTTTGCAATCCTTAAAGCTCTATGTAAATGCTAGCTGCTCTATTATTCATCATATTTTTCATGCTGAGCCTTCCCATGCTTCTCTGTATTCATCATATTTGTCATTTCATATTGTACAGTGATGTTCCATCACGTTCATGTTCTCCAATTTGCTTAGCTATTCCCCAGTTGACAAGCATCTACTTTGTTTTCAGTTCTTTGCTAACACAAAAAATATGCTGTGTTAAAATATTTTGGTTTACCTAAGGACTTTCTGTGATCACATCTCTTTGTGGTGTACTAGGCTTTTCTTTTTAACTCCTTGTGTAAGGGCCAGGGAAATGAGCTGAGTAAGCAGGTGTCTCTGTAGCACTCCCTCATTTATAAAGCATTCTCCTGACAACAGCCCAGTAAGAGAGGTTGTACGAGTACCATTAGCTCCATTTTAGAATCGTGGATCATTCTAGTATCTTTACCAAGAAAACTCCATGGAAGGGCCTACACATGGGTCATGAAGACCACCCCTGTAATGGCAGAGGAACTTATATAGCTCGCAAGGTTATTCAGGATGGACATGTCATAGTGGAGAGTTCTGACAAAAGGTGATCCATTGGAGAAGGAATAGGCAAACCAATCCAGGATCTTTGCCAAGAAAACCCCATAGAAGAGCCTGGCATGTATGACCTACTGGATCTGAAAGAGTCGGACACAGCTGAATGACTGAATAATGCCAAAGAATCATGGAACAGGTTCTTCTGTATCTGTTAAGCACCTTGCCTGTGGATCCCTACCAAGGTAGTGCCCTGTCAGAGGCTCAGACCCATCTCTCTCCAATCTCCCTGTTTCTTCTTTTGAATTCAGGAATTCTCTTAAAGCTTTTGCATTCAGTCTGGTGATAAGGGGTGGTAGAGTGGGAGCTGGGGCATAGGAGGGGGGCTATTTACAAGTAGGAGCTTTTTGTAACTTGACTGTTTGCATATCCTCTAAGGACATTCCCAGAGAGGGTAGCTCCTTTTTTGCCTTAGTTGGCTAGTCACAACCTTCTCATAAACTGCTAAAATGATAATACTTTCAGCTTTAAGCCATATAAAACAGCATATTGAATTGGTAAGCAGAGTGCATTAAGCAAATTCAACAATTTAAATAAACTGGTAAGAAGCAATCTATTTGGCCTCTTTTTACTATTAATTTCAGCAATTGCAATTTGCCTTTGCAGCTCCCTGGCCTCCCTAATACCCTTTATTAATGATTCTAGCTAGGTGACCCATCTTCTCCTCACTAGAGAAATGAGTCAGAAGGGCAGAGGATAGACGGCCAGCTGAGCCGCCTTGCTCTGTCACCAACAGCTGTTAAATGGGACATGGACTAAAGGGCCAGGGCATGAAGGGGAAATTGGACTCCTTGGACACTACCACCAGATTTTTAATTTCATATGATAATCCATACTGACTGTAGTGACCACATTTTAGAAAAATGTGGGAGAAGGCATCATGCTGTTAATATTTGTAAGCTTTTAAACTGTAACAATGCATACAAATGTGAGCTGCTGTTATTATTTAGGAATGATTAGAACAAAGTCCCTGTGTCAGAGCTGGAACAGACACCCAGGATTTTCTATTCTCTGGGCCTCCCCCTGGGGCTATATGCAGGAATTCTGTGCTGATGAGATCCCAGAAATAGTTATAGGGAGAAACTCATGCAAATAACCCTTGGGTTATTTACTGGGAGGGGCTTGTCCCCAAATGGGGTAATGCTCCTATGTATTCCAATTTTGACAATATGATGCCTGAAGCTCATTTCATATGCCAGTTGTGAACAACTTTTTAAGCGTCCTCTGCCCTTATTTTCTAGTTTAACACAAAGAGACTTCATGAATTCTGTGATTCTTAGTGATCTTTCTCTCCTCATATCTTGTGCTCATTCACAAGCTCACTTAAGTCAAAGGTTAGAAACCCAGCCTAAAGTAAATGGCAAAGTTGATTAAATTCAGCAGTTATTAATTAAGCAACTTCTCTGTGCTAGGCTGGCACTGTGCTGGGTGCTGGGGATGGGGGAGAGGGGTAATGTAGAAAAAAAATAATAAAATAGTCCCTGCCTTTAAGAAGCTTACATTCATTTGGGGTAGGGATGGTTATAACAGGTGTATAAGTAAGTAAAAATAAAAAACCAAAACACAATCTTCCTTTCAGGAGGTAGAAAGTGTCCATGCATGGGAATTGTGGAAATCATATACTATAGGAGAGAGGCATCTGAGGAATGCTTTAAAATAAGCTAGGGACTACACTAGTTAGAGTTGGGGAGGGGGTATATTCCAGATACAGGGGATTGCTTGTGTAAAGGTTTGCAGGTGAAAAATGAAATGTTGTGTAATAGCAAACAACTAGCAGGTCAGATTGACTGGAATGGAGATTGTAAAAATTGTAATATGAAATGTTTGTAAAAATAAAAGGAAGCCAGGTTGTGGAAACTTTAAAGACTAAGCTATGCATTTGTATTTCATTCTGGTGGCACTAGGGAGTCTTTAGAGATATTTGAGTAGGAGGATGATATTGCAAGGCAATTAGGTGGCACAGTAGAGTGCCAGGCCTGAAGACCCATCTTTCTAGTTCAAATCCCATCTCACTAGCTGTGTGACCTTGACAAGTCACTTAACCCTGTTTGCCTCAGTTCCCTCATCTGTAAAATGAACTGGAGAAGGAAATGGCAAACCACTCAAGTAACTTTGTCAAGAAAACCCCTAATAGGGTCATGAAGAGTCAGGTAAGACTAAAAATGACTGAACAGCAAACAATAATAAGGCATGGCCAGATCTGTGTTTTAGTAAAATCAGCTTGATAGCTGTGTGGTAAAAAGGCTGGAGAAGAAAGAGACTTAACAGGTGAGGAAGTCAATTAAGGTTTTGTAAGACTAAGTGAAAGTATTGAGGACTGGAACTCGGGAAGAGGTTAGATAAGTGGAAAGAAAAGGACATATTCGAGAGTAGTTGTGGAGGTAATATTATCAAGACCTGGCAATTGGATATGGAGAATGAAGGAAAAAAAGTTTGAAATTTTGCAGCATCTGGGATGTCCTGACAATCCTTTAATCTCCCTCCAGGCAAAAAACCAAACCAAACCAAACCAAACAAAACATGCAATTATAAGTTGAAAAGTTCGTTATCATAAGGATAACTAAAATGATTTCAGTTAGTTGTTATTCCTGAAATGGTATCCTATGGTTTGAAGCCATAAAAGAATTTCATATTAAATATGGACGTCCATCCTGGCACACCAGGATCTCAGAGAATTTCAAGTTGGGAAGGAACTTAGGGGTCATCTTGCCTGGCCCTTTCATTTTACACATGAGGAATTGGAAGCCTGGAGAAGTTGAGTGATTTTCCCGAGGTCATACAATAGTAAGTACAGTAATATGGACAGCATTCAAACCCAGATCCTCTGACTCCAAACACAGAGCTATTTCCACTATACTATGAAAGAATCATAATTCTAGGATAGGAATGACCTCGAGGACACCTATGGCCCTTTAGGTCCTCAAGTGCAACCCATTGACTGAATCCCTTTCCCCACCCTTGTTCTAGGTGATACATATGGAAATGGAAAGATTTGTGGTGGGCTTAAATAAGTGACAACATACAGCCCTTGCATTCTAGAAAATGAAACAAACAAATGAAAAATATCAGGGGGGACAAGAATAATTAGGGGGAAAAAGATAATCATGTTACCAAAGTGTGGGAGAACAGCCTGATGTCACGCTGGTATTGACAAGATATTTTTTAAAGTCCTAAGGGAAGGCTAAGGGGAATCTCCTGTAATGGGCTCATGGAAAGCAATGGCCAAATATCCACAGTTTTGTAGAGCATGGATGGTTTGGCCATATACCAGTTGGTAGAGTTTCCCATGTACACAGGTATTGAGACATCTGTGCCTTTCAGTCCTGGTTCTTGTATGGATATCCAAATTATTTTTTTTCATTTTTACATTTTCTTTATTTATTGTGTACATATGGTTATAAGTATTCATTTCTATTCCTTGTTTTCCTGTGAAGGACTTAACAGTATTTTGTAATTTCACAATATTTTTCTTCCACGTACAAGAATTCAAAACATTTTGCAAGACCTGTTTCTTCTTTTATCATCCCTTTTACTAATACAGTAATTTTGGAAGTTGTAACAATCTGTTACAACTTGCATTTTTATTTTTACGCCCCCACCCCTTCTCTAAGTGTGGGAGGATGTCTGGGTTTTTAGTTGTTGTCTTAAAAATTAAACCGAAAATTAATTTTGTTTAGGGAATTTTTATGAATTTCACAATATTCTTTGAGATAATTGGAAAACTGCCAGGTTCAAATTTTCTTTTCTGATATTTAAAACTCATTTTGTAGTGCACACTATAATTAGGGAATATATCCCATATGATCTGCCCATCTTTTTTTCAGATAATGGGAAAGCAGACTAGAAGATGTTTCCTTCCAGCAATTTCTAAAGTTTTATAAATGAAGAGAGAAAGAAACAGAATTTATTTTAAAGGGTAGAAATTCACATTCTTTTTATTCCCTTCCCCCTTTCAATAGTTACACAATCTAAGGCAATAAACCACATTTTCTTGAAATTATGATTTTAGGCCTTTGAGGACTGCTTTGGTCAGGAAAAAAAAAATTCATTGCTTTTTTTTTTTTCAGTCATGCCTGACTTCTCCATGACCCCATTTGGGGTTTCCTTGACAAAGATACTGGGGTGGTTTTCCCTTTCCTTTTCCAGCTCATTTTACAAATGAGAAACTGAGACAAACAGGCTTTTAGTGACTTGCCCAGGGTCACAGCTAGTAAGCAAGGCTAGATTTGAACTCAGGTCCTTCCCACTCCAGGGCCGGTGCTCTATTCACTGTGCTGCCCATTAAGCTTTGAAGATGAAAATGTTATTTTCAGATGATGCAGAAATATAAATGAGAGACATATAGACATTGGAATAGGATCAGTAAATGGGGGCTCTGTTCTTATGTCCTTATGACCACAGAAAACGTGGGCCCATCCATATCATACCATGCCTTCTTTGAGACATTCTGGTGAATCTCACCGGTGCTTGAGAACACCCAAAGAAATTAGAAATCTGGAAGTAGGCCAGTGACTGAAAATGTTTAGAGAAGAAGGATCAAAGTTAAGAGAACTATTGAGATAGATCCATCACTTATTCATTATTAACCAAGAAACCTCAGAGGTGTTTGTTAACTCCCTTACTCCTTTATCGTGAGCTGGATGCAGTATTGCTGAGGGGACAAAAAAGTGACAAGGACTAAGGTACTAAAACTTTTGCAGCCTGGGGCCATCTCCTCATTTGTTTTATGTGTAGACTTCACCTGGAAGTGAAGGAATGTTAGCCAGTTGCCTCTGATCCCCTAACCACTCTCTGGGATTTTATATGGCTTCAGTTAAAGTTGTGACCAGATTAAAGACAAACAAACCAACCCCAAACTCCAAGACACACTGCTCTAGAAAACACACATATCTTAACTGTAGGGGTGGAGTGGCACTTTGACCAGTGGTATCCTCACCTGCTGGACTCCTTTCCTGGCACAGATAGCTATTGTCTGGGTTTGATAAGAAAATCCCAGAGGTATTTTTTTGGGCAGTAGGGGGAAGGGATGATTTAATTCTCCCATCCCCTCACTTGTTTATATGAATGAATTAAGATTAAAATGAATATCTTAGGGGGCGGCTAGGTGGCACAGTGAATAGAGCACCATCCCTGGAGTCAGGAGTCAAATCCAGCCTCAGACACTTGACACACTTACTAGCCGTGTGACCTTGGGAAAGTCACTTAACCCCAATTTCCCTTCCCTCTCCCCTCCAAAAAAAAAAAAAAGAAAAAAAAGAACATCTTAGGCTGCCTGAAGGGGAAACAATGTCATAAAGGAGAAAGCTTGAGGGGAAAGGCAGTCCTGGAGACAAAGATGGGGGTGGAAACACTAGTTGGAATTCAGCTTTCTACTCATTTCACTTTGAGCATTTCCTCTCTCTTGACCTCAATTTCCTTACATGTAAAACTAATAAAGTGGACTAGGTAATCTGTAAGGCACATTAAACTTACAGGCCTGAAATGGAATCTGCAAATGTTCATGTAGTATCTGAGAGAGGAGAGGAGGGGAAAGGAATATCAGGCCTCTCTGAAGTTGGGGTAATTGTGACTTAATTCTCTATCTTAGTTTGAGCCCCAGAATCCTAGTTTGAGCAAAATGCTAGTTTGAGCCAAGTAAGCTTGCTTTGGAGATAAGCTATTTATATTGGTTAAGTTTTGGATATTTCAAGAATTACAAGTTAAATAATGTAAAGTATATCCAGTTGTGGAGCAGGACCACACTTGGGCTATTTATAGTATCTGCATGACTAAACTAATAGCAGTCTAGTGGCTTATGGCAGTGCTACAGAATCATTACCCTAATTGCATATTGGAATCTTCTGTGTGGACAGTACGTCTTACATGGTTTCTCATCATTCTTGCTATAACCAGGTTTCTAGTAATTACTGAAGCCCTGTTGGCATGGAAGGCCCAGTTGAGCTCAGTGGTGTTTTACATAGGACCTGATGATGTAAATTTTCTGTGGGGTTTCTTAGACACAGGTGTCCAAGTGTATTTACCAAATGGGGTTGTTCCGGTTGCTTAATGGAGTGCTATGAAATGAAATTTCTGTATGTAAGGAAGAGAAACTAAGCCAAATCTTTATTAAATTCATAGATTTTATTCTTTTGGGAGGCCTTGAGACAGGAATGCCAGAACAGATAGGAATTTGGGTTGGATTTGACCTGCCTACCTAGGACCTGTAATTGTTGTTCCCCATACATAGGCCCCAGGATGCCTACCAAATAATGTGTAGATATATGATGCTGTCAGACCTTATAAGGCTAGGTCAAGGCCTCACATAATCTGGTTTCAGAAGAAACTCTACTTTTATTTTCAAGTTCTATGTCCTAGGCCAATTGAACTACTTTACATCTGCCTTTCATGTTCTCCCTTCTCTTGTCCAGAGTACTTTGTCTATGCCATCATATAGTAGAAATGAACTTCACCCCAACTTTATCTTTTGCATCCCCTCCCTTCCTTCAAGGTCAGGGCATCCCTGACCCTCCCAGTTAAGGTGATCTCTTTCTCTTCAGCTTCCTCATTGTTCTTTGTCAGACCTTTTCTTGTAAAGTTTTCTACTTAATTGTTTGTGTACCTGTCTGTCTCCCATTCAGTTCTAAGCTTCTGAAGAGTAGGGCCCGTGGCATATCTATCTCTGAGTTCTACTTGCCTTGTACAATGATTCCTATGTAGTTGGTTTTGAATACATTTTTGGAGGAGCTGGAAATACTACTGAGGACCTCAGTAGCTGCTCAATTGTTAACCACCTACCATGTGCTAAGTAAGCACTGTGCTAAACTCTAGGGATATAAGGGGGAAAAAAGAACCTATTCCTACTTGCAAAGAGCTTCCATTCTAAAGAGGGAGATAACAGATACATACATAAGTCTGTGAAGCATAAATATAAATAAGGACAAAGTAGCTAAGTACCAGGTAGTAGGGCAGTGAGCGAGCTTCATGCAGAAGATGGCAGTTGAGTTGCCTTTTTGAGAGAGAGGTAACATAATTGGGTTTCTGGGGGATGGAAGAGGCAGTGAGATCTCTTTTGGAAAGCAGGAAACTTTGGTGATGTCCAGTGTGCACAGTGTAGCTACAAAACCATTTGGTAAGCAAGGTTCCTGAAGCATTACAAGGAGGTTCTAGGCCTAGCCCATTTGAGATGTCAGTGAAACACCCCTATTTTGAAACTGGACAGAATAGCCAAGGAATCACTCATAGGAATGAGGAGATTGAGAAGAAACTTCTTGATGTAAGGCTCTGGGATTATCTGTTTCAGATTTGTTGCATTATTTTCTTAGAATCTAGGGAATATCTTCTATCAAAAGGGAGGTAACATAGGAAAGTAGTGTTTGACCATTTGTCCTGGAGTCAGGAGACCTGGCTTTAAGTCCCAATTCTCTTACCCAAGGTTATTACCTTGGGGAACTCACTTAACCTTTGATGTCCTTAACTTTGCCCTTAACTTTACAAGGAAGGCATTGGGCTAGAAAATGATAGTTAATGTCCTTTCCAGCTCCAACATTGTATGATTCAGAGAAAATGATGCAGAAATACGGCCCAGAGAAGTAAAGGAAGTGAACCTAGAGCAAATCGAGAGACCACAGGGACTAGTTTTCAAGGACAGATGAAAAGAACTAAGCCTGCATTAGAGGGCTAAGTGAAGACTAATGAGGGATGTGTTAATCATCGACCAACATCTTCGAGGTATAAATGGAATGCCCATTAAGGACAGTCTAAGGAGAAAGATCCAAGAGTAATGGGATAAATTAAGAAAGGGACAATTCATTCATTCAACAAATATTTATGGAACACCCAGCTGCCCTCTGCCAGGTACCATGTGGGTTATAATATTATATAAACCTAGGTCCCTCTCATTCAGTCAGTTAATTAATAAATGTGAAAGTGGCTTTAGTGTGCCAGGCACTGTACCAGGTGATGGGGATATGAAGAAAGGTAAAAGACTGTATCCGCTCTTAAGGAACTCTCAGTTATATCCCAGCAGCATGAAAGAGCATTTCACAATGTTTTAAGTGGGAATTCTATCCCTATCACAATAGACTAAGGACTAGGAAAGTTGCTGTATTAGCTGATTTTTCTTTGAGAGAGGGGAAATGATTGTAAATCTTTCCATCCTCATCATACGGTATCTCTCACCCCACCCCCACACTCTTAATCTGAACATATTAGCCCCCTCTCTGACCCTCACAAACAACCCTCCATCTCCCATGTCTGCAGCCTTTTCACTGGCCACCTTCCATGCCTGAAGTTCACTTCTTCCTCATTTCTACCTCAGGCTCCCTCTTTTCCTTCAAGAAGCAGCTTGAGCACTACCTTCTCCATGAAACCTTTTTCGATCCCCTCAACTTCTAGTGTTAGAAGCTAAAGCTATCACCCAAATTACCTTATATTTAATAATGACTGGATTTATTTGCATATATTCTTTTTATTTTTATATTAAGTTTATATTGATTTTTTTTGCTTCATCATAGTTTCCCCTGGCATCTCTTTCTTCCCCTCCCTGAGATCTATTTTATTTAGCAAAGAGCATTTTTTTTCAAGACAGAAAAAGAGGGGAAAAACCAGAGCAATTAATGAGTTCATCACAAAAATCTTAAAATATGTGTAACATCCAACACTTGTAAACTGCCCTTGTTTGCAAAGGATGTGGTGAGAATGTCTTCTCATAAGCCTTCTTTTGAGCCCTGCTTGTTCTTTATCATTTTGCAACATTCACTTTTGATTTTTTGTGTGCTTATTTCCATTTACATGGTTGTAGTCATTGTGGGTGTGTATATGTATATGTATATATATATATATATATATATATATATATATATATATATATATATATTTAGCTCTGCTTCTCTGTATTCATCACATTTGTCATTTCTTACAGCAGAGCATTTATTCCAATACATTCATGTACCACAATTTATTTAGCCAGTCCCCAAATGATGGGCATCTACTTTGTTTTTTATTCTTTACTACAATAAAAAAAGCCTCTACAAATATTTTGAGCATATAAAGGAACTTTCTTCTTCTCAATGTCCTCCTTTGAAATTTTTATATTTGTTTTATGTATTTCTATACATGTACTTGTCTCTGCTGTTCAAATATAAGCTCTCTGAAGGCAGAAATTTCATTTCTTTTATCTTTGCCTGATATTTAGTGTGTGAGTGTGTGTGTGTGTGGGTGTTGACTAATTGCTTAATTGCTGCTGAAGAAGTCAGGTGTTCCCATCCCAATGTAAAAATATTCCTTTTAAGCAGGAATGGTGAAGCTGAGAGGAGACAAGTGAGGGAGAGCAGCATAATTTTGTAAAGACCTACAGCAATTTAGAAAGTAGAGACCCATGGGGCCAGAAAGAGATGGGAGGAGAAATTTAGACTTTTGGTCAGGTTGAGGAAGGGGTAATGAACAATTCTCTTCAATTATGTTGAACTATTTAGTGAATCTTATTCATTTCCACATTATTGGTTTGATTTAGTGTTCAAAAGTTCCTCAGTCTACTTGTAGTTCCTTTGGAACTTACTAGTCTTCCAAAAAGAGGCAGATACATTGTGAGAGAGTACTATTGTGCTATGAGAACTGATGAGCAGGATGCTTTTTGAAAAACCTGTGAAGACTAACATGAACTGACGCAAAGTGAAATGAACAGAACCAGAAGAAAATTATACATAGTAACAGCAATATTATATGATCATCAGCTGTGAATGACTTAGCTATTCTCCATTCTGAAGGACGTATGATGAAAAATGCTATCCACCTCCAGAGAAAGAACTGATGGGACCTGAATGCAGATTGAAGCATACTTATTTTATTATTTATTTATTTAATGGTTTGCATTTTCTCTTGAAACATGGCTAATATGTAAATGTTTTGCATGACTGTACATATATAATCTATACCAAATTGCTTGCCTTCTCAAGGAGGAGGGAAGGAAGGAAAAGAAAGAGAGAATTCAGAAATCAAAATGTTAAAAAACCACAAATATTAAAAAAAATTTGTTCATATATAATTGGGAAAAAATTAAGTAAAAAAGAAAAGATACAGACTAGTAATGTTGGAAGGAACAGGCCTTTGTCATAGGCACACTTTAACTTATAGAAGTGAAGTCTTAGGCATAACCTCCCATATCAGGGGCTGGTGTGTGGGAGTGGAGTAACAAAGGACAAGGGCATCATAGCAAAGGATAGGTTTGAGCCTCTTTCACTGGAAGCAGAAAGATACAAGTGAGTATTCATTGCTGAATGGGTGCCAAGGGCCTGGGATATGATGATCTTCAGGCCACAGTGGGAGAAGGAAGAAGCCAATAGTGTTTCTGGAAGAGACCCATTCTCAGTACCTACTCCATTTGTATTACAGCAAACTCTTATTATCCTTCCTAGCTCTATTTGGGAACATTTGGGTTCCATCCTCCACTCTTGACACAGTGGGTGAGGATGTAACTTGTTCTTACTTTTCTAGTGGAGGAATGGGTTCTCACTCAGGTGCATCTGACTGATTATACTAGTTTTCAGCATGGAAGGTTCTAGATAATGGTGGTTTCAAAAAGGAGTTGAGGAGGGATGCTATGATAAGATGACAAGAAGCATGCATGAGTCTTCTGAAACTCAGAGAGCTCCTCTTTCAAGCCAGAGGACCACCATAGGCTGTTTTTGTACAACATGGAAAATTTCAGTTATTTGTTTTATAGCAGCTTCCTTTCTGAAGGACTTTTTGTTTTGTTTGTTTTTAAAAATGATTTATCAAGACCAAACAATCCCTACTCTCATCAGTGAAATTAATCTTGTTTTTTAAAGTTAAAATACATACACACTCAAAGCCCAGTATGCCAGCATACCCACGCTGGGTAGGAAGTAATCAACTAGTTGACCCAGAGAAGATACTTCAAGCCATTTACTTTCTAACACTCCAGTGGATTTGTGGTCCTGTTGAGGCCATCATTCCTTCCAATGATGTAAATGATAGCCACTTCATCCCTGACTATCCTAGACAACTCTTGTTCATATTCACCACAGAGAGTCCTCCAAGTGAGTTGGGATCTTCCTGCCTTTTTCCTGACATCTTATGGATATCAGTGGAGCACCTGTATTAATCACTGGTTAGCTTTCACCCTTGCCATATGACCAACCCATCTTCTTTTTCAATCACACATTTGTTTAATGACATTCTTTGTTTTTGTTCTTATTCATAGTTCCTTGTTTGTTATGTTATATTTATTTATAGTGTTGACATTTGCTGGGAAAGCTGACTGGTTCCTCTCTGTGGACTTTTGTTGTGCCTTGGAGGCTCTGTTTCTCAGGGTGAGAATAAAGATAGGTCTCTCTGGTCCTTTTATATCTCAGTCTTGTTCCTAATAGAGTAGTCATTTACTACTAAATATAATGCAATGAGGGGAATTTTTCTGACAATTTACTGTGCTCAAACTACCAGACTTAATGCTCTGACACCACTAACCCAACCCATGGTTCATGGTCATGCCTTCTTGTTACCAAGACAGGCAATAGTATTTTTGTTTTGTTGTATTGTGACCCAAAACCTAGAACTTTGACTCCCAAATGCAACTCTGCCTTTCAGTCAAGTGTTTTAATTTGTTTTTTGTTTGTTTTTCTGTATCTAATAAAATCTTCCCTTTTCACATCTCAGATCCTGTCTTTCTTTGGAATGAGTCAGTCTTGGGAAGAGAATTTAGACATGAGCTCTGATCCTCGTTTTGTTCTCTCTCTCTCTCTCTCTCTCTCTCTCTCCTCTCTTTCATTCTCTCTTTCTCTCTCCTCTCTCCCTGTCTCTCTCTCCCCCCATCTTGGCTTCCTTGCCTTTAAATTCTGGGGGATTGACTAGATGTCCTCTAAGAACCCTTTTAATTCTAAATCTATGATCCAGTGATGCTTACACAGTGTAATACCATGCATGAGCAGCTTTCCAGAAGAATGCTACTGTGAACAGCTTTTAAGGTTCTGATTACACAGTATAGTGAACACTCTATTCCATAACAAATCAGAGCAAAACATTCACACAAAATCAAGGTACAGCATTCACAATATTACAACTTATCATAGAAAATCAAAATACAGCATTCACAATGACATCACTAAAATGGCCACATAGTTTTCACCAAAGTGGTCACGATATTTAGAACAAAGAACAATCATCTCAAAGTGCAATAGTCAAAGTCTTCCACTCATGGGGCACATTTGAGTTAACTCAGTCACTTATCAATCAATTACTAAGTATCATTAATTACTAAGTACCATCGTTAGAGAATACACAAATCTTCCATGGCTAGGTCACTAGTAAATTACAATTTCATCATTCCTCAGTACCCATAGAGAAGTCTTTTCATCTTGTCTTGGGGCCAGTTCTCAGATTCCCTGGATCCCCTTCCATGGTCCCAGATTCTACTTGGATTCACCAGACTGTCACCTGGGTTCACTGGCAGACAGCTCCCAGTTCCTTGTCCAGCTCTCTGGGTAGGTCCTGCTCCACACTGAAGTTCACAGGGTCCAGTCCATCTCAAATCCTTCACAATTTCTGCTCCTGGGAATTCAAGGCTCAACCAAGCCACAAACAGACAAAGTCTCAGAATCCTGGTCATGCTTTCTCAGTCTTCTGCTTCCTCAGTCTTCTCCTAGGCTCCTGGTTACTGGTTCCTGGGCTCCTCTGTCACCTGGGCTTGTGGGCTGCTGGACTCCTGTTCAGAAGAAGCTCCACCACCACAAGTTCTCAGGAAATTCTGGCTCATTTCTTGATTCTCTCTTCTGTAGCTGCTCTGCCACCAGATTCTTGCCTGAAGAAATTCTGACTGTGCCTCTCTGGGACTTTTCTTATATACACAGCATTAGCTACTTCCTGTTTCATCCAAACCCTTCCTGTAACGTCAGGAACAAGGGTTCATACTTTCTGTTTCTTTCATAGATGCTTGATTACTTTCCAATACAAAGGGGTAAAATTATATTACTATTACACACAGAAACTACCAGAAACTACTCATGCTTTAGCAATACAACATTGAAATATGTCATATGGCCTTAGTACATGAAGGCGATGAAATAGAGGTGAAAGGACACCAGACTAAGAATCAGGAAGCCTGGGGTGTAATCACAACTTCACCGTGGTGTAGTAGTGTGATCTTGGGCAGGTCATTTAACCTTCACAAACCTCCATTAACTCATCCATCACCTTGAGATCTTAATGCTTGTCTTGCCCGTCTTCCACAGTCATTGAGAAGCTCAAATAAAATAACATGTAATGGACATACTAAATAAGATTGTTGTATATTTATCTCTTTGATAACCTCTGGAAGATAATGTGTGCCAGGAAGGATACACCAATGTTAGAATTAACAAACAAGTATGGGAGAGAATGAGAAATACATGAGATTACCACCCTCTTTTTTTTTCTCTCTGCTGAAACTCAGAACATTTAAACATACACATACACATCTTTTACTGTCAATTTTTCCTCCTAAATTTTTTTTATGTGTGACATATTAAAAAATATCTCAAATTCCATCTCCCCTTCCCACTGAACCCCCAGCCTTCCTCAATCCTTAGGAAAATAATTTGAAATAATGCTGTTGTTTTCAGGGAAGCATGTCATTTGTTTTACCGGTCTGTAGTTGATTAATTTGCAAATGATATTCCCAATAAAGTGCTTAGAAGTAGATAATTACAACTATATTAACAGTTACCGGGGAAGCAGATGGTATTCTGAGGAGCTGCCATGGAGAGTTAGTGCTGATGCTCTACTGTAATGTACCATATACCCCAGCAACCCACAAACAACCAACTAAAATCCTGCTGATATTCCAGATTGTAAGTAAATTGTGCTTTTGCTTCACACTCACTTCTTATCAGAATTTTTATGTGTGTTTTCTTGCTAGCTACAGTGCTCAGTGAGCTGGTACTTTTTATGTTTAGTCACATAACTCTCCAGCTCCATAATTCTGAATTACCCCTGTATTAAGCTTACAAGAAACACATTTTTAAACTCTTCATCAGTGTTTCTCCTACCATGCCAGATATTTTGAAGCGTAGATTATCTCTGTACAAACATATAATTTCAATTTCCTAAATTACCTGAACCAGAATTTCATGCCAGATAATCAATTAAGCCTTTTCTTCAGCAGAGCAGTCTTTTTCTCATCTCCTCTCTTCCCCCCTCCTTTGACACACACACACACACACACACACACACACACACACAGGCATACACTGATACACACTCTTGTCTAGTTAGCACCTATACTTTATTGTGTTGTCTGACAGAAATGGGATCATTTTTTTGCTGCTAGCTATCAAGAGAGAGGCCATAATGTCATGGCAATCCTTTCTCTACATCTATCCATCAGTAGTTTTTCCTCTTAAGTAGACTAGAGTTATGTAAGCATTAACACACAGCAGGGCATGAGGTCAGAGTGAAATATTCATATATACTCTGGTCTGTTGAAGGCCTTGGGCATTCAAGGCTACCATGTGGTTCACTAGGTGCGGGACAGAAGTGTAAAACAAAGTTGTAGTTAGCTGCCACTGATTGTCTCTTTGCTCTAGAGGTCAGATCAACAAGGGAAGAATAGCATAGGCCCACATTATCATTTCAGGAGTCTAATAGTTTCCAGCCTAGGGATGTAGGGATTTGGTCTCCCAGGACATTTTACAATTGCCCTGGAAATAAGCATTCACTTACTCATCCAAGGCAGGTTACCATTTGATCAAGGAAAATAGAAAATGTAATATATTTCATTCAACTATAGGTGATCATGGCTAGGTTTGAGGATAGGTGGGAAAACATGTATATGGGCAGGTAAATTTGGAATATTTATTTTTTTATTTTATTTTTTGCCTTTTGGAGGGCAATTGGGGTTAAATGACTTGCCCAAGGTCACACAGCTAGTTTTTGTGTTAAGTGTCTGAGGCCGCATTTGAACTCCGGTTCTCCTGACTCCAGGGCCAGTGCTCTATTCACTGTGTCACCTAGCCATCCTGACAAATACTTATTTTTAGGTGATGCGCCTATAACTCTGTAGGAAAAGGACCTGAGCATCTTGTTAGGGAATATCTGATCAAAAGGTCTTTACTTGATGCTTAAGTTGGTAGAAAGGTTAGCAAGGGCTTATACAATAGAAACGAGCTTTATATTCCCCCAAAATTGACTCGCTGCTTTTTTTATGTTGAAATATACTTCTCATTTACCCCAGTCATATCATTATTAAGCCATCTCTATTTCTAGTCTAGTAATGAGGAAGAAACAGTGATGCACTGCAGTCCTTCCATCCCTTCCTAAGCACCCTGGGTCAGGACCTTGACAGAGTCAGGCTGCTTCACATTTGTATCAAGAAAGCATTGATGTCATGATGCTACCCAACTAGGAGGATGGAAATGCATATACACGTGTTGACACTTGTGGTTTCTTAGTCCAGTAGCTTGGGGAATCAGGTAAGCATAGTAATAAAAACTAAAATAAAACAAAAATAATGATTAGAGTTAGCATTGATATAGTGCTCTGAGGTTGGCAAAGCACATTATAAACATTATCCTTACACCAATCCTGGGAAGTAGATGCTATTGTTATCTCCAATTTACAGATAAGGAAGCTCAGGTAGGCTGTGATTTGGTGACTTGCCCATGGTCGCATTGCACATAAGTTGTCTGAGGTTAGATTTGAACTCACATCTTCCTGCCTCCAGCTCTACTACTCTCCTCACCATAGCACTTAGATGCCTCATGAAATTAGTGTACAAGGACTATGTGCCCCTCTACTTCATTCTTATATTTCATTTGCAAAATGTGATTAGAAAAATTTCTCCCCTCCTCCTTGATAATTAATAATTTAAGAGATTTTTTTATTAGGTACCTACAGTGGGAAGGTTCTAGCTTTAGAAAATCATTCACGTTTGTCTCCTTTTCTCCATTCATTCAGACCACCATTCATTCTGGTGCTCATCCCCTCTTGCCTGATTCTCTGATAATCTCCTAAATAGGTCAAGAGGTTCCAATCTCTCTTCTCATCAACCTGTCCTTTCCATTGCTACCAAAATAATCTTCCTAAGATGCAGTTCTGACTACATTATCCCCAAACTTAAATAATTTCCTTGGCTTCCTTTTGCCTCTAGGATAGAATTAAAACTCCTTATCCTGGTATTTAAGTCTCCACATTCTGGCATGACTTACCTCTCTTATTAGTTCACTTTGTGTATTCCGTGATGTAGCCAAACTAAGCTAAAAGGTGTGTCTGTCTCTGTCTCTACACACAGTGCCTAGCTGGGCCTAGAATCAGGAAGACTCCTCTTTGTAAGTTCAAATCTGGTCATGGACACTTATTAATTGCGTGACCCTGGGCAAGTCACTTAACCCTGTTTGCTTCAGTTTCCTCATCTGTAAAAAGAGCTGTGGAAGGAAGTGGCAAATCACTCCAGTACCTTTACCAAGAACACCCATATGGGACCATAAAGAGTTGGACATGACTGAAATCGACTGAACAATATAATATCTACTGTTCATGGAACTTTATGGTAGGTACTGGGAAATATTCAAAGACCAATAAAACACAGTCCCTACTATTATGGAGTGTATAGTCTAATTTGGGAGATGATATGTACATAAATAAAAATGTAAAATAGAACATGTTATGTAAAAAAGAATAGAATAAAAGGTATGATGCCATGTACAATCATTTCTGACTGTGGAGATTAGAAAAGTCTTCATGAAGGGAGTGGATAAACATAATTTATACTTCAACAGGTAGAGAGATTAAAGGTGACAGAGAATTATTGGTTAGTCAATCAAGAAACATTTGTTAAGAGCCTACTATGTTCCAGGCATTGTGGTAAGCATTAGGTAACGAAAGACACAAGATAGTCAGGAGCTCATAGTCTAATGGGCAAGATGGCATGAAAAAAATGATATGACATATAGAGGGGGTATTGCAGAAAGCAGTTACATTAGTTACTGAGAAAAGTCTTAACAAATTCCTGGAGATGGGAAAGTAGAAAACACTTTGTTGAAAGAGACAAAAACCCAGGCGCTCAGAGTTGGAAAGGACCTCAGAAACCATCTGTAAAGGCATGCACAGACAGCTTTCCAGAGGACTGCTGCTGTGTACAGTTTTCAAGGTTCTGATTATATAGTATAGCAAACTCTCTATTTATTCAGTAACAAATCAGAGCAAAACATTCACAGAAAATCAAGGTACAGCATTCACAATGTTACAACCTATCACAGAAAATCAAAATAAAATATTCACCATGTCACAACTCAACAACTTATCACTAAAATGGTCACAGTTTTCACCAAAATGGTCACATAGTTTTAAACAAAGTATAATCATTTAGTAACTCAATCATTCAATCATCCTTAAGGAGGCTTCCTTAAGGGACACAAAGTACAAAAGTCAAAGTCCTCCATCCATAAGGTGCAATTAAATTACAATTTCATCAATCACTACTCAGTACCCTCTTAAAGGGTGGCAGAAAGTGTAAAAGCCACCCACCCCTAGGTCACAAGTAAATCACAATTCCATCAGTCACTACTCAGTACCCTATTCCATCAGTCACTACTCAGTATCCATGGAGAGGTCTTTTCATCTTGACTCAAGGCAGGTAGCTCCTACCTGAATCCACCAAACTGTCACCTGGTTCAAAGGCAGACAGCTCCCAGCTCCTTGTCCAGCTCTCCATGCAGTTCCTACTCCACATTGAAGCTCAGAGTGTCCAGTTCATCTCAAATCCTTCACAGTCTCTGTTCCTGGGAAGATAAGGCTTAATGAAGCCACAATAACATTCATGCACTTTAACAAAGCCACAACAGCATTTAAACAAAATACTGGCACCACAGTCATGCTTCCTCAGTCTTTGGCAACTCCAGCTGGCTTTTGGAAATCTTGCCACCACAAGTCTGAGTTCTGTGTCAGTTCTCATTTCTCTTCTCAGTTCTTCTCAGTTCTCAGCTCAGTCCAGCAGTAGCAGCCCAGGCTGAAATAGAGAAATTCTTCTCTCTCTCTCTCTCTCTCTCTCTCTCTCTCTCTCTCTCTCTCTCTCTCTCTCATTAGAAAACTAATTCCATGACCATAGAACTAGAACTGAGGTGATGATGATGATAACAAATAACAATTAATAATAATGATTGAAATGAATGGAGCCTTGGCTAGCTAGTTCCATGACCTTGGAATTAGAACTGAGATAACAGTAGTAGTAGTTACAATATTAGTAGTAATATTAACTTATTTTCTAATAGTATTTATATAGAACTTCATGTTGTGCAAAGTACTTTACAAATAAGATCTCATTCTCTCTTTGCAACAACGTTCAGTGGTAGGGTGTTATTATTACCTTCATTTTATAGATGAAGCTGAAGTTAAGACTTGCCCAGGTAGTGTCTGAGCTGTGATCTGAACCCAGGCCTTCCTGATTCCAGGTTCAGCTTTTTTTTTTTTTTAAAGCAATTGGGGTTAAGTAACTTGCTCAAGGTTACACGGCCAGTCGTTATTTGTGCGTGGGTGCTCATTTTCTGAGGCCGGATTTGATCTCGGGTCATCCCAACTCCGAGGCCGGCACTCTTACTCACTGTGCCACCTAGCCGCCCTATTTTTTTAAATTTTACATAAAAATCAATTTTAGCACAATACTTATCAAGTCATAAAACAATTCCAACTTCTGGTCATGTTATGCTTCTCAAATCATTTACAAAATAGACCATAAACTATTTTTCTTTTGACTAAGTATAACAAAACTGACCAAGTATGATATTAACCAAATAACAGAATAATATTCTCATAATCACTTGATCTAATTGTCTCCATACTATTACAAAGAATTAAAGGACCCTGACTTATACTGGTATACACACTAGTAACAAATATCAAGGTTAAATAGCTAGTTGTTGTTTAGATTAAAATCTCAAGCCTAATAGCTCAATCTTATAGTCACAATGTCAACCTGAAAGTTTGGTTAAAGGAGGTAAATAGGCTAAGTGATATACATTGATATTATTTATTCCCATAAAGTTAGAAGATCTGGGCTGAATGGAGCCAAAACTTAAGTTCTGACCAATTGACCCAAGCCCAGTATACCTGATCATAGGAAAGACAAGACCAGTCCCACTATTCAGCCCCATCTGTCTTTGAAATTGCTGACAGAAGACCTAATAGTTCTACATTAAGGGACTTCAGAGGTTGGAATATGACATTCTGGAGGTCAAAGGAGCTAGGATTAAAACCAAGAATCACCTACTGAGCAAAACTGAGCATAATGCTACAAGGGAAAATATAGTCATTCAATGAAATAGAGGATTTTCAAGCACTCTTGATGAAAAAACTAGAGATGAACAGAAAATTTGACTTTCAAATACAAGAAACAAGAGAAGCATGAGAAGGTAAACAGGAAAAAGAAATCATAAGGAACTTCTTAAAGTTGAACTATTTACATTCCTACATGGAAAAACAATAATTCTAATTCATGAGACTTTTCTCAATACTAGGATAGTTGAAGGGAATATATGTTTATATACATATATGCATATGTATAAATATTTATACATATATGCATGTATATATGTATACATATATAGATATGTATAGGAGGGTGTGTGTGTGTATAAATATATATGTGAGTGTGTGTATGTGTGTGTACATGTATACATGGACAGAGGGCACAGGATCAGTCAAATAGGAAGGAATGATACCTAAAAAATAAAATTGAGGTGAGAGAGGAATATATTGGGAGGAGAAAGGGAGGGAGAGAACAGGGTAAATTATCTCATATAAAAGAGCCAAGAGAAAACTTACAATGGAGGGGAAGAACAGGAAGGTGAAAGAGAATGGGATAACCTTACTCTTCATTGGATTTGCTTTAGGGGGGAATAACATACACACTCCATTGGGTATCTTACTCTACAGGAAAGTAGGGGGGAAGGGGATAAGAAGGGGTTGATAGAGAGGGCATATTTGGGGAGATGGTAGTTAGAAGCAAACACTTTTGAAAAGGAACAGGGTCAAAGTAGAAAATAGAATAAGTGCAGGGCACGATAGGATAGAGGGAAATACAGTTAGTCTTTCATAATATAACTACTAGGGAACATTTTGTGTAACTACGCATGTACAACCTATATTGAATTGCATGTCCTCCCAGTGGTGGGGTGGGTGAGGAGGGAAGAAGGGAAAGAATCTGGAAATCAAAGTTTTAAAAACAAATGTTAAAAATGGGTTTTTTACATGCAACTGGGAAATAAGATACGCAGGCACTGAGGTATAGAAATCCATCTTGCCCTACTAGAAAGTTGGGGGGGGGCGGTGAGGAAGGCTATAAGAGAGAACAGTTTGGGAGAAGGGGCATTCAGTAGGCTTGCTATCTTGGGGTGGGGGTAAGGGAAAGATGGGGAGTAAATTCATAACTCAAAATCTTGTGAAATGAATGTTGAAAACTAAAAATAAATAGATACATTTTTAAAAATTAAAAGAAAAAAGAAAATCAGATCCCAACAACAGGAAACCAAATCCATCACAACAACATAGAAACTAATGCACAACAATGTAGCAGAGAGCCACACCATCCTTTAGCCTTCCCACAAACTCTAGCTGCCACAGCAGGTGGCAAAAAACCAACTTTTATTCCTTTCCACAAACCAGTATTTACTCACAAGCCTCACTGACTCCCTGGGACAGTCCTCTCCTCCTCCCAGTCTAGCTAGCTCTCCAGGTTCAGCTTTTTAATCTGCTATACCACAGATCTGTCTTATCAGTGGCTAGATGGAGGGTTTTAGGGGAGGCAGACAGCCAGAGAAAGTATGAGGCAAATGTTTAAGACAAGGATTAAATTTTAAGAACCTTCGTAAGCTTTGAACTCTTAAACTATTTGTACCTATTAGAGCTCCTCCTCACCTTCCCCCATGTTTCTTCTGGACCTTGAAGTTCTGTTAAAAGGTCAGTATGCATTTATTGGGAAGCGGGGTTAGTTGGGGGTGGGAGTTAAAAAACAACAACTCTGTGGTCTTCCCTCTACAAGCATGTATAGGTTTAAGGGAATTCCATAAAACTAGGGAGAATGGTAACTTGGAATCCAAATGAAGTGCAGTGACATGAACCTGTTGGTCATAGAATCATAGATTTAGAGCTTAGATGTTATTTAATCCAACTCATCCATTTTATATATGAGAAGACTGAGGTCTGGAGTTTTAAAACACCTGCCTGCAAGATCCAGAGGTACTGAATGGCAGTGTAAAGGATTCAGACCCATTCACCTACCTCTTCTTTAAGGTACTTTAGAACACTATACAATGAATGATGCAGTTATAAGGGAACAAGGGAGCTTATGTTTCCCCCACCACACTTTATCCCATTCTCCCCATGGTAGCTTGCTACTCAATTGTAAAAGGCCTTGAATGTTAGATTCAGAGTTCAATAATTAGCCATCTAAATGCTTTAAACAGAGGATAGACATGATCAAATTTTTGCCAAGCAAGATTAGTCTATTGGTGATGAGATGTCTTGAATGGGCTGTTGATGAGGGAGATTAGTTAGGAATTTATAATACCTGGGAGGAGAGGTATTAAGGATCTGGGTAAAGATCGTAACAACAGGGGCGAAAAAGTAGAGGGGCAGGTTGAAGTGGTGCTCTTTATTGAATGGACAAATGAATCTAAGTATTAGGGAAAATCAGCATTGGGAAAGGGAGCTAGAATAATCCTGGACACTATCTAGGCTGAAGTTCAGCTCTCTATTTCTGATTTAACCCTGCTTACATTTGAACTTTACTGAGAGCATGAAACTCACTTAATTTGTAAAAGTTTAAAAACTCTATGCTTGTATTTCAAGTGTAAATTTTTCAGCCTAAATGAGCCAGAGAATTCTGCTGATTCGCGAATGCTTTGAGACCTCAGTTCTGGTGACTTGATGTCAATGAGGTCCAGAAGGAGACTGGCATCCTCTGTCCACTGGCTCTGTGGTCATTCAGTGATGCAATGTGTTCTCTGTTTCTGGAAGAATATTTTCATGGACGAGGAATCAATTTCCTTTGGGAAAAATGCGGTGTTGATTAACTGGATCTCCTACTGTTGAAATCCCTGATTTTGCAATGTTTAAGAATTTCCTCATCTAAACTATGAAATAGAGTAAGCAGAAAATAAGACACTTTAACAATTTTAACCGAGTCCTTCCTGAATGTTGAACTGTGATATTTTGTTTTTCATGTTGACTGGTAATATAAAGACTCAGTTTTTCAAAATGTTTTCATATGTATCATACCATTGGTTTTACAACAACCCTTTTTGATTAGTATTATCCTCATTTTTTTAAGGTGAGGAAACTGAGGTTCATAGAGATTGCAGTGACAGGTTGAAGGCCACATAGCTCTTTAAGGCCAGGATTTGGACCCCAGGTTCCTAATTCCCCATGCTTATCCATACTGCCTCAAGAAGGAGTGATATTCCTTTTACTGTGAAAATGTTCCTTGATGTGTACGTGGAAGGAACCCTTTTTTGCATATGTTCAACTTTTAGAAGAAAATCATTATGCTACATTGCAGATGATTTAGGGTATTTAACAATAATATTCCCAGTCATTACTAAATTCAAGAAAGGAAGGCTTTATTATTTTCCTTTTCTATGTTATCTGGATTACCTGCTTTGGTTTTATTTGGGTTAAGCAACCCTGATTGTAAATCCCCCAGCACTTGGTTCTAGCCGCTCAGTCATACTCTCAGACTTCTGATGGCTCCTCTGACTGTGTAGATCTTGTCCAATTTTAACATCAAGTAGATCATTGCAGATGAACCAGATAAAATCTAGAAGTTCATGGTGGACTGGTGTGTATATCCCTACCCATTGAACGTGTGTTTGCTATTGCAAAGCCATTAGGAGCACTGATCAACTTTATGATTTCATACCTCATGTGGCTGAATACCTCAAGACAGGTCTCCATACTTCCTACCCTATGCTCATTGAACTTTTAGGGAAAAGATGATAGGGATTAGATTGACAATCCCATTCTTAGAGGGAATTTTCATGTTGAGAAACCCCTTCTACCAATGTAGGTCAGTGTCTTTAATGCTATTTATGGTCCTAAATAGTTGCCTAGATCATTTAGAAGTTAAACGACTTTCCCAAGGTCACATAGTCAATATACATCAGACTTGAACTGAAGACTTCAGGACTTTGACTAGTTGTATAGTTATTATGCCAAGCTTCCTTGAATGATAGTAATATAATGCTATCCTATAGAAGGATGAGTATATGGGAGAGAATAAAGTTTCTCTACCCTTGAAGCAAAAAGAAAATTATTTTAATTTTATCTTGTCTAAGGAAAGTCATGATCATAGAAATTGCCTTCCTTTTGGATTTATTGTGGATAGAGTGCTGGTTCTGGAGTCAGGAAGACATCTTTGTGAGTTCAAATCTGGCCTTAGATACTTACTTAGTTGTCTGACCCTGTTTGCCTCAGTTTCCTCATCTGTAAGAGGAACTGGAGAAGGAAATGACAAACCATTCCAGTATCTTTGCCATGAAAACCCCAAATGGAGTCATGAAGAGTCAGACACAACTGAAATGAACAGCAACAACAATATAATACTTTCTCAAGTTAAATTTCACATTGTCCGAGAACTCTTGTTTCAGTTTTTTATTTCATCTTTTGTTTTCCTCTGAATATTTTTAGAAAAACTCAAGCACCTTTTTTTTAAAGAGTGAAAAGAAATTTCATTGGGATTGAAGAATTTTTATTAGGATTACATAAAAAAATCATGTACAAATCAGACTTAACAATGCTTGATAAATTTAGGAGAAAAATTGATTGCAGTGGCAGGATTTGATTTAAAGTTTTGCCTGATTGTGTCATTACTCAAACAAATGCAGGAGCCACATCAGTTTTAATTTCTGTCTTGTTTAAGAACGAGTGATTTTCCTTTCAGCAAATGACTGTTGATGATCTCCATCTTTACATTAAAAAGGAGGAAAATCTACCACCATTTTCTGACTCATTGATGTTGTGCACTCTTCAAATTTCCAGCACCTCAAACCTGTAATTTTCAGAATATGTGTTATCAAAGTGGAATTACCACTTTGGGACTTATTTGTGTTTGTGTATTCATTTTGAGATGTATATGGGGGATATGTGTGCAATATGTGGTATTTTAAGTTTAACCTAAATAGCTGGACACTAATTATAATGTTCTTTTTGTTCTAAAAGCATGCCTTCTAAAATGTGTTGTCTTTCAATTGCACCGTGTCCTATTTTGGGATTAGTAGACTAAGGATGACTAGGTAACTTCTACTTTTCCCCCCTTTTGGTGTTCATTGATCACATCCAGATTCCATTGAACATTTTTTTGGGTCTAGTTCTCCTATATATAGTGGGAATATATATATATATATATATATATATATATATATATATATATATATATCTTTTAGGAGGGGGAAGGTAGGGCAATTGGGGGTTAAGTGACTTGCCCAAGGTCACACAGCTAGTTTTTGTGTTAAGTATTTGAGATTGGATTTGAACTCAGGTCCTCCTGACTCCAGAGCTAGTGCTCTATTTAAAATATTATAAAAACAGACAGACCTACACAGAGGGAGAGAGGAAGGGAGGGAGGAAAGGAGAGAGAGAGAGAGAGAGAGAGAGAGAGAGAGAGAGAGAGAGAGAGAGAGAGGAAGACAAGATAGATGGAGGAAAGGGGGGAGGAGGGCTTTCCTGGCTTTTATTTTTGGTTTATTTTATTTTATTGTCATTTTTATTTTTATTTTTTTATTCAGCACAGGTTTACATGATGTTAGTTTAACAAATATTTTTTGAATTGGAATGAGTTTTCCCCTATGGAAATTGAGACACCAAAGAACCATGTGACTCATAAATGAAAAGTAAATGACAGAAGGAAGAATCAATGGCAGAGAGTCACAAAGTGGGAAAATGTGAGATGTAGAAGGGACCTTAGTGATCATCAGCCACAATCCCTTCACTTCACAGAAGAGTAAATGGAGGCTGAGGGTGGTGAAGTGACTTTCCCAGTGTCACGTGGATTTTAAGTGGCGAGAGCAAATTTTGGTCTTTTGTCTCAAAATCCAGGGCTTTTCCTCTCTACTCAAAGGTAGCTAAATCTGTATTTACACATGTATTTAATTTATATTAACATTATTAATGCCTACTTTTAACTTTACCCAAGTAGAGCATCATAATCTCTTTGGTTCTTTTTTTTTCCTTTCTTTTTTTTAAAAGACATTTCTAACCTCTCCCTTAAGGAATGGCTTTACCTTACTATAATTCTACTATAGGGAGAGTGTCAGGGTGATAGTACTGCTTTCAGTCAAAGAAGGAGCCACAACTTGCCTTAGCTGATCTTTTTAAGGCTGTATTTTAAATTTTCAAGACTTGCCACAAAAGGCAAAAGAAAAAAAAAGGTTTACATTATTTATCTTATGAAATGGTTTGTCAGTACTAGCATTCTTATACTCTCTGTACACATTGAGTTATTTGCTCTTCCTCTTCTCTTCTGATGTTTCCACACATGGAACCAGATGAGTCCCAAACCATTTTAATCTCATCTTCTGTCCTTTCTAGGCAGTTATATGATTTGGCCGATTACTACATCTAGGCATCAGTTTCCCATTTCAGAGCCAAGTTACTATTGGAACAGTTTGGGAATGACTGGGAATCTGCTTTTGTGTACTTATAGTTGGCCCTCATGTTCTAAGGCTATACTCTTGAAAATGTCACTATCTTTGGTCATACCAATGTTATGGCTAAAAAGAAACAATGGGTCATTGAGAGTGTTTTCCATACTATATATGTTTCAAGATAACTCTTAACTGGGGATAGTATTTACAGCTATAGGTATAAACCACTCCATTTCTTTTGTTCTATGGTAAGACCATCATCAGTCTTAATGATATGTCATATATAAATACATTAAGCAGAAGAGGAATAAAGTTTAAACTCAAAATGATGGAATCATACCTTTCTGGTGTAAAGATGTTGGAAACATTGAACCTGGTCTCTGATTTCTGCCTTACCTTATTTTTTTATCTTTTCAGTTGTTAATGCCCACTCTCAGATTTTCTTAAAATATTTTGTCTGATTTCTCTATTTTTTCTTCACTCAACACCTTATTTTTACTTGTTTGTGCACATGTTGTTTCTCTCTAGTAGTGATGCCATAGTCCTCTTGGAAAACAAAGGACAAACACAACAACAACCAACAAGGTAAACTCCTTGAAGTCAGGGGATTATTATTATTATTTTTTGATGTAACACAGTGCTGTATGCTATGGACATTACTAAATTTAGGATATATATATATATATATATGTATATATATACATATATATGTTTGTTGAATTAAAGCATTAATTGAAAGTTGAAAAAAAACTCTGAAAACAAATCATTCACACCCCCACCCCCCAAAAGAAAATGAACTGCATCATGTAACTGTTTCAAGGTGACCTGATAAGTTTGAGGTTTAAGTTATTTGAATATTCATTGAATAGAAAGTATAAATATGTATGTATTGTTGACTGTGTTTTTCTCAGAAATGCACATGTTGACGATGGAGTTTGAACAGTTACCCCTTTAAGTTGCTCTATGATAGTCTTAAGAGCATAATTTTCATCATAAATATTATCGATTACTTAAGTAGAAATGCATTTTGGTTAGTCTTCCATATATATGATATCTATTCTTCAGTTGCTGGTTATTGTGCATTTGTTTAATTCTTCTGTAGCTGGTGGTCTTGCCTCTTGATTGCAAAGGCAGCACTGGAGCCCTTTACCCTGATGGTGCTGGGTGGGTGTTTTTGATTCTCTTGCATATTACTTGGAGGACTCTGGGTTTTTCTTTCAGCTGCCCATCACCCTATCACTCGAGTTTGCCACATAGCAGCTGCTTCAGCATTCTGATGTCATGTATCCCATGTCCTGTCTTTTGAAGCTATATTGCACATGGCAGAGATCCCTTTTATTCTGGTATTCTGTGTGTTTCTTATCATTGGCCATGTGAGGCTAAATATTACCTGTAGGTTATGCTGATGGGATTGTTGAAGCAACTGAATGTGACATACTTTTTAAGTCTAAGGCTCTCAGGTGGAAAGATGGTAAGATGCTGCCACCATTCTGAGGATCTGTAGCTTTTGAAATAGGAATTTGCAACCTCATTAGTTCTAAGCACAGCTAGTGGGGCTAAGCAATATCCATTTTTAGTAATAATTATATTAATTGTTGATATTTTACATAAATTATCTCCTTTGATCTCTATAAACAACTCTATAGGGCAGGCAGTAGAGATATTCTACATTTTTCTTACTGGAGCTATGACATTATTATTATATTAGTATATAGAACCTCCTAACTTGCCTTTACCAATGCAAAGACAAACTTCCTCTGTTACTTAATAGTCTTAGTTGCCCCGATGGTCACACAGCCAATAATATTTTAGAAGGCCAACTTGAACCCAGGTCATAGTGATACTAAGGCTGGTTCTTTCTCTACTACTTGACATCATCTCTCAGGTATGGTAACCTCTATTTTACAGAGACAGAAGCTGAGGCTCTAAGAGGTTAGATGCCTTGTTCTTGGTCATACAAAATATGGGTGGAATTTGAAGATCTCTCCTGACTTCCAAGTCTAAGGTTCAAAAGGTGTGTGTGTGTGTGTGTGTAAGTCAAGAAAAATTGGGAGAAGATGAGAGAGTTTCAGAAAAAGAGGAAAGAAAAAATTTCAGTTAGTGTAAGGCAGTAAAATTATTACTACAGAGTTTAAAAAATCCTTAGCAACTTTAAGATCAGATTTTACCCCCAACTTCCTTACTAAATCTTGTCCATTGTTTAAAGGTCAACTCATTTTTACCTTCTGCCTGTCCTTGCCCAACTATTCAAGATTCCAATTATGTTCATCTCGTTATATATTTATGCCTTATTTCTCAATTGGGAATGCAAGCTTCTTGAGGTCAGGTGCAATATACATACTGTCTCTCCCACAACCCCTAGTACAGTACTGAATATTAGTAGGCATCCCTTTACTTTGTTGATTCAGTGACTGATGCAAATTTCCTGATAGATAATCTTGTTTTGTTGATTTACTTTTTTTTACTTTTAAAATAATTTTTAGTTTACTACATTCAGCTCTACAAGCTTTTAAGTTTTAAATTTTCTTCCCCTCTCCTCTTCCCAAGACAGCAGGCAATCTGATATAGGCTCTACAAATACATTCATATATTCACATTACTCATGTTGTAAAGAAGAGTTATAACCAATGGAATGAACCACAAGAAAGAAGATACAAAACAAAAAAGAGAGAGAGAAAATAGTATGCTTCGATCTGCATTTGAACTCCACAATTCTTTCCCTGGGTGTGGGTAGCATTTTCCATCATGAAACTTTTGGAGTTGTTTTAGAACCTTTCATTGCTGAGAAGAGCCAAGTCTATCAATGTTAGTCATTACACAATGTGGTTGTAACTGTGTACAATGTTCTCCTGGTTCCATTCCCTTCACTCATCATCAGTTCTATTAGTTGATATAAGTCTTTCTGGGTTTTTCTGAGGTCTGCCTGCTCATCATTTCTTACAGTACAATAGCATTCTATTATATTCAAATACCACAACTTGTTTATCCATTCCACAATTGATGGGCATCCCCTCAATTTTTAGTTCTTGGCCACCACAAAAAGAGCCACTATAAATATTTTTGTACATATGAGTCCTTTCCCCATTTTTATGATCTCTTTGAGATACAGCCCTAGAAGTGGTATTGCTGGGTCAAAGGGTATGCAGATTTTTATAGCTCTTTGGACATAGTTCCAAATTGCTCTCCAGAATGGTTGGATCAGTTCACAACTCCACCAACAATGCATTAGTGTTCCAGTTTTCCCACAGCTTCTCTGGAATTTATAATTTTTCTGTCTTGTCATGTTAGCCAATCTGATAGGTGTGATGTGGTACTTACAAGTTGTTTTGATTTGCATCTCTCTAATCAATGGTGATTTAGAGCATTTTTTTTCATATGACATATAGATAGCTTCAATTCCTTCCTCTGAAAACTGCCTGTTCATATCCTTTGACAATTTCTCAATTGGGGTGTTGGTTTACTTTTAAAATTCACCTATAAGGTTATTTTGGGGTCATATATAGCCCAGGTAGAGATCTTGATGACAGCTTTCATTTCTGTATAAATAAGGACCTATCCTTTAATGATTATTTGTAGAAGTTTTACTCTCTGCTATCAACTTGAATTTTTCCTTAATTTATACTAGCAGTTACAACAATTAATAAAAGGGTCATCAAGAAGTCATAGATTCAGGTCCACTGTGGCCAAGTAATTCAGCATCTAAGCGATGTCAAATAAATATGTCCCTCTCTTCCAAAGAGCTTAGAACACCTCACATACTTTTATCTCCTTAATCTTCACATTATCCATCAGATGTCCCCTGTAGGGGTTCATCTTTGCATCACCCTCTGTGATGTTCAGGCTGAGTGTGGATATAATTTATTTTCAATTGTTTCTTTTGGCTTTTTAAAAACAAGTTTTAAAAATTAAGTTTAAGACTCCTTTCCTTTCTTCTTCCTTTTCTCATACTTTCCCATTCTCTACTTTCTCCCTGTAAATATTTCACTATTTCCGTATTGGGAGAACAGGTCTAAAATGTTTCTTGTTTGTTATTCCCATTTCCCAATCACCAGTAATACACCTTTTCCCATTCAAGAACAGATGGTCTAATCTGAATGTAGTGCACTGGATTAGGAGTCAGAAGACCTAGGCTCAAATACCAACTCTGTAACTAACTTTGTAACTAACCCCATTGGGTAACCTCGGGTGTACTTTACTTTTCTGTTCTCTAAGGTTTATTCTACCTTTATGTCTTGTGAAAGCAACCTGAACTTAAATAATCATGTAATGCATTTTTAGTTGAAAAGTGGCCTCTGGGCCAGCACACAGTCTTTCCCAGTTACAGATATTTCTTGGAAAAGTTCCCTGTGGATGCCCTCAATAGTTTCCTTCTTGATGCTGAGTCTGTTCCCTGCTGATCTGATGGGTTAACCTCATGAAAGATGATGCATATTGTAGACTCTGGAAAGCTCCTTTTCTAATGAGAAGACTTTGAAGGGGAGGACAAAAACCCTATAGTCAACTCTTCTTTTGTGAATAGGGGCATGGAGATAAGGAAAAGTTCAACTATTGCCTGATAATAACCTTACCCCTGGCATACTTGAGAAAGAGATGACTGAAGGAGCAGCCCCAGTAGAAATCTAGTTTGGAGGGAGTTGGCAGAATGATGAATGGTTCTGACTCCAAGGCCAAGGCTGAGGGGATACCCTTCTGTCCCTGAGAGGCAAAAGAAGAAAGCTGATTTATATTCACACTTTGAGATTGCCCAGCATGAAATGTAGATAGTCCAAGTCATTGTTATTTAATATTTCTTAAAGTCCCTGCCCTGTTTTAGGTGCTGCCTTTCAGGTGTTCAACTTATCTGAATAGCTGTCTGAATGATCTGAGAGTTTAAGGCATTTAATTAAATTCAACAGCTGTTTACTAGGTATGTAGTGGTGTCCACAGTGTTATATAGAGTAGGATTAGTGTCTCTCCTGTACTCCAGTACAGCAATGCTAACTAACTGCATGCTGTATTTTTTTTTGTTTTTTTTTTGCCTTTTGGAGTGGGGAGGGAAGAGCAATTGAGGTTAAGTGACTTGCCCAAGGTCACACGGCTAGTAAGCGCTACATGTCTGAGTCCAGATTTGAACTCAGGTCCTCCTGACTCCAGAGCTGGTGCTCTATGCACTACGCCACTTAGCCACCCCTAAATGGATATTTTTTAAACATAGATCTAACCATGTCACTTTCTGGTTCCAAAATGATAAGGGAATTAGAGCTATAAGGAAGCTCCAACTTCCTCTTCATTTTTTTAAACAAATATGGGACTAAAGCTCAGGTAATATGTAAGAAATCAGGATTCAGTCTGAGGTTTTCATGAATCCAATTTCATGACTCTTTCCATTGGACCACACAACCATTTAGGATACTTATAGCCTTTAGGATGAAATAAAATGTTCACTTTGACATCTGCAGTTCTGCTCAGTCTGGCTCCCATCATCCTTTCCAATCTTATCTAATATTACTTCCCTTTACTTACTCCCTAGGCCTGTTAAGCTGGCCTATTTTCTCTGTCTGTATATGACATTTCACAGCCTCCTTTGCCCAGGCTGCCTCCCCCATGGCTCGGTGCTGCTTTTCACTATCTTGCTAACTCTAAGAATCTTTCTAGCTTCTTTTCAAGAACAGCACAAGCACCCTGTCCTGTAAAATGCTTTCCTGGCTTCTTCCAGGTCGTATTGCATGATGCCTCTTTAAACTTTTATATACATCTTTAGTGTTATTGATACACATGCCATGTCCCATAATTGGATAGAAGCTTGTTGAAGGAAGAGGATTTCATTTTTGTCTTTGTGGCTCTAGCACCTGTCACAATGTATTTCACAGAGTAAGTACTTAATAATGCACCTTGAGTTAAATTTATATAGATACTCATTTATATAGATCTAGATCTAGAAAGGGCCCTGGACACAATCCAATCTAGTACCCTCATTAAATATGAAGAAACCAAGACGCTGGAAAGGGGAAGTCACATAGGTAGAATATTAAGTTCCAGATAGGGAATTTGAACCTGGTCTTTGGACTATGAGCTCAGTGTCTTTTCCACCACAACACCCTGACCTCAAAGTTATTATCATCCTATTGAGGATGCTGTTGTTGTTGATACTTCATACTGAAGGACCAATGACACCTCGTGGTGATATCTTGACTTGTGTGTCAGTTGGATATGAATGAGCCAGAGCTACACAAAGTCATGAGTTTCCAGTGGCAAGACAAAGGTCGAGATGACTGGGGATGGCCTGGGATGCAGTGGGTGACCTTGGCCTTTCTAAATTAAGGTCTTTCTCAGATATCAGCTCATCAGAGGGCATGCCTATTCAATGACTGGGTAAGAACTGAGTCAAAACTGAGTCACTGTTGCAAAGATATTAATCTGGGAGGGAAAGACCCTCAGAGTTTCTGGCTAACACAGAAAACTTTTCTACTCGTTATCTCTCGAGGATATTAGGAAATGCTGGATGGTATGGTACAAACTCCATAAGTGTTAGTGTTACATTCTGGACACCTCATAGAAGAATTACGGCTGATGCTAGCTCTGGGTTTTGAAGGAGATGATGAATCTCTATGGTTAATAATTCTTTACTGAAATAGATCCAGGGAGATTTTTGGATCACAGATTTTGAGGTGGAAGGGACCTGAGCAGCCATCTCGTTAAATCCTTTCAATTTTACAGCTGAGTAAACTGAGACCCAGGGAGCTCAAGTTACTTGTGCAATGTCACTTAGGCAAGTGTCAGAGGCATGATTTAAATCACCGGGGCTGGCACTCCTTCCATTGCGTCAAAAGCTCACTAAAGTGCTTTGGTACTTCAGGGTTCACAAAGGGCTGTCCTCATAATAACATTGTGACACACATAATACAAATGTCATTCCCATTTTACTGTTGATTAAACTGGAGGTGAAGAAGGTAGTACAGAGAAAACTGTCCATATTCACAGTGCTAGCTGGTTTCAAAACCCAGATTCTAATTTAGATCTCTTGAATTCATTCATTTCTTGTTTTCTATTTCATATTGTCTTTCCTAGTGATAGACTTGCCCAGGTCCATTTGAGGGAAAGGTGCTGGGGTATGGGGTGTATGGTATAATCCAAGACCAGGGCACTGCATTTTAGATGAGCTAACTTCAAAAACCAGCTTAAAACTTCCTTACTTTGTTATATGTAAATCCTTGGATCTTCAATCTTCTTAGCTGGAAAATGGGATGATATATTTACCCTATAGAGTCAGTATAAGTTGCAAATGAGATAATATTTGTAAAGTGCTTTATAGATAAATGTAAAGTGTTACATTAATATTAACACAAATATGATATTACTTAGGACTAAAGGTTATTCACTTTGGTTTTGGACATCATCACTACCCTATTTGAAGGAAGGATTATTAAGTGGCTAGAGTGTGGCTACTTGAGAAACTGATGTTAAGAATTCCTTAAAATAATCCATGAACTTTGAGGATGGCTGACTCTGTGAATAGCCCTGGGTGGAAGTATTCACCATTTGTCTTAATTTCCTTTATCTTTCAGCATCTGTGTTAATGGGAATATTTCCAGTGTAAAAATTGGCTTTCCCGTCACCTGAAAAGTCATGATATTAGTGGTTAGGGTTCCTTTGTGCAATTATCTTTAATACTCTACATATCCCCTCAATTTTCTACACCATTACCAGTTACTTACTAGTCAATATTTTAAGAAACTGGGTTGTTATTGCTTCTGGTCCCTCTTCGACTTCTCCATTCCTTATTAGAAGTTCTTTATGCGTTACTAAGAATGAAAAATTAATTGCTTTTTAGTCAAGTTTCTGGTACTAAGACACTTTATCCTCTGGTTATAGACATATTCAGGGTGTTATTTCATTTTTACTTGAAGCCTTTCTCTATTGGTTGGATGTACCAGAACATGTACTATGTAGACCTAGGCTTTGAGAATGCACAGTTGTCTCCAAACCAGTATAAGGTGTCAAAGGAGGATTTTATTTAGTTCATTCACTTGAAATTTTGAAAAATAAATAGAATGAATAGTTCTCATTCAGAAGAATCAATACTTCTCATAATTCTTATGAATAAATATTAACTGAATTGAGCAGCCCTAGGCCTAAGAAAAATCAAAACCAAAACAAACCAGAGCCTTGTTTCTAATTATCTAGTTGCTCTCAGTTGTGTATCTAGGTAGATCTATGAAGGGTTGAGACCTGGAAGTAACTCTATCACCTGTAGGGACATCTTAATTAAAGAATTGTATAGAATCAGAATAACTACATATTCCAGTCAAGTTTGATTTTTTTTTCTTATGCACATGAGACATCATTTTTTGTGTGCTTTCTCTAGAAGTAGCTTCTGTTAGCCAATGAGAAAAAAGAAGGAAAAGCAAGATTAGTGTGGAGGCCAACTTGCCTCTAGACTTCAAGTCCAGTTCCATTGTTTTCTGCCTGGGTATCTTTGTGGCATGTCATTCTAGCCTCAGTTTCCTCAATTGTAAAATAGGGAATTGGACTAGATTATCTCTAAGACTCCTTCCAGCTCTAAATCTGTGATCCTATTAGAATTTTGATGGGTCAACAATATTTGAAAATACTTTTCAAAGCTAAGAAAGGGTCACATTACTTTTTAATAAGATCCTTTCATTGAATGTCTGCTTGCCTCTGTATCAGTTGTCCTTAGTGAATGACAGAGCATTAAAAAAAGAATGTAGCATTAGAATCACAAACTATTAGATCTGAATAATACCTCAGAGGTCACCTAGTCATGATTTTCATTCTTACAAACCAGATCAATAAGAACAAACGGGATTTAGGTTAATTTAACATGTTTATGTATGAGAACCCATTATAAATCCACTTTAAAACCAGTGTCTCTCATGATGTTTATTGGGTAAAGCTGATTTTGCTGAGATTCCTTAACAGTTATCATAGTTGTACTTTTATTCTTTATTCTTGGAGGAAGTGGGGGGTGAAATAGGTATTTTTTTGCATTTATTCACTACTTTATAAAGACACAATATTCAAGTCAGAACATAGAACTAAATGAAGAACAATTTCCTTTAAGAAACTTCAAAAGAGGGCGGAGCCAAGATGGCGGAGTAGAAACAGCTCTTCCAAGCCTCTCTGCCCCCAGATTCCCCACAAACTATGTAAAAAAGGACTCTGAACAACTTCTGGAGCCCCAGCACCCACAGAACGACACAGAGAAGCTAACCTCCCGCTGAGGACAGCCCAGCAGCCCTGCAGGAAGGACCAGCGCAGCGGTCTGGGAGCCGGCAACGCGCAGAGCGCAGGAGCCCAGCCAAGCCGAGCCCAGGTCCGCGTGAGCCGAGGTTTTAGCCCCAGGGCGGCAGGGCCAGCAGCCAGCTGGAGGAACCCCAGAACACCAGGAACTGTGGCAACTCCAGAATTATCAACATAGACTTGCCTAGGACAAAGTAAGAGGTTAGTGTCCTATGGACTTTGGGACCTGTATTTGGGGAATGCGTCAGCTCCCTCCCCTGGGGGCTAGAAGCCGCTGAGGAGACACGCCATTTTGTAGTTTTCAGAGGCATTTCCGGCTCCCAGCCTACAAATCGTGGGGAGATCCAGCGATCAGTCTTGGGGGGTAATCGCTCTTGCTTTAACCTCCCTGGATCTGGATTGTGATCTAGGGTGGAAGTTGTGGGTGGGTTTACAGCTTGCCAGAAACGGAAGTTGCCCCCCACACGTTCGGGACGAAAATTCCTCTATCTGGCCTTAAAGCCATAGTGTGGCAACAAGCCCAAAAGTCAAGCAATTAAGTGGCAACATGCCAAGGCAAAGGAAACAGAAAAATGCAACCCTAGACTCCTATTTTGGGGGCATAGAGCGGGAAAAGGACTGTGAGGTCAGAAGTCCTGCTCCAAAAGCCCCAGGGGAAAACATGAGCGGGTTGCAGGCCATAGAGGACCTTAAGAAGGACTTTAAAAATCAAATAAGAGAAGTGGAGGAAAAATTGGAAAGAGAAATGAGAAGGATGCAGGAAAAGTATGAAATGAGGGTCAACAGCCTGACTGAGGAAAACAACACCTTAAAAAATAGACTAACTCAAATGGCAAAGGAGGCCCAAAAGGGCAATGAGGAGAAGAATGCCTTAAAAAGTCGAATTTGCCAGATGGAAAAAGAATCTCAACAGTTCACTGAGGAGATTCATTCCTTCAGAGTTAGACTGGAGCAAATGGAAGCTAATGACTTTATGAGAAATCAAGATGCTGTTAAGCAGATCCAAACAAATGAAAGAATAGAAGGCAATGTGAAATATCTCATGGGAAAAACCACTGACCTGGAAAATAGATCCAGGAGAGACAATTTAAAAATTATTGGACTACCTGAAAGCCATGATCAAAGAAAGAACCTAGAAATCACCCTTCAAGAAATTCTCAAGGAAAATTGCCCTGATGTTTTAGATCCAGAGGGCAAAATAGAGGTTGAAAGAATCCACAGATCACCTCCTGAAAAAGATCCCAAAAAGAAAACTCCCAGGAATATTATAGCCAGGTTCCAGAATCCCCAGATCAAGGAGAAAATACTACAAGCAGCCAGGAAGAAACAATTTCAATATTGTGGAAACACAATCAGAATAGCCCAGGACCTGGCAGCTTCTACACTGAGGGATTGAAGGGCATGGAATATGATATTCCAGAGGGCAAAAGAGCTGGGAATGAACCCAAGGGTCACCTACCCAGCAAAACTGAGTATTTTGTTTCAGGGAAAATATGGTCATTCAGTGGAATAGAGGACTTTCAAGCATTCTTGAGGAAAAAACCAGAGTTGAATAGAAAATTTGACATCCAGACACAAGAAGAAGAGATGCCTGAGAAGGTAATCAGGGAAAAGAAATCAAAAGGAACTTATCAAAGTTGAACTATTTACATTCCTATATGGAAAAGCAATATCTGTGACTGATGATATCTTTCTCACTATGAAAATAATGGAAGAAGGGGGTGTGGTCATATGAATACATATGTGAATGTGTGTGTATATGGTTACAGTTATATATGGATAGAGGGCATAGGTTGAATTTGTTGGGAAGGGAGAATACTCAAGGGATGAAATTATGAGGTGAGAGAGGAAAGTGGCAAGAGGAGATGGGGAGAGACATGGTAGGGTAAACTATCTCATGTAGGGGAAGTGGTTGCAAAGGAGGGGGAGAATAAGGAAGGCTAAAAAGGCAAAACCACATTCACATTGAATTTGGTTCAGGGAGAAAATGACATACATACTAAATGGGATATCTCAACCTGCAGCAGGATAGGGGGAAGGGGGATGAGAGGAAGGATGATGGAAGGGAGGGCATCCTTGGGGTGAGGGGAGGTTGGAAGTACCCACTATAGAAGAGGGACAGGATCATGTAGGGAATGGACCAGGTGGGGGGTGGGATGAGTGGGAGGGAATTATAAGCAGCCTTGTACAATATATCTACTATGATAATGTTTTGCATAGCTAGACATGTACAACATATACTGAATTACTTATCTCCCCAGAGGGAATGGGTGACAAGGAGGAAGGAAATGGATCTGAAATTCGAGGTCTTAACATTAAATGTTTCAAATATATATAAATACTATTATTAATACTCTTTTGCTTATAATAGGGAGATAAGATGTGCAGGCATTGGGACACAAAGATTCACCTTCCTCTAATGGAAAAGTCGAAGGGGGTATGGGAGAAGGTATGGGAGAGAGCAGATTGGAGGAAGCGATATCTTGTGGGACTGCTATTCTGGGAGGTTGGGTAGGGGAATAATGGGGGAAAATGATTGTAACTCAAAATCTGGCGGAAATGAATGATGTAAAACAGAAGTTAATAAAGCATTTGTTAAAAACTGAAAAAAAAAAAGAAACTTCAAAAGACCCCTCCATCTCTAAATCTTCGCTGTTGTTGTTCAGTCACATCTAACTCTTTGTGACCCCATTTAGGGGTTTTTTGGCAAAGATGTTGGAGTCCTTCTGCAGTTCATTTTCCAGATGAGGAAACTGAGGCAAGCTGGGCTAAGTGACTTGCCCAGGGTCACATAGCTAGTGTCTGAGGTCGAATTTGAACACAGGTCTTCCTGATTCTTGGTCTGGTACTCTATTTATTATGCCACCTAGCTGCCCCTAAATCTGTGATCCTTTCCCTTTGAGTCCTAGCAAGTCAGGTAGCAAAGGTGTAGTGGAAAGTATTAATAAACAGCTGTAGCAAGAAGTGCATATGTCCATATATGAACGTGTATGTACATACGCATGTATAGATTCCTGTATGTGTGCATGTAATGCTTTATTTTTATAAAGAGTCAATTAACTAGAGTTTATTCAGCTGCTCTGCCTGGTGGCAGGCATTTATATGTGCTAAATAAGTGATGAAGCTCCAAGTTGTGAGTCAGGTGTCCTGGGTTCTAGTCTAGTCTTTGTATCTCTGGTTACTTTGCTTCTGCTTCTCTGGGTCTCATTTTCCTCCTCTTCATAAAGAAGGATTTGGCCTAGACAATCTCCAAGGTCCCTTGTAAAACTAATGGCCTTTAGCCACAGAGCTTAATGGTAGATACAGGCTAGAATATGGACTCTGGTAGAATGCTGTTCAAGAGGTCGAAAACATGCAGACCATAGTTTAAAATGAAAGAAAGAGATAAAATGTGAATATCCCTCCTCCAAACCTCCCTTCCCCTCCCCCAAACCCTCCATGGGTAATCCCATATTAATCTGACTTTCTGCAAGGAGATACCCATTAATTTGGCCTGTCTACATTAAATTTACGATTACTGCCATTGCTGGAAAATGGAGATCAAATTTCATTTTGAACTGAAATATGGTAAAAATGACTTGCAAAAGTTAGATGACAGGTTGTTATTTTATACACTAGAAAATAGTAAGGATGAGAAAAGATTTCCTTGGCATCTTTTTTTCTTGTGCAGCTTTCTTTTGTAATGTATCACATGCTCTGGTTCTGATTTGTTTGAAGGGTGGTGTAGATTGAAAAGCAGAATGATCTGTTTCCACCTGGCAATCTTAATCAGTACAGGTTGACTAGGCCCCTTGCCTTGTGTGAGTTCTCCACTGACTCACTAACAAGTCATAAAAATATCGAATGCAAACGTGACATTCTGGCACTGTCTCTATTGCTTTAGAGTTCATGTACTCCCAGAAGCCATCTATTTATAGCAATTAATGATTTCTAATCAATTAAACCCCCCATGTTTCAACAACTTTGGGGTTGGAGGAGGCCCTTTCAGTGGGTGTGTGCCCAGCAATCTCTGATAGGGGACTAGAGCATGAAAGTTACAATGCAAAATCTTAGAAGAGAAACATTTTTTTTCCTAACATACTAAATAGAGACAGGAAAGGATTAATTTCTAGCATTAAGAACCCTTTAAACTTACGAAGTGCTTAACCTTCACTGCTCCTTGTTTCTGGGATGTTTGCAATATTATCCTGCCACTTGTGCTGGGGAAGCAGGAACTGAGTGGTCTTGCTGCTGCATTGCAGCCCTCTCCCGAGTTGGGGCTTTCGGGATTCTCTTCTGCTTTGGATTGACTTGGTGAAGATCATTCTGAGGCCTTCTCTGGGCTGCTTGTTATTACTGCCCTCTGCATTACAGTATAATTACCTTTCTAAAATGTTAAATCTCTTCTGCTAATGCTCAAAGACAAATAATAAGAAGGGAAATTGCAAAGTCTTTGACTACAGAGCAAGGACTACAATAAACTGGGTTATATTTAAAAACCATATTTTTCTCACCCTTTCCCCCAAGTAGTAGATGATTGGTTTTCTTCTCTGGTTCTCCTTCCCTTAAAGCCAACAAACATAAAAACAAACTGATAGCTGTCCACATTTTAGAATTTATCCTTCTCAAACATCTATAGCTGTTCTATAGACCAGACATGCAACAAAGCTCTGTTGTGTTAATAAGCAATTATAGTGAGAAATTTCTTTGTTACATAAGCTAAATAGTGAGAAATTTCTGGTCAGGCAGAATTTAGTTATGATGTGGTTCCTATTTTTCTGTTTCCACCTTGTACTCCTCAATGTTTAAGTAAGCTGTTTTCCATAAACTGCTCACTTTGTATTCCCCCAGATACCACAAGGTTCGAAAATGAATCTGATTATATCTTAAATAAAATTTTAAACCATATTTAAATGGCAAGTGCCGTTAGTCTCAGCCTATTTTACAGATTCTAGCATGCATATATGTGTATACATGTATGTATATATGTATGCATATACACACATATATGTATGTGTATATATTTATGTGTGTTTATACACACACATATGCTTTTTAGACTATACTATCATTCCTGTAGAGCTTGTAACCTAAAAATATGGAGAAAGAGGTATTAAAAATTTCCATAGAATGGAGACAACTGGAAAAATGAGTGGGGAAGAACATGGATTAAATGATAACACAGAAGACTAAAGCATGACAGAATATAATGACTTGTATAAGCAATGAAATCTGAATTTATGACTTTTAAATTACTGTTTAAATTCTTGGTGGGGCTCATTTGCTTAAACAAAACTGTCTTCTGTCATTTTAGAGATTCTATAAATTTGTGAGGCAGACAGAAATACATTTATCCATGTGGACTGCCGGGCTGTGAGTGGTAGGTACCAAGCATGCTGTTCACCCACAGGAATTCTAACCCAAATGTTTTCTGTCAAATATTGTCAGAAAGGCCCATCAGTCCCCACACACAGACTTACAACTAGGGCACATGGTAGGCATACTTTCTAAGTGGCACAGGAAAACAATATGCTCTGCCTTTTATTATTATTTTTAAACACAATTGCAATGATTGTGATGTATTCATTATTGGCTGGTTCTAGGATAAGCTGTTAGCTGAGCAGCACATCATGTTAATGTCAGAATTCCACATCCTGGAGGTAGAATTATGCTGGTAAAAATTGTGGGTAGGTTGATATTTCAAGGTTGTAGGGTACCTGTCACCCTATCTATAACAAGATTTTTCCTCTCTAATGAAGCAATTTAAACTTAACAAAATACCTCATTTTAGGAAGTTCTGTTGCTCTTGTCAGGGTCAGTAGGTGATCTCCTGAATTACATGATTTCCATTATTCCCTAAAATATCGACTTTAATTGTTCACTGGTGCCTGTGATTCCTACTTGAAATTAGAAATCTATTCCTTTGGCTCAGTATTTATTGTTCTTTTAAAATACAGATAGCACTAGAAGGATAATAGCTTTCTGAATCTTGAACATCACAATTTAGATAATTTGGCCAGATCTTATTTCTAAGTGGTTTTCATGAAGTGAAACATGGGGTGGCCCTGGAATCAAGGAGACCAGGGCTTAAGGCCTCTCCCCTGACACATTTATTAAATACTTTCTATGTGCCCAGTACTGGGGAAACAAAGAAAAAAAACAAGTAGTTCATGCCCCTAAGGAGGTGATTTTCTGGGTAAAAGATGTAGAGAAAATTAAACACCCCATTTTTGGCTGCTTTGCCAATTCCCTCTCACATTTGGTATACTGGGTCTTCAGAGAGAGACTGGCCACTCCTCCTTTCAGGGTCTTAGGGTTTCTATTACCACTGCTCACAAACCACTAATAATGTGTTTCCTACTTTCCACCAGCCAATCCCATCAGATTTTAATAACGTGGCTTGGCAGGAGCAGCTATTATTAAAAAACAAACAAACCCAAACCATTCCTCCTAGGAGTCTGGGTCATGCTTTCTCACAAATACCCGCAAAGTCCATGTTCAGAGTGAGTACAGACTGAAATCCAAAGATTGTGAAGCATCTGTGTCAAGTGAGTCGGTCACCAAGCCTGGTTATAAGAATTCTTTTTTGTCCCTTCAAAGAGCACTGATGAATTTCCCTTTGGGTGGAGCTCTTTGCTGTACTGTAAGGGTCAGTAGCATCCATAGGTGGCACTTTATGCCCCAGGGGTCACACTCCCCGAAGTTGTTTCCTACTCAGGTGTCTTATCTCCTCTATTATTGGTCTTTGTTTGAGTTTGCCCCTGGTGACATGTCCCTCTGCTCCTGTTAGATGAATTGGTTCCTACTTGTTCAATCTCTCCAGTAACGCAGTCAATTGAGAGAAAGAGACTGAGATTGAAATTCAGTTATTTAATCAGTTGTTTTCACCTGATTAAAATGTATCATGGCATAGAATATATTGTTAATTGGGGGAGGTTAAGGAACTTCTCTTACATATATAATTTCCAGGGAGAGATAGCAGCTGTATGATCATATACAACACATAATCTCAACTCTCTAATACTGGTAATTACAGACAAGCTACTGATCAGCATTAGCGGAGGGAGTTTCCACACTGACAATTTATTACACTGATGAAATCACAAGAATGATGCTTCCTCCTTGCCTCAAAACAGAAAAGAAATCATAGTGGGTAGAGAGGTTGCATTCCTGAGACAGGGTGGAGGGGATGAGTACTTTGGGGTGGGGAGGAATTGGGATCCTGGGGTCACTGAAGACCTGAAAACTGCTTTATAGCTTTTCAGAAGATAGTTCCCTACAGGTTAATTAGCACTTTGGAAGCACAAGATGGAAAAGGTATAGCTATGACTAATTCCTTCTTGGTAGGTCCTGGAGTGGTCCCTAACTGAAAACATACATTTTTTCTTTTTTTTTTTTTTTTTTTGCTTTTTGGAGGGGTAAAGGCAGGCAATTGGGGTTAAGTGACTTGCCCAAGGTCACACGGCTAGTAAGTGTTAAGTGTCTGAGGCCGGATAATGAACTCAGGTCCTCCTGATTCCAGGGCCCTTGCTCTATTCACTGCACCACCAGCCACCCCACATATTTTCTTCAGTGATTCCATTCAGTAAGTAATTGTGCCTGGAAGAGTGGGAGGGTCAGTGAAAGCTTGCTGGAAAAATTCTCTCTCTCTCTCTCTCTCTCTCTCTCTCTCTCTCTCTCTCTCTCTCTCTCTCTCCTCTCTCTCCTCTCTCTCTTTCTCCTTTCTCTCCCTCCCCCACCCTTCTCTCTCCCCCTCCTCCCCCCAATCTCACTCTCTCTCTCTCTCTCTCTCTCTCTCTCCCTCTCTCAAAGAACATTTTAGCTAAGAATGAATCCTAGGGAACCTTAGAAATAAGTAATTGTAAAACAGATTCTGCCCTCTCCTCTCACTCTCCCCAGGGTAGTGGGAACTCCTGCTTGAGAGAGTTTAGCCGTTTGCAGATCTGAGTATGCTTCCTCCATTCTTGTGGCCCTTCTGGAGTGGATGCAAACTGAATTTCAAACAAAACAGCACCTGTACTGCTGGAATTGTGGTGAATGACCAAGTCTTTGAAAACAGATATAACCTTACAAATTACCGGATGTTTCTGTTTTGGGGTTGTTTTGAATTACTTCAAGAAGAAACCCACCTAAAACCAAATTGCTTAGATTATAAACAGAGAAAAAAAATAGTCATGGCCATTACAGAAATAGAAAATCTGGCTTGGTATTTTATTTTGACAAAGTAAAAGAATCCATTTGGATCTACATCACAACCTAAAAGAGTCAAAGGTTTTACATTTACATTCTTAGTAATCCATCTGGAGTACTGGACCTGGACTCTGAAGACTAGAGTTCGAATCTAACCTCAGACACTTCTAGCTTTGTGACCTTGGGCAGGTCATTTAACATCTATCTGCCTCACTTTCCTTATCTGTAAAATGAGGATAATTTTCACTCCTAGCTCCCAGGGTTGCTCTGAAGGCAAATTGAGATAATATTGAAAAGCACCTGCTATATAAATGTAAGCTATTTCTCCATTTTAATATACTAGGGCTTAGGAAAGCCATAATTCTAATTTACATGGCCAAATTAGTTTCAACTTACTTACATTGAATGGTAATAGATTTATTTTTCATATAATTAATGTTGTTTGAAAACGTAACATGGATTAAATTTGTCATTGTAAAGATCTTAAGATTTTAATATTTTTGCCGAGGCATAAATAAAGTGTAGCTATAATTATTTCATTATGTATGTATAAAAATAGGATACAGCAAAAAGTACATGCTTTCCCTCACTGATTACTCTTAATGTCTCCCAAATTTCCTGATTTACAATATTCTCTAAGGATGTAGATTTTTCTAATTGAAGTACAGTAATTTGCATATTTTTAGACCTTGTTGACACAGTTAATTGATATGTCATTACTTATATCATACTGAATATGGTTTACAGTTTTATTCATAGCCAACTTACACAATGAACTCCTTTGGGGAAATAATTCACCAACTTGTTTTACTTTTCACGACTTCTTACTCAACTCTTTCTTAGGAAAATAACATGGATAATAGAACAATTGGCATAGCTTCTGTTCAAGCAAACCTTACTCATCAAAATAATCATAGTACCTAAATAGTAGAATTAAAGAAGTAAGGATAAAGAAACAAAGAATGAAATCAAGTACCTGAAAAAGTAAGGGTGGGACAAGAGGGAGAAGCCTGAATGTCAATAGCATTTGTCTAGTGGGCCTGAAATAGAACTCTTTCTTCTTGTTGGGTTTATACTATATAAGCTAGCTTTATGTGTACTATATATACCTGTGTTTTATATTCTATCAACTATATGTATTACATAAGCCTATTAACCCATTTTCTTTGTTTCCAAATGCTTTAAGTGGGACTTCCTATATATTCTGGAGACTTCAAACTCCAACACGACTTTTTTTCCCAGAGGTCATTGTTCCCTTACCCAAGATGCCAAACTGAATTTTTCTTGGTCCTTGCCCTGAGAGAAAAGAATTACTAGCTATTACTCTTGTTGAGGTATGGTTTATTTTTCTCAAAGATTTCAGAGGGAGTAGGGTAAAGTGGTCATGTCTTATTTGGAATCAGCAGTCCTGAGTTTGAATCTTGACTTTATTATTAATCGATGTAATAGTTAGACAGGGGAATGTCTTTCCCCTTCTCTGTTGAGGTTTATGTCAGTTGTAAAATCAGAGTTTTAGACTTGGTAATGTCCATGATCCCTTCTAGTTCTAAAGAGTTTGACTGATTGCTTTTAATAAGAGGGACACTTAAGTGGGAGTGGGAAAAACAGAATGAATAAAAATAGCTTCAAGATGATGTTGAACAGACCTTCACTCTCCATTGCCCTCTTCCAAGAATACTTTTCCTTAAGGAAGGTGATTTTTAGGCTTGCAACAAGGGTGTTTATAAAAGTTTGTTTTCTAGAAGTGCTCAGAGAGGAAGGGAATGTTCACTTGTATCTTTATCTCATGAGAAAACAAAGTAGTATGAAATGTTTGCTTACAAATTGGGATTTTTTTTTTCCAGTGCAGGATTTCAAGACCCATTCTCATGACACAGTAGCAATGCCATTCCCCCTCTTTAGGGTCTCTGGAAAGGACCACATATGTTCAATTTGGTGTGGTCTCTTAAAGACAATGGGAGGTGATATAGCCTAATGTGAAGAACAATAGATAAAATTTACAGAGCAGTGAATTCTAATTCCATTTTTATGCCAACCTAGCTGGTTGACCCATGGCATTCAGTTAACCTTTTGGTAACTCAGTTCCCTTTTTTGTAAAAAGTATGGTAGCTTGCCATAATTCTTAGCTGATTGGATGATATAATGTTGGAATCATAGATTAATATTTATTTAATTTAATCCATTTATTCTAAGCTTAGTATTACTTATTTGCAACTACTGGCTAAAAAGTATGAGCACTGTCTTTTATGGAATTATGTGTTCATGGAATGATTGTATGAAAATTATTTTTGGTCCTGTGATATTTTTCTTATAGCATGGGAAAAATGGAAGTAACTCGGAGTCAGAAACCTGCATTCAAGTCGCAGCTCTGCATTTACCAGCTGTGCGATTTGGACCATGTTGCTTAATCTTTCTATTAGTTTTAGTTTCTTCATCTGTAAAGTGGAGATAATATCTCCCCTTCCTCCATCCATGGGTTGTTGTAAAGGATAAATGATATCATATGTGTGAACTTGCACATGTAAATGATAAGTGATATTATCCTCTAGATTTACTAATAGATGGCTCTCTTCAGGTTGGCTATAGTTGCTATGCTATTTTCCCTGCCGGCAGGGGCATATGGGTATTTTCATTTGTCCTTTGCATGTAGGAGGGCAGTTATGGAGACAGCCGTGTCTCTCAGTAGATAAGGCAGCCAGCTACATAGTATGGTTTGAGGACTCCTGAACATTATACCTGTGCCAGTTTTCTTCCAAACACTTGAAATTCACACAATTACAATCTTACTATTCACATAATTCCATATACTGGGGCATCTTCTGTCTTGCTTCATGATCTCATCAGTTTATAAAGGCTCCATAATAATTTCTATGCAGATGAATCTAAAATCTATAAATCTATAAAATCTATAAAATGGAGAACTTCTGTTCTCAGTGATCAGTAGTTGAATTTTTTGTTGGTGAAAGGTGAGATGTTCCAGTAATGCACTGAAAAAGGGGTTATTCTTATAATGGCAGAAAACATGGCACCCCATGGACCTAAAGACTTAATGATGCAAAGAAGGGCTTGTGGGAATAGCAGCTGCATGGTCTTTTCCAAATAAAGGGCATGTTTGGTAATTAACAAAAATATCATATATATTTTAAGAAAAATCACACTGCTCTTCCCCCCTCCCTAAAATAGACACTCATTCAGAAAATGTCTCTGGCTGCACCTGCAGAAGCAGCCTCAGTCTCAACACAGAAAGTACAGGGTTTTGCTGTTAAATTTCTTTCCATTTTGCTTTGAAGCAGCCCTTTACTTCCTTGCCATCAGTGGTACCAGAAGAGTTAAAGAGTAAACCCAGTAACTACCACCTTCCAGTTACCCTTTCAATTTTTGTCAAAAGTTTGTATAAAGCATCTTATGGTATAGTCATAGGAGATAACCATTACAAAACACAGATTTTATTCTGAGACCAAATAGTAATTTCCAAGTGTAGTGGAAAGAGTAATGGATCTCCATTGTGCCTCATGGAAGCCTGTTCTATTGTAAACAAGATATATTTATATTGGGCCTTTTCCTCTGCTGCTTCTTCTGTCTTGCAATCATTGAAATTTAACTACCACCAAAAGACTCTGTTTGGACCCCTCTCCAATATTGGTTATACCTTCCTTGGATGTACTGTGCCAAGAGGAGGGGTAGGTGAGCTTCTGGTTCTTCTCTGACACCTCCAGGCCCTCTAACTATCCCTGTAATTCAGCAACCTTATCTCTCTTGAAGTTCACTTCATTCAGATGTATCACTCTGTGTGATCCTCATGGTTGTACTCTTCTGACTCCTAGGTTTTACAATCATCAAGAATTTATTAAGTAATAATATCAGGCCCTGTGCTATATATTAGCTATACAAGTATAAAAGTAAGACAGTCCCTTCCCTCAATGAAATATTCGAATATGTAGAATCAGTATATATGTAGAGAAGTGGTAGCCAGGAAAGAGAATTTTGGTTTAGAGTCTAGACTGTCAAAAGGATTGTGAATGGACTCATAGGACAGTAGATTGTCATAGACTTTCCAGTAGCAAGGATGGTATTGTTCTGATTATTGTTCTAATAGCAAGATGGGCTGGAAGGATACTGGATAGAGGGTAGGAAGGATGGAAGGATTAGATGGGAAACCTAGTTAGAGACTATTCAGGTGTTATTGGGTACATTCAAATGAGTTCTCAATCACTTAACAGTTAGAATAGTTCAGAAAAAGGTAGAATATCAAAGCTAAGTGAATAAATTTCTGGTGGTTGTTGGGGGAGTTGGTCTCCTGAGGGGGTCACTGTGCCTGGTGTGGAAAAGGCTGGCAAGGTTAGGGCAGATGGATGCTTTTAATCTTTTCACAAGGCATTCAATCTCTGGCTTAGTTTTTTTTCCTTCACTCCATTTATTGTATTTATACTTAGTGCCTTCAATTTACATATTACCATCTCTTTAAATTTCCATATTTTACATTTCTTTAGTCTTCTCAACTTTTATGATATTCACCTTCATTCCATTCCAGTCACACACAGGGATGGTCAACCTCTTGAACTGACTCTCATACCACAAGTGATCCACCTCTTTTATCTATAACTCTAAAATTGTTATTTCTGACCAAAATCTGGTCAGACAGACAGATAACTTTGGAGAGGTTAATAACTAACTTTATTCTAGTCTGGTCTTTTCAGAGGGTTGGTGGGAGAACCAGCTCCTACAACATCCTCTATTCACCCTTCTTGTAGGGGCTAGTGAGATGGAGGGGGGCAACTACCCCTACATCTTGATGGGGTCAATTGAGCCAGGCACAGTTTATGCACTCCCCTAAATTCCCTCAAGCCTCACAAGGGCCAGTTGAGGCACACACAGATTCCCCTATGGGTTCCCTATGGTTTTTCCCATGGGTTCTCCATGGTTTCTCCCTTATGGGTTTCCTGTGGCTTCCCTACTCACTGACCAGTGTCCACCTGCTTTATAGGGCAACAGACAAAAAAGACATCTTGCCAACATTAAGTTCACAGGTTAACTTTATTAATATTGTCATTCTGTGCAGGCAGAGTAAATATTACATTATCTCACAGTGTAGCCTTAGTAGGACTGTATGTCACTATGCTTCTGGGAACTACTATCTAGAATCCTTGGTGCTATTCTGGGAGTTATTATCAAACACCTAAACAGACTTTCTCTTGGCCATGGATCCTGAGAAACTAAGAAGGATAACAAAATCCTCCTTACATACAACAGGCCATAGATTTTGCTTTTACAATTCTTATTTGTCTTTTAAACCATTTAGAAACTGCTGTGTTTCCATTGTCTCTTGGTAATGCATAGGTTTCTCTGCCTTATCAGGTCTTGATTCAGCTTCCTTTTCTTGTGATATTTATTCAGAGATGCTGAGACTCTTTTAGCTGATCTGGAGGTCATATTCCCTTCTGTTATTAATAGCTTCTCTTTTGTTTAATATGTCTGTGTTCAAGGTCTTTAATTAAAGTCTTCCTCCTGAGATCTTTGGTAATTGATGTCTCTTTTCCCCTTGTTTTCTCTTGTTATTCACTTTCTGACTCACTTCCTTTAGATGGAACTTTGCTTGTGGGGCTGGATCTCTAAGCTAACTTAGTCTCCTTACACACTTTGCTTGTGGGGCTGGATCTCTAAGCTAACTTAGTCTCCTTACACACTGGGAAATTTCCGAATGGTTCACCAGCCTCAATTTCTTGCCTAGATGATTTTTGGAGTGAGAGATTGGGCTCCTGCTACATGTTAGATTCTTTCCCTCAGTCTTAATTAAATGTCCAGCCATCCACATCCTACCCTAGTTCCCCTTGTTCCCCATTTCTGTGGTTGAACTGTGTTGTAATACAGAGCCTTGGTGCTCTGATGTCACCAGAAAGAACAAGCTTCTGGTCTTTGGATTTATAGGGTACTGGGAAAGGGAGGCTTGGGGAGGGGTTCAGAGTTGAGTTCTGATGCCAGTTTGTGGTTTGACTTGTGCAGCAATGCTTCTGGAATGGGAATGGGTATTGATTGAGTACATTAGAAGTTAGGGATCATTATCTTCCTTTGTCATTTCATAAGATTTTTAAACTTTTATTTTTAAGTCCATGGTATCTTACACTGTCAAAACAGATGACATTGGGTTATCTTCTTGAGCTTAATTCCTCCTTTGGAGTTGTGTGAGAGTTTGGGAGATAGTAGAGAATGTGTTTACTTATATCTTTTGGTCATATTAACCAGAAGTCCAAGTACCCTTTCCACCCTTCAAATTAGTTCAGTATCACCTGAAATTTGTTTCTCCTTCGCAATAGTTTCATGGGAATAGAGAGCCCTTCTTGTCAGTCTCAACCTGAACCCCTCTACTTGTACCTTTAATCCTATTTTTTTCCTCCTCTAGGAAGATCAGTGATACAAATCAGATATATAAAACCCAGAAGCAACTGAATCAAAGTTGTGTTGGAGTTCACTCAAATCAGCTTGCAAAAATTGGTTATTTAAATTTTAAATATGACTCTTTATATTTTGGAGATCAGTAAAAGCTATAAACTAGGGATTTATTTATTTATTTTTGTTGATTGTCTAAACTTATGAAAGTGATAAAGAAAATGTTAATGACACAGATTAAAGTTACAAATTTATCATGGGCATCTTTTTTCCTCTGAGAGTTGTTTATTAAATGTTTATCAAAACATCCCTTTGGGTGCCTACGTGACTCAGTGAATAGAACACTGGCCCTGGAGTCAGGAGGACCTGAGTTCAAATCCATTCTCAGACACTTAACCTTACTAGCTGTGTAACCTTGGGCAAGTCACTTAACCCCAATTACTCTGCCTTCCCACTTCCAAAAAAACCCCCAAACATCCCTGAATTTAACATAGAAATAGTGATAGTGTTCAGTAAATCCAAAGACTCCAACCATTTTGGAGTAAGAATTCACTGTTTGACAAGATGTATTGGAAAAAATGAAAAAAGTTGTCAGAAGTTAGGTTTAGACAAAGGTCTCACACCATATACCATGATAAGCTCCAAATAAAATAACAAAAGTTACTGATTCAGTGAAATTTAGGAGGGCTTGTATAAACTGACATAGATTACAGTGAGTAGAACTAGGAGAACAATGTATATGATGACTGTAACATTGTAAGGAAAACTAAATTTGAAGGATCTATTATTATTGTAATGGCTAGTCACAACTTGAGAAGCCCACCAGTGAGTCATGCTTTCTACCTCTTTGTAGAAGTACAGAATGAAACACACATTTCAGATACAGTCACTATATGGATTTGTTTTACTGGACTATACTTGCTTATTACAGAGGAGAGGTTTTTGGGGCAGGGATAGGAGAAATTTTAGAGGTAACTAGGAGGGAGTAGTGATTCTAAAAAAGGCAAATTAGAAAAAAGTCTTTGTTATACTTATTGGAATCCCATTTCTCTCTTACTCTCTGGTTTCCTCTTTCTGTACACAAAAAGCAGTCACTCAATGGTATATCTGATCAGTATCAAGCTCAGAAACAAAATAAAATATTTTAACAACTCATGAGCATTAATATTGAGTTCTATGTTCCTTAAGAATATTTTTCTTTTTTCTGTAAAGTTCTTTATTGGCTGAATTTTATACAAGATGAGGTAAAATCATAAAATCCCAGTATAAAAGCAGTGTTCTCTGCTGAAAAATTTGTTTTGTACTACAATGATCATCCCATAAATCAAAATATAAGGAGCCCTATCTTACAGCTGACTGGCAAGGGGAGGAAGGTGCAACTCAGATATTTGTGCCCTTGAGAGAGAGCTTCACTGACATATTGATTCTGTACATTCAGGAATGGTTGAGTAGATATCTTGTAGCCTGTTCAGCAGCACATTGGAGAGATGATTGGCTAATTTTAGGTTTTTTGAAAATTTCAGTGCTTTGCTTTGTAAATATGAATACAAATTGAACTTCAATTATAGGGTGAGGAAATTGTTCACATCTTAATTTTTTCTAAGGCATTTGATAGAAGTATATTGGACTTGGAGAATGATATTCAGCATTTTGAAGTTAAGGTGGGGGAATAAGAGAATCGTCACAACATTTCAGGAAGATTATGGCATTTCATATGGGAAGCTGTCAATATTTCTTAAGTTGGATTCATTTTGTATGTGTGGAAAAGGCAAATATTTCTTTTTTTTGAGGGGGAAACGTAGATGGAAGATCCATTCTCCTAATACAAACCACGAGTCCAGATTGACCTTTCAATTCCATATTTTCAAAATACAATCCCTACTCTCATGAAGTTTACATTGTAACCAATAGAAGGACAAAACATCTCTTTTGTGTCTTCTGCCCCTTGCTTAAAGGTAAGCCTGTCTCACTTTTGTCTCTGTTTTCTGTGTAGCATAGGACAATTTTTGCTGCTTTTGCGAGCATGCTGCTTCAGATAGGGCAAGGATGTCGAGCTGACTCTGTGTATAATTCAATACTTCAATGGATCAGTGATCTCATTACTGTGGCTATTTCCTCCATAACTGCAGAAAGCACCTGATCCATCGTGCCTTTTCATCCTTCATGATTCTTTTTCATATTCTGCCATGAATCCTTCAAAGAGGATCTCCCTAACATGCTGGAGGCTTTCCGTGGGGGTCTTTTTATGTTTTGTGGAGCTTAGTGTAGGACATAGAGCATCCTTTTGTCATTCCTCACTATGTTCACCTCCTTTGCTGATCATAAATGTACATCTTCAATTATATGACTTGTCACTACTTGTAACTCCATCACTATTAGAGATAGGCTTCTCCTGCTGCCTTTCATTTTGATTCTTCAGAGGTTGGTCTAGCACTTGTAACCATATTGTGTCAGGGGATGAAATCTGTATTTGTTAATATCATTGAAAACACTGTGCAATTAACCATCTGCTGCACATTACCAGGTACATATGCAGCAGGAGACTAATTCAATGGACTGACCATCTATTTTCGTCCTGTAGCTTAAACCAGTGCTGTCAAACTCAAACAGAAATGGGGACCCATTAATCCATACATGGAATCCCTACTGGCTACATATTGACTTAGTTTTAAAATATATATTCTCTATGTTTTATTGTATTTTTTGTTTATTTTGCTAAATATTTTTCCAATTACACTTTAATCTGGTTCAGGCTGCACTTAGGAGTGTTGTGCTGCCACACTCCTCTTTCTGTATACAAAAAGCAGTCACTCAATGGTATATCTGATCAGTATCAAGCTCAGAAGCAAAATAAAATATTTTAACAACTCATGAGCATTAATATTGAGTTCTATTTTCATTAAGAATATTTTTTTTCTGTGAAGTTCTTTATTGGCTGAATTTTATACAGGATGAGGTAAAAACATAATGAAGCCTATGGGTTGTATGTTTGACCCCTCTGGACTAGACAATGGGCATTTTATTCCATGTTCATAGTATTTTGCCCCCTTTTGAGTAATTATGGATCTCACAGAGGAGCTCCTATAGTGGTCTAAGGCTCAATGAGGTTAGCTTAATATTATCGATAAACAGGAGAATCTTGAATAGCTCAAATTATAAAAAATCCTAGTTGACTCTCACAAGGTCATCCTTTATGAAAGTGATGAATACCTTTGACTAGTGCACATCTCCTTGTTCCATATCTTGTCACTAATAATCAGAGACATAAACAGGTTGTCTGCAAATCAGATACTCTTTACAAAATGTCATTACGGAATTATTCACATGGAACATATAAAGAATCGAGGTAAAGTTGTTCTTACAAGTTCTTCACAATCCACAGTAATTCCTACCGTCTCTGAAGTGGTGTAGCAGTTACTGTTTGAACCTCTCTTTGGGCAATTAGCATAGACTGCTTCCTATTTGCTGATTTTTCATTTACTTTTTATATCTTCAACATACGCTTCTTGAACAGAGAGTATGTCATAATGAATTGCAAAATCCCATTTCTGTAGCACTTTAACCTTTTCATGGGGCTTTGCTACAACAGCCCTGCAATATGGGTAGCAAACATTATCATCTCTATTGGACAGATGATAAAAATTAGCATCAGACAGATGAAGGGTTTTGTCTGGAGTCATACACAATTGTATAAATCAGAACCTGCCCTTCAGCCAGGCTTCTGGACTACCAACTTAAGTGCTTTTTTTTTTTAACTATCACATTCAAATGAACCTTGATTGCTAAAATTCTTGGACTTTATGAACTTATTATTTTAAGAATTCTAGATCTTCTAGAAATAACTTCCAAATGCAGCAGTTTCCCATAATAATGTGAGATGATGTAGAGATAGAGTTCAAAAGTGAGTAAAAGAGGACCAGCGAAAGCTTGTTTGAATGAAGTTAAAACATATATTTTTAAGACAATTCTTTTTTCACTGTCCTTGTTTGTTCTCCCTTTGTGTTATTTCTTCCACTTGCAAACTGATCATTTCCCAGGAGCCAAAATCCTGAACATTTCATTAAAAAAAGACCTATCAGACGGTGAGCTAGAGTTGTATCTTGCATTTTTTACTTTTATCACAAGCAGATCCTTTTCAAGATCAGATCTTATTGATGATATAAGCAACAAGGTCATTGAGGGAAGAATAGGAAAGTAAGAAGAGAAAAACATCACACAAAAACCATCGTTTTATATCTTAGGAATGCTGCAAACATGAAATAAAGACATTCTAAATATAATTATGGGAGTAAGTAGCATCGTATGTTGGAAAAAGTGTTAACTTAAAATTAGGGAATCTCTGAGTTCACATCTAGACTTTAATATTTACTGGCTATAGTTCTGAGAGAATGATTATGTTACAAAAATGCTTGTTTTATTCCATAAATTAAAAATAGAATTAATTACCTAAAATATTTACTGGCTCTGTTATTGGCCTTTGGCAAACCACTTCAAATTCTCTCAGCTTCAGTTTCTTTCTATCTTAAATGAGTTGTGGTGAAAAAGATTTTAGAACTCTTAAAACCCATAGCAAGTGGTCAATAAAAACATTTGTTGGTTGATATTCACACGACTTAATAAAATAATATTTTATTTTTTCCCAGATACTTGATAAAACAATGAATTTTTAAAAAGTTTTAAGTTCCAAATTATATTTCTCCTTCCCTTCCCTCCCCCTCCCTGAGATGGTAAGCCATTTGATATAGCTTATACGTCACATTACTTTTTAAAAGACTTTGGTGTGTGTTTTAGATACTTTATATAACCTATATAGTATTTGTTTTTAAACTATATGCAGCAATGTCCCAATTTTCCTCCCCCCAGTAACATGTTATACTCCAAAACTTTTCATAAAACAATTGACTAGTAGTTTTTGTGCCTTGTATTTTATTCACCCAATACTAAGAATTCATTATGATTTTTATAACAATGAACAATTCTTAAATATTCAACAATGTAATATGCACATATTTATTGATAAAACCACTTATATTTATAATTTATATAGTGAATAACTATGATAATATTGCTCTCCTCCCTTCTTATTGTTCACCTACAGCTTCTCTCACATCACCATTAGGCTAAAATTTTACATTCTATGAAGAAGTCTTTCCTGATCCTCCCTGCCCCATGTTATTCAGTCCTTTGTTATGTTAATATCTTCAATTTTACTCCTATATCTTTTCTTTGTACCTCATTGTTTACATTCTGTGTGCCCCCACTGTGGTTAACGTTAGCTCCTTCAGAGCAGGTACTATTTTTTCCTTTCTGTTTATTCTCAGTACTCAGCACAACACTTGGCATGTAGTAGGTGTCTGATAAATAAACACTTGTTGATCTTCTTGATTTGACATTTGATCTTAGGGATAACTGGAAGGCAATAGAATTTATTGACTAGGGGAGAGACATGGTCAAACTTTTGTTATAGGATTCACTTTGTTATTGGAGCAGGGAGAGACTTGAGACGGATAATTAGGAGATTGTTGAAATAGTTGAGGGGAGAGATGAAGGCCTAAAATACAGTGGTTATCCTATTAGTGGAATAAAATGAACTGAAATAATAGTTGTTGTGAAATTAGAATTGACAACTGATTAGATATGTGGACTTAGGGAGAATCAGGAGTACAGGACAGCTCCAAGGTTGTGAATCTTCATGACTGGAAGAATTTCCTGTGACTAATAGAGAAGTTTGGAAAAGGGTAGGTTTAGAAGGAATGGTAATGAATTCTCTTTTGGACATGTTGAGGTTGATATGCCTCTGGGACATCCAGTTAGAAATGTCAGATAAGTAGTTGGTGATTCAATATTAGCACTCGATTTTTTTCACCCACTGCTTGAAATCATTATTCTATCCTTATAATAACTAACAAAGAAAACCTTGTTTCACATAAATTAGGATGTTATGAACAACAGTAAAATTTGTATTGCTTTTCTCTTTTTAAACAAACTCTTATTCACCCAGAGCCAAAACATGATGTGCATTTCAGGGTCAAATGCTTGTTTCAATATTCTACAATGAGATAAGTCTTTTACTTATTCTGGTTCTGTTGGAGGAATAGTGTTTATATTGATGCATCAGATTTTTCTCTGTCAAATTATGTCCTTAAACATTCCTATTTTTGATATTGAGATCTTTAAAGTAAAATGACACCCTCTTCTCTAGTCTGATCAAGGGAGTTTTTGAATAGGTTTTTTATTCTCTTATTTGTAAGACAAATATGTTAATGGGGAAATTTCACAGGTTATTTTGAAAAATTTGCTAATTCGTTTTATGAATTTGAAAAACAAATTGATATAGCATACTCACTTTAAAAATATTCGATAAATATTAAAATGTCAATATTTTGTTATTAAATAAATTTATTTTTGCAAATGACAATTTATTCTTTTATTTCAAAAACCCTAAAGTACTTTGTCATAAGAAAGCCAGTGTGTTTCACAGTAATTTGGTACTGCTCTTATCACATAATTTTACCAGAAATCTTGCTTTTAATGTACTTTAAAATTGTTATTTTTCCTGAAGTGAAAAAAATTGTTTTTTTTTCCTCTCATGTTTCTCAATCTCAGAAGGAAGGATTATTTGTGAAGTAGGTAATATGTCTAGATTGCAAGAGAAGCTGCATTTTTCTTCCTCAGTTTTTAAGTAGTGCTTGTGGACCCTTCTTTCATTTTGACATTGGCAGAGCTCCATCACCTAGAGGAAGCTAGGTGGCACAGTGGATAGAATGCTGCACCTGGAATCAGGAAGATCTGAGTTCAAATCTACTCTTAGATACGTACTGGCTTTATCATCCTAAGCAAATCATTTGTCCTCTATCTGCTTTATTTTCTTCAAGTGTAAAATGGGGATAATAATGGCACCTATTCATCAGGGTTGTTTTGAGAATCAAAAGAGATAATATGTGTAAAGTCCTTAGCACAATACCTAGAATATCATGGCCACTCAAAAAAACCTCCTTCCTTCCTTCCTTCCTTCCTCCTTCCCTCCCTCTCTCCTTCCTTCCATCCTTCCTTCCTTCCTTCCTTCCTTCCTTCCTTCCTTCCTTCCTTCCTTCCTTCCTTCCTTCCTTCCTTCCTTCCTTCCTTCCTTCCTTCCTTCCTTCCTTCCTTCCTTCCTTCCTTCCTTCCTTCCTTCCTTCCTTCCTTCCTTCCTTCCTTCCTTCCTTCCTCCCTCTCCTTCCTTCCTTCCTTCCTTCCTTCCCTCCCTCCTCCTCCTTCCCTCCCCTTCCTTCCTTCCTTCCTTCCTTCCCTTCCTTCCTTCCTTCCTTCCTTCTTTCCTTCTTCCCTCCTTCCCTCCCTCTCTCCTTCCTTCCTCCTTCCCTCTCTCTCCTTCCTTCCTTCCTCTCTTCCTCCCTTTCTCTCTTCCTTTCCTCCCTTCCTTTCTCCCTCTTTTCCTTCCCTTCTTTCCCTCCCAATGTCATGTTTTACCTTTATAAAATATCTGAATTTTGTTTCAAAAAGTATATAATTTTTCTGAAAAAAAAAAACAAACTTGTCCTGCCCAAAGTATTCTACACATATACTCTCAAAGTGTTATTTGTATATATTAGGTATTTAGCTACCTGTGACAAAAGCATTCCTATAAAGTGAACAGTAATCTTTCCTCTATCAGTAAGAATGCTCATTAGCCCAAGTGATAAGTACAGTAAATAGTATTTTCTGGATTTGTAGTTTTACTTTGTGTTTCTATGTTTATGCCAATTAAAATATTGTTCTCTTTGCTTGTGCTAATTTCAGCTGTCCCTGTGGGTTTTCTCTTTGAAATGATTATATATCTTTATTCAACAAGAAAGGTATTATTTTAATTTTTAAAAACGAGTCAAAAATGTTGTTGTCATTCAGTTGTGTTTGACTCTTCATGACCCCACGGATCAACTGTCTGTAGTGTTTTCTTGGCAAAGGTACTGGAGTGGTTTGTCATTTCCCTCTCCAGTGGATCCATTTGTCAGGCAATCAGAGGTTAAGTGGCTTGCTCACAGTCACAAAGGTAGGAAGTGTTGGAGGCTGAATTTGAACTTGGGTCTTCCTGACTGCAGGCCCAGTGTTTTATCCACTGAGTCACCAGCTGCCTCAATTTAAATTTGATTGTTGGAAATTTCAAATGATTATAACTTTTAAAATCATCTTAATCTTTAAAAATTGCATTTCTTGGGAAAAAATCTGTATATATTTATCAAAATGAATTATACTGAGAAATATAACAGATATCATGGTTTTTACTTCTACTTGGGGAAAAATGTTCAATTTTAAGTTAATATACTTCAAGTTCAAATTTTGCAAGCAACTCTGTGACACACACAGTTCATTTGCCAAAGGCCTATGTTGACTGATAGTGACGGCAGCACATTGTGCTGTCTTGTTTGACTTCAGCTAAATGTAAGGTATATACTGTAATAAATAATCACTAGACTGCCTTCACTGTCAGTTTGAGTAGATTCACTGTGTTAGCCTGGCTGTTGTTAAGTTTGATGTTAACTTTGTTTCCACTGAAGGAATGTGTGTTTTCTTCTTGCCAGTTATACTTAAAAATATCTAGTAATTTTTGTAGTCGCTTTACACCCCTCCCCTCCCCCAAGTCCTTCTTTCTTCTCCCAACATGGTGTATATGTCAACTGGGAAAGCCCTGCTTTATGGAATGTCCTTGAAGAAATCTAGAAGTTCTTTCTAGTTTTGCAGAAGAAAGTAGAAGAAGGATGAAGCATGTCATAAGTATAGCCTCTACCAGAATTTATTTTTCCTGACTCCTAGATTATGTTTCCGTTACTTATCAATCACTTCGCATTGAGATTCTATTTGGAAAGCTAAATCCTCCTGTCTAAATCACTTCTTTCATCTCTACCATTCTATACCATATCTGTGATATTTTTCTATTAGAAAAATCATGTTACTTCAAGGGTCATCGATCTCCTCACTGATTAAATTAAGGGGCGGCAGTACTGACCTCTCAATTTCCTTTTTGTTCCAAATCTACTTAGTAAATTATCTTACTTTCTATTCTTTGTATGTGACATTTCGTTTCTACCCTCCATGCCTTTGCAAAAAATTTACCCAATGCCTAGGGTACTCTCCCAAACTTTTGCAACCCCTGACTTGCTTTAAGGCTCAATTCAGGTACCAGGATTTATTGAACATGAGACCTTTCCCAGTATTACTTATTGATTGATTGAAATCTACAACCCTATGATCCCTATGAGTTTAACCTCACCTCTGATTGCTTATATACAAGTTACATTTCAACTATGGGTAGATGGTGATAGGGCTTATATTTATAACTGTCAACTTTCATTTTAGTGGCTCTTTTAGTGACTTATTCCTGTTTCTTTCACCTTTGGACTTTCCACTCATTGGTCCTAATTTTGACTTTTGGTATAATATAAGGCTGATCTATATTTTACACTCAATGTTTTCAACATAACTATTATATTTTCTTTGTCTCTTCACTTTTGTCCTTCAGCCATTCTCCATCTGCCATGGTTTTTATATCCTTCACCATTCTGATTCTATTACTTTGGATACATTCTGGTCTGTCTTGTCTTTTACAATGAACACCTATAAATGAAAATTCCAGAAATTATCTAATCTGTATAGGGTGCAGTGAGACCATGATTTGCCCCCTCTAAAGCTTTTGTAGGTGCTGCTTTGCATTTTGTTGTCTCATAATGGTTTTCTGGTTAACTAAAATCCCAAGGTCAATTTCACTCAAACTGTGTCCAAACTAGGTCTTCCCAATTCTCTATTTGCACATTTTTCCTTTATATGTTGATCTTTCCATTATAGCTTTCAAATTATCTATTTGAGGGTACTGGTTTTTGCCTGGTAGTCTGACATTTTGAGGTAGTTTTGAAATTTGATTCTGTCATCTGGCTCTTCCTTCCAGACTCATACCATGAATGAATTAAAATAGTGTATTTCCTGTGTCTTCATCATTTGGAGCCAAAGAAGATCTGGACATAAATCCCATCCCATACATTGGCAGGTTGTATGTCCACAGGCAAGTTTAAGCCTCTGCTTACTCATTTTAAAAATGGAAATAATAATACTTAACATTTTTGCCATGGAGTTGTTGTGAGGAAAATCACAAAATTTAAGAGCTCCATAAGTTAATGTTATCATTCATCTAATTATTAAAAATTTGACATAGTTTCATTGGAAATATCCTTTCAGTTTTGGGATAAGCCAGTGAATCCCTGTTATCTCCCAGCTAAAATGCAAAGTCTTGGGTTTAGTATTTAAAGTCCTTTACAATGTTCCTCCAGCCTGCCTTTTCATGCTTACTACCCATTCCTCCCTCACGTGGACTTTCCAGTCCAAACTGACCTCCTTGTAATTCCTATTATACCACATTATATCTCCTTTTTGTGTGTCTTTCAATAGACTGTCCCCTCACCCTTGTGGTTGTACTTCCACATCTTCCCAGAATCCGTAGTTTCTTTTGAAGTTCAACTCAAGAGCCATCTCCTAGAGCGGAGAGAACTCTGTAGTCAGAGATCCTGACTTCAGGTCCATCCTCTGATTCTTATTGTCTTTATCATTTGAGGCAAATCACTTAATCTTTATGCACCTCAGTTTTCATATCTGTAAAATGAGATATTTGGAATAGGTATCTTCTGGGGTCGCTGCTAACTTTTGATCTAATGTCCAACATAAAGCCTTTACTAGTCACCAGCATCTGTGAATATCTCACCACCTACCAAAATTATTTTGTATTTACTTTCTCTATAGTTTATATTTCCTTATATGTGTACTTGTTTCCCCTACAGAATGTAACCTCCTTAAGGGCAGGGATTATTTTTCTTTTATCTTCCAAGTTCCTGGCATAATTCCAGACATATAGTTGATGTTTATTAAATGCTTATTCATGGGTTGACTGATTAATACTTTTAGGATATTAATACTTTTAGGATATATTAGGATACAACTGAATATCCTAAATTATACTTAACAGCAGTAAAATCCAGTCCACATTTTATTATCTTGTCCACAAAAATATATTCACTAGGTTTTAGAAAAGGACTTTAGAGACTACCAAATGAAATTCCCACGTTTTACACATGAGAAAAAGGTAATAAATAGCAGAGCTAGAATTTGAACTGTGGTCTTCTGGAAGTGTAAGGACATTGTTAAGTGCTTTACTGTTACTATGTGCTATTTCTGCAGCATTTCCATGACCTAACAACATCTCTCTGTCATACTGTGTATAGGGGAATGGAGAATTATAGAAAGGCTGACTTAAGCGCTGCTATTTCTTGAGCTCCGAATATGTATCCTCCTGGACCTCGTCCCCAAGGACTCATGTTTCAAGTCTTGATTTTGTATCTTATCCTGAAAAGATAAAGTTTAAAAGTTTATGATTAAGATAAAAAATGTTCAAATGCTGTGGAACATTGGGAATTGCCCATTTGTCTCCTGGGTCACATGGGACAACACAAACTGAAAGAAATGTTTTATAGCCTGATGATATTGACCACACTCAGTTCCATATTGCTTATTCATAAAATGGGTGCTGGATAGTGTCCAAAACTGAGTTGAAACCAATGAAGTATATAGTATTTGTTAGGCACAGGGATAAACCAGTTGCTCATTCTTTCTCATATATTTACATATACAAATGACCAATGGCACTGTTTTCACCATCAAAGTTATAGTTAATCATTGATAAAAATGATAACTTTAAAATAGCAAAAGATATAATTCATTATTGTTGGAGGAAGAATTGTACATTTACAGACAGAAGACTTGGGTGTGTCCTGAGAGGTATCAGCCATCAGCAACACTGACCACCACTAAAGGGAGCCACGGGCCTTACTTTTACCCAACCCAACACTTATTGCCCCTTGCCCAGCTCCCTCCTGATGTAGCAACCTACTGTCTCATGGTTGCTGAGTCCCACATCCCCAAGACTTCTAGGTTTTTGAGAGCCCCTCCCTCCCCTGTGACTCTTGAATCATTTCTTTCATTAGCTGAGGACCATCTGCTTCACCATTGTCCTTCAATGTCCTTGAAACTTTTTGCCTAATTTTTTTCCCTATCAAAATCAAAGTATTACTGGCCTTTCTGTCTGCCATGAATTAAACATGAACATCCCTCCTAAACATGAGCCCTTCTTTATGTGTTTTTCCCCTTTAGAATGTGAACTCCTTTCAATAAGAGACCATCTCTATTTTCTTTTTGTAGCTTCAGGATTTAGCACAATTTTTGGTGCAGAGTAAGTACTTAATAAATACACTGTGTGACATCAATAGGTATTGAGCTCTCCTTCATTGGAAGTCTAGTAAATGCCTGATAAGTACTTGTTGAATATGTACAAGGAATATTCTTTTCTCTTTGTGTTGAACTAAATAACCTCTGAAGTACTAGCTCTGAAATTCTGTGATTTTCAATCTATTTAATGCGATTTAATGAGTTGGAGACCCAAATCTTTTACCTTCATGACCAACACTGCTTCTACTATGCCATGATATTTGGCATAGCATAGACAGAATCACTTGGATGTGTTTATTGATTGATTAAATTAGCTATTTTCAGATTGTTCAGTGAGAGGTTGATCAGATTTCATTTGGTTGCAGTGAGCCATGCATCCATGACAACCAGGAAACATGGAAAGTTCAAGTAATGCTCTAAGCATTCGTTCTGTGTCATGATCAGTTCTTCTTTTTGACACCGGCTGTTGATTAGCTGGTTTATAGTTTTATTTAGAGACATAAATTCACCTCCCTTTCTGTGTCCACCCTGCCCTCCCAACTTGGCTCAACAGTAAGAAGCCAGGCACCAGATGGGACATGATTGTCATTGTGTTAGCGTGATGCAGTAGAAAGGGCATTGTACAAAGAGAGTTGGAACGTCTTGATACCAGTCTTGGATCTATGCCTTATTGCTAGTTCTGTGACCTGGCTAAGTAAGTCACCTAACCCTGATGATCAGATCCTTCATCTGTCTAATGGGTATAATAATAACTACTTTGCCTTTTCTCACATAGCAGTCACAGAAGCCACAGTCTTAGAGCCAGAAAGGGTCTTAGTCCAGGTCCCTCTCATTACAGAAAATAAAGTTGAGGCTGAGAGAGCTTGAAGACCTTACTCAAGGTCACACATGTAACAGAAGTGGGTCTTGCACTCATGTACCATTTAGCTGTCCTCCAAAATCTCCTTGCTCTACTTAAATAAAAACAAGTGTATGTGACCTGAGCAGTCTAAGGGGAGAATAAAAAGTCACCTTCCCTAGTACTTTTAGGTGTTTGTTTACAAATGATTAAATCCTTGGGAGGGCAGGCAGAAACCCCCCTCCCCCCACCAAAAAAACCCAAACAAACCCAGTATTGTGTTTGATCTTCAACTTTAATTCAGTTTCATTTGAAGATTAATTCTACAAGAAAGGAAAGTATATATGGAATTCAGTTCTATATAAAATGATTTAATTTACCAAAAAATTATGTTCATATGTACAGCTAGAAAATGATTGTTTTAAAAACTTGAAATTATCCCAATGTAACTAATATCAAGGAAAAATTAGAGTATAATGCAGATTTTGTGTTTGCTTATGTGTGATTTCTTCCTTCAGTGCAGAAAATGTCATAAAACTCAAAAGCTGCTACCCTTCCAAGGCCAAATTTCACAAGCAAACTTTGTCTTTTTTTGAGATTGTCATATTTATTATAATATATATTTATCTTCTGTTACAGAAGGAGCTGTTGGTTGAAGGGGGCTTTTCTGCAACTCCTTCCCAATCCCCCCCCTTAACCTTCCATCATGGTCTTCTCTGAGGCCTTGGTATTGTGTTCTGCCCAATAAAACTGCCAGCCCCATCCTGTGCAAACAGGGGTATAGACTGAGCAGCACCTGGACACTGGGCATACCAGCACTATTTCTTGTAGTATTTCTTAATGACTTAACTAACACATATAAAATTGTGCTATCAGTTTTATTAAGTTAGTATCTCTCTCTATTTTTTTAAAATACCCTTGATGAAGTTTTGAGTGTTTTGCTCCTGACTTCATTTTCTCCATAAGCCCTGAGGTTTTTATTGTGTTACTTTGCATAGAACAGTGGTTTTTTGTTAGCGCGGTGGTTTTTGGAAATGAACATATCACATTATAGCAGAACTGACTGTAAACAGGTCTATAAAAACAATGATTGTGTAAATTGAGGTGAATTTTGCCATTGTATATTCCTTTCCCCATAGTTATGTACTACGTGAAAAGTCTGTTCTCTGATATATAATTTCTCATATAGAGCTAATACTGTGGCATTTTTCAATCAATGACTTATTTGTAGAGTCAGTCATGAAACATTTATTTAGAGCCTACTGTGTGCCTTGTACTAGTTGAGGTTCTCAAGTAGTTTATGTTTAATTGGGGGAGGCAATATATACCCAAATTAGTATACGTACACAAAAAAACCAAGGTAATTTTAAGGTGCAGGCAGTACCGACTGATAAAAAGATTTAGAAAGGCCTTGTTTAGGAGGTGGCACTTGAGATGATCTCTGAAGGAAACTAGGCTTTCTAAAAGGTAGACATATTCCAGATAAATGGATGGGAGATGGACTGGTGTGTGAGGAACAAGACCACTTCTATGGAGTATAGAGTCTGTGAAGGAGAGTCATTTATAATAAGGCTGGGATGGGAGGTTGGAGCCAGATTATGAATCGCTTTAAATGTCAAACACATGATCTGAGAGAAAAAAGGTCACACCTATGGTTTATTTTTATATCATTTTGGCAACTGTTAATGCTTAATAAATGCATTATGACTGAGTAGAGAATGATTTAGAAAGGGTGGTGGGCACTTGAGGCAAAACAATTAGAATTCAGTCGAACTAGTTCAAGTAAGAGGTGATAGCCTAATGTAGGGTGTTGGTCATCTAAATGGAGAGAGGTTATTGAGGGATGAACTTACAGTAATTGACAACCAATTGAGTATGGAAGGAAGTAGAGTGAGCTTTGTAAAAGTTAGTATATGGAAGAATGGTGGTGAACTGGATAGAACTTGGGAAGTTTGGAAGATGGAGAATGGTTTTGGGGTAAAGATAATGAGTTTTGCTTTGGACATATTGAATTTGACATATCTAAAATGCATCTAGTTTTAAATCTTTATCAGACAAGAAGAACTGTAGAGAAATTAGGGCTGGAAACATAAATGAGGTAGTCATTTTCATAGAAATCATAATCAACTTTAGTAACCATCTTAATATTTGTTATAGGGCATTAGTAATTATATATTAAGCATAATTCTATTAAAATAATGTCACTTAAGTATTTATGAGTAAATGAGTTCTGTCTACTAATTTTCACTACCTTTTTGTTACCACTTTTTCCTAATGTCATTATTACCTTCTTTTCTTAACATTATCTAATTTCATTCTACTCAAGGGAGATACTTTGGTTCTCTCTCTCTCTTCTTTTTCTCAAAGTTTCTGGTTGGAATGATGGTGAGATGAGGTGAGAGGAAAGAACAAAAATGAAGCAGGTAGTTAAGGAGAGTTGTAGAAACACGAGGCTATAAAGTTAAATGGTATTAATTATTCCATTGGATTTTATTCCATTATTGAAAATTATTCCATTAAGCATTCCAATAAGAATACAGAATATTGAACTCTATTAAATCTGAAGAGCTGGATGTGATCTTAGAGATCACAAAGGTTGGACGTAAAATTAACTATTCAAGCTCACCCAGATAGTGGCAGAAACATTGCTAAAATCTAAATTTCCTGACTTTTAGTTAAATGTTTTGAAAATGAATGAGATGGTAGTGAAGTGGATAGAGCCCTGGTCCTGGAGTCAGGAGAACCTGAGTTCAAATACAGCCTCAGACACTTGACAGTAGCTATATGACCTTGGGCAAGTCAATTAACTCTGATTGCCTCATCACAAAAAAAAAGAAAGAAAGAAAAATAGAAAATGAATGAGGTGAAATATAAATATTAAACTCTTTTCATTTATCTGGTTGTAACTCTCTCTTCACAGGTGGTAAATCACATGCACATAACTTCTAAGTTCCTAGAAATTCTAAAATCAGAGTTAGAAGGGACCCTAGGAAAGTGAATCTTATTAGCAACAGTTGACATTTATTTACCACTATAAGGTTTGCTTTACCTGTCATCTGATCTGATCTTTATAAATACCCTGTGAGGTATATTTTATCATATACTTTTGACAGATGAGGAAACTGAGGATGACATCTTGATTAACTGGCCCAGAAACACACAGCTAGTAAGCATGAGGTAGAATTGGACCTCTGGTTTTCCTGACACCAAGTCTAGTTCCCTGCCCACTATGCCACTTAGTCAGTAGAGGGCAAGGTCAAGAATTGGCTAAGGTTATTCAGCTAGTAAAAGCATAAGTGAGATTTGAATCCTGTCCCTTTGATTTCAAATCTACTATTTATTCCATTGTAGCATGCTTTGGGGACAAAAAACACCACATTCCATATTCCTTATATTTGAGAATTTATCATTTAAGTAGAGCTCAACAGAGTTGCTGAGATAATTTTCTTCCTTTTAAAAGATAAAATTTTGGATTAGATAAGGATGTATCTTCAGAAATCTTTATTGGAGGTTTGCTTGGACCTTGTAGTGCTACTTTCTCTATCCCCATCCCTGTGAAAGTGCAGTAGCTGTTATCGCAGAAATGTGATAATCTTTTTATTATGAATAGCTGGGATGGACCACCATGGCTCCCAAGGAGGTATTCCATTTTCTCAAGTAAATAATACATGTTTTCCCCATAATTACCTGATAGACTAGAATAGCTCCTTGGGATCCATTCTAGTCTATTGGGTAAATGATATGTTTCTTAATAGCATTTTTACCCAACAGTGAAGCATGTGAACTAATGATATATATAGTGAGACCTCTGTGGGAGACTGGATTGAGGCAGTAGCTACTTTATAAACTTGCAGACTAGCCCCTGAACTCTCACATTCAGTGGAGATAACATTTGTGTGTAGTGTTATTGAGGAAAATGAATGCTGTGCAAAGTGTGTTACAGTATTTTCACTGTATGCCTGAAGAAGACAGCATAGTGAGTATTATTCCATTTCATGCCAGTAACATCCCACTTGGATTACAACTCTTTGCTGTTATGAAACCAATTTTAATACTGGTCAGGAGACGTTCCGTATCTGGAATGTATCCAGTCTTTTTTTTTCCTTGAACAATGGATTGAATTGTTGAAGAGTGGTTTAGTTTTTTTTTTTGGGGGGGGGTAGTAATCCATTATGAATAGAGTGCAGAATTTGGAGTGAGGATCTGCTCTTGATACTTAACCATCAATGTGATAGTGGTTAAATCACTTAACCTTTCCTAGCCTCAGTTTCCGTACCAATAAAACAAAGATGATACCAATTATATTTACCTCATAGTCCTGTTGTAAGCCAAAGAAGATATTCTATGTGAACAAAAGCTATATAAATATTAGCTATTTTTATTATTATTGACAATATATTCTAACTAATAATAGTTATTCCAATTATTTATATGAACAAACAGGACCAAACATGATATAATCTATTCTATTCCTTTGACATTTCATTTTCCTCCAAAAAACTGAATTGAATGATGTCTTGATTTTTTTTTTGGAGGGGTACAGAATGGCCACACTACACTTATATTGCCAAGAGAAATACTTTTAACATTAGTCTAGATTGCTGGGCATTTTTAATGTATTCAAAACCTAAAGTGAATGTCAGCCCAAATAATATAATGATTCCTCAAAATAATAAAAACCTACAGTTAAAGCCAATATGGCAAACCTTTGACTGGATCCACGCCTGCTACCTAGAAATTTCATTGATTTTTTGGTAGCTTGATTGGACTGAGATATTTTTGCATTTCTATTTTTTTGTTGGGTTCCTTATGCGTAATTCAATCTGTATGGGGCAGCCTTCTTCAGAGACACCCGAGAATTACCATATTAAATTTTATTCATTGTTTAGTCAGTATTTTGTTTCTGGTAGTAGCAACAAAGCAGGGTTTGTGAGAAGCAAAATAGCGAAATTCTTTGCTACTGATTCAAGAGGTTAGGCACTCGGCTTAACCGATTCTCGCTCTTGGAGTATTACCCAAAGTGGGCAGTATTCTCCAACTAGAATTTATCTAAAGGTCCATCTTTGGTGAGTGTGTTAGTTCCTAGAAACAGCACTGAAGGGATTACTGAGGGAACTCAGGAAGAGGACTCAGTGGCATTTGTGTTGGAGGTGAATTTCAACTATATCATGCTGTTTATAACCAAAATTGCAAAAGAGGAAACTGACAGGAACATCATGGGGGTAGTTTACAAGTTAGCAACAAAAACGTTATATAGGAAAATGCTGAAATGTTTTTAGAATTGAAGGGAGAGATTTTAAACTATCAAGAGTGAAGTACCATGTTTGCATTTTATCGATTTCCTACCTATTGATTTCAATGAATGAACTGCCTGCAAGACAGAAATAAGACTGACAGGCAAGCATAAGCTTGGGCATCTCTGATAAACCTTAGCCCTTCGATGGAAGGAGGAGAGAATTACATATAAAATATCCTAGGTAGTCACTTGTCTTTGTATAGGTAATGCGTTTTAGTATATTTCCTGTGCTTCCTTCTAAAATTCTCCAGGAAATCAGTGACCTGCACATGGTTTCTCATGGGGCCTGTTCACTTTGGCTATATTGATATATTTGGTAGCAGAATAATTCCTGAGTTTGGCTGCTTGAAAGTCTGTCAAAATGTAGACTACTGTGTCAATCAGACCAACTGCCACTAGCCAGGTAAATTGGGATGGGGCCACCTGAAGAGTTACAATTGGAATGAGTTTGGAATAGTCACTCATCACAGAGATTTAGCTGTTCGATACCAGAGAATACAATACAGCCAGAGAGGACTCCCTGGAAAATCCTTGCTACATGTATGTGGAGAGGGCCAAGGGATTAGAGGGGGTATTCTTGGGCTCCTCTCTGACCCACTCCTGTTCTGCCTTTTTGGGGCTATGCCCCTGGGAAGTGTTGATTGTGTGTGCCAGAAGCCATTTGTGATTTATAGGGAGCCAAAAATTTTCCTTTCCCAAAATAACCCTTCTCCTGGACTGTTACAGTATCTGTACTTACAATCATTAGAGACCTGCCTTTGGCCAGACATTGTCCCCAGAAGTGCCTTGTTTAAGGCTCCCAGGACTTTGTTGCCCTCCCTCCTCCTCCTCCCCTTCCCCCCAGCAGAATTAAACAGGATAAGCAGGCATAAGTAGGTTACTGTTTGAATGGTTGGACTCTCCCTACTCCAATCCATCTTTCATCCAGCTGTTAAAGTGATATTCCTAAAACAGGTCTAACCATGTCATTCCCAAGCTCAATTAAGCTCCAGTGACTCCCTGTTGCCTCCAGGATAAACTACAAGCTCCTTTATTTGGTATTAAAAACTCTTCCCCAGTCTAGCTCTAGCTGACATCATTTCCACACTTACTGTACCTCATCCCCCTTCAAACACTTTATCGTCCAGCTGGAGTGGTCACCTTGCTAGTACTGGCATAGAATGTCCTATCTCCTGTCCCTGTGCTTTTGTATAGACAGTGTCCCTTATACTTAAGAGTATTCAGTTTGCTATATTTTGTATTTATTCACATATTTACAAAACCTATTTTTATGTTGCATATCAATATATTTATATATAATATTTATATGTTGCATTTAATACCCCAATAAAATGGCAGTTTCTTAAAGGAAGGGATGATTTCATTTTTATCTTATTACCCCTAGGGCTTAGCACAGTGCTTGGCCCAAGGAAGGTACTTAATAAATGTTTATAGATTCACTGATTCTCTTTCCAATAAACACTAAGCATTTCTTAAGCATCTCCCAAGCCCTGTGGACACATAGAGAAAAATCGAATGGTCCTTTCTCTCAAGGACTTCACATTCTAGGAGGAGGATAGGGTGTGGAGAAGGTAGGAGACACTATAGATACCCCCAAGGCTAATGGAAAATTACAAAACTAAAGGGGAGAAGCAGTGAGAATAAACAAGAAAACAGATACTCCCAAATTTATAAAGTAGTAGGTCAGTCCTTGGTACTATTCCAGGTAGGTGCATTTAGAAAGTCAGCCCTAAGAAGAAAATAAAAGCTTCTCACTCCACTGGATTTATTCAGCTGGGGCTCACTCAAACCCCTCCCTGCTTGTGCATTTCAATTGAACTCAATTTAAAAATCAAGAAACCTTTTTTTCCTCTTCACCAGTAGATTATACCCTCTTGGTATATAGGTAGGAGGGAAAATAATTTAGTTTGTGTAGGTCCAACAGGTATTTTATAGTACATTAATGTCCACTTAGCCAGCATTTGGATTGCTCTGTCAATACCCAAGGCATTTAAAGTTGCAATTTTAGGATCTCTTTCACAGGAGCCACAGACATGCTTAAGTTGAAGTTGCTGCCTCTCGTTCCCCCAACTGTGAGTGACTAACTGATTTTCCACCCTTCACCACCACTAAGTAGTAGATTGTTTGGACTGGAATTAGACAGGCACAGGTGGTACCACCTGCTGCAAGTGTTTTTTTTTCTTTTCTTGTTTCTTTGGCAGCTGTTGGCTTGGGTCTTTTAACAGTTTTCTCAGTGGAGAAGGAGGGTGGCCCATTGGATTATTGATAGGTTCATAATATTATATGCAAAAGAATGAGGTTAACTTAGTATTATGGTTGCTATTTTTAACATCTAGAAACAAACACAGAAGTATTCAGAGTAAGGAAGGCCCACATTATTCCTTGTTCATTCAATATGGAGCTTTATATTTAGAAAAAATATCTGTGTCAAAGGCTAGCATATTTATTCTGTTCACTTTAAGGCCTTTTTGCATATCTTGTATACTGTCTGTGTTACAATTTTAGGCACTTTGAATTTAATTTTTTTATGCTAAAATTCTCAAATGATTTCATTGTAGGCATTTTTAAAAGGAAACAAGTTCTTTCTAGCATGTCCATTATATCATATTGGATAATAAATGCCTTTAGAATTTTCCATTATGAAAAATCCTAACATTTTACTTCTTTGGACAGTTCCTTTTTTGCTTTCTTAAAATCATCTCTTTTCTGTGGCTTGGCATTATTTGTTTGTTTGAAAATGTATACCTTCCTAAATACAGTATTACAGAACTGTGCTATATATCACCATGTTGTTTATTTACATTCTGACCAGTGTGCTATGAACAAACACCTAGAAAGGCTAAAAAAAGGGGAAAAAAAGCATAGTTCTTGGAAACAACACAAGATGTAGATTGCATGCTATGTGTTAAATATCAAGATTATCTCTTCTAGAAAATTAAAAAAAAAACAGGTTTTATAGAGGTATGTGTTTCTGATTCTTTAATCATTATGTATGTATTTATGTATATGTATACACAAGGTTTATGTTCATTTAAAAATCAGTATTTTCATAGGATTTCTGATTTCATTGATGCGTGTATCCTTTCCACTGAAACACATCACAACATTTCTATGACAGCTCGGTAGAAGGCCTTCATATAAATTCCTGTTGCCCAAAATTTCATCATCTTGTGACCAAATAGAAGATGATGACCAATACAATGTGGGAGGGTGCTAAACCATTACATATGGACATCTGCTTTAGCAATTTAAGATATTTAGCTTGGGGAAGAAAAAGAGGTAAGGGCCACCTACCTGAAAGTCATCTTCAAGTATCTGAAGCAAAACTTTGCTGTGGAAGAGAGAGCTTTAATTTGCTTGACCCCAAGAGACAGAAAATCTTCCAATAGTGAAGGTTAGAGAGGGTAATATTTCTCTTTTTAAATTGTAAAATGCTTAGTTTGATCCGTTTTCATGTTTCAAAATAATAACTATTCATTTCTGTGCCTTACTAATACTTGTTTGAAGAGTTCCCATTCAGGCATCAGAATTACTTTGGCTCTTTCGTTGAACTGTGAATTCTCTCTCAACTCTTAGGAAAGGTAGAATACAGTACACATTTGTATATAATAGTCCCCAGCGTTGTTTAGTGAGCAATCACACTGATAGATTCATGTTGATAAAGAAACCATTCTTTGGAATTTAATTGTATCCAGAAATGATGAATTCAAGATTTGCTAATGGAGAAAAAAGTCCTTGTTTGTTCCTATACATAAGCCTTAGGTGCTTGTGGCAAAGATAGTGCTATGGAAATTCCATTTTTGCTTAAATTGTTGTTCTCTTAGCAAACTTAAAGGGTAGTTATGAAAAATACATGTTTATGTTAAGTAGATTTCTGTTTACTCTAAGGAGAAACTGTAACAGTAGGATTATCCCTCCCCCCAGTAGAATCATCTACCCCATGAAATAATGATTTCCCTGTCACTGAAGCTCTGCAAGGGGAGATTGGATACCATGTATTAGTGAGGGATGTTGGAAGTTTCCTGCTTCAGGTAGACATTGGACTAGATGACCTCTGAGGTCCCTTCCAACTCTGGAATTGTATAGTGAGGGGTGCTGGCCCTCAGACTGACATCATTTGTCAATTGACCTCTAAGCCTTTCCAGCTCAGTAAGAACTTTCAGAATCTGTGTTCCTCTGGATTAGCCTTTGAGAATCAGGATTCACATCCACACCATGATGAATCACTGGAATGGGACTTTAGTGGAAAATATGTATCTGTGTGGCATTTTATCTTTGTGATGTAAAAGTTAATATGACTGTGTTTTGGACCGAATCAATGCAGAGTTTCAAAATGCAAACCAATTCTCAATCACAATGCTGTGGGTGCTGCTCCTGTAGTCTAGGACAACCTACTAAATGGTCTCCAGGTGGGAGTTGTAAATAATGTATGCAATGTAATATCCTCATGTTGAAACAGACACATTTTGTGGTCATTGCTGTGCTGTGCTGTGCTGTGGGGTTGTTTAGATTTCAAAATTTAGACTTATCCCAGAATGTACCCCCTGCTCCAACCCAGCAGCAGATGACTGGCTCTGCTTCTGGAAGCGGGCAGCCAAACTGAATTGCTGTCAGCCATAACAAACATCTGTTTAAGCCAGCATTCTGAATATTTTTTTTTAAAATTAAGATATAATGTCAGTTGCAGCAAAACAAATGCCAAAACGATAGGCTCCCATTTTAATATAAAAATAATGCTTAGGTAAGACAGAAGTATTTATTTTTAAAGTGAGAAATTTTTCTCTTATCCCAGAAGGATTTTCTGATTACCATAGTAAAGTAGCATAAAATGACTGAGGGAAGAATCAGCTTGTCAGTGAAAAACCAGACTGTTCTGAGGCCTGTTTCTGCCCATTTGTTTTATGTCAAGTAATGGTGCACAATTCTCTTTTGATAACACTGCTTTATAATGGCACTGGGAAAGCCTTCCCTGTCTTAAGAACAGCTTAAGAGAGTACTCCTTAATGAGAAAAATGTCGTTTTCCAATTTAATTTTGTTTCTAACTGGCTAGAGCATGTGTTTAACTTTGATGTGTAAATAAAGATCATGAACATGATTGGCTAATGTTGACTTACAGTTGGCCTAATGAGATTTTATGAATATTGCTATGGCATCATAATGTATTTGTTGGCCTTTTACAGGAGGGGAAAATATTGCTATTAGTTAAATAATTCAGTCCTGTAATAACCACAGTAATTATTCCATTTTTACTATAGTAAGTGTTGGGCAACTACTTAATAATTTCCAGAGAGGTAAGCATTTTTCTAAATTGATGCTTTGTTTTGAATATATCCAGTGTCAGTCAACTGTTAATAGGTACTATTATAATATAAAGAACTGTTATTTTAAATGTAGTTGATCAGTCCCAGAAGGGCTGCATACACAGGACTGTTCTACAAGGTTGTATTAGTCATTCTGCAGCAGTACTGAATTTATGTTGTTAAATTCATTCCAGCTATTGAAACTTGACAACTAATTTTGGATAAGAATGATTGGAATTGATAAACCCTCTTATTTTTGGAAGTGGCTGTTTTTCAAAACAAATCTTTTATCTGGTATTGTACATAATTTAGTGGAAACATACACAGAAATCTGCATTGCTTTGAGCACTAACGAGGGGGAAAGAATTCCCATCATTATATCTCCTATTTTTCTAAAAATACAGAATATAGTGTGTGATCCCTGATGCTCACCTATGCATTTACCCATTAATCTGTAAATATATATATATATTTAAAGGTAGTAGGGAAAAGAAATTCAATAATTTCCTCCTTTTCTTTGTTTCTGTTTTCATTAAGGCTCTTCATCATTAAACTTGGAAGCAAAATGTTTTCATGAAGTTCCTAATTACCCCCGGGTTTGTTTATACTATAGGTCAAATCATGTCCATTTTGAATGTGCTGATATGCAGTTATTTTCCCTTGTTATGATATTCTCTACAACACAGATTTGTCCTTGTCCTCTGAAACTATCGTATAACAGTTCTGTTGTAAATATAAAAATCAATTTTCAGATATGTGGTGCTGAGAGTCAGTACTTAAACCTACAGATAATTTCAGTATCTCATATTCATAGAATCATAACATCTTCAAGTTAGAAGGATACTTAGAGGTCATCTAGTTTAACCTTCCACCCAATGTAAGATTTTCCCCCCTATGACACCCATGACAGATGTTTAAGCAGACTTTGTACTAGAAATACCAATAAGTAGCAATTTGAACTGATTGAAGATTTCCCACTTTTAGAGTCAAAATAAAATTGTCTCCTTGCATTGTTCTCATCTTGACTCTTGGTCATTAAATTTGGAAGGTAATACAGCAAAATGTTGTCACGCAAGTAGCTAATTACCCCCTGGGTTTGTTTATACTCTTGGTCAAATCATGTCCATTTGGATGTTCTGATATGTAGTCCTTTTTCCCTTGTTAAAATGTTCCTTACAACACACATTTGTCCTCGTCCTCTGAAACTAGCATATGATAGTTCGGTTATAAATATAAAAATCAATTTTAGATATGTTGTACTGAGTGTCATAATACTTAAACCTACAGGTAATTTCAATATCTCATATTCACAGAATCATAGCATCTTCTGCCTTGTCTTCTTTTCTTGCTCTAACCACTTAGTTTCATAATAATGTACAAATGTGAAGTCATTTCTTTTGGAAGTGTATTTTTAGGATTTTATTTTTCGTAAAGCCAAGGTCTGTACTTAGCTCTGGGTGTTAATAGCTTCATGTTGTAGCAGTAACTGACTTCTTATCCCACCTATTTCTGAAGAATATTCTTGAGTTAGGTCATGAAAACTGTCCTGAAAAAGCCAGTAGAAAGAAGAAGGATTCTGTAGTGATAGAGAAATACTACCATTTGCACATGAAATTGTGCTTATTGTAGAGAGCCCTTTGCACTAAGCTCCATGTTAGTCCACAGTGATTGTAGTCATTCCCACTGGAAAAATAAAATGGCTGAAGAATGCATATTTCCTAGGTTATGAGAAGCTGTTGGATGAGCACCCCCATAAGTATATGTATCTTGGACAGCTGCTGCAAATGGGCAACAATCTAAGTCCAGAATTGAATAGGAACAGAAGAGTGGGTTGTCGCACATTTGGGCTTTCAATAATCACAAGGTGTTTATTCCTTAGAAAGCAGTAGTCTCTAATGCCGCTTCCTCTCAGTGACCTGGTAGGGTTGTGACTGAAAAGATCAACCTTAGAAGAAATTTAATTACAGGGACCCCCAAAATGTGAAAAATTATATTCACATGTTAGTATTCATTTAAGATTGAATTATTTCCCCCAAATTTTGAGACCTATCACTTTGATTTGACTTGTCTTATGCCTTTGCTTATCACTTAGGGCAAAAGGGATAAGACAGAGGGAAGCTAGCTCTATAGAACTAATGATCTTTCAGGGTCTGCTTTGCCCTCTCCTCGAATTCTTGGCCTTAATGTTTCACTTCATCTATGAGTGGATGAATTTCTGTGCTGATTACTGTACCCCACTCTCTGGATCATCTGTGGACATTTGTTTTAAGCCACAAAGCTCTCCTGCTTTGGCTTTGCCCTGTGCCTTAGTGATTGGTGTGCTGCTGATGAAAAGGCACAGACCCAGAGTAGTCAACTGTATCAATCTGCTTGTCTGCGTCCTGGTTCTTGGCGTGTTGTTTCTGAGGCCTGATGATGGATTACAATTTTGTGAACCTTAGAATGCCCAGTGCTTGCCAATGGCTTCAGTTGGTAATGAATTCTCCTTTGTGTCCATGAATTTCCCCAGAATGAGATTCTCTGTATGGTCATAAGTGACTGGTCATACTCTGAGAGGAGACTATGACATAATCCAAACTTTGGATAATGTTATTTAACAGCCAAGAACAGGCCATAATTTTCCTACATCTAATTAGCGGATGGGTCTTGTTGATTGTATAATATCTCACACACTCTTCCCTTTTGTCCCCACTCATAACAACTTCTATCCTAACACCCTAATCTCCTCTTTAGAGTCAAGTTGTCAGGTCAGCAAGCATTTATTAATCACTTATATTTGCCAGACACTGTTCTATGAGTATAAAGTAACCCATTCCTTGTAAGACACTCCCTGTTCTCAAGGAGCTCAGCTTGGAAGGTCAGTGTGAAAATAGCTGTTAATAAAAGGTGTGCACACCATAAATGGAAGGTAATCTTAGAAGAAATAGACTTGCAAGACAGGAATGAGAGAACATTGGGAATGCAGAGGTGAAGAGTTGGAACATATCTAGGAAAGAATCTTGTGGAATTGACTCCTGGGTACAAGAAATGGTACAGGATGTTAAAGCATGTAGCAAACACATATAGCACTAGAAATCCTTTTCTTTCTTCCTAGCATGCTCATGAAGTTTCCCTTGGTTGTACTTACTGAGAGTAAAAGGGTAAGCTGTGATTTATGATGTTAAAGAAATACACATACCAACATTATAGATCTATTGAAAAACAGACAAAACAAATAATTCAGGCTAGTGTATTAATGGAAAATAAGTGTTCTAGACCAGTGGAAACTTTAAAATTTTACACCCTTATTAAAAAATATTTTGAGCATATACCTTTGAGAATGTATATTTATTTAAAAAACGCCTATAATATTTCAATAATATTTTGTACATTATAGCATAAGCAAAATTGAAATTAAAAGCTTGAGGAAGATGAAATAATTATTTTAAAATTAATTTTTGTTGTGCTAATATTATTACTGTGGAAAACACTTTTGGTCTCAAAATTATTATTAGTAATGTTATTTTAGTGAAAATGATGATTGAATAAGCTATATAATTTCTGAAATCTTGATTTAACACTTTGTGATATAGTGATTTGAAGGTATAGTTCTAAATTAATTTTATATAAATCTTCTTAACGGTTACCATAGTTGTTAAGAGTTGGTTCAAAAGGACTTGTAGATCCAAGTGAAAGAAGTAAATCGTTGATTGTGCTTTCTAATTGATAGTAGTAAATTTTCAGTCCCATCAACCAATTATGCAAAGAATTTTATTGAAATTCAGCTACTGTTTGCTTACTGTTTTCTTTTATGACAATTGTTTGTTCTTAGAAACTAAATGGAAGGTAGTATTATGTATTATATATTTAACAAATGGTTTCAAAACACTATGAAATTCTTCATTTGGAAGATTATAAAACCAGATTTGCAAAGGATGTTTCCAAGTAATAGAAGTGTGTAGATGAGGTTTTTTTTTTTTTTTTTTTTTTTTAGGAATAGACCCTACTTTTTTGGGCAACAAAATCACATAATGATGGAAATATTTCCAAATAATTATTTTCAGAATTCTCTCTCCATAACAGATTTCTTCTGAAAAACATTTACTTTCTCATTAATTGTTAAAAAAGACTCCTTTACCTTGAAGGGACAGTTTGTATTTTTTTTCCTGTCTCAATAGGTTGTATGCTAGTTCTGGCAACCATTTTTCTTCAAGCCAAGTTCAGCAAATCTGGTGTACTTGTCACTTTGTGAAAGAAAAATGCATAACTTATCTTTGAGCTAACAACTCTTTTCAACACTTTGCCATGGAATGATCAATAAGACTTTTGTAACACAAACTTTTCATGGACATAGCTGACTATAGCTAACTGTATTTTAATTTTTATCTCATAGCATAGGTGAGGAAGAACTCATATTAGGAGGACTATAAATGCCATCTCTACCATTTTCTCATTTGTTCATAATCTTATTAATGTTATATTGAATTTTTGATTTCTCTATACAACTCGTTTAAAGCTACTTTTCCAGTTACAATGGTTAGTTGACATAAAATTTGACAGTATAACATAAATCTATTTAAACAAGAATAGGTTAACTGTTATCTTTCTCAATTCATTGAAAGCAAACAAATTAGTGAGAGAACCATTGTAAACCTTTCCTTGGTGGGTAACTTCCACTTTTATTTTAGGGCATCTTATCTAATGTATATGACACAGAACTGTCTGATACAGGAACTTAATGAAGTTTCATTTCTTAACCCACATTTTCAATATTAGTAAAACTTAGTGCCTTTATTTTTAGTTAAACATAAATATAGAGGTTCTAATACTTTCTTTCTAGATTTGAGAGGATCACCTCGAATCTTTGACACTCAGGATTCATATAGCCTACTTTATAGACCATTGTTCCTGTCATTAAGTTCTGTTGATGTTATTTGAGTTAAGAAAAGGAAAATATTACATTTCTCTATAGTATAAATTTGACCTGATGTATACCATGAAAGAAGGTAGAGAGGAGGAAATGGTACTGTGAAAATATTTAGTTGGATGGATGGGTAGGGAGCTCATGTTGAAGAAAGGAAGTGATAAACCAAGGAAGACACGGATAATAGTAAGCCTGGAATAAAACTTTTATCACTCTACATTTTTGCATCCTATGTTTGCAAGGATGGAAAGAAGTCAATAACAAACCCAATACTGTTTTCTACTTTTCTGTCTTTTAATTGGTACATGATTATCTACTTTGAGAAACATCTTGACTACTTATAGCTCTCATGACTGTTTATAAAACCCTTTTATGGAGAGACTTAGTTCCCCTTTAATAACAACAACAAGAAAAAACAACAATCACTGGCTTTTATGTATATTCTGTTAAAAGTGTATGAAGTTTTATTTCCCTACCCCAATCCTGTGATGTAGGTAGAATAACTATTAATATTCTGATTTTATAGATAGAGAAATTGAGGCTCAGAAAATACCTTGTTACACAGCTGTTGGAACCTTGGTTGGAAGTTGAAACCCAGGCCTCCTGACAGCAGGATTTTACTGGATTGTTATTCTCCGTGTAAAAGTTAGTCATTTTCCCATTTTTCTTGTTTTTAACTTTGCCTCCAACCTAGACCAGATGATCTGGCTCAAATCCAACTTAGAATTTTAATTCTGGTGAAGACATGACAACTGAGTCCTGTCTCCTACTCTTGCAGGACTTTGTTCTTTTATTTCTCTAAGATGAACCTATAGAACACCAATAGATAAAAAATTGACTATAATCCAGGAATTTCCAAATCCCATTGTTAATAAGAATACATGCTTTCCCCCTCTTATTCTCTAGTTTAAGCTTTAAGTTTTTTTCTAAAGACAAATTTTATGGCATCTTAAACCTCTTGAAATTAAGAATATATACCAAAGATGCCATCAGGTCAAGTTACACATATTAATTATGTGCTTACTATATTCCATGTATTGTGCTAAGTTCTGAGTTTCTAAATACAAACAAAAGAAAGACAATCTCTGCCCTCAGGTAGCTTACCTTATAATGGGAAGGAGATAACACATGAAAGGGAACTGAAAAGCTGGGAGGAAGGGAGAAGAAAAGGTACTCTTGTGGGGAGCTTGATGGCATTATCTGGAGAATGAAGGGTGGCTTTTGGCTCAGGAAAGTATTTACCAATGGGAAAAGGAAGCTGCTAGGGAAGAGGGAGAGGCTAGTGGTAAAGTATGGAAAATGAAATATTGCTGGTCAGTAATCCAATTAGCTAGCATTTATTAAGCACTTATTTAGCTTGTCTTGATCCTTTTCTCAAAAGAGAGGTTCAGGAAGAATTTACCAATGGGTCAGACTTGAAATGTATTGGCCAGAGACATAATTCCTGCTGTTTCCTTACCTTTTTAAAATATTTTTTTAAGTTCCCAATGCTCTTATGCCCACTGCTTTAGTCAGGGGTCCTGCAATCGTTTGTTGCCCCCATCAACCTTTTCCTCCCATGGGATTGCTTGGGATTATTGGTCCCCTTGCATTCTATCTACACATGTCAACATTTCAACTGTTTTTTAAAATTTAATTTCCTGTCCTTGTACCCTCTGAAGAACTAATTCATATTAAGATGATTGTTTTATATGCTACTTATTCCAAGGGCATTTGCCTTTTTGGGAAGTTATTTTTGGGACATCTCAATGTAAAGGGTGTGATTTAAGGATATGTGTTAGGTTAGTGGAAGAGATGAGAGAGGGTATTGTATTTTTGTTTGGATGAACTCTTTCCTGCCTGTCAGTTTACTCTGTCTTGGTGACTTTCAGACTCAGTCACTTTGTAAAGGTAGGTCTACATCCAGCATCAGTCATGCAGAAGTGGGGAACCTATGACCTCTAGGTCACAGGTTTACCACCTCTGGCTAGAGTCAGTGAGAAAATGTAGCAGTCCTTGACTCAGACATGGGAACTGGGTTGAAAATGTTTCGAGAATAAGGACCAAGACTCATATAGGAAAATTTAATCAACAAAATTAGTTCCTATAAACAAAATTGATTTATTAGTGTGAGATAGACCCATATTGGCCTGCTGGGAGACTTCTAGTTGCATTTCCTAGCTCTTTCTTAGATTAAAATTTTTGCCAATGACTAGGATAAAGACCAAGATGGCAGGCTTTTTTTTTTGTGATGGTGTATGGTTGGTAGCATTAATTAAGAAGGCAGCTACAGAAATAGGTTTCATAGGATCTTAAAGAGCTGGAATAATAGACTCAATCTAAGAAAATAAAGTTTTAATTATGTCCATAACCACTTGTATAATTAAAAGAGGGAGGAGAAGATATGCTATGATAGCTATACAGTTATTCCTTCCACATTGTGACTTTCCCCATCATTTTAATATATCATGGTTAAGCATAAGAAATTAAATGGGAATATTTTGAAAGTTGTGCAGAAGCTGCAGATGACACACAAAGGCTAGCAGACAACACAGAATTCTTTTTCATACAGTGTTTTTACTTAACATTGACCCATATATTGCCTATGACCAAATATATAACCCAAATTTTATAATAGGTATTGTAAACACCCCATAAAAGGAAAAAAGAAAAAGAAAAATTCAGATTTCTTCTTTGGTACAAAGCGAGGGCCAAAAATTTTATATTCCCAGATCATGGGGGTGCCATATCCCTTACCCCCACAATGTGGAAGCATAACCATACATCATTAGGAGACTGACTGACAGAAGAGTTGAAAGACTTGTCTAAGGTCAAACAGCTAGTCAATAGTAGTATCAAGATTCACACTAATGCCTTCTGACTCCATATCTGGACCTTGTTCTACTGTAACAGAGCTTTTTATGTAACACACATAAATATATCATCCATGATTTTATTGTTGTCAGTATTCTCTGCACAGACCCAGAATGTAATCCTTTCACTTTTTAGTAGATCATCTTTATGAGCTGCTGAGCCTGAAAAAATTTATCATCTGGTAGCTAACTTTCTGGTGATGAGCCTCATTGATTTTAGCTTGTCTGATTCTTAGACTACAGACATACAATACAGTGCCTGCCATTTTTGACACCTTCCCCATTTTGTATAGAACCTACCAGTACCTGTGCTTCACTAAATAGCCTTTGATAATCCAAGGTAGGAAGAGAATCAGAGTAGAGAACTAAACACAAATATACTAAATAAATTAGGAATAAATTAAATTTTGTTAAAGTTGAATAATTGGAAATAAGCGTTAAGCCAAATAATATCAGCTAAAATACCTCCATACTTACACATGTATCTTCCTGATTGGTTCCTGATGATGGTGTCTACCTCTAAATGATTTGTGACTGAAGGAACAGGTTCTTCTTGGGAGAACCACCTTCTCCCAGTATGGAATAGAGAGATAAATTGAGATCCCAGCCCAGCCTTTCTGTATGTTTTCTCCATTTGGAACTTATAGATTGAGGGAACAATAAATCATTTGGGGGTTAGGAGGCATGAATGGATGGGGGATTTATCTTATTCATCCCAACAACATAAAATTGTCACTGACAGTAAAAGCTTGTTAAAAGCTACCTATCCTTGTCCAAGTGGTCAGAGAAGAGAAGGTTGGTAGATTCCAAGTTCCTGTCAGGTTTTTGCCTCCTTGTTTGTTTATTTGAAAACAGGTCAGGGATGAGGGTCCTTGAGAATTTCAAGGGTATGCTCAACATACCACTATCAGACTAAAACCAAGGAGTAGGATGTGGAATGAAAAAAAGACTGAACCTTGCCAACACTTCTATTGCCATTAGTTTCTTGTGAGGTGAATGTGGGAGATGGCTGAGGATTCCTCCAAAGTATATTTCTTTGGTGGGGCCAGCCTAATGGACCATTCAGTGCTTTATGTCTCTGTATTTATTCCTGGGCACCAATGATTTCTTTTCTTATTAATTTTCTAGTGATTATGTGGGAGTTGGGTACCTTTTCTCCATTCTTTAGGAAACCTAGATAAAAACTTTATTTTTGAGTAGGATTCTAGGGTGTGAATCTGTGTGATTCCAGGGCCCCAGCCCAGTCATCCCCCAAAGAATTAGGAAGTCCTGAACTTGGCAAATATCAAATAACATTAAAAATGATCATATATCCTATACAGGAAATAATCTGTTAATATACATGGAAGTCAGTCTTGGATCAAAAATCTGACCATTGATTTGTTAAAGAAGTGATTACAATTAACTTAACACTAGAAGAAAAAATAAGAATGAGAAAAAGATATTCATTGCATGCACTTAAGACAACTCCAAAGTGAACTATTTAAATAAGTAATTGATGCCACAAAATTAAAAAAAAAGATGGAAGAAAGAACATTGATGTAACTGATGACAATCTTTTATCATAATAAAGAGAACAGAAGATCCTAGAAACTTCCTTAGCCAGAAAAAAAATATATGCCAAGTAAAGAGATATAGTGGCCAAAGGTAATATTTATTTAAAATTGTTTCTAAAATCTTATGAAGAACAATAGAAAAATGTGAGCGTTCATAAAACCATAAGAAGCAGTCAAAGGTGGTGGTGGGGGGAAACAGCTTAAAGAGTGCTTGGCAAGATAGCCAACAAAGCAAAATCATATAAAGGCATTTAGGAATGAAACTATAAGGACAACAAAAAGACAAAAAAATGGAAAAGAGCTGGAAAGATTAATATAACAAGCTTTATACCTTTAAGTAGAGTGAAACTGTAATACTTGGACGCAACAACACAGTACTGAATGTTCTGGTTGAAGGAATAAAAATGACACTAAAAAACCAAAACAGGAGAGTAGCTAGACTTGATTATGTAGACACAAAGGAGATCTGTGTACTAGGCATAAGTTTTGAGGGTATAGAGAGACTGATTCTCAAAGTATCTGAAAGAGAAGATACTAAAGTTTTAAAAATTTTGAACCATATTAAAATAAAACTAGGTTAAAATATTTAATCATCCTTGCAAATTTTTTATGAGAATCTATACACACCTTGATGCAATACTTGATGAAGGTATAAGAAGGGAACTGGTAGAGTTTGGTGAATATTATTTTATAGTAGAACATATTTACAGGCAATTAATAGCCTAAAAGATATAGAGAATACAGTAACCTACTGTGCTTACTATTTGTTGGATCTTACAGAAACATTTTATTTGTCAGTCCCATCAATGGGATCCTTGATGAAGGTATAAAAAGGGAACTGGTGGACTTTGATAATTGATATTTTATAGTAGAACACGTATACAGTCAATTAATAGAAGGGAAGGTATACAGAATACGGTAGTCTACTGTGGTTAATGTTTGTCAGATTTTACAAAAACATTTGATTTGGTAGTCCAAAACAATCTTAAAGGATGACATAAAGGCTGTCTCTTTCATAAGTGAAAACCATCAAAGATTTTTTGAAAGACACTAATGATCAATATCAAGTGACTCATAGAACAAGGAGACAGATGTTCTCCAATAGGTGCCTGCCACTTTCATGTAAAATGACCAGCATAGACTCTAAATCAAACATAAATTCTCAACCATTAATCAAGTAACTTTTAAATTGTGAGATCCTGGAGCTGTTCTTTTAATAAATGACATTATGTTTATTTCAATAAGCCTCAGACACTAAAGCACTAATATTCATGATTACTCGACATAGTTATGGGAACATAGAATTCTTCTATCTCTGAATCTTAGAAATCTTTTAGTATACCCTCATTTTACAAATAAGGGGACAGGTCTAGAAATGTGAAATGAATATTTTGAGTTCATACAGGTAGCAAATGACAAAATCTGTATTTGAAACAGTCTTCTCACTTTAATCCAATTTTATACATGAGCATGTACAACTTTTTATATGCTTATATCTCATACAGTTGTCCATCCAACTGATAAGCAGTCAGATGGACAATTTGTCTTTTGGGATATTCATCTTAGAGAGATATTGCAAATAGACAGTGATCTGGAGCTTGAATTGGGCAAGAGATTGATCCTTCTTTTTATCTTTAGTAAATAGCAGAATTTTAAAATGTTTAAATAATCGGCTTTTATTTCTATTTTTAATAAATTACCTATGTCACTTTCCTTATTCCTCCTTTCAGAGAGAGGTTATTTATAACAAAGATTTTTTAAGGAGGAAGGAAGAAAAATACCAAGCAAAATCAATCAGCACATGAAAAAAAAATACATCCTGATGCTATATAAAATGTGCATACTTTCTTGATACCACTGGAATTTTGGGAGAATGAGATGAAAGCCTTCAATATCTTAGGTGGAAAACTTATGGGGAAGACCCACATAAGTCTTGTACGGTAAAATCGGGCATCATTGGGTTGCAATTTGCATGGTTTAAAGGAGCACTTGTACTGATGGGATCACACATTCATTGAAGCAAGACATCTTTTAGTGAACTAATTCCATAATTCCATTATGTCCTTTATAAAATAATGCGATATGCCTCCAATTATCCTGCAAGGGTAGTGACAAAACTCAGGCATATCAGTTTGGTTATAAATATTCTGAATAAGTACACATTTCTTTCATGGACAATATGGTGCTGTGGACTTGGTGCCAATAACCCTGGCTTGCTGTCCCCACTGTTTTACTTGTCAAGTGTCTTATTTAGGCATGATGAGGTAGTAAGAAAGCCTCATCTTGCTAAGCCTTAGTTTCCTCATCTGTGAAATGAAAGGAGTTGAACTAGATGGTCTCTAGAGTCTCTTACTGCTTTAAATCTATAATCCTATTATCCTGTGTGCCCTACTTCAAATGTTTATTTTCATAAATGCCTTTGTAAATACCTTAAACCAATATATAACTGTGATGTAGCATTATTATTTATTATTATTAATTAATTTTAAAATATACCAATACCATTTTTGATTTACTTTTTTCTTATTTGAAAATCACTGTAGATTCTTCTTGATGTTCTTATGACTAGTGTGATATGCATAGAAGTTTTTAAATGGGGGGAATACACACACACACACTCTATACTTCGGTAATATCTTATATAATTGTCAATTATTTTGCCTTTTAAAAAGAGGAAAAATTAAAAAAAACAAAAAAGAAAACAAATTCTTTAAATGGAAGCTTTTTGTTTTTGTATTTGTCTCCAATGTACTTCATTTGAACTCCATGATGTCCATGATTGCTATAGCAACTGGTAACCTTTTTTGGCCAACAAATTTCTGATTTCGCTTTAAGAATATTTTGCTTACTGAAAAGTGCTTTACAAATGTAAAGTATTCTTCAAAGTATTATTAGTCAAAACACTTGGATAAACTTGTTGCCTATTTTGCTTATTAGGTTCTGAATATCTTATTTGTTCAGTTTTACTTGCTTCTTATTCATGGTCTAAAACATGGGTGAACTTCCCCATGGGACAGGAAACAGATTAAAATGTAAATGGTAAATACTTTAAAAATAGATTTTAATAAAATAAAAATACAATAGAATTTAATGTTAATTTATGAGTTAATATGCTAGGCAGGGATACTAATGCATGGTTGGCTCTATTTCTATTTGAGTTTAATATCACTGGCCTAGGAGAAAATCAAATATATGGATTTGGATTAGATTCTCAGCAATGCTCCTTCCTTACATGTGTGACCCTGGACATAGTATCGCCATCTCTTTGGATATACATTTCCTCATGTGTAACATGAGAACAGGTTGGATTAGGAGATCCATAGAGACTATTTTGCTTATCAATACTATGAATCTCTGCCATTCAAAAAATTGTGGAGCTGAATTATGTCCAACACCTAAGTAAAGATAGAGTGAAAAGATTATTTCTTTTCTCAGTCTTGCATAAGTCATCTGTATTTTTATTATTGATTCTTTCCATATAAACTATCTAGATTTCTACCTGTGATTACTTTAATATTATTTTGAAAAGATAGAGCTCAAACTGGACAGTAAGACTTGTCCTCACAGGAGACTTTTCACTTACCATAGAGCCATAATTGATTAAAAAAAAATAAACCACAATGCAATCAACAGGTTGAACTCCTGACTGCAGTTAGGTATGGAGCAATATAGCCCATTAACAGATAGGTATAACATTTTCTTATTATTTAAGACTCTCCAGGGATAGAGATCAAGTAGTTTTTCTTGGAAACCTTCTATAGTACTTCATGATCATTGTAATCTAAAAACTTTTCCTAGGTTAAATCCAACTCTCTTGCTATGATTTTAGCTATTTTCCTCTCTTCTACAAGTCCATTGTGGAAAGGGAGAACAAGTCCTTCTCTTAACAACTGTTCATATTCTTGAAAACTGTGGTTAAATGACCTTTTAGCCTTCCCTTCTCATGATTAAGTATGGTATAAACATGTAGGCCCACTGAGGTTTCTTCAGAACTTGTGTTTGATAAGTTTAGCAGAAGAACTGTACTTTGATAGGCTCTTTTAATGATAGGGTAGAATAAAGTTGGTATTGAAAGATTGTTATACCAAATGGTGGCAGCAGAGATTGGGAGAATTGTCAGACCATTAGAATGTGAGCAGGGAGTTGCGATGAAGTAGAATAGTAAAATTTCTGAGTAGCCAGTCCTTGAAGGGAGAGATTGAATTAAATGGAGAAAGAAGAGTGATAGATTTCCAAAGGTCAGGTGATTGAGGCATTGAAATACTTAAATGAAAAGTTTTTTTTTTTTAAATTTAGCACTACCATTTAGGTGGCAGTGCCATTTTGAAGGGTCTGGAAACAATCATAATGAAAATAAATGTTGTTTGGAATTCAGTGAGCAGACAGAGTTTATCTTTCCCGTTTTCCTTTCAGGTAGCTGAGGGCAATAAAGGCCACTCACTGCTATTCATATCTTATTAGACAAAAAGAAAAAAAAAAGACTGAACAAGAAAAGTGGCAAGTCTAATCTTTGGTATTTAGAGTGATGAAGAGAAGCAGTATGTGAAATCCATTTAAAATATGATTTCATGTTCTAATAAACATTTTGAACTTATAGGGAAATGACTTGTGCCATTTATTCTGAATGCAAAAATGCATATGCTGTGCATTTGAACTTAGCATGCTATAATTGTACACCTAACATATTTTTTTGCAAATGATTGATATTTTCTCCCCTTACCACTTCTTGCCTGTTAGAAAAATGGAATGCATTTATAGTCTCTGTTGATTCAAGGCAGATCCTAAAGAAGTCACTATTATTTCCCAGCTTTAATAAGAACAATGAAAAGAAAATAGTGGGTCACTTTCATTTTATATGACTAAATAGGGAAAATTTCAACCAGAATAATAATAGGAAATATGTATTATTTGGATATATTGATTTAAATATTCCCAACTTACATGAAGGAATACTGAAACATTACTTAAAGCATGAGTGATATATTGCATAATACCCATTGGACTAGAAAAGAAAGAACCCAGATTAGTTTATGTGCTACTGATAGGGCATGTGATTTTAAACAAGTTGTTTAACCACTTTGTGGAGCTCAGTTATCCATCTTCAGAATGAGGAAAGCAGTGTCATGACTTCCTATAGACTCCAAAGTATCCACTAGGATTTGGTAATGAATAGTTTTAGATTGTTTCAGAGATTGAGAAGGATGAGCATCCAATTTAGGGGCTAGGATAATTGCCACTAAGATCTGGATTTCGTGATAATTTTGGATAGCATGTACCTCAAGGAGTTGATATTACTAAGTGATGGTGATAAAGGGAGAGCTTGGAAGTCACAGTGGAGGCCAAAGAATCTTTTTACCTCTCTTCCAATACCAGTGTGTAGGGGACCTAAGACTGAAGCACAGCCAGTGTTGGAGAGGGTGTCCAATGGTGCTGTGTCTTCTGGGGGAATCTAAGTGGTTATGAGTTTCAGAAGACACAAAGAACAAAATAGTAAAAAAAAGGTCTCAGATGGAAGTTTGCTAATTAAGAATAGTAACTGCAGAGATCACAATGGAAAGAGTGGGAATAACTGGAGCAGGACACTGAAGGGTTAGGTTTAAGGTATATAGGGATTAGGGAACAGGAAGGGAGGTTCAAGGAGGGGAATCGAGTGTCATAGAGTTTGGGAAAGAAGGGAGCAGTGTAATTTTGCTGGCCAAAAATCTTTTGAATCATTAATCTTTTCACCTTTCAAATGCTCATTTACAACTGTACTAGAGGTTTTATACTTGGATGTCCTAATACAACTTTTTAAAAATCAAATTGTTCAAAACTGACCACCTAAATTTCCCTACAGATTCTCACCTGACTTCCTTATTTGTGTACAACAGTTTGCATCACCACTGTGTCAGTCACCTATGTCTAAAATCACCCCATCATTTCTGCTTCAATATTTTTTCTATTCATCTCCTTTTCATTCTTAGCAATAAGGGAATGGCACCCTAGTTAGCCTTAATAACCTCTCACCTACATTATTGGAAAAGTTTTCTAATTGTTATTTCTACTCTGAGTCTTCCACCTTTCAACATACCCTAAGCATTACAGTATAATTTCCCTAATGCATGCTTCTGCTCTAAAATACTTAACACCTTACCATTGTTTTGTATATGATATACAAATTTCTGTCCCTGTTCAACTTGGCTTCAATTTTCCCTAATATATTCCATCTTAAAAGCTAAGATAGATGGTTTATTCCCTAAAGAAATACCATGCTTTCTCCCTTCTCTTTTTGTATTTGTTTATTCTACATTTCTTCTGGAATGTCTTCTTTCTATTTCTGCCTACGGATATAATATTCATTTTCAGTGAAGCTCAAAAAAACATGTATTTTATTTTCAGTCACTAAGCATCTGTATGATTCCAAAAAACTTTTAAAATAAAGTTCATTCATACATTTTCAATCCTTTTATGTCATTACACATTGTCTCTCTTGCCACCAATTAGTCTCAGCAATGAGCACTCACAAATCACTTTTCAGTTTGACTTCAGTGATGTGAGGATACATTATACATTTGAAGTTTAGTTTTTCTTCTAATTTTACTTCCTACGGCATTATGAGTTATAAATAAAAGAAGCCATTTGACTTGTTTTCTTCAGTTCTGAAGGCAATTTGAAGTCAATTATTTCAAAATGTAAAATTATCTCCTATTTTCATTTTTTTCATAGAAAAAAGACACTGATGATGATGATGATCATTCAAATGATGCTTTAATGTGTCAGTAGAGTCATGATCTCAGTGTGGGCATTGATTTTATCATAACCTATCTGTGTCTTCTTGTCTCATGATTAGCTATATTTTTAATAAATCTTCCATATGGCATTTGTACTAATTACATTGAAAGCCTTCTTCTAGGTCTTTTAATAATAGTGATAGTAATGATTATTAATAATTTCAATTTGTATAATGCATTAAAGTTCCAAAGAACTTGCCAGAAATGGTATTTAATCTTCATATCAACTCTCTGTGAGTTAGGTAATAGAAGGTGATGAAGCTGAAGTTCAGGGAATTATAGTGATTTCCCCAACATTGTGCCACTGGTAAATGTCAGAGGTATTTATTCGACTTTATAAAGCCTTCTCTTACCTCCCTACCCCCAACAACCCTATCCAGACATGACCCTTCCCTTTAAGATTTTATAATAAATTCCTTTCATGATGCTATTTGCCTCTTATTTTGAATTATGTCTTTTTTTCCATATGTGATTGTCAAGGGAAGGAACTGTTTTATTTTTCATATATCCCTTAATTCATAACATGGTATATTGGATATAGTGGTGCTAAATAAATTTTTGTTGATTTGAATTTACTTTCATTGATAGGCTGATTTTGGGAAAGGTTGTGTATGTATATATGTAAGGAATAAACTTTATTGCATTTATGAGAACTTAATTTATATCTGCTTTGATTCTCCTGTTCATAATTATTTGCATTCCTTTTTATTCCATTTTCTTTACTTTTTCATTTTGGGTAATCCATAGAACCTTATTAGCAGACTAGTTATTCCTCTGTGGGCCCATTGTGCCTGCTGTGATTTAGTTTGGTCCTTTCTGAGGTCTGTGGTGATGGAGACCCTACAGTCAAACACATAAAAATAAAATTCACATTACATCCCTTCAATCACCAGTGAAGTAGTCACCTTCAGGGTGGAACATGGCAGCCATTTTAATGGCATCAGCAACAATGTCATTAAATTTTATGGCAGATGAAGTATATGTAGGAAAAATTTACAGCATAGGTTATTTTTGTCTTTATGGACTAGGGAGTGATTGACATGTTAATAAACAATGGGAAAATATTTTGGTTTGCTTTCTAGTTATCCTCATTTCCCGTTGGAAATTTGTTGTCAATCCACTTATGTCTCATATGCCCATTATACACATGCCTGTTGATTAATTACTATTTATACTTCATTAAAGAAATCTAGGGTAAGTGTGTAGGAAAGTAACCTACACTATTCAATTCCACTTTTATTTAGATCTAATTATCTGGTTTGCCACAAGAGAGGAGGGATAAAATTTAATATTTCTCCGCTATTATATTTTCTGTCTTTTTTTCCTTAAGAGGCAGATTACTAAAATTACAGAAATGAGACTGTAACCAAAGTCAGAAAATCAGTGTTTTAGAAGTTCAAAAGGTTCTAGTTTGAAGGTTCTAGTTTTGGTTTTGCCATTAGCTGTGTAGGATCTCAGGCTAGCTACTTAACCTCATTGGGTCTCATCGTCTATAAAATCTATGAAATAAAGGGCAGGTTGGCCTAAGAAGATTTCTAAGCTTCCTTCCACCTCTAACATTTTTTGAGTTCTGTGAAATTATTTGATTGCTGTTCTATTGAGTGTGACAGTCTTGTAAAAAGGATTCTTTAGCCAGTGTTTGGAGTAAATTAGGATACTGCTTGGATGTGTTGCTTTGAGGTTTACAAATAGTCCATTGATAATATATAAAATACATACACACACACATATATACCTACATACAGTGTATATGTATTTGTATCTACATACATACATACATACATACATACATACATACATATATACATATCCAGTCCAATGAGAGGTAGCATGGCATAATGGAGTTTTAGTTTTAAAGCCAAAAAGACCTGAATTCTACTTTCCTGTGATAAATACTTCCTCTTTCACCTAGAAAAGTCACTAACTCTTAGGCTCCCAGAAACTCCCTACTGCCATAAAAGTACAGAATAATTGCTGATTTCTGTAGGACCTCCTTATAGCAATGAAATTAGAGGTATATATCTATTAACATATATAAAATATACACATCATATATGTATGTATATATACACATATGAAATATTTATGTATATGTACATGCTCTCTCTGTCTTTCTAGCTTTTTTTCTCTTTCTCTATTTCTCTCTTTATCAGTTTAGTAAATTACCTTTTTGAGTTTTTGACTAGTCTTCCTTATTTGTTTTGTCCCTGGTACCTATTCCACTTGCTCTGATAAAGTGACAATACTGTTATTATTCTTGCTAACAATTGCAAATGTCCCCAGTAGGGAAGAACAATTAGTCAATTCCTGAATTGTGTGTGTTTTCCTATATCTGACTAATTATTTCATTAATTTTCTTTGTGGTTCTTGATCATGTTAGTATGTGAAAAGATTTCTGTGCCTGAATCCCTCTCATTATTTTGAAGATTTGTTAAATTTAAACTTTTGTTTATTTTGTAATGAACCATAATGAAAGAAGAAAGCTTTTACTTAAAGAGTTATCTCAGGGAATAGATGTTTAAAGGAAATTCAATTAATTTGTAAATATCTTTTTCTGTTGGAGAAGTCAGCAAATCTTTGGCCAGTGGTGAGTAGTAATCATATCAAAAATAATATTAAACCTCAAAGTTTTCAACTTTTACCTGAAAAGAGTACTTGGTCATGTTAATAGTATAATATGTATAATCCTTAGCTACTGAGTTAAGAGTCTCTGGGATTTAGAGATTCTTTGAATCAATGCTTTTTATAAGCATATTGTGTGTATACACACACAGAGACACAAACACATACACATATACATAAATGTAAGGTGAAGTAAAAAGCAAACAATTGAGTGGCTATGATGAAAACCTAGATCTTAAAGAACTATGTTAATGAGATATTATTACAATAATTGAAATATTTTTAAAAGACTCTAGTTATATGGACATATTAGGTGAATTAAAAAAATCTTATTTTCTAGATAATTTTAAAATTCTATGTAGTTGTAGTACCTCATTTAATGTTTATATTAAAGCTCTGATTTTCACTAAATAGTTGGGTGACTTGGGCTCTCTGGGTCTCAATTTCTTCATCTCTAAATTGTGAGGATAAAGTTGTTTTTCTAACATTCTTACCAGATTTAAGGTTCTATGATTCTTCTAGTCTTTTCAACAAATGTTTATCACTTGACTATGATACTTAAGATACTATGTTAGGTGTCATTGAAGATAGAGAATTGCTGAGTAACAAGGAGACCCAGAGGTCATCCATTTCAAAAGTGTCAAGCACATAGCCCTCTTATGTAACAAAATAAATAAAAATACAGCAATACATACACAATCTTACATTTTAAAATATGTCAATAAGCATCCAGCATCAGATATGGATTAGTGATCTCTATTTCTAGTTTGTGAAACTTATAACTTAGCTTGTCAAACTTATAACTAAATAATAATCTCTTCTAGAGAATATAGGATAAATAACCATTCACCCTCTGTTTTTATAGCCAGAATTTCCCGGAACTGATTACCTCCCTAAGTAGCTCATTTTATTTTTAGAAAACTCTTAATTTTTAAGAAGTTGCTAGAATTGAGCTAAAGTTTGCCCTTGCTTTCCAAAGTTTTATCTATCCTTCTGAGTCTTATGCTGTCTTAAAATTCCATATCTGCTTTCATCCAAGTCAGTGCTATAAATATTGATCTGAATATGTTCTCCCCTTATTTCCTTTTTATGTTGATGTGGATTCATTAATTACCACTCTTTGGACCCAGCCATTTAACCAGTCCCTCAGTTCACCCAAGTATATTATCATTTAGACTACATCTTTCCATATGGGTAATGAGAGATATTTTGCGAAAAGTTTTGCTGAAATTCTATAATGTTCTCTTCTTGGCATTAATGTGATTTATCAGATTAACAATTTTGTTGAAAAAGGTAATGTGGCATTAATTTTTGTTTTTAAACTAGATAAGTTTTTATTGCTTAGGGGAAACCCTTCTACCAATGCAGGTCTTTGACAGCTCTGCAACTTCAAATCTTAGAAAATTGGCTAAGGTACCTACCTAGGGGGGTCATATGACTTGCCAAGGGGTCACATCAATTATTATATTAGAGACAGGTCTTTGGTCTGGGTCAGTGTTGGGGAACGTGCTGCCTTGAGGTCACATGTGGCCCTTAGGTCCTCACTTCACAGAACAAATCAAAGGCTACACTTGAGGACTTAGAAGGCCACATCAAGCCTCGAGGCTGAAGGTTCCCCAACCCTAGTCTAGGTCTTTTTGATTTCAAGACTGGTTCTCATCCATTGGGCCACATTGCAATGCTATGTAGAGTGCTTAGAATTGAAAGGGAACTTAGAAACATTTAGCTCAACTTCCTCATTTTCCAGAGAGACATTTAAGTTACTTGGTCGAAGTCATAAAGCTGTTAACTAGCACAGCTGGGATTCAAACCCAGACCCTTTGTGGTGGGTGGAGAGGAGATGGGCTGTCATTGTGAAGTAGTGAATTAAATATGCAAATATACTTAATATTCAGGGGACACTAAATAATCCAGTTTTGTTACAGAGGAGAGATCATGTAAGTGGTATTATGGCTGAAAAGTCTCTGAAAACAGGAGTCAGGGGATACAGGACTGGGGGATTTGGATCTGATCCTACAGTAGCTTTATCCTTTTAAGGTTTGGGGGCTGTAGGTGGTTTAGGGAAATATAAATGAAGTGTTCAGGATGTACTGAAGGTGAACTTTCAACAAAGGAAAATTTACATGAACTAATGCAGAGTGCAGCGAGCAGAACGGGGAGAGCAATTTCTACTGTAGCGTCACTATTCCAAAATGACGAAAGATGAAATGAGCAGAAGTAAGAGAATAATTTACACGATAATAACAATACTGTAAAGGTAAACAACTTGGAAAACTATGAGAGCTATGATCACTCTAATAATGTCCATACATTATTCCAAAGAATGAAGCTTGAATAATAAGAATAGAGATGTCTTGGTGTCAGACCGGATTAGCTCTCAACAGCTGATTGTTAATTTTTAGTGTCAGCATTTACTGCTCAGAAACCAGCAAACACTGTAAATCAGGACTTGATTTCTTGTTTTGTTGATTGTCTAGACTTAAGAAAGTCATGGTGAAAAAATATCAATAATGCAGTTGAATTTTAACTGTGTATTGTAGACATACAGACACATATATTTCTATAGAGCTGGTTGTTAAATATTTATCAATACTATCTATCTGCTGCATACCATCTACCTACTGCATACCATCTACCTCTTGACAGAGAGGTGATACATTTCTAATGCATAATGACACATTGATATATTACACACATGTCACACATGTTATATATGTTACAGAACTTATTATCTAATATATATGTATATATATAGTAAATGAGCAAATTTGTTTTACTTGACTAATGCTTCACTCTAAGTGAGTACCTGAAAAGACCTTAGCTTAAAAGGATCAGGAACTCCCATTGCATCCTGAGTCATCTCCAGGAATCCTGTTGAATATCTGGTCACTGGACCCAGATGGCTCTGGAGGAGAAAGTGAGGCTGGTGACCTTGCATGGCCCTCCCTCCTTCAAATCAAAGTCAACTGCAAGTCATGTCATCATTTCCCTGATGCTATGGTCCAATGAAAATGAAGGACAAACACAACAATTTATTAAAAGAAGTTTGTTTTTATCTTCTATTTTTTTCTAGTGGGTAGAGAATAGAAAGCAGAGAAAATACATTTTTATTAATTGAATTAAAAAATTAAAAATAGGGAGTTTGGGGTATACTATAGATGTGGAATGTTGAATCAACATAAAAAAGAAATAAGGGGATAAAATGTTCAGTTCAACATTTATGTCACTGACTTGGATGACAGCAGAGGTGGAATACTTAGCAAATTTTAAGGCAGCACAACACTCAGAAGGATAGTAAAAATGAAGTCAATGTTATTGTTAGTGTTGCTTAATTGTTTAGTTCCTTAAAAGTGACCTCTCAGAAGTGGGTATAATTTGTAAACACTTGTGATTTAAACAACCCCCAATAAAATTTAAAAAAAGTGTTAATGATGAACTGAAGATGAGAGGGACCATAGGTAGACAGACCATTTAGGAGGCTGTTGAAGGTCACGTACATGAAAAATGATAGAGGTTTGAATGAGGATGATGGCTTTGGAAATGACAATTGTTGTTTAATTGTTTGCTCATGTCCAACTCTTCATGACTCCATTGGGGGTTTTATTGATAAAGATAGTGGGGTGGTTTGCCATTTCCTTTTTCAGCTCATTTTACAGATGAGGAAACTGAGGCAAACAGTGTTAAATGACTTGCTACTAAGTGTCTGAGGCAGAATTTAAACTCTAGCAAGATGAGTCATCCTGACTGGAGATGTAGCACTCTCTCCACTGAGCCACCTAGCTGCCAATGGAAATAGCAATAGTAATTATAATAATAATGCTACGCATAAGTTCTGTTACTAGAGTGATCTACAATTTCATTGTACCTTTTTCCTGAAAACTGTGAAATAGGCAATAAGTAAGGAAAGAAGGGACACTAGTCAGCTAGTCATTTTCATGAAACAATAGCCAAAACTCAGTGATAGGCTGTCGTAGTTTCTTTTAGCTGTTTTGTGTCATGGACCTTTTTGTACTTTGGTGAAATCCACAGACTCCTAGATGACTTCTCAGAATAAGGCTTTTCAATTTATAAAATAATATATGTTAAGATTACTTATGAAAAACAGTCATATTAACATATTTATTGAAATTGTTTTTAAAAAGTTCATAAGTATTAGGTTAGGAACCCTTGGACTATGGAGATGAGGTTTGCTTTAATGAAAGGAATATTATATTAAAATTTAAAATTATTAAGCTATTTTTCCAACATTAATTTCAACATATTTATATATAAAACCAGTTGCTTAGGGTACAGAAACAGAACTATTTAAGACCATACAAGAAGAAGAAAACAATTACTACCAAATGGCTTGTTAGAAGTTTTTCTACAGAGCATAATGCATTAATTGATAATTTTTTAATGTCTGTTTTCTGCCCACTTGTCTATTTTTCAGTCATATATATAGCAGTAATTGCACCAAGTTGAACTCAATAGTTAGAAATTGGGAACACTTTTTAAATATAAAATGAATTCACAGAGAACTCCTCAGTTTTTGACTGAAGATGAAATAAAATTCTCTTCTTTCTTATACTTTTTATTTCCTAGCTATTGATTAAAGAGCAAAATACATAATTTGTTTTTTATCTGTATCTGTTTATTTATTTGTAAGGACGTTCTGTAGCTGTTGTGCCTTCTGTGAATTATTGATTTATCATGATCTCTAAAATGGCTTTGTACTAACAGTTGCAGGTATTCCACAATTCTGAAGGGTTTTAGAAGATATTCATTCATTTTGTTAGCACTCGATGAATTATAACAAAGTAATAGTATGTTCCTGCTATTTTTTTTGGTAAGTCAGGGAAAAAATTGATTTAGCTGTAAATAAAAAGTCAAATTCACAAAAGCCAATTTTGCTTTTTGTCATTTTCATAACTTGCTTAATAATAATAGTATACATTTTATATGATGCTTTGTGGATACTAATTGCTTTCATGTAATATGGAGTCATTTGATCAGCCTAGTTATCTGGTGAGATTTGATAGGATAAATATAATTATCCCTATTGTATTAGATGAAGAAATTAAGGATTAGAGATATGAAGTCACTGGGCCAGGGTCAGTCAATTAAGTGAGTTACCCCAGATATTAAGAGACAGAAACTGGATTCAAATCCAGGCACTTTTTTTTTTTTTTGCTTTTTGGAGGGCAATTGGGGGTTAAGTAACTTGCCCAAGTATACATGGCTAGGTTTTTGTTTGTGTGTGTTAAGTGTCTGAGGCCGCATTTGAACTCAGGTCCTTCTGACTCCGGGGCCAGCACTCTACTCACTGCGCCACCTAGCCACCCCAATCCAGGCACTTTTAACAAAACAACATCCTTTCTGTTAGACCATGATGCTTTCTTCCATTATGCCTTCCTATCTGTTTGGCATAATATTCACACATTAATAAGGATATTTCCCCCCATAACTCTGGGTCATTCATTGTGATTATATTTCTATTAATCATTCAGCTAAAACTATTCTCTCTTCCTTTCTTCCTTTCCACCACATACTTTTTTTTGGAGGCAATCAGAATTAAGTGATTTGCCCAGGGTCATTCAGTTAAGTGTCTGAGGCTGAACTAAAGTCCCCCTAACTCCAAGCCCACTCCTATATCCACTGTGCCACCCAGCTGCCCCTTTCACATGTACTTTCTAATCCAATGACACTGGCCTTTTTTGCTGTTCCTTAAACAAGACACTGACTCTATCCCTTAGCTCTAGGCATTTTCTTTGTCTCTCTCCCATTCTTGGAATTTCCTTCCTCCTCATCTTCCCCTATTGGCTTTCTCAAGTCCTTGGTAAAATTCCATCTTCTACAGCTAGCCTTTCCCAACCCCTCATAATTCTCTGCCTTCCTTCTTACAAGTATTTTCTATTTATCCTGTATATAGTTTTTTTTTGTGCATACTTGATTGTTTTCTCCTGCATTATATTATGAGCTCCTTGAAGGTAGGGTCTGCCTTTTGCTTATATTCCCAGTATTTAACATAGTATCTGGCACATAGCAGGTGCTTTATAAATGTCTTTTGACTCACTAATTGACCAATGGATAGAAGTTTTGGGGAAGTATATTTTTGGTCAGTGTAAAGATATACTTCCTAACAGTAATAACTGCCCCAACAGGGAATAGTCTGTATTTTGAGGTAGGAAATTCCCCATCAGCGAGAGTCTTAACATAGAGTATTGTTGACTACTTGTCAAGACTTTTCATAGAGGGAATTCTTACTCTGACAGTTGGGTGGATTACCTTGGAGGGATCCAAGAGAACCTCAACTCTGAGAAAATGTAATTTTCTGATTCAGAGAAATCTTTCTCACTGACCCTGTTGGGATGTCAGAAGACCTTCCATTGCTCATTCCTTTGGATTAAAGCACTGCCAACTTCTGTTCATAGGCACGTTTTGTTTGGGAGGGAAGGGTACTTAGCAAGTCATTGGTAATGTTTTTAGGCTATTTTCTGTAATTGACTGTTGTGATTTGTCAAGTATATGCTACATTGGGAACACACACACACACACACACACACACACACCTACACACACACACACACACACACCATTGGACCACAGCCAGAAGATCTCAGCTCAAATTCAGCTTTATCGCTCCCTAAGTATGAGGTTGAGCAGGTCATTAAAATTTTTAGGACCTCAATTTTCTCACCTGTCAAGTGATGAGGTAAGAATAGAGGATCTTTAGGTGACTATCCTGTGTACAATTCTGTAAATAACTTTCTCCATCAATATCTGTTTAATTTCAAAGCATATTGATCATTTTTTTCTCTTAAAAAACTATTATAAGGGATGGATTTCTGAGAGGAGGAGGGGAAGGAATATAGGGAGGCAGAATTTTGGTGATATAAAAACAGGATGTCAGTAAACATCCATTAAAAATAGTAAAACATTTTAAAAATACCTTACATTTAAAAATACTTTCTATACAACAACTCTCTGAGGTGGATTGGACCTTCATTCTCATACTCATTTAATCAACAGGTTCAGAGAGGCATTTTGCCTCTTGAATGCAGTAGGACATTTCAGCAAATGTCTTTGAATATCACACTGCTAAGGAAAAGGAATTATGTTTCATGCATTTCACTATGTCTTGTGCTTATCCACATGATGGCACTTCAAGTAGATATTTTCTAGGTCAAATGTGTTCTTTTGTGTGACTGTACAGTGAACAAAACAAATGCTTTGCATAGGAGCATTGAATACACATAGGCTTATCCTACCTTTGCCTTTATCTTAGGTGAACATGAACCATGGATTTGGGTATGCTCTTAACTGCCCCCTACCCAGCCATGCTCCAGATACCATTGGAAGAGCCTAGAGGAATCTGATGTAGCAGGAAACTTTTTACCCAAATTTTTGTTTTAGCTGTCCCTTCTGTTTCCCTTTCCTGGCAGGATGATGACCTCTTCATCCCTAGCTCAGTGGTATCGAATGTAAAGTCCCCATTTCCCTCTTCCCAATGCTGGTAGTCCAAGATCTACCAAAATGCCCCTCCCCCCCACCTCCCACCCCATTGCTGGGTCAACATGGCTACTTTTGTCACTTTAATGAGAAGGAATCACCATATACAATCATTTTAGCAAGATAAGGGACCACCAGTTCTTCCATATGTCCTGTCACTGGCTCTCAAAATCTACCTGCCCTTACTATCTGTGCTGACAGCATGCTTTCCAGACTACCAGGGATTGCTATCTTTCTTGTCAGTGCACTAATAAGACCATTGGACCTTTTCATGTAACATGCAACTAAGCTGTCTTATATGTGTTGCCTTTCCCAATTGGAATGTGATCCTCTTGAGAGAAGGGGATCTCTAGATAGTCTATTTATATCACCAGGATTTCACACAGTGCTTTGAATGTAGCAGACACTTAAGAAATGTTCATTCCTTCATTCATGGTATCAGTCATTACTTTTCCTCAAAATATTAAGGAGTGGAATGTGGTAAGAGGGCCCTCTCTAGACTTCATGTTTTCTTACAGCTAAAAGGAGGGGATCGCTTCAAATGCTTTTCTGAGATCCCTTGCATATTTAGATCCTCCATCTTACCTCTTTCCATTTTCTGAATATCTGGGTTTCACATCCTCATTTCTAAATTCTTCATTCAGCCTTCATAGGGCAAGAAGATGATCAATTCCAAGTGAGCCTTCCATATGACTCGATTAATAGAGAGGATATAGATGTCCTTTTAAAATCACCTTTGGGGGCCACATTTTGACCAGACATTGGATTATGTTTGTATGACCTGTTCTTCACTGAGAACCTTAGAGGAAATTTTCAGGTCTGTGGTATGTTATGATCTATGAATAAATAGATTTTGTGAGTGATGTTTTTGGAGGTTGTCCTAGGAAGTAATAAATCTGAACTCTAAGGCAACCTACTCCAATCAGTTATTGGTTTTGCTACTACCTCCTTTTTCTATTCTGGTATATAATCTATTTATTTTACCATGGAATGTGTATGTGTGGGGTTCTTTTATTAATTCAACAAATGTTTGGGACTTCTTGCTCGTCTTTGCCTTTAGATATTATACCTAAAAGAAGGTCAAGGCATAAACAGACATCTATGATATCCCACTATATTCACAACATCACTTTTTATTATAGTAAAGGACTAGACGCAAAGTGGGTTATGGTTAATTTTGAAATGGCCGATCAAAACCTGTGATATGTGCATGCAATAAGATATAATGGTGTGATACAAAATGGTATATGAAAAGTTCAGGGACACTTAGAAATATTTGTAGGAAGAAATGCAGAACCAAGTGGGAACAAAAGGCAAGAAAAAATACACGTCTACAACAATATTAATGAAAAGATAAGTAAAAAAGAATTGAACCAGATATAATGGAAAAACCAGGTAGAGTTTCATAGAACACATAATAAAACAACTTTCTACCCCATGGGCTAGAGATAGGGGCATTTCAACATAGACTACTGTCAGATTTGCTGTGTGCCCAATTTTTGAATTGATTTTGTGGCTTGCCAAAAGAAGGGATTCACCTATATATGAATGGAATACTATGTGAATGGATATAAAAATTAAAAGTATTAATAAAGTATGCCTTTTAAGATGGGTAGCTAGGTGGTACAGAGCATACAGTGAAAGGCCAGGAATCAGGAAGACCTGAGTTCAAATTCAACCTCAAGCACTTACTACCTGTGTGATCTTGGGCAATTCACTTAACTCTGTTTGCCTCAGTTTCCTCACTTGTAAAATGAGCTAGAGAAGGAGATGACAAATCATTCCAGTATCTTTGCCAAGCAAACTCCAAAATAGGGTCACAAATAATTGAACATTAATGAAATAACTAAGTAACAAAAACAAAATATTTATAAAGACATACACAAGACAGCATAATTGTCATGAAATACCAGCTATTAAATGAATGAATAATTTGTCGGTTTACTACTTGCCAAGCACTGCACTAAGTGGTAGTTACTAAGTTAGTTGGTCCCTGTTCTCAACTGAGTTCTCATTCTAATAGGAAGATAGCATATTGGAGGATTCAGCTTCAAGGCATATAGTAATATTCTAGTAGTCTTTAAGGTGTAGTAGTGATTGGATGGTAATGATAAATTCGAAATAAGTAATGGTAAAATATATAAAAGGAATACACACACAATATGATATAACAAAGTAGCAAATTATATGAAATATATAAAATGAATTCAAAAGAATGAGAGATTATTGACAATTTTGGGTGGTCAGGAAGACTTTTGGAGGAAGTAGGCTTTGAACGATATCTGAGGTGTAGAAAAACAGAACAGAGACTATCAGTAAAAAGAACTTACTACATATAAGTCACTTTAAGTAATTCATAGGTTAAAGGTTGTCAAGAAAGGGGCAGCCATCCAATATTTTCAGCCTTGTCTAATTATTATCTTGGAGATTCTAAGTGTTATATTGGTTTTCCTTTTCCAGAAGTCTGAAAAGTCCCCAGCTTATATCATATCTTAACTAACCAAATATTAATAGAAAGTGGAGAACAAGACACCGCATGGATATCTATATGGTTAAACAGTTCTCTGAGCATGCTTGTGACTCTTCCTTTTCCGAGGAGTTTGCTTCTTTTACTCCCAGGCTTCGTCATCTATATTAGCTAGATAACTGGTGTTAAGATCTGCTTTTGCTCCTTGGCACCCGTTTGCCCTCTGGCAGGTCCCACAACATCTTTGGACTTTGTTTCCTCATCTGTATAAGGAGAGAGTTGCTTTGAATGATCTCCTGAAGACCTTACTAAATTCAGATCCTATGGTCCTAAGATTCACTATTTCTTCTCTGAATTATATAATGCATTGGAAAGAAGGATCACAATTTTTCCAAGGTGGAATATTTTTTGTGATATTGAGAATCTAGAATTCTCCCCCCAATCCAGAAAAGATGCTGATAGATTTTGGGGCTTTTAAAAAATGTACATCTTTTCATCATCTAAAAATCTTTGTTTCCTTTAAAGCAGAGGAAATTTCTCATAGCTTTGACTATCAACAGTGATATTGTAGATGAAATAACTTCTATTTCATTGTGACATTCTGAAACATGTAATGTTAAAACTATTTTAAGAGTTTTGAGGTATTTTTCTCGAAGGTATCATTCACATTGAAGTTATTTTGAGGATTTGTATAACACTTCACATTTGCAAAGGGCTTTTAAATAATTTATCTTTATTATGGCTCAGCTCTGAACAGAAGCTCATAGAAATGATTAGTCAGTTCATGTCAGGTTTATAATTGTATAGTGAAGGGATTTGGTTTTTTTCTTAGCTTATGTGAAATTCCTTGTCCTTGATTCCAAAGTTCAAAAGATTGCCCAAGAGTCACAACATTCTTTTAACTCAGTGCCCTTCCTTTAAGACTTAATGAAATTAGAAGATACCTTGGAAATTCAAGCACATTATCGCTCTTCAGCACTAATGACGCCAATTAAGATAGTGGAATTTATTTCAAACAGACTCTTCATTAAGTTCAGAGATGTGTAAAAAAGATCCTAAGGAGTTAATTTGCTAATAGTTCTTTGTGTTTGTCTCCATTGGACTGGAGTCTTTGGCTCATCTACATCCACCATACATTTCATGTCTTTTACAAATGTAAGATTTAGGGAGAAAAAATAATTCTGTAAGTATAAATTAATATTTTTGGTGATTCTTCACAATTTTATGAGGGGACCTGAAAGTATTTTCTATATTGTAGATGAAGATGACAAAGTGTAGAGTACTGGGACACTTATTTTATCTAGGTATAATATTGCTGCATGGTCCCTGCCTTGAGAAGAGATAAGGAATGCCCCAGAGTTACTTTTTTCTTTTCTGTTTTTCTTTCTCTTAGAAATCACACTATTATTGGTTTGCTAAACCATTTGGAAGCATTTTACCTACAAATCAAGTCTTCAATATACCACGTATTCAATAGAAAGCCCTTTCAAATGGAGTATTTGTGAAGGAGCATCTTCTCAGCAGTCAAAATTTAAACTTTAAAAATACATGTAAAACATACTTTTCTGAAAACATTCTATTTTGAACAAAGCAGCAAACTAGAAAATGTAGAATGAACACATTTCAATTTCACCACATCTTCATAAAATGAGTCATCTATTCACTAGGTGTTCACTTTTTTAAAAGGAGCTAATAAAAAATGTCCACTAAACACAATTCCTATACTGGTGCTTGTGTCAGAAATGACCATCTTCATACTTGAACAGCAACTAAGTGGATTGAGCTCTAGCCGGTGATCTGTGTCTCCAAAGTTATAATAAAGGAATTGTGATTGTTTCCTGTAAATCTGCTCTCTGACTTGGGCAGCTTTGCACCCTTCTCCTTCTCCACTTTCTGTATAAAATCTGCTGTAATTCTCATAGTTTTCATGTCCTTGTTCATATCCTCCAGCATAGGAATTATGATATCAGGAACTGTCCTAGGTAGATCATCCCATGCACACCATGCAAACCTTCTCGAGCACCTGGAATGGTAATTAAATACAATGAAAGGTCAGCAATTGGACCATCTATGGAGCATCCTTCTCTTAGATTTCTTTCTGTGATGTACAGGTTCAAGTCAATTACATTGAGATAACAGTCCTTTCTTGAGAACACCGCCAAGAGGGAGAAGAGGACTTTTAGCAACCAGGATTTTCTTCTTTCCCATATTTTCTCTATAAGTGAACCCACTTTTCCCTAGACTCTTTTTTTCTCAAGGCTTCCTTCAAATCACAGACTTTGGAGGAATGTTTTATGGCACTTGTTCTTATAATGACACCTTAGTCAATAGCCCTCTAAAAATTAATTAGGGGTAACTGGGTGGCATACTGGATAGTGCTGGGCCTGAAGTTAGGAAGACTCATCTTCCTGAATTCAAATCTGGCCTCAGACTATTACAAACTGTATTAATCCTAGTTATTTAACCCTGTTTGCCTCAGTTTCTTTATTTGTAAAATGATCTGGAGAAGGAAAGGCAAACCACTCCATTATCTTTGCCAAGAAAACCCCAAATGGGATCATGAAGAGTTAGACATAGCTGAACAACAATAAAAGTTAATTAAGTCTGGCTGACTAATTGATAAGCAACTAATAATATCCAGGAAAACACACTGGAATTGGAGCTCCAGTTGGCACCCTTAAGAAAGATATCCCAATCCCTCAATATTCTGATTGTTACTAATTGGCTGTATGCCCTTAAGCAAGCTACTTAACCTTTATTTAGAGGGATAAAAGTACCTTTTGTATCTTAGATCTAGTTGCTGTAAGGATCAAATGAGAGTCTGCAGTTGAAAGCCTTTTGAAACTAGAAGGCTTCATTCCTTTGCCAAACTTTTAGAAACAGTGCTTAATATTCTTGGACTTCACTTCTTCAGGATCCTTTCACTTATCAACCTTTTGCATTCTGGATTCAGGAATTTATTAAAACTGCCCTGGAATCAGGAAGAACTAAGTTTCAATTGAGCCTTATACACTTACTAGTTGTGTGACCCTGGACAACTCACTTAATCCCATTTGCCTCAGTTTCCCCATCTGTCAGATGAGTTGGAGAAGGAAATGGCAAACCCCTCCAGTATCTTTATCAAGAAAGCCCCAAAATGGGTCCATGAAGAGTCAGACACAACTGAAACAACCAAATGAATGAAATAAAAATTTGTAGTATGCTGTCAGTACAGTGTAATGATTTTTTCCTAGTTTTATTCAGAATAGGAATGTGAAGAGGAGGGAATTATGGGGGTCATCCAAGACTGAAGCATGGAAGGTCAAGATAGGATAAGGAGTCAAAGTCAATAGGTTAAGGAGTCAAGGATTCCATAGAAGAGGATAATGTAACATTGGTCTGATTTGCTAAGGAGTCAAGATGAGGAAGTTAAAGAGGGTAGTTAGTATAAGTTTAATGACCTAGGACAGAATTGAGAGGAATTGAAGGCTATGGAGAAGATTGGAACCTAGGAAGATTTAGAAGGCCAGGCATTGATAGTCAGACGGAAATGTGAACTAACAACAGATGATGATCAGAAAAAGGTATTTCAGAGTTCATGAATGTGGAGTAGAACACCTATAGGTGATGGGGCGATCAATAATATGACCTTTTCTATGTGCATCTGAGGTGGGGTGGTGGAGTAGGTCATCATGGGAAATGAATCATTGAGGAAGTGAGAGGTTGGCGTGTTTGAGAAAGCATCAGTATGTATGTTGGAGTTCCCTTGTATGAGTGTGGGAGTTACCTTGTATGAGGGTGGGAGTTAAGGAGGAGAAAAAGAGAAGCATTGAATTCATTGGGGAAGGAGAGGAAGAACATTGGATCTCTCCCTGGAATTCCCATTTGATTTGTTCCTCTAGTGAGCCCCAATGGTAGACAGGTCTTCTACTAGTTTTGTCACCAGCTTGTTAAACAACTCTGGGTAAGTCAATTTTTTATTTAGACCAGTGTTTCTAAGTTTATTGAGTGGTTTTAATAATATCTTTCCATGTCTTCTCATATCAAAATACTGCTATGAAAACACTACTACAAAGTTCATTGACCTCCACCAGAAAAATGAATAAATTGGTTTAAAGTGTTATTGTTTTTATAACTAAGACGTGGCTAAGTGAATAGACTGTTGCTCTTGGAATCAGGAATCCATCAATGTGAATTAATCAACATTTATTTATCAGCTAAATGCTAACAGGCACTGTGTTAGGTTCTGAGGACACAGACTTCAAAATGAAATGTCCTTACTCCAAAGAGCTTATATTTTATTGGGAATACAGCATGTGCCCACACCTATATCTAAAAATAATAAAGGAATGAATTCTGCCTCTGAAATTTTTTTAACTTTTCAGGTGAACTTAATCCAGTCAGACTAATTTTCCTTATCTGTAAAATTGGGGTAAAAGTAAGTGTAGCATATCTATCCCATGGAGCTGTTGTGAGATTTAAATGACCTCATAGATGTCAGTGCTTTGCATAGTTAAAATCCATATCTGAATGCCACTTACTATTTTCACCCCACTGTTATTGACTATTCAAATATTTAATTTCTAATTAGCAACATGTTGTTCAGTTGTTTTTCAGTTGTGTCTGACTCTGTGATCCCATTTGGGGTTTTCTTGGTAAAGATGCTAGAGTGATTTGCCATTTCCTTTTTCAACTCATTTTATGGATGAGGAAACTGAGGCAAACAGGGTTAAGTGAGGTGCCCATGGTCATACAGCTATTAAGTATCTGAGGGCAAATTTGAACCGAGGAAGATGAGACTCCAGGCTTAGCATTTCTATCCACTGCACAACCTAGCTGCCCTAGTTAGTAATATAGCCTCTCCATATTAGCTGCTCTTAAGATCCTATCAACCTAGTAGGATTGATTTTTACTGAAGGAAACTCTGTGGCTCTTTCTTTGCTTCAGATGGTCACATCTTTAGATCCTGAAGGGAGAGATGCAGCACGTTCTCTCAGGAGTCCAAATGCAGCAACAGATTTTGCCTCCAAGCAAGTATGATATGCCATAAAAAAATCAACTTTATTTCACTAGCCCTTTGCTCATTTGCATTTTTGATGCCACGCTTGGTCATTTCAGGCTGATGTATCCTGCAGTGAGAGATCGTCATTTGAAAGAGAAATCACTTGCCAAGTTCACCCATGGTGAACCTTATTCTGCTTCAGTTTTTGCTCTAGAAAATATGTACTAGAAGTTCATTTCTTTCTCTCTCTCTCTTCCTAGTTACTTCACCTATCTTCCCTCGTTCATTAGTCCAAGAAGTAAGTAATTGGACTGATTGTAACAGGAATAGCTCAGCTTAGGATTGGTCTGTGATATCTATTACCTCAGGAACCAATCATACTTACTAAGGACACTTGAGCACACTTCCAGGCTTCACATGCTTTTAGCTAGGTTGATTATTCCTAGAAATTAAATTACTTCTTGGTGGCAAACTCAGTGTATGGTTATGGAATTTTATTCTGAGGTTCTTAATACTTATTGAGCTTCAACAAAATCTTCTGTTTAGCTCATGTGCATCCTCCTTACCAAATTTTGCTTCTTTGGAGGACATTTTGTGAGAATTACATTAGAAATCCTTAGGAACAAGGAATTTTGCCTGCCCCTGTTTTTTTTTTTTTCCAATTCCCTCTCTGACTCCTCATAAGCATCTTGGCTCAACATCTTCTGTTGACCATAATGGTTATTTGGAGCCTATGCCTAGTAATTAGCTTTCCCTGGGAGCTCTCTTCATTCCTATTAGTTCCTATGTTATCTGGAGAATTATTTAATATAGCTTGGGGAACAAAAAGGCCTTGGTTAATTTTTTTCGAAGCCACATTAAGGAGAATTGGAATTTCACTTTCCAAAGGTGAGTCCCCTAGTTGATTATAAGGCCAACCTTCTCTAACATGCCTCAAGGGTAACTTTATCAGGTAAGGAGCATATATGAAAGAATCTTAGGGCATGTTTTCACATAGGTGCTCCTAGACAAAGATAGAAGTTCTACTTTTTTATCTCGTCCTTAGCAGATGCTATTTTTAGGTCACAGACATGTAATGCAACTCTTGTTTAGAACCCAATCCTGGCACTCTTTTCAGGAATTTTAAGATCCATTAGTGATTCCTGAGGGTATCTGACTAAGATCAGGTCAGTATATATTATCTTGTTCCCTCCCCCCCTTAATTATTTTGATGATTATATTAATCCTGGAAAGTATTTTCTTTTTTTAAAATTTTTAAATTTTTTTATTTAAGCAATTGGGGTTAAGTAACTTGCTCAAGGTTACATGGCTAGGTTTTTGTTTGTGTGGGTTAAGTGTCTGAGGCCAGATCCGAACTCAGGTCCTTCTGACTCCAGGGCCGGCGCTCTACTCACTGCGCCACCTAGCCGCCCTGGAAAGTATTTTCTAAAGGAATGTCATCCAGTTTGTATGTCACTAAATTTCTGACACTTTGACACCATTGGGAAGAAAAGAAATACCTTGTTCTTTTCTCTGGTTATTCTGATTATTGGGTTCATGATCAGGTGACTGGTTATTGACACTTCTGAATGGAGTTCAGGTTTGTACCTGTCTATACCTTTATCTCTACCTGTGTCCTTATCATTTGAAGATGACACCACCGTTGGTTTTTATTCTTTCTTTGTTGTGTAACCATCACACCTATGATTTTATGGTCTTCTGCCTCATGAATCCAGGTAACTGACAGACAGACAACACAGGCAATTCTGGACTCATAACTGAGCTTTCTCCATATGACCCTCCAAGTAGTGGGCAGAAGCTTATTGTGCATCCTCTTGGTACATTATGATCCTACAGAATCTTCAGATCTTCTATAAAGAAAAATCTTGTATTTGTGAAGTGGCTAGGCTTAGATTTCAGAATTTTTAGTTTGAGAATCACTATCTCTCAGGTTTAATCCTTTGGATAATTGAGCTGTAATGGACGAGAGTTTTTACGGACTTTTTGGTATACTCAGTTCCAGCATTTAGGCTCTCAAATGAACACTTCCCTTATGAGTCTTTGGGCATACAATTTGCCTAATGTCTGTGCCCAAATGTTCATTAATGTGTGTAAAGGTAGTATGTTAATGGAGGCATGTATGAAAGCTTCATGTGCATTCAAAGATGGTATGTGATGTTTCCAAAATATATTTGAATGGAAAATAGCAGGATTTTTGGGTAAAGCTGAAAGAAGACTTTATTTATCCTTGGATCTCAAGTACTTTGAATTCCATGCTCCTAAAAATTGTTGCATCAAACAAAAGTAAAATTCTATTTCTTTTCTCCCCCATTTATTATATACTATGATCTAACTTTTGCCTTTTATTCTGACTAGCTATACTTTACACTCTTTTGATCTTTCTGTAACACACAAAGTAGTTAAAAAGAATCATCAAGTGAGAACTTGTGACTTATAAACAAAATTTTTTTATTGCTAATAATCTTACAAATTTTATTTTTAAAAGTGGAGTCACTGTACTATGAATTTTCTTTGAATTCAAATAAAGAAAATTTCACTAGAAAGTGTCATCTAGTAGCAGAGAGCTGCCCTTAGAGCCAGGAAGACCTACGTTCAAGTCTGTTTCCTGATGATGGACAAGTCACTTACACTCTTGAAGAAGTTTCCTCTTCCTGTGAGTTTCTTATATCAAAGAAATCAGAGTTCCAGTCTCTATCCCTAGCCTTTATTCAGCTAGCAAGAAAATTTGATATGAGCAACCTTCTTTCTGGCAGTATACTGCCAAGAATATATAAAGTTAAAAGAGATGCTGGACAGAGGCCATAGAAGTACTAGAGATTAAAGGAACAATTCTCAAATCCAATATTCTTGCATAACAAGCAATCCATACAAGGGCTAAGAGAGGATGAAATGTATTCTCATCCACACACCAAGTAAGAACTTTCCCTCTACATGTACTCTACTGATTTATCCAGTTTTTAGGGATCAAGTGGACAGGCAGCTGCAAATTTCCTGACAATAGTGGATGAAAAGCATGGTTAACCATTTCAATGGCAAATAGCCATGACCAAGGAGATCCAGAAGAGAATGATCTGAATAAGTTAGGTGCTTTCTAAATTTATTTTTATTTTTATTTTTTGCTTTTTTTGGAGGGCAATTGGGGTTAAGTAACTTGCCCAAGGTCACATGGCTAGGTTTTTCGTTTGTGTGTGTTAAGTGTCTGAGGCCGGATCCGAACTCAGGTGCTTTCTAAAATTAATAAGCTAGAGTCTGGATCCTTTTCAGATATGGTATCTGCAAAAAAGAATGTTTTTTCAAGTGACTGGGCTGGTTAGTCTCAAACTGTATATCCTACCTACTTTATTATTGGATTAGAATTAGTAACAATCACATGCCCCAAAACAAACTGACCTAAAGGATTTGTTGAACAGGAAGTTCTCTCTTCCTTGTTGACCTTAATTCATATTTTGAATAAACAAGTGCTTCTTCTGTACACTTTGATGTATCTAAGATAGCCTCTGATTTTACTGCAATTGGACTAGTTCTTTGCTTCTGCTTCTTAAAACTTCTAAGTTCCTAGAATTGAGAGCTGCCCAATTTATGGTTTATTTAGACAAGCATATTTGTGTCTAAGGTTGTAGGAAAAAAAGCAAAAAACCCCACACAACCAGCTAGCTATTTGATCATCAGATTGGGATATATATATATATATATATATATAACTATGAAATGTATGTATATTTATGTATATAGAGATGTATAGATCTGTATAGATATGTGTGTATATTTCTCTCCCTCTCTCTCTGTATCTTTATGCATTTCTCTATGTATCTGTCTATATCTATGAATTGTGAGCCCTCTCAGTTTAGAATTATTAAAATGACCAAAGAGGTGCTATAATTTTAGAAATCTGTTTGTAAAATCTGGGTAGTTTATAGGCTTTGTGTCTGTATGCAGAGAATATAGGGATCCATTTTAACTCTAGTATGTCTTTTAATAAGTGTTCTATATTCTTAACACCTATACTTTTCTTTGAAAAAAATCAGGCAATGATGCAGTCTTCCCAAAGCCCTGATGAAGTCCTCACATGAGTTTGAAAAGCTTTTACAGACATTAGAGAGACTGTTTTTTCTATGGGTCAGATTTTCCCCCTTGGAATTGTCAGCTCGTTATGTCTTTGTTGAAGAAGAGAAAAAAATATTGTTTTATTGAGCATCATTGGAAACTGCCATACTCTTTGAAAGGCACTTCAGGGAAAGGATCTTGAAAAAGCTCTTTGCTTGTACACACTGATCTCTAGCTTAGCCTTTGTTTATGACTGAGAAACATTTAAGGTACCCAGAGATTTGTATCTACACATGGACAAAAGCCAGGAATATTATCTAGTCCTTTTTGCATAGTCTTTATATCTACACACAAGTCACTCCTTTCCAAGGTTCATGAAGCAATGTAATCAAGTTGTACTAGCATAGAACTGGGGAGAAGGACAGAACTCAAAATTGTAGCTTTACTGTCCCTTACTTGGACAACTAATTTTAGTTGTCCTTGTCTTTTTTTCCTTTTTTTTTCCACTTATGTAAAATTGGATAATGGTAACATAGACCTGCTGATGTGCACCACAAATATCTATAAAAAGTGTTTTATTTTGCTGAATTTAAAATTTTTGTTACATATACACACATACATAACACAGTTATCTCTTTCACATTGCAACTTTCCCCATCATGGTTTCAATATATCGTGGATTGTCATAAGAAGTTAAATGGGAATTTTGGGTGAATTTGTGGAAGTCATGACATGTGAAGGCCAGCAGATGACACAGAAAAAGTCTAGAAACTCAGAAATGCAGAAAAAAATATGTGTAGTATTGTATAATATTTTAACTTTTAAGACCATAACAATTCAGACTTCTTCTCTGGTATAAAGGGCCATAAAATGTTACATGAATTTTCCAGATCATGATATAAAAGGGATAACTATATTAAATAATTATTACACATTTATTTTTTGTTACATATTATATACTTTTATTTAAATTTTTAATTTTTTCTGTGTTTTTTTAAGTTCTGACTTAAAAGACACTTACAAATTCAGTTGCCAGATGCTGTAGATTTATTCATATTACATGCACAAGCAGGAGACCTTAATGCCCATCTTAGCATGTTTAACAATAAATGGTGAATCATAACTCTGTTGGTATCTATTAAAAAATCCAGTTAAATATTTGACTATCACCAATAGCTATGAATTCTGTGATTTAAAGGTAGTCTTTTTAGAGATATAAAGGCACTTCCTAACATTCAGTGTTCTCTTCATATTTCCTCCCCCAAAACATTTTCTGACTTGCTTTTTCCCTTTGCAAGCTAAATACTTCAAATGCACTTCAATATATCTACTTTATATTAAGTTTCTGGGCAATAGGTGCCAACTTTTGGATGCTATTTTCTTATTATAATGAGCAAGTCTTAAGGCTCAAGATTTCAATGTGAAAATGCCCTGGGACCCTTCCAAGTGACACTACACTTGCCAACCAACTCTTAAATATTGTGAAGGGACTCCTTTGCTCTCATTCCCTCTTGGATCAAATCATTAATGAACACTTTTTACTCTTAACAGGCCCGGATAAGTTTAAGAAGTTTGTCCCCTGTTGTGTTTCAACTATCTTGTGATAGTGATGCCTGAAGAATCAACATATCGACACCCTCCTCCAAGCTTATATTAAATTCTGAAGGATTATTCAAAACTGCACCATGTTGAGAGCAATTAAACCCTTGAAAGGCAAAATAAATTCACTCTCTGCACTAGCAGCTCACCCACGACTTGTAGCCTGAATCAGGCATTTTTCAGTTCTATTACAAATAGATGAGTTTTTGCTCAGGCACACTTTTCAGAATGTGGGAGTGGCTCAAGAACCTTCTGCAAAATATTGCATGGCAGAGAGGAGAGAGCAGAAACAAAACATTTTAGCATCATCCAGTATAGGATTAGGAAAATGAATTAGCAAGGTAAAATGTCCTTGACATGAGCACAAAGTTGTATCACATGGTGAAAGGGGAAACATCCTAAAAGTTTCTTGAGGCAAAACTAGAGGTGCATCATTTCAGTTGTATGACTTGGCCCTTGCTGCTCAGGTGGGCTATGCAAGGACTAAGGAGAAGGGTTAAGCTGTGTATTTTAACCATGGGCCTACATTAATTACATGAGAACTTGCTTCTTCTCTCCTCATATATGGACTTTTCTTAAATCCTGTGAAGAATATTTAAGAAAAACACCTATGTATATTCCACAATGGCATCATAGCTTTCATTGTACCCATGATTGAATTATAAAAATGAAGTAATTTATGGCACATTCATTTCAGTGAAGGGTGAAAGAGGGAAATATTAACTTTAGATCACTCTACTGTGACACATGATGGCTAATCAAAAGCTATGTTAAAGGAAAATTTATGTGGACTGAGTTCCACACTGTGGACATAGCCATTTGAAATGTATATGAAGAAGTTAATGGAAGTATTAATAAAGGCACATGTTGAACAACAATTCCATTTTCTTTGTCCATTTTTCATAATAAATTTCATGGCCTGGTCAGGATGCAGAGCTCAGGGAAAAAAAAAAAATCACATGACCAGTGTGAGTAGCTTACTGCTTAAGAGTGTGGATGCTTTCCATTCTTTCTACTCTCACATACTCTTCACTTTTTGCCCCATCTTTTCTCTCCCCTCACCCTCTCAGGAAAATACGTTCAGGTTCCTTATAGATAATCCAACAATCCTATAGTTAATTCAAAATTGTATTGATTTAAAAAATCATTTTCATTGAACATGAATCCAAATGACTCTGAGGCCTGAAACAGACCAAAAAAATCCTATGTATAATATAAAACCCCCTAAAAGGAATAAATTTAAAAGTAACTATCAAATGTAAGTGTAAGGGTTAGGAAAATAAGAATAATTTGCTTCATTTGTACTAAAGCAGATCTACTTTTTAAAAAATATTGGAAATGCAATGAAAAATCTTGTGACATCTGGAATATGGAAATAAAATTGCTGATTCAGTAGCATTGTGAACTTGCAAAAAACATTTCCTTGGTGAAATCTTAGAAAGGTAGCAATTAAAATATAGCTTTTAAGCATCAAAATGAAGAAATGACAAGCGGGTTGATTTGTCAACATTTACTTGTAAACTTACTTTATGAAAAAGAAGAATGCATAGGCCTAGACACAGGAATGTATATTTGCAGATATTTTGTCCCTAGTAACAGTTGCACAAAGAACATAGGTTTCAATCATATGTTCAAAGTTTGTATTTGCTTAAATTAAGACAACCTCCAATTCTTTTTTTAGCCTCTTTTCATATGGTTTGCTTTGCCTATAACTAGAATAAGAGGATCTTGTTTACAAAAGAAGTTTGGTAAAAATAATTATTCTTTTCATCTTGAACTTCATCATTCAATAGCTGAACCTTTTATTTTTTTTTGAAATAATAGCTCTTTCTTTCTTTTTTTTTTTTTTTAGCTATGGGTGGTATGCTTGTATGTGATATGAGTCAGAGACAATATTTACTTTGACTCCCCTTATTTAGTAAATAGGTTTAGAGTGTCTGATCTGGGTTCTATTGGTCTTCCCCTTGACCTAGAAACCCTTTATAACTCTTATTAATATGTTGGGAGAATAGTGATTTTTCCCATTTGTATTCTGAAAAGCATGTTTTTCACTTGAATATAATGTTGGCAGGCACATGTATCTGAATGATATAGAGGCCTGCATTTAACAAACAAAAAAATAAAAAAATAAACCCTGGAAAACCACACCTTAGAGCCAAAATATTAATCTTGTTACTGGAAAAAAATCGTACTTTACTAACCTTTACAGATCTTGAATGTAAGGTAGAGTTCACCCCCACTCTCTAGCCCCATATCTGATGATAGCAGAAAATTATGAAATCAAGGCAATTCCATATTCCAGGGAGGGACACACAATTATCTCTGCTGCCAAATAAATAAACTTTCAAAAGAAATATGTCTGCTGGATCCCAAATTGTGCCAATGGTATACAATGAAACTCCTCTTAAAGGAATATTTGATAAAGAAATAAATCGACTGGAGTAGTGAATTTACTTTCCACTGAACCTATGCATTTGCAAGATCTCTGTATTGTGCTTGCAAATAACATTTATTTCTGTAGTGTAAATATGCAAGAGTTCATTTTAATAAAAAGTAAGTCCTAAAATAAGATAAAACCCATGACTAGACTTGCATTTGAAGATTTAGAGTGCATTCATCTGCTGGTTTTCGGTATAAATATTCATTGGTTTAGTGCTCTCAGGTGTTAGAACTTTTAATCTGCATTCAGATGGAGGTACTTTAATCAGAGAGTTCATAAAAGTCTGCAACTTTTTTCCCCCTTTATAAAAAATAGTGTAGTAGATAGAACAGAGGGTAAGGCTTCAAAACAACCCACCCAGCTAAACTGCATTGCTAGGGGGAAAAAAGTAAACACCAAATGCCATTTTGTACCATAATATCAATATTCTATTAAAAATAAATCTCTTACTGTTAGACTGAAAAGTCTCAAAAACCTGTCACTTTACTGCAGTCTTCAGAGATGACTGATAATGGGTAAAAAATCCCAAAGCATCTGTTTACCATGCCCTCACACAAACTGTTAGGAATGTTTTAAAATGTCAGCAGTAATGTATGCATGTGTATTAGCTGTTATAAAGCAAGAGTAGCAGTACACCGGCAGGAAATCCTATAAATTAGGGTGGGCAGGTAAACAAGGGACAAGAGGAACATATTTAAAGTACCTATTTGCCTGGCTTAAAAAAAAAAAAGGCTGTGAATGAATGGCAGCGTTTAGTTTATGAATACCTGGGAAAAAGCCAAACAGGATTCTGCATAGAGCTTTCAATCACAGGAAGGTTAACCCTCAAAGAATCTGAATTTCGGGTTAGTAAGTAAGGGAAAAAATGGTTTAGGTGTATTTTGTATATGAAGAGATAACCTATTACTTTCAGTAGGCTAAGTATACATTAAGAAATCATTGAGAGACCGAGGGCTGTTTTCAGTGGCGGTTGGTGAAGTTTTCTTTGGCTCCCGGCGGCAGCGATGGCGTTGGAGACGGTTCCCAAGGATTTGCGACATCTGCGAGCTTGTCTTCTCTGTTCTTTGGTCAAGACTATAGACCAATTTGAGTATGATGGCTGTGATAATTGTGACTCATACCTACAGATGAAAGGCAACCGAGAGATGGTATATGATAGTACAAGCTCTTCTTTTGATGGGATCATTGCAATGATGAGTCCGGAGGACAGCTGGGTCTCTAAATGGCAGCGAGTCAGTACCTTCAAGCCTGGAGTTTATGCAGTGTCTGTCACTGGCCGCCTGCCTCAAGGAATTGTTCGGGAACTGAGGAGCCGAGGCGTAGTATACAAATCCAAAGACACAGCAATAAAGACTTAATGAACCATGAGGGCATCCAGCCCCCCTCTGCTCTTGACCTCTATCATTGCTGAGTTTTTTGCCTGGAGAACTGATAGAACGCTACTCATTTTCCTACCCACCCTCCATTCTCCAGCCTTTGAGGGATGTCAAGCAATAATGACTGACTGCAGGGACATTGGATTCTGTATTGTTGAAAGAGGGTGGATTCATAAGATTATGAAAATGTTGAGGCTAGGTGCTGTCTATCTCATCATGAGCACTAGACTTGGGTTGTGTGTGAGTCAGGATCATAATAAATGTGAACTGTTTCATTTGGGAAAAAAAAAGAAATCATTGAGGCAAGATTTCTGGCTAGATGATGTGATTGTGCAGTATTGTTAAGAGCTGCTACATTTCTGGAGAATTTTGTACTATTTAATTACTTTGAAGGGTGACGCTACATGTTGCCTCAGCAAAGTCTTTGAAACACCCAGTGCTCTTCAAAATGAACTTTTACTGAAGTTAAAGGGTTCATCTACCACAAAGCTATAATAGGCTCATAATTGGCTTTGACAGGGCCACTTTTCTGTCATGGTTGACTCACTAATTTGCACTAATTAGGGAGGAAGGCCAGTCTGAATTATGGAAAAGAATAAATGTTAGACTGTTTGAAAAGAAACACAATTTTATTATTTCCAAGCACTTACATAATGAACTAGGCTCCTTTTGCTTCCTAGAGGCCCTGCTTTAATGAGTAGATAAGAATTGATTTGTAATTAGCATCTCAAAACACCTGTCTTAATCATTACCATCTTGCTGTAGACTAGAAGTTGAGTCTTACCAAGGTAATAAGGTAAGAATAGTTTGTTCCTCTTCCTCATTTAATTTATTCATCCATTTATTTATTTTAATTTTTTTAATGTTATTTTTAATTTGTGGGATGAAATAAGCATTTCCATAACATAGTAGAATAAAAAAGATGATTGCACACATCTGCTCTGCATAACTTGCTACTCCTTTCAAATATACAACAGTTTATCATGTAAATTTCTTCTTTTTCTTTTTTTCTTTCCTTCCCCCACAGCAGAGATGGCTACCATTAGACACAAATAGGTATGTATGTGTGAATATATATATGTATGTATGTGTAGGTATATATATACACACATATAAGCATACATGTATATGTTTATGTGTATATGTATACAATACACACATATATTTATACACACATATAAAAGTATCCTGTATGCACTTCTATTTATCAGTTCTTTCTCTGATTACAGATAGTGTCTTTCTTCATATGTCTTTTATAGTTAATTTGGATATTATAACAGTCAAAATGACTTATTCGCTCAAAGTGATTCTTAAAGCAGTGTTTGTTGATACTGTTACAAAATTCTCTTCGTTCTCTTCATTTTTCTCTTTATCACTTCATGAAAGCTTTTCCATATTTTCCTAATATTATTGCGCCTATAATTTCTGATAGGACAGTAGTATTCCATCACAATCATATACCACAACTTGTTTGGCCATTCCCGAACTGATGGGCATCCTTGCAATTTCCAGTTCTTTGTCAACACAAAGAGAGATGCTGTAAACATTTTAGAACATATAGATTCTTTTCCTTTCCCAGTAATCATCTTTGGAAATAGATAAATAAGTACATTTTTATTTATGATATTAATTAATCCATATGGACTGCTTGTGCCCAACCTATGCTACAGCCTTTCAAGCTCTTTTTTGTTCTGATTAGTCACAATCAGATACACTTTACCTTGACTCCAACATAGGGATGTCATTTTGGTCCTCTGAGAATGAAGGACAACCATTGTAACATTAACTGGTGTATCAATACTTCTGTATTTAGACAGAAGTATTAAGGCAATTTTAACCTGTCTCTGTGAATTACCAAAAATTCTGTTAGTTACATTTTAAGATTTTTATTTGTGTTAATTATAGATGCAAAGTCCTGCACAGTCACAAGAATTTTTAAAAAGTTTTTTTTCACTAATTAAATGTGAAAAAATATTAAAAAAATGTTTTGACACCCTCCTCTTCCTCCTTTTTTTTCAAAGTGGAGGAGAGGTTAAGGGTAGGGAGACTTGTCAATTTGGAAGAACTTTTTAGACTTTAAGGGATTCAAGGAACATATCACAAAAGTTGTTCCAAGATTTTACTCTCTGGGGTCTCAATTGTGAGCCTTAATAGAGTGGATGATTGTGTTTATGCCCAGGTGGAGACATTTGGAAGGGATGGATTGCCTCATCCTGGGAGTTCTTGCTTCCATGCCTGCTCCTCTGGTTTCCATGGGAACAGTGATGGTACTTGATGTGGGTGTGATTTCTTCACATTCTTCACATCCTTGTCCTGATGTCATAGGGCTGCACCCCAGGATAGCTACCTTCTCCAACAACTCTCACCCATGCCATTTGACCCAAGTGCAGATATTGCTAATTACAGTTCTAGATCTCAATATAATAAACCCAAATACTCAGATTAAAAGAGATTTCATGAAGTATTTCATTTGGTTATTTTTTTTTCTTCTTAGAATCAGAATATGTGTATTGCAAGGAACCAGTGCTCATGTAGACCCACCCTTTTATTTTACAGATGAAAGATTCTTAGTGACTGGTAGAATTAATCCTCCTGACTTCTCATCCAGCACTACTTGTAACAGAAAAGCATGGTGTGGTGCAAAGTGTGCTGATCTTTTGCAAAGATCTCTTTGGTACTTATTACCTGTATGACCTTGGCCACTTTTTTGATTTTTTAGCTTGCTTATCTTTAAAATGGATACAATGAGACTGTTACTACTCACTTTGTTGGAATTGTTGGGAGGACAGCATTTTATAAGCTCTATAAACATTACACAATGATAATCAGTAATAGATCAGTTGAAGTAGTAGCTTACTTATACTTACACATATTTAATGAGTTACCTTGGGCAAATCATTTAGGTTTTTTTTTTTTTTGAGCCATACTATCTTTATCTGTAAAGTGGGATGTATATTCTGGATTTTACAAGGGAAGGGCATTGTAAATTTCAAAGAATCATAGAGATATAAGTTATTATGATGATGACCATGATCCTTTTTTTTAACATTTCCCCCCAAGGCAGCGAAAGTTGCATGTTTCTCTGTCATTAGTATTCTGAGCCTCCCTTCTGGATGACAATTAATAAAAAGCCTAATAAGGGATTTTCTCTGCTTTGTTACCTGCTCTTTGCTGAACTCTTCACGACTGCCCATAATTTCTAACAATGGCCTTACATGACACTAATTTAGGGCTTTCCTAAGATTATTGACATAGCAGTAGGCACCCTTTTCTTAGAAGGACTATATAGTCATAAAATATTGTGAAAAATTGAAATTGGGTACATTCAATCTCACTGATATTCATGAAAATCGAGATTCTTCATATGATAATGGCGCCTTTGGTTTTCATATTCTTCTCCAACAGGAATACTTTCCCCCTCACAAAGCAGTTTATATTACAAAAACAAATATGTAAATACTGTAGGAGAGTGATTCAGGATTTTGAAGTCCTTGGGGTTGGGACATGATTTTAAAGGGATAAAAACTACTGTAATTCACATAACTATCCTTTAGTTTGTCTGCTTTTGTAATTTGAGTTTTCCTAAAGCAGAATACATCTTTAAGATATCTGTTTTTCTAGTAGTCTTATCTATGACAACTAATGGAAAATGAGCCACATTGTTTGGACAGGTTCCAATCAAGGTCAGTGACTTTTCATGAGGGAAAAAGGAAAAAAAAAAGTTTTTGAAAGATTAAGAAGGGCCCAGTGTAGTCATGATAAGACAGAAATAAATCTCTGAGAAAAGCCTTCTTCTTTTAATCATCTAGCTTATTTGATGAGGTATAAGCTGATACCTTGGTGTCAAAAAGAAGGTGGAGCAGTAATTTGCATTGGAGTTGTCTCTGTAGTGGAAAAAATCCATTTAAATCTTTTCTAAAATTGAAGTAGTTAGAGTAAACAGGTTTCCAGGTGTGATGGTTGGTACAGAGTAGAAAGTTCTCCTATTGCTCTAGATTCTGGCTTATATCATTAAAATTTCTTATATTGAAAGTAATTGATAGACTCACTTTTGAATGCCAAAAGTATTTATCAGAGATTCAAAAAGTTATTTTACCCATTTGTTGAATAGCTATTAATACTACAAGTATACCATCTGTGGGGTCTTGGGAAGCTATCAGTGTTAGAAGGATGAGCTATGGTGGATAACTGTCTTTGTGGCAGTGGAACAGTGATTCTCATAAAGTGTTATTTCATAATGTTCTCAGTTTCTCAAATAGTCTTCATCTTAGAATTCCTATACAACTGTCTCTGATTTAGATTTTCCACTTTATTGAAATGTTTTGACATGCCATGGATTTAATGTCATGTGTCTTACATGCCAGTGATCCCTAGATGGACTCCTTTGTTTCTGGACTATCCTGGGGACTATGCTTTTGATCCAATAGTGGATATGATTCCAGTTGGTCTTATTTGCTTTCCACCTATTGAAAAAGTTCTCTTTATGGAGGGATTTATATTCATCAACCTATAGTCTTACAAGTTGCTTTGGGGGTGCTGAGAGATTTAGCTAGAGGATTTGTGGCTATAGGCAAGCAACCAGTATAATTCAGAGGAGGGGCTTAAATTTCCTAATGGGGGGACTTTATCCACTATGTATGTTGATGGTTTGGTAGAATATCCTAGTTAGGGGAATTCAGTAAATCAGGTGAGCAAATAGTCATAGGTAGACCATGGCTGAATTAGGATCACCCACCACAGCAATTTGAATGAGGCTTTTCTATGTGAGTTAAAATTGGGAAGCTTGATTCATTTATCCAACTTAGTACAATCCCTACATTTGGTAATAAATGAATGCTTACCTAGTAACTTGGCCTGACCTCTCCACTAAGGAAAGGAAAAAAAGAAGCTACTACAAACTAAATGTGTTCATATGAATTTTATTAGAAGTTGCCCGGAAGGGCAGCTCAATGACACAGTAGATAGAGCACCAGCCCTGGAGTCATGAGAACCTGAGTTCAAACATGGTCTCAAACTTACTAGTGAGGTGACCCTGAGTAAGTCATGTTACCTCTGTTTGCCTCAGTTTCCTCAACTGTAAAATGGGTATAATAACACCAACATCTTCGTGTTGTGAGGATCAAATGAGATAATATTTGTAAAAAGCACTTAGCACAGTGTCTGGTTTAGAGTAGGGGCTGTATAAATGTGTATTCCCTATAAATAAGATATTCTATAGTTTTTGGTTGTTAGCTCTTCATAGTCTGTCCTAATGAAAGAGAATGAATTAAAAAGACACCCATAGGAAAAAAAAAATGATAAAAAAAAGGGGTGGCTAGGTGGCACAGTGAATAGAACACCGGCCCTGGAGTCCAAAAAACAAAAAAAAAGTTATAAAAGACATAGGCAATCTCAAGGTGTCCCAGAGCACCTTACTTTCAACTCCCTTTCTTACCAAAATTTTATCAGTGTTCCTCTAATAACCCAATTAATTATGCAAATGAGATTTCTTTCATCTACTCAAGGCATAAAAAAATGAGTTTTTTCTGCTATAAAACAATCAATGAGCTGATATGTATGTATTACTTGCCTTTTATATGCCAGACACTGTTTTAGGTACTGGAATTACAAATGCAATGAATAAAACAATTCCTATTTTCAGGGAGTTCACATTATAACAGGGAGATGACAAGACCATATGTAAGTTCATAGAGAACAAATACAATACAATAAATAGTGCAATTGCTTTACTAAAATTACAATTTAAAAAATTAATATTCACAATTACTGCAGTAAAATACAAAGTAGTTTGAGACAGAGGACTCTAGCTGTTGAGGGGATCAGGAAAAGCTTCATATAGGCATGTGGTGCTTAAGCTGTTGTCTTAAAGGATTCTTGGGATGATTTCTGTGTCATGTTGATTAGGAGGGAGTGCATTCCAGGTTTGTGGGACAACTTGTGTAAAAGCTTAGAGATGGTAGATGTAGTATCAGGTGTGATGAATTAAGAAACTAGTGGGAATTACTATTAGAAGAAAATTGTTGACCTGATTTCTAGGACTGAATTAATTTTTATGAGGGTGTGTGATCATCTCTGTGAAGCTTTTCTCCATTCACCTTCCATAAGAGATGTTCCCCTGTCACCTGCCATAGCATTTCACTTACCACTCTCCTTTGCTCTTCACATTCTGTTACCTGTGTCCTTGTCTCATGTCCCCCAAAGATGACAGTTTGGCTGGATTACAATGAAGATGGAGAAATTGGTGGGGGTCCTTGAGAAGGACTTAAAAAGTTAGAGGAGGTCATATTTTATCTCAATCTCAACTGCAATTTGTTGAGTAGGGAAGTGATATGATTGGATTTGCCTTTAAGGAAAATCACTTCAACAGCCTTTGGGGGGAAGGCTCCAGTTGAGAGACCAATTAGGAGACCTATTTTAATAATCTACACAAGAAAGGGAGGTAAAAAAGATTTAGTAAGTGTTTACTGTGTGCCTGGCATTGTGCTAAGTTATTATAGGTACAAATACAAGCAAAGATGTCAATACCTGCCCTCAAGGAACTTATATACATTCTGATGAGGTGATAACAAAAAAAAGGGAACTGAAAAAGGAAGGGGGTACTTATTAGCACATTGGGGTAAAGTTCAGAGAGTAAAAATCAGAAACAGAGAAGGCAATGAAGCATACTGAGCCTGCACACCTACTTCCAAGTGGAATCCCTGGGTGCAACTTATGAATGGAAGACAGAGGCCATCAAAGAATGAACTAAGATTTTAACTATGTGAATAGAGCAAAGAGAGCTTGGATGCATGAAATGTCATGGAGGTAGAAATTCCAAATTTGGCGACTGATTGATTAACCCTAGAAAGCAGAAGATACTTTCAAAATGATGAAACTGGGAGACTGGAGAAATGGTGATGCCTACACACGTGCACCATTGGAAACACTGGCTGATCCATTCCTGGGGCTGATTTCTTTTTTTAGAATGAAGGATTATCATCTCCTCTAAGGAGCCTTTCTTAATTCCCTATCTTTTAACTGATCTCTCCTCACTATCATTTCTCACAGTCTTTGGTTTGTAGCCCTCTTGGTACACTTTACATTCAAATTTGGATGATAGTTTTTTATGCACTTGTCTTATTTCCCCTAGTTAATTTTAAGCTCCTCAAGGGCAGCAATTCAGTCTTACTTATGTTTTTATGTCCCTTAGTGATTAGTTTAGCAGATAGTTAATAAATGTTTGTTGAATTGATTGTTTGTTAGATCAAATTATTTTCCTGTTTGCTTTCCCAGAAAATTCTATTTGCCAGTTCCTTCACTGAGATATTACCCTACATCATTTTCCAACTCCTATCTTAGTCTCCTTCTGTTCTCTCGAAATGCAGTGCATTACATTTCACTTGAAGTTCAGTGATTTATAAGTCATAAATGTATTACTTCATTGCACCTATTTAGAAATTCGTATTTAATAATTTTTTTTTCCATCATGAAAATCTTCTCTCGAGCCAAAGACTGAAAAACTTTGGTGGTATTCTTAAATATGACTCAATTAAAGTATAATGCTGGATGTGAGTATCCATATTTACTTCAAATGGATAAATACGGTACATCTTGTGATAATAAGGAGAAATCCATCTGGACATTTCATATTAGGACTTGAAAACTTATTTTCCAAGCTAACTAATGGCCAATGAAACTGAAGCCTGGGGAGATTTTTTACTTTCCCAGGATTACATAACTGTGATCTTTTGGATCTGGTGTTTAAACCCAAATACCTCCTGATTCATTCTGATGCCTTCATTCTGACCCCTGGCAACCCAGTCCTTCATTCTCCCCCCCACCCCAGTTTTTAAAAAATATTTTTTTAGTTTTCAACATTCACTTCCATAAGTTTTAAATTTTCCTCCCCTTCCTCCCCCCTTCTTTCCCAAGATGACTTGCAATTTTATTTAGGCTCAACACATATAGTCCTATTAATCACATTTTCACATTAGTCATGTTGCATAGAAGAATTATAAAAAATGGGAAAAACCATGAGAAAGAAAAAAAGCAAAAAAGAAAATAGTCTGCTTCATTTTGTATTCTGACTCCGTAGTTCTCTCTCTGGATGTGGCTGGAATTTTCCATTGTGTGTCCTTTGGAATTGTTTTAGGTCCTTGCATTGCTGAGAAGGGCTAAGTCTACCAAAATCAGTCCATATATACACTGTGGCTTTTACCATGTACAATGTTCTCCTGGTTCTGCTCCCCTCACTCAGCATCAGTTTATATAAGTCTTTCCAGGTTTCTCTGAAGTTCACCTCTTCATCATTTCTTATAGCACAATAGTATTCCATTACATTCATATACCACAACTTGTTTAGCCATTCCCCAATTGATAGGCATCCCCTCAATTTCCAGTTCTTCGCTACCAGAAAAAGAGCTGCTATAAGTATTTTTGTACATGTGGGTTCTTTTCCCATTTGTATGATCTCTTTGGGATACAACCCTAGAAGCAGTATTGCTGGGTCAAAGGCTATACACATTTTTATACCCCTTTGGGCATAGCTCCAAATTGCTCTCCAGAATGGTTGGATCAGTTCACAGCTCCACCGACAGTGAATTAATGTTCTGATTTTCCCACATCTTCTCCAATCTTTTTCATTTTCCTGTTTTGTCATGTTAATCAATCTGATAGGGGTGATGTAGTACTTCAGAGTTGTTTTGATTTGCATCTCTCTAATCAATAGTGATTTAGAGCATTTTTTTCATATGACTATATTTTTCATACAACTATAGATAGCTTTAATTTCTTCCTCTGAAAACTGCCTATTCATATCCTTTGACTATTTATCCATCTTCCCAATTTCTATCCCAGGACCTTATCTATGAAATGGAGTTAGATTATATTATCTAAGTCCAGGCTTCATCTTTTGGTCTAGGTCTCAGGTCTAATTTTACATGTATAATTAGGAAATTTTAGAACAAAACACTAAAATAGTAGGTGTTCAGTTGTAATTTAGATACAATATTGTTGTGATATTTGTTCAATCATTTTCAGTCATGACTGATTTTTCATGACCCTATCTGGAGTTTCCTTGGCAATGATACTAGAGTGGTTTGTCATTTTATTCTCCAACTAATTTTATAAATGAGGAAACTGAAGTAAACAGGAGTCAATGACTTGCCCAAGTTCCCACAGCTAAGAAATGTCTAAGGCCAGATTTGAATTCAGGAAGATGAATTTTTCCGACTCGAGGTCTAATACACTATTCATTGTGCCATCTAGAGGCCACTGTTATGGTGCATTTTAATATTAAAAGATCCATGGTTTCATTAGTGAAGACACTTCTTCCTCTGATAGAGACTTTGAATTTTCTTCTACTTGGTCTTTGAGAGCTGTGGTGGCTCAAATAATCCACCCCCCTATAGCCAACCAGGCAATGAACCTCTGAACTTTACTTGTATGGTCTTCAGAAAAAAGACATAAAAACTGATATACAAAGCATGTGTCTCCTAGAACCTTGTAGAACTTCACCTCTACTGGCACAAGGTCTCCTCCCTACTTACAATGAGGTATTGGAGGAGGACCTAGTGTTGCATATAATAAACAAAAATTAAAATATGGATTTTAAAAATAGTTTATCTGTAGCAGCAGCTTTTATCTAGAATACTGTAGTTCCGTGTGCCACATTTTGGGGGAAATAAAATTGTGAAATTTACAAAGCTGAACAATCAGTGTGGGATAGCAACTGGAGTATATGCCTTATGATATTTTGTTGAATGAACTCTGGATGTTTAGTATGGAGGAGATTAATGGAAGGATTAACAATCCCTGTTTTCAGTTATCTGCAGGGCTCTTGGATGCCAGAGTAATTAGATTGGTTCTGCTTAGACTCAGAGGGCAGAACTAGGAACAATGAATAAAACCTGAAGAGAGGCAGATTTAGGCTTCATGGTAGGAAACATTCCATTACAATTAGCTATCCAAAAGTGAAAGAGGCTGCATCTGAAGACTCAGGTTTCTCTATCACCGGGTAAATTTAGGAAGAAGTTGGATGACCACTTGGTGAATGGCCCTGGTTCCTCTCTCTGCAGAGCTGATTAAATACCAGTGTGGTACTCTTGGGCTTTTTTCTCTTAGCTACAAAAAAATACTGTGCTAAGGACTCATTAATGAGTCAATTAATTTAACAAATAACTATAAATCTTGATTTGTGCCTCTGAGGTCACTTCCAACTTTGATATTTCTCTTAAAACACATACATATAACACTTAAAAAGCATTTTAAATATCTATTAAGAGATTTACATACTTATTTTATTTGTCTCTTACCTCATATAGCTTATAGCTCATATCAAATTACATAATATTATAGGATATAATGTTATGTGAGTTCCCAAGGAAAATAACATCATTCATTAACACTTATTCACTATTTGTGTGTGTGTGTGTGTGTGTGTGTGTGTGTGTGTAAACATGAATGATCTCTGCCCTATAGGTGGTTATGCCCCAGTTATCATATTGGAATATAAAATTTGGTTTTAACAACTTAGTACATACTGGCTTTAAAAGTTAAGAATATGAGAAATCTTTGAATGGGGGGGTTGAACTAGATATTCTACAAGGATCCTTTTGGTTAAGTTTTTGTGAGCTGATGAGTGCAAGGACTTAGGTGGTTTTATGAAATCCTGTGATTCTGTTTTGTTCACTCTAAATCTGAGATTGTGATATTATTAACCAGCTAATTTTATTTATTTATTTATTTTTGCTTTTTGGAGGGCAATTGGGGTTAAGTGACTTGCCCAAGGTCACATGGCTAGTAAGTGTGTCAAGTGTCTGAGGTCGGATTTGAACTCAGGTCCTCCTGACTCCAGGGCCAGTGCTCTGTTCACTGCGCCACCTAGCTGCCCCAACCAGCTAATTTTAATCTTCTTTGAAATAACAAATAACATTTTAACAGCTTAACAGTTCTTTCAAATGCCTCCCATCATAGGTTAAATATGACTCTTCCAGTTATGATGAAACAGAACCAACCCACCATCAGATATCCATGAGTAATTTATTATGAACCAAAGAAATTCACGGAATCATTCCAGTTGTATTTCCCTCCTAATGTTTTCTTTCTCCCCACCTCATGTCAACCTCTTAATGTCATGTGAAGACTATATGTGTCTCATGACTTTTATTTCTTTCCTGCTTTATTGATGCCTAGTCACTTCTCACAGAAGGTACTACAACGATATCATAACTGCATTACGTTGTAGATCAGCCATCACAGGCTTAGCCTATGAAGAGGGCTGATGTAAATACAGTTACTTTTCAGGAAGTGATAATTTAAGAAATGTACAATGAATAATGCAGAATTAAGACAGATGTGTTGCTTTGTGTTCTTCTCAAAATAACAGGCAAGTAGGTGTTTATCTCATTTCATATCAAGACAAAAATTGGTTTTGGAGTGATTCATCTGTGATCCTGCCTAAGCAGTACTGTTGATTTCTTTTTTTGACTTCAAAGTTTGTCTTGGTATTTACTGCAAAATTGTGGCACTGCTGCCTCACCTCTATATTTGCATGTAGATTATGGGATTATGGGCTAGTTGTGCAGGGTGGCATGGGCTCCATATCTACTGTTAGAACTTTGAAGAGGAATGTCCCCAGAATGTACTTAAGTTATTTCTTATCTCACATTCAGAAACATCATTCTGTAATGGAAAGAGTGTTGGTCCTAGAATCAGAACTGGATCTCAAAAATGATTTTTGAACAAGTCACTCAAATTCTTTGAGTTTCAGTTTCATTGTGTTTGAAATGGAGAGTACAATGCTTACATTAAAATAGTAATAAAAAATACCAAGAGTGAGTGATAGAGAAATTCAATTCAAAAATACACAAAATATCTGGGAGTTAATAAATAACCAGGCTTTAAACATGTACTATATTCCTGTGTTCTACCAAGATACAGTTGAGAGAGAAATCCAATTACAAAATCTTTTCACTCAGAGGTCCTGCTGCCAATCATATTACTTAAGGAGGTTGGAGACAAAAGGAAAGGTTTTGAATATACCACAATATTTATAATAACATTTATTGTGTTAGGGAAAAATCGAAATAATGGTGTCCCATTGATTTGGGAATGGATAAAGGAAATGGGTTACATGAATATAATGGAAAATTATTGTATCACAATATATTGTGAATGCAGAGAATTCAGAGAAGCATGGGAATATTTGTATGATCTTCTATAGAGTGACATAAGGAAAATCTGGAAAATTCCACTCTATGACTACAGCAATGTAAATGAAAATAACAATAAAATGATACCGATTGCATGACCAGTCCAGGCCCCAGAAGAGGAATGAACAAGCATACCTTTCCTCTTTTATTGGGGAATGGAGGAATTAAGAGTATGGAATGTTTTATACATTTTCAAGTGTAGTCAGTGTGTCAGTTGGTATTACCTAACTTTTTATTTTCTTTGCAACAAGGGAAGGCTCACTGGGTGAGTGGGTTTATTTAAAAATATGGCTTGAAAATAAAAGCAAAAGACATCAATAAAACTTAAAAATACTATCTACCTCAAAAGATCTATCTATGGGAAGTGCTTTGTGAGTTCTTAAATGTTATAGACATGTGAGTTATTATGCTTCCATAAACTTGTGATTACAGACATGTTTGGTAGGAATTTTTGCCTTTATTTTGATGCTATGGAACTAAATGGAAAATAAGTAAGCTTCTGGAACACAACACAAAATAGGGATGAATCAATTTGGAAGGCAAAGAAATAAAAATAATCTTTAAGGAAATATTTTATTAACAAAGCTTTCATTAAGTTAATTTAACAAATAGTTATCAAGGACCTACTAATTCATGTTGAGAGATGATACCTTCTTTCCAAGGTTTTAGGGAAGATAGGGGGAGCTTCAAACCTATGTTCTCCTAGCTTATTTGACCTGTTTCTGCTCTAGCTCTCCTAGTAACCTGTCCATTGAAGGATACTTTGATATTTCTTTTGGTAACCAACAGCTGACCAAAATTGATGTTGTCCTTTTTTCCCATGAGACACTTAGTTCTTAGCATCACACAGACAGGTATATCTCCCTTTAACCTGTGTTTCAGTCTCTTACTCAGATAGAGAGATAGAAATTTATATAGAAGGTCAGGTGATGAGGATATGGCAAACATTGTAGGGGAGAACTTTTTTTGGGTGGGTACATCTCTTATGGTGGGGATTTTATCTTGAATCACACAGAAGTCCCCTTATGAGTTAAAAAAAAGGGCATAAAGGAGACAGAAGCATCAGCAGTGCTGGACATATTTCTAACAGTGTTAGATAGAGCCCCAGCTTAAACTACTTTCTGCCTTAGTGGTAGCTGGAGAGAAATGGGACTTCAGTTATTCTCAGGTTTGTGTCATTACCCAATACCCCTGGTTCTTTGAATTGATCTGGCTCTTTGGACTGTGGCCAATGAGTGAGCATGGTTCTGGTCATTCCACTTGCATAGATGCTTAAATATTAACTTGATGCTTCAGGATTTTTTTCTTTTATTATCAGCAAGAATGGATTCTGCTAATCCATCATTCATTCAACCGATCAATCAATTAATTCAACAATTTATGTTGAATCTAGCCAGAATCATGCCAGGCTAATCCATGGAGCTTCAAAGAAAGAAGAAATGGCCCCTGCTTTCCTACTGAGTTTATACATTTATTAGGCCACCTAAGACATGTCCACAAATAAGTATAATACAAAAATGTTCCAGTAAGTTCATAGGAAAAATATAAATAAGTGACAAGGGAAGGGAAGGATAAGAAGCTCCCTCCCTAGCTGACAACTGATTAGACAAGTTTCTGTGACCTGGGCTAGAATATATTTTTAATGGATCCTGGCCCAGCTCAAGTAAGCCATGTCTTCTGATCGTGTCGCTTCTAATTCAGAAAACTTCGTGGTTCCCTTTTGCTTCTGGGATAAAACTCTTCTGTTTGGCATTTAAAGCTCTTCACAATTTGACTTCACCCTCTTTTTCCTCATCAATTTCATATTGCTCTAACAAACACACTCCCTTCCAACTAGTCTGGACTGTTCAGTATATCTCATACACTGTGTTGCATCTTTGTGCTTTTAAAGTCTTCACGATGTGGCCCCAGCCTCTTGTTCCAGCATCAGTATACTTTTCTCCTCTTCTTCCACTCTGTTGTGCAGCAAAACTGACCTTCCCTTCATTCTTTACAGAGGACACTCCATTTCCTATTTCTCTTCCTTCCCACTGGCCTTGTCTTTGTCAATCCTGTCTCATAGTATTCCTTTTTGTCTTGTGATTTAGCTTAAGCTAAATTACCTTCCACATGAACATTTTCCTGATTCCTTTAGCCTTCCTATACTACCTTGTGTTTATTTGCTATCATATACTAATGGGGATTGCACCTATGATTTTTTGTAGAATAGCAAGTTCCCTGATGAGAAAATTTTCTACCACTTAGTTTTATGGTCTTAGTTGCCTAGAACACTTGCTAGGTTATATAGTTTGCTCATATAGAGCCAAGAATGTGTCAGTTTTAGGATTTGAACCAAGGTATTCCTGGCTTCCAGCCATCCCTCTATCCTCTATGCCTCTCTGTCTCTATATTTGTTTTTATATGTACATGTTGTCTCTTCAAAAATATAACCTCCTTGAGAGTGGGGATTATTTCATTTTTGTCTCTGTATCCTTAGCACCCAGCACATTCCTTGGCCTATAGTAGATGGTTATTAAATATTTGTTGATTTGTTGAATTGAATTAAATTGAACTGAATATTCATTGAGCAGTTATTAGTATATTACATGGACTTGAATTGACACAGAGGTGGAGAACCTGTGGCCTCGAGGCCTTCTGGGTCCTTGGAGATGGTCTTTTGACTAAGTCCAAGTTTTATATAATAAATCCTTTTATTAATTTGTTCTGTGAAGTTTGGATTCAGTAAAAGGGCTGCACTTGAAGACATAGAGGGCCACATGTGGCCTTGAGGCCAAAGGTTACCCACCCACTACCTTAAAAAAGCCCTGTGAGCATGCAAATTTTTATGAAATAGTCCTTATTAGGGTCATGGTTTAAATCATCTAGGAAATATAATTTTTCTAGGAGAGATAAAGAGGTATATACAAGGTTGACTGTGGCATTGAAATAAGGGAGGGGCAGGCAGCATGGTATGGTGAAGAGAATGCTAGACTTGCAATCAAAAGGAACCTGGGTTTGAATCCTCCTTGTGACAGCAGCTAATGGGGCAAGTCTCTTACCTTGTGTCATCTATAAAATACAGATAATAATATCTGTCGTTCTTATTCATAGGATTATGGTTAAGATCAAAAGAGCTTTGCAAGTCTCTCCAAGTATCATATAAATGTCCGTGATTATTATTAATAATAATTAGTACTGGATGATCTCCAAGGGCACTTCCGGCTCTTTATTTTACAAACATCATTATCTTTGACAAAGTCCTCTCAGGAGGGAGAGAGCATTGCCAGGGAAGTTACTATGGAGATGGTAGGACCTTGAAGGATGGCTGGTAGCTGACAGAATACCTTTCGCTCCACCTGATGTTTTCGACTTTTATTTTCTTCTACACTTCCTGCCTTGGAGTGTAGCTGCCCATTAGTGAGGCTTTCACGGCTGTTTCCTTGTCTGGCTGGTGGCCAGAGGCAGAAGAAAGAAACTTCACAAAGAGTCCCGTTCTTGCCAGATTGCTGGCCAAATTGTGCCGACTTGAGCTGCTCCGTGAAACCCTTGGCTGGGCTTGCTGAAGACGGGAACCTTTAGTGTGCCCTTGGATGCGCACAGACTGTATTCTCTTCTGCCTCCCACTCTTGTGAACATTCACATTCTTAAAGATGATTCCTTTTTCTTCTAGCTTTTAGATGGTTCTTTATAGCCCCATCAGTAATCAATTGCTTCAGGTTTCCTCATTAAAATAGACAACTCAGGTTCGGGGGTAAGATGCTAGAATCAGATTCTTCTCCTCTGGCAGTAAATTGATATGCCACTCTTACTGCTGCCACAGATAAAATTAGCCATGCGTTGAAATCATTGCAATAGGCAGTGTCATCAAGCTTATTTGTAATGAAAATATGATGTTTCAAACCTAAACTCAGGAGTCTAATAAATGTAAGGCCATATGTTCCCCTCCCACATAGGACTGCAGAGAAAAGTAGCTATTTAAAATGCACAGCTTCTGATGGCATCCACAGTGTCCCTGCCTTCTCCCTCTTTTGCCACAGTTGGGTTTTCCAGTCAGAACATAGTAGGCTCAAAGGAGCAGACGTCTTCTTTGATGAATATGTCAAGATCAAAGATACATTGGCAAAGTCACGGATCCAAGATCGTGCGAAATGAGCCTTCCCGTCTGTTCAGCTTCTTACTCTGTAGCACTCAAGGAGATTCTAGGCCATTCACTTCCCCATGCTTTTCTCCCCCTCACCATTTGTACCTACAGAACCCTTGTAATTCCAATGTGAGGAACTCAGGATAAGACCTAAGGGAACATCTAATGGGGCCAGTTTCATGAAGGCTGGTGAAAGTGGGCAGCATTCTTCTCTGTCATAGTGATGTGTCTTATCTATATCTCAACATCATGGTATTATAATGATACTTTACCTATATATATCACTTTACATTTTTCTTTGAGGTAGTTGGGGTTAAGTGACTTGCTCAGGGTCACACAGTGTCCGAGGCCAGATTTGAACTCAGGTCCTCCTGACTCTCTCTACTTTGTCACCCAGCTCCCCATCACTTTGCATTTTTAAAAGCATTTTAACCTTGATAATCTCATTTGATTCTTACAACAACCAACCCCTCAAGGTGGTAGTGGCATTGTAGTCTCATTGTATAGCAAGGAAACTGCCCCTCAGACTTGCCAGAGCCATTAGACAGACTGAGTGAAGATGAGGACTGGAGATGAAATTCAAGTGCCCTCCTGGCCCAGGGAGAGGCCTGGATTTGGAGGTAGAAGTTCAAATTCTAGCTCTTCCACTTACAAACTATGTGACATTCAACACATTGCTTAACTTCCCATGACCTGGGTTTCCTCATCTGTAAAATGAGAGGGTTTGGCCAGCTGGTTCCCAAAGTCCTTTCCAGCTCTAAATGTCTGGCCTGTGTGTTTTCTGACACCAGTCCAGCATACATCGGGGAAGGTCTCTTCATATTGACTTTTCTCTTTTATAGGAGCTGGTGATAATTGGGTCAGAATACTCAACTTGCACACACATAGATGTCCCATTGTTCTGGCTGAACTGGTCAGTTTAGGAATAGGGATGAGGACTATTTGTCATTCGTTTAGATAACTTCCAGGTTATCATCTTAGGAGCAGAGAGATATTGAGTAGGGAGGTAAGTGACTTGCTTAGGGGTCAAATGACCAGGATATATTTTTGAACCAGGGCTTCCTGGTTCTGCAGCCAGCTTTCTATCCACAAGACATTGCTGTCTCTTTGGGTGCCCAGAGGTCTCATAAGTGCAGGATTATGCTATTTTAAAATATGAGGTTTTACTCTATATATTTAAATGCTTGATCCCATTTTCTTATATTTGGGGTATTATCAATTTATCAACAAGCATTTATTAAATGGCTTCAATGTATTAGGCACTGGGGATTCAGTTACATAACTAAGATAGCTCCTGTCTTCTGAGACCTTCCATTCTGTTGAGGAGTGAGGAGAGGGATTACAACTTATTGACAAATAAATACAGAATATATACAAAATAAATGCTAAGTCGTAGAGTGGTGATAAAGGCATTGATAACTGGGGGAAGTAGGAAAGGCCTATTGGAGAATGTAGCCCAAAGATGAGCAGAGGGACTAGGGGGTTTTAAGAGGTTGTAGCAAGCAGAGAGAACATTTTAGGACAGTGTTAGGCAGTACAATCCGAATTAGTGGGTGTTAAGATGTTCTCATACTAGGAAGAGAAGTAGGCCAGATTCACTAGAATTTAGAGTGCATGACAGGGAGTAATGTGCAGTTAGTATGGAAAAATAGTTGGAGTCAGACTGTAAAGGGCTTATATGCCAAATGGAGAATATAAGAAGAAGGAGGCATGGGAATTTCTTAAGCTTTAGGTATGTCACTTTGGCACTTATCATTGATGGGCTTATAGTTGAGAAGGGATTCAGAGAGACCAGTTAGGAAGCTACTGTAATAGTCCAGGCTCTGCCAATAAATAGTTACTGTGTAGAATTTGTGTCTTCAGGGTTAGTCCTAAGCAAAATTGTGAGTTGGTTAAAATTTTTCTTTGTTGTTCTCCACCTACTTTTTATAGCACATCTTTCCTGTGTTTTGGTGTCTCCACAGTATCTCCCCCTCAACCCCCTTTTCTCCTAGGCACTTTCTTTTTTTTTCCCTACCCATCAATTAATTCCTGCTAAAGTGTTTTCTCATAAAGGACATTACTATCCTGTGGATATTTGCATTTTAATAGGTGATTCTTAGAGACAAAAAATCAGCCAAACAAAAACCCTTCTTCCCAAAGGAATGAATCTTCAATGCTGTGGTTTTAAGAACCTTGACTAATGGAGTGATATTGGAGCAGGATTCCCTTGTCTCATGTCCCTAGGTCATACCCTATAGCTTGGGAGGTACATTACAAAGATCACTGGATTCTGAATAAGAAAATAATATTTAGTTCAAGCCCCACTGCTCTCTAACTGTGTGACAGCCAAAATGTAAATCAGAATACATCCCCTACTTCCCTCATGAGGCTGTTTTGGGGATCAAATCAGATGATATTTGTGAAAACGTATTTTGAAAACTGTAAGGTACAATACAAACTATGACTTTAGTGTTTTGGATTGAGAAATCCTTCTACCCGAAGTGAGAAAACACAGCTTTGTAAGAGAATTAAATGATACTCTTGCATCAACTCTTCTTTCTTTTGAACTAATGCCTTTTAGATAGGTTTTCTGATAAAAGAACCAATCTATTAAATGAAAGCTTGCTTTGTGCTGCAGTTTTATGTTAAGACAATGCACAATAAAACCTCTCACAAATGAATGTCTGATGAAGGAATAAATTGACTGTACAAGGTTATGTGTTGGATAGGTCATCCCTACCAGAGCACAAGAAACACCTTCTATTAAGAGCAAAACGAGGACAAATTTGTTATGCACTTTGTTATTTTTAGACTGCATTGACTTTTTTCAGGTTGGATCCTATTATTCTGAATTTCTTAATAAACAAAAGTGACTTAGAAAATGATACATCATATTGACCTCTACTAAGTTTTCTACATTAGTGAGGAAAATACTATTACCGCACATCAAGTGCCACTTTAAAAATCCCATGTGTGTATGGTGTGCTTATAAATAGATGCTGATGTGGCCTTGGAGCATATTTTTACTAACCTTGTGTGGGACTTCACACAGACACACACACATTTTTCTGAGAGTGGGGGAAAATGGTTCATTTAAAGATCATTGTGGTTCTGTAGATCACATGACTGCTTAAAGTTAAAACCCTGTAGTATTCTAAAAATAATAAAATTCCAGTGTGGTTTGCCTTTGGTGAGAGCTTTGAGTAAAGTAATTAGACAAAAACAATATTCTCTCGTTTCTATCTGACTAAAACAGAACATAGTGACGTGAGCAAAACAAAGCAAGACCATGCAAAGGGAACAGTAGGACCCACGCAGCATTAGGCAGTTGTACCTATTCAATGTTTGGCATTTTTCTTTTAATTGTCTTCAGGCATTCAAACCATAGGAATGTGGGCAACCTGCAGCTTTTCTTTTTATCCAGCACTTTGGGCAGTTGTCCAGGAAAACCAAAGAGCTTGCTGGAGTCTTTGGTTTTTATACAGAAATAGTAGCAAAGTGTATGGTTTTTGGAGATGCTTGTGCAGCTCATTGACTGTTTAAGCTAGGACACTGATGTGTTCTACAGGTGACAGGAAGAAATCTGCAGGCAGGACTTGGTTGTCAATTCAGTCTGCATCCCTCACTCCTCCTGAACAGCAGTGGCTTCCAAATGATTGCAGGTTCTTTGAGTTACAGCCAGGAGGACTGGAATGAACGATCGGTTGCTTTAACGCAGCTGTTTCCCCTGTCTTATGGAATTAAAGAAAATGCATAGAAAGAGATTGTGTGGTGGCAATTTTGGGATTAAAGATGAGTTCTAGAGGGCTCGACAAAGTGTATATGGCACTACCCAGGAAACATCCAGAAATTTAGGCACCTAATCTAGGACTGTGGTGGGCAGGTGAGATCTGCTAATTGAAGAACTATAATTATAATAAGAACAGGGAATGAGAGGTTCTAGAGCTATAAGGATCATCTGATCAACAATTTTACACATAAGTAATCTAAGGCCCAGAGAAGCTAATAATTCCCTTTTGTATTTGCTTGAATTTTTTTGTTTGTTTCCAAAGTGAGGGCTCCCTTGCTGTATCGTTTGTATCCTCCCAATGTTCCTGTGACACATGTAGAGTGGGTTATTATGACCTCTTGACTGTCATCAGGCATACTTGTTGAGGATAATTTTATGAGGAGGGATCTGTACTGGCTGCCTTGCAAGTTTAGTATAAAAAATCTCTGCAACCACTAGGAACCTGTGATCTAGTGATGGTTAAGAATGACCAAGTAAACAGATTGAACATTCATAACATTCATTCCAATGAAAAGTACCCTCAATATGTCAAGAATGAGTTTGGTATATGTTGCATTGTTTGTGTTTACATAACTGAAGGAATAAAATGGAATTGGGTTTGTGAAAGCACTTTTAAAAGCACAAAGTGGCATATATATTTATATACATGCATATATATATACATATATACACATATACGGTGTTTTACATATATATACATGTATATGTAAAAGTATTATTCTTTTTTTTTTTTGCTTTTTTGGAGGGCAATTGGGGTTAAGTGACTTGCCCAAGGCCCTATGGCTAATTTTTGTGTTAAGTGTCTGAGGCCGGATTTGAACTCAGGTCTTCCTGACTCCAGGGCTGGTGCTTTATTCAATGTACCACCTAGCTACCCCAAAAGTATTATTCTTTCTACTAGTTTGACAAAGACCCAGAGCTCTCTACCCATCCCTAAGACACTGTACTCAAATGGACTCACTTTGATCCTGGGGGCTAATCCTCTAAGACCGTTATTATCTCTTTTTGGCTCATTGCCTGGCGTTATTCTGGGAAAATCTAGTATACATTGTCAGGGCATATTTTGTTTCTAGGTAACTCTAAATGTGGGCAATAAGGCATTCCCAATAAACATACCAAATGTATATCAAGAACTGGTCAATCTTTATTTTACTCTATAGAAATCATATAAGATGCAAAGATCTCAAAGTAGCCTATAAACAGATTAAGGGAAAAAAACACATAAATCACACAGTTTGCCCATCAGAAAGGACTTGAATTGGGGCTTGCTACTGAGGCATTCCTTTGGCATTCTGATTACTGCTTCTATTCCATTGAGCCTTACACAGTGTCTTTTCACTCCCACTGGAGGATCACCATTCTTTGGGATGAATAAGCTATGCTGCCAAAAGAGCTCCCTGGCATCACTCTCCAGGTAGGATGCTGCACCAGAATGTTATGGATAATATTTTTTTTTCTTAGGAGCAAAATTCATCAAGTAATCCTCTTTTCTTTCTAGGAGGTCCATACTTGAGATTGCCTATAAGGCACCTCCTTAAGCCAGTATTGCCTAATAAATCTTTGTTCTTTCTCTAAAAGACTAGATTCTAGGATTATGCTTTCTAGGTAATTCAGAAATCCTCTTCTCCATATAAGAATTGAGCTTCATGAACATTGTCTGTGGATTATTCTTTCAGGTCACATTAAAATGCCTGTCTATTCTTGTGTGTCTACCACAAAAAAGGTTAAGAACTTTTGCTCTAAACAAAGACCTGTGCTTTGTATTCTCATCATTGAGAATTTCATCTAAGTGATTGGGGGTTCCCTGGTTAACCCTTTTTCTCTAATATTCATTCTCCCAAATCCTCAGTATGATATTCAATACTTTTCTTCCTTGGAAATTATGAACTTACGGATTTAGAACTGGAAGATATCTTAGAGGCCATAAAGTCCAAACCTCTCCTTTCTAGATGAGGAAACTGAGGCACAGAGATAAGTGACTTTCCCAGGGACACATAGCTAGTGAGAAATATTTGAACTTTGGGCTTCCTGTCTCCAAATACATTGCTCTATTGACTAAATCATACTATATTTAAACAAGCCTTTTCAGACCATTGGTATTCTACAAACTAACCCATTCAATTTCTGTTTCCACAGATAGCAGGGTATAGAGCTCAGTACTATGTACATAGCTTAGTTGTGAGATAGAACTTCCCAAAGATAAGCCTCATTTAACTCTGGAATTGGTTATCATAATGTTTTTTTGAGTTGGAAGGGCCTTAAAGATGATTAATCCCAACCTCTTCACTTGACATATAGAAGAAACTAAGGCTTAGATAAATGAAGTGATTTACCAAAGGCTATCTGATATTGAGCTAATGGCAGCAGGGTCAACACATCTTCCTGTCAACATCTATATGATACTTTTACATTGAATTTGTAAATATTCTAATCTGACCATTACAAAAATCTAGTGAGCTTCCATTAGTTCATTTAGTGAGGTACCACTTATCATTACTTCAATTAAAAAAATGAAAACAACTAAGCAGTTGTTATACTTTACTCTTTCTTATTTTAGACTTCAAATGGGAAATGTTGATGCTACTTGAACATGAAATACTATTTGAGTAAGAGAGAATCATGAGAATTAAAAAAATTCAAACAGTTCCATTTTGTCAAATTTATATCCTCATAATGTAAAGATCAATTTGAACAGCTATAGCATTCGTGTATCACCAAATCAGTTGCTTTATGGAGATCTACCATATCTTTCCCGGATACCAGTACCCAGAGGTAACAGACACCTAGTGTCTGTTAAATCTTTCTATCTAGAAAACCGTAAGAAAAATACACATCTGTCTAGATGCAGCTCTGTCCTATGTTAGGGAACTAGTTAAGGTGATATTTAAGGTTTCTTTCCTTATTTTAATTTTTTTTGAGTATTCTGATTCAGTGAATCTCTGTAGCATCCCTATGATTTAAAAAGATAATATACTGAAAAGAAATATATTTCCCCAAATTTTTCCATAATGTTGGCTTTTATTTTTAATTTAAAAGTAAATTACTTTAAAAATTTTATTTTTTATAATATTGATTTTTATTAAATATATACATAAAAATAATACATATATGCACATATGTTGTTAGTTGTAATTGAATACAAATCAATATAAAGTGAAGTTCAAACTCTTTGGTTTGATCTCCCTTTTCAGGTATTTTCATGTCTCTGATTTTATCAGAGAGAATAATGGAAGTGAGGATGGGCTAGGTCAGGCCTTGTATGAGAGGCAGCCTACTTAATGATTTTCGAACACTTTGCCAAAGCTAAAGTGCTATATCATTGCTACATAATAATGATTGCTTTTCTGATGACAAAATCCATTTTTCAGGTATTTACCCCTAGAGGTAGCCAAATAGTCAGATCCCTCAAGCATTTTTTCCCGAAACCTTCATCAAACTAACATGAATGCTGTTGCTCATATTCCAAGGCAGAAAACATTCTGAAAGCAAGAATATGGGAGGAAGCTGGAGGTTCCAGACTTTAACTTTATCAAAAGACTGAAATTAAGGCCCCTTTGCTTTAAGGCATTTGGAGGATTAGAGCAGTTTAACCCGAGGAAGTCTGTTTCTTGCAAACCACGAGATTTCTTAAACATATAAGGTGGTCTTTGCATCCTACCCTTTTCAAGAAAAATGTTTATTTAAATATTGCACCAGCCCCGCAGCACTTTTATTATTTACCGATTAAAAAATGACATCATTACTTTTCTTTTGAATTTTTTAAAGCGACAATAGTGCAATTAAATTACTGAATTCATTTATATTTAATTGTGCTTTTGGTTTTAATGTGCTATTGGAAGACATTTCTTTCTAAGGCTGTTAGTTTTCCACGCAACATGAGAGAATCTAAAGCTGTATCAAGGAAATATATTACATGGGCAAGACAAAGTCTCATTAGTGTTATTTATAGCATGCTGAAACCTCATTAGTGGAAGGTATGCTGGATTCAAAAATGCATTACTGGGAACGCTTCATTTTTTGGACCAGAGAAATTGCTTTTATTGTGTTTTTTTTTGGTCACAAGTATAGTGGCTACTGGACACTTTGGTTTTTAAAATATGAAATAAATTAAGTTGGAAGAAAAAGAGTAATTAATCCACTCCCAAGTATAACCTCATTATTGTAGGAGAATAGCTCACACATGGTTCTAAGGAATTTCTATTTACCATGTACCTTACTTTCAACCAACCATTAATTTATAACTTGTTTCACCTCAGGTAAAAGAGCAATATTTTTCAGGGCAGTACTTTGCATCTTAAACAGTAATAATGTGCTTTCATTGCATTTCCAATCGGGGTGAGTGAAACTTGAGGTAGAAAGTTACAAATAGCTCAATTTGGGAAGGTTTGGGTTTTTGTTTTTTCTGTTGTTGCTAATAAGATCTATATATTGATCCCTGTATAAATATTGTTTAAGAGATTTGCAAGATGACCATGATTTACAGGCAAATGATAACAAAATAATAAAGTTTTGAGTTACCAGTCTTGGGTGTTTCACCTTCTTGGATGTTTCACCTATTGTGGATGTGGCCCTGGGTTCTCAAAGGCTGTGTCAGAAGAGCATAAGCCCTGTCAGGCACTGCCAGCCTGCAACAGCTTTGAGTAGGGGCCTGGTTTGTTTTCTCAGCACCAGCCTGAGTTCACAGAGGTTCATCCCCTGATTTGTCTTGGTTAGATGATTTTATTTTAAAGCTGCAGCAACTCTGAAAGGCTATCTACTATATGTTGACATGTATAGATACTATGCATATCTATTATAGGAGTGGGTCTCTGCATGGGTAGTGGGGTAATATGCAAGTGAAGTCAAAAGTCTTTGAATGAGTATACTGGTGAACCAGCATGGTGTAATGGACAGTCAGCTGGTTTTATAGTCCCCCTGTGGGGGGACGATTTGTAACTCTGGTCCTATAGGATGACTCATGTCTAATTGTGCTGTTTTTGAATTGCTCCTTACCTGTCATCGTGTCTCTGTGGGACTTGTCCTGCTCTTTGTTAAGCATGGAATCGCTACTGGGCTGAGTGTGGACCTCTGTTGCTTGACTATGGTCTTCACTGTGTCCACTTTCAACTTCAGCTAAAGTTCATGGCTAAGGCACTGCCACACTCTTAGAGGAGGTTCACAACCCTTACTCTAGGACCAATGGATAGATATCTCCCCAGTTCTAAGCCCTCAGAGACTTGATTCAGGAGCTGGGTTCTCTATCTTCCTTCTAAACCTCTCCCTCCACAGAAGGTTGAGGTGGAAGCCATGGAAAGTATATCCTTTGGATTCTCCTCTCAGGCTATGTTCCAAGTGTATTTCTCCTATCACCATATACTTCTGCTCGCAAAATGCTATTGCTGTTGGTGGGTGGAGAGCAGGAAGAGAAATCTAAGTGAATTGTCAGGAGCTGAGTTCTTCCTTCACACCTGGCTCTTTTCTGGACTTTTTCACCAGTGATCCCTGCCAATCTAAAAACTCCATCACTCCAGTATGCAAACTTGAGTGAATTGAGAAAGGGCTCCAAAGCTGTTGCTTCTGTGGATCCACAGCTGATTTTCTGACCCTTTCATATGTAAATGAATCACTTAAATTATAAGGCTTACATTCTGCAAAGTGGCCAAAGTTTGACACTCAATTTCATCAGTGCATGGAAGGACTCCTGTTAAAAGAACCCTTTGTTATAAAGGTGTTTCAGCACATTTCAAGTGAATTCCTTCTTTTGCCTTGTCTTACTGATCCCTGTTGTACTAAAGGGCTCTGAAGCAGCAGGTTGTTATTGGTTATGGAAATCTGCATTTCCTACATGCAGATATTTTATATAATTGCCTTCTGACCACGATGCTACCTACTTACTGAACTTATGATTCAGACTTATGCTACCAAATTAAAAATGATTTACAAATTTTAAGTTATATTTATCAACCTCATTATACTCTCCACTTAAAAGCTGATCCGTTCTTGGACCTCCTCATCCAGAAACATCTGTGATTCTGGCAGCAGGCTTTGTAAAACCTCTTTGTAAATCTTCTCACTTGAACTTTTCTGTCCTAGGCAAAGGAAGTTGCTGAAATCATGAACTCCATTATTTTTTGATGAGTAATCGCAAAGTAGTCTGGGGGTAGAAGGGAATTTGTGTTGTTTGACTTATGTATGGAAATTTGAAAAGGGACCAAGGAGTTCTTTCCAAATACAGACACCTCTTCAGGGCCATTTGTTTCGACTTCATCTGAGCAGAATAAATATAGCCCTGTCCAAATAGGATTCCTGTCTTCCTGTGTCTGTCTTTAAAAAGTTGCAAAGCTCCCAAGTACTTTTTAATGGGCTCATTGCTTTGTCTTTCATTTTATCTCAAGTCATAAGTAACTTGACATTTGCATTGCTCTAGTACTCCACTTAAATACTTTAAGGATACTTCAAGTGATTTAATTGGTGTGGTACTTCCTCCATTAATGAAATCCCAACCACTCTACACCTTATTATAGACAGCCTTCCCAGTCTGGTTGGACCTGCCAGAGCTTCAGCTCAGCAGGCATAGCCTTTGAGAACCCATGGTCCCATTCACCCCATGATGAGACATCAGAATAGGACTTTAGTGGAAGTTAATACTTGTTTTAGGCATTGCTAATAGCCCTCTTTAAAAGTGTATTGACTGTTCAATTGGTTTAAACAGCCCTAAATGATTTGTCACCGATGGAGGATGGAGTAAGGCTAATCTAACTGTGCAGATTAAGGGATTTTTGCCTAACATATAATGCATACAAAGACTAATATTCATCTGATTTCTAAGGTACTTCATCATACTGAGACATTTTATGGCATTGCCCACATACTCTGAAAAACTAATAAGCTATGCCCACATTCCCTGAAAAAAGTTAACAAACCTTTATCTACAAAATAAGCTTCTATGAAACATTAACAAATTATAATCTGGTAAAATCTGACTGATTTATTATTGTTTTTACTATTGCTGATGCTAAAAATATAATAATAATAATAATAATTTATATAGTACGTCTATACCAAAGAGCTCAAGACAATTATATTCAAATATCAATTCAATGTAATGTGAAACCATGTTTTGTTTAATCATTATAGCTAATTGCCATCATTTGGAAGCAGTTTCCACAACATCTTTATTAATGGTCTGGTAACAGTCATTTGGCAGTGTTGTGCATCAAGGATAATGCCATGTGAATTTTGGGGGAGGGGCAAAGAGAAGCGGGGACAAGAGCACTCTAAATTTACTTAGGTGTGGTTGCATTCATGAGATATGACCTGTTAATAACTAAAGGCAACTAGGATATTAACATGTTTATCTCAAATCAAAAATGGCCAAACAAGTACAAATTGCAAAAGGCTAAGAAAAAGTTGCTAAGATAAAATTTCCAAATAGTATTAATACAATAATAGTACCTCTATGGGTAGTCACAATTGATTAATCCAATAGTCTGGCAACTGGTAATCTTTTAAAACTATTACTTAAGCATCTTAAATCAAGTAGCTTAATAAACACTAATTCAGTTGAATGACAGTGATTATTGATATCCCAGTTGGTGACCCTGGCTTTCAGAGTCCTTTCTGAATCAACCTCATCCTCCCCCCAAAAAGAAAAATTAAATTAAGACAAGTAATCCCTTCCACAGATTTGGAACAAAATAGAATTATCAGTTTAACAAGATATTACTGTAAATAGCACATGAAATCATGCTGGTTAACTATTTAACTAGAACTGAATAAAATGCAGAATTTAGTCATTTATTAGCATGCGATGGTTCATTTTTTGTGTACTGAGCTCAAGGAAATATTCCCTAGAGCTATCAGAGGTAGACATATTGATGCAAATAAAAGAGACAATCTTCTGGATATGTACTAAGAGTTTGGCTTATTGTAACTTGTGGTTGAAGAAAATAGAAGTTTCTTCCCAAGCTCTAATGGAACAGTGAGTTCATAAACATCATCCCCTTGCTTTTACTTATACTCCTTGTCCCATATAAAAAATGAATGGCTGCCTACCTTCTGGGGAATTCTATAAGGATGTTCAAGGTTCTATTTAACTCACTATTGATCCTATTTCTTGGTTCAGAGCTGTGGGAGGAGGGCACTTAAATTGTATAGCTACAGAGCAGAAGACAGGAACATGGATTTTCTTAATTCAGGCAGTTACTTTATTATTATATGTTAAAATCATAGATATAGATCTGGAAGACAAAGAGAGAAGTCAGCTAGTTTAGTTCTCTCATTTTACAGGTGAAAAGAAGTTCCCACGCTCACAGAAGTAGTAGGTGGCAGGAGGCAGGATTTGAACACAGGTCTTGGGTTCCACCTCTGGTGTTCTATCCAGTATAACATGCTTCATTTTTCAGTTATACCATAGGCTAGATATAGTATTCGCCTCATTAAATGTATGCTACCCATTTTTGTCAATCCTAGGGTATGATCAGTGGGGAATTGTATACTCCCTCGAAAACTTTTTGAGATATTGTGGATTAAATTGGGATTCATCATTGGTCTTTAATATGATATTCATGACACTTAATAAGGTCCTAGAATTTTAAACTGGAAGGGATCTTGTATCAATCAATAAGCATTTGTTGTTCCTACTATGTGCCAGGTTCTAGGGATAGAATGTCAAAAGTACTTAGTTTTTTTCTTTCAAGGGCATGCTATATTTTGTAGGAGAGACAGCATCTACTCATATTATTGAAGAGTAAGAGACTGCTTCCATACCCAATTACTGACTGAAGACATATAAGTCTAATCAGTCGATCAAAAGTAAACTAAGTAGGAATAATTTCTTCATTTGAAAGGATTGTTGAAACTCTGGTCATTAGGTAAAGACATATGACACCACACAGTATATCTTCTGATTGGTTGAAGATTATATCATACTTTTGGGGTGGTGTGTGTGTGTGTGTGTGTGCGCACGCACGTGCGCACGCGCGCATGGCAAGCTAGTTCAGAGTCATTCAAGTGGGAGGACTACAAATTCCTGAGTGAATGAGATTCCAAGTCCCTAAGCAGATGTTGGTTTGGGAGTCTTTTTCTAGCTAATCCTCTCTCCACTGGCTATGTTGGCAGTGCCACTGCACTAGGAAAAGACAATGCATCAGGCTATGAATAGGGAGAGATGTGCTAAGGGATAACTGAATATTTCCTAAGAAAAGACAACAAGATATCCAGAGATGGAATTTCCAGTTATGACCCCATAAAGTTTGAAAGGTCACAAGCCCTGAAGGGTCCATTGATATCCACTGGAACAAGTAGCAGCATCTCTGGAGCAGCAGTGACTGACTGTAGTATTTGCATTGTAAGACAAGAAACACATTGAGGATCAACTGCAAACATGGAGGAAAGGCAGTTCTGGTATTCTAACATGGACATTGACCCTCAGAGCCCAGCAGATACTCAGGGAAACTTTATAAGGTTTTTGTTTTAAATGTCTTGATAAACACTAGAGAGAGAGAGAAAGAGAGAGACAGAGACAGAGAGACACACAGAGAGAGAGAGACAGAGAGGAAAAGAGACAGAGAGAGAGAGAGACAGAGAGAGAGAGAGAGAGAGAGAGAGAGAGAGAGAGGAAGAGAGACAGAGACACAGAGAGAGACAGAGACACAGAGACAGAGAGACAGAGACACAGAGAGAGACAGAGACAGAGAGACAGAGACAGAGAGAGAGACAGAGACAGAGAGAGAGACAGAGAGACAGAGAGAGTCAGAGAGAGAGACAGAGACAGAGAGACACACACACATACAGAGAGAGAGAGAGAGAGAGAGAGAGAGAGAGAGAGAGAGAGAGAGAGACTAGTAAGTAAGTAGGAGCCCTTTTGGCACATGGATTTCCTATACTTGTGCCTAATATAATTTTACTATAACTTTGAGTTTACTTTCTCCAGGAATCTTGTGTGTAAAAGGGGGCAGCATGGCCCTAGTTTTAAGGGATTGTTTCTGTAACAGTTATTCCTGCTCTATCTGCTTAATAAATGTGCTTTTTGCAAATACTAATTAAGTCTAGTTGGTAATCAATGGCAAACATAACAGTTAGGGGTCATGAATGAAACTCCAGCAACTCTCAGGATTACCCCTTGAACCAAGAGGGAGAGTAGTAGTCATTGCCCTTGAGGCAATGGGGACCTTAGACTGCCAGAAAGAATTCAAGTTAGAAAAGTGAGCTGAGCAGAACCTACAAAAGTATATGCAAAATTTCTTTTGTTTTTGGTCAGACCAGTGATTTCAGTAGCATACTACTGAACTCCCTATAGGGAATTCTCAGTGAGGTTATTTCTGTGCTCTAAATAACTCAGTCTCTCCTTTGCAATTAATAATCTTAGATAATTCCTGGGGGCATTAAAAGGTTAAATAACTGAGCACATGTACCAAAAGGGGAACTTAAACCTAGGACCAGTTCACTATTCAGAATGTGATATACCATACTGTATCTCATGGGAAACATATACAAAATAAATGAAGTAACTTTGGGTTGGTGTGGACTTTACCTGGATTAGAAAAGGCCTCCTACAGGAGGTATTACTTGAGCTGAGTTTTGAAGGAAACTTGGGATTCTAAGAGGCATTAAAGATCATCTTTGTCCAATTCTGGGCTTTCCAGTTACATAGAATTTTCTGAAGAATAAACACTTATTGAGTTGTTTTTTTCCAAACTCTTTTTAATTTTTGATTTCATTTAGGAGATTCTGCAATGTTTTGAGGCTTTATATGAATAACATAGTGTCATCTCACCATTTATATAGGTAATCCTTCCACCTAGATCCAGTAGGTATTCTCTATGGTAATGGCAAATATCTTGCCAAGTGAAAGTCTCCTAGTTTATGTATCACTCAATATTAACATTCAGAGGGTCATCACAGTTAATGATTGTTCTCTTTTACTAAGGAATTATATTGCATAAGCTTAATATGGGAGACACCTTGTTGGAAGGGAGCTGCCAAGAAAGACTCATAAAGTGAATGGCTTAACTGTTCAACAGGTATTTGATTTTGTAAGTTTCATATAGAGGAAAATTCATGAACTCCTGTTGTTCTTTTATCATAGAGAGGCAAGGATCTGATCTATCTAATGGCAAAAATAGAGTGTTAGGAGTCTGAACTGTCGATCAAGCAGATTTTGTTTCAATTGTTTCATTAGTTTGTGTTGCCCTCAGATAATTCTTATTTAGGCACTTACTGTCTCATACAGGATTTGGGAGTCATGGGGATGGTGAGACCCCTTATTAGCAATCAGTCCACACAATGTGACCAGCATTATGGGAACAACAATGAAATAGAGCCTTGGTCCATTTTAGAGAAACATTTATGAAATAATTGTATAGGATACTATAAAACTCTGTTATCACTAAATGCTAAATTATCACAGAATTTTAGATTTAGGGAGGACCTCAGTGTCTGGTCCAGCCCCCAGGAGGAATCCCTTCCTCCAGCATACCTGCCAGGTGATCATCTACCCTTTGCTTGAAGTCTCTATTGAGACCCAGCACCTAAAAGGGTAGCCCATTCTACTTTTGAACAGCTTTGATTGTTAGGAAGTTTTTCTTGACATTAATCCTAAATTTGCCTCTCCTACTCATTTTTCCTGTTTCCATTTTCTCAGACCAAATAGAAAAAGTCTCATCCCTGTCCCATAGAACAACACGTCGGTTATTTGAAGACAACTATTTTATTTCTCCTGAGTTTTTAAATTTTATTTTATATATTTTATTTATTTCTTCTTCAGGCTAATCACCCCCAGTTACTTCACTCTATCCTCATATGACATGAACCCAAGGACTTTAATCCTGGGTGGTCTCCTTTGAATGTTTTTCAGATTAACAATCTCAGTCTATCAACTATATTACATAAACTGAATACAACACTTATAGATATAGTTTGACTAGGGCAGAGTACACAAGGCCTCTTACCTCTGTATTTCTGAAAGTTCTCTCTCTCTTAATGAGGGCCAAGATTGCATTAGCATTTTTGGCTGCCATATCACACTGCTATGTCATATTGAGTTGGCAATCTACTAAGCCCCCCAGATCTTTTTCAGACAAACTGCTAGCTGCATATTCCTCCCTCATTTTGTACTTTTGAAGTTGACTTTTTTCCACTGAAGATTAAGATTTTATATTTATCCCAATTTCATTTAATCTTATTAAATTTAGCCCAATTCTCTACTCTATGAAGATTCTGCTTTTTGTTAGCTATTACCTCAAATTTGGTATCATGTGCAGATTTGGTTAATATCCCTCATAGACTTATAAATTATATATATATAATGATTATTTAAGAGTTATATTTTATATATTTTAAAACACATTATATGTTAATGATCACACAATAATAAAATAAATATAATTATATAATGAAGTATTATAAGTACATAATAAATATATAATTCTATGTAATTATAAATTCCTTATTGATTTATCCAACTCACTGGTTGAAATGTTAAAGTGCATGGGACCAAGCACAGATCTCGTGCTGGAGGAGACCTCTTGTCCAGTTAATCATGAACAATGACCATTTGGATATGGCTTTTCAACCATATATAAATCCATCTAACTTTATTAGCAGCTATTCTACACATCTATATTTCTTCCATGAAACTAGAATGAGATATTTTATCAAAAAGTTTGTGAACATGTAGGATGGCTCTATATCTCCTGAATTTTCCAGTTTAGTAAGTTTGTCACAAAAAGGAAATAAGGTTAATCTGGCCTGGCCTATTCTGGTTGAGGTTATTCTAGTTCTTTGTCTTAAGAGTTAGGATTTATATGGTCCTTGTAAGGTTTACAAAATCCTTTACATATGAGATCTTATCTGATCCTCATAACTCTGTGAGGCAGGTGCTATTCTTAAGTCCATGATGAGGAAAGCAAGGCAAGGAAAGGTTAAGTGACTTCCCAGGCATAAGCTAGTAAGTGTTTGAGGCAGAGGATTCTATTATATATCCTTGTGACTATGTAACTGGCATTCTCCACTCTGCCACCTAGCTGCCTTGTATAATCACTCCTTTCTTTGCTAGTTGTTTACTCATCTTTTAATGTTCCATTCTAGAATTTTCCCAGGGGTTGAAGTTTAGCTAATGAGTCTGTAGTTGCAGACTGTTTTCTTCCTTGTTTGAAAACTGGTATTCTTGACTTATTGTCCTACAGAAGCTCTCTTATATTCCATGATCCTTCAAATATCACTGAGAGTGGTGTCAGTAATCACATCTGGTAGTACTTTCAGTGTGAAAAAATGTATTTCACTTAAAGTTTTAAAAAAAATTAATAAGAATTTATTAAGTGCCTATTATTGGTCAGGCACTGGTGTCAAGTGCCTGACCAACAGGATTTTAGCCTCCTCACAACAACCTTGGGAGGTAGGTACTGTTATCTTCATTTTACATATGAAGAAACTGAGGCAGGCAGAAGTTCAGTAAATTGTACAGGCTCACTGAGCTAGGAAGTGTCCAAGCCTGAATCTCTGTCCCTTTATCCATCCCAACCTATCCCATCCCTTCCAGTCCCATACTTTCATTTCACCCTGCTCAACCAGCAATCTTTCCATTCTTTGCTTCTTCTCTTTTCCCCAAATTGTTTTTTTTAATACCTCTTTTGTCATCCTGAGCTTCCTCTGCCATCCTGATATCCCCCATTCCCTTATTCCCTTTCTCTTTTTTTCCCAAATGCTTTATTAACTTCTGTTTTACTTCATTCATTTCTGCCAGTTTTTGCGTCACAAATTTTCTCCCCGTTTTTCCTGTACCTGTCTCCCCAAAATAGCAGTTCCCCAGGATATCCCCTACTCTTATTTCCCAATTACATGTAAAATAGTATTAATAATAGTATATGTATATATATATATATATATATATATATACATACATATATATTTAAACATTTGGTTTTAAAACTTTGAATTCCAAATTCATTCCTTTTTTCCCTTGTCAGCCACCCTTACTGAGAAGATAAGCAATTCAATCTAGGTTGTGCATGTGTAGCTAATGCAAAAGATTACCATAGTAGATATATTGTAGAAGACTGATTGTATTTCCCTCCCTCCTATCCCACCTTCCACTTGTTCTATTCTCTACTTTGGTCCTGCCTCTTTTCAAAAATGTGTGCTTCCTACTTCCCTCCCACCCAGTCTGTCCTCCCTTCCATTATCCCCCCTCTCATCCCCTTCCCCCCTATTCTCCTGTAGTGTGAGATATCCTATTTGATGTGTATGTTATTGCCTCCCTGAGCCAAATTCAATGAGAATAAGGTTGACCCATTCCCTTATGCCTTCCTGTTCTTCCCCTCCATTGAACCCATTTTCCCTTGCCTCTTCTATATGAGATAGTTTGCCCCATTCTGTCTCTCCCCATCTCCTCTCATTATATTTCTCTCTCATCTCTTGATTTCATCTTTTAAGTATCATCCCTTCCTATTAAATTGGTCCTGTGCCCTCTATCTATGTATACCTGTAAACATATATATATATAAACACATATATATATACACACACATTAACATAAGTATTCTTATGCCTATGTACCCTCTGAATAAGACTATATATATATAAATATATATATATATATATATACACACACACAGACACACACATATATATGTATGTATATATATATACATATATATATATATATATATATATATATATATATATACACATATATATTTCTATTCCCTTCAACTATTCAACTATTTTCATACTGAGGAAAGTTTTATCACTTAAAATTATTGTTTTTCGATGTAGGAATGTAAATAGTTCAACTTTGATAAGTTCCTTATGATTTCTTTTTCCTGTTTACCTTCTCATGCTTCTCTTGCTTCTTGTATCTGAATGTCAAATTTTCTATTCAACTCTGGTTTTTTCTTCAAGAATACTTGAAAGTCTAATCCACTGAATGACCATATTTTTCCCTGAAACATAATACTCAGTTTTGCTGGGTAGGTGATTCTTGGTTTTAATCCCAACTCCTTTGACCTCTGGAATATCATATTCCAGGCTCTTTGATCCCTCAGTGTAGAAGCTGTGTTATCCTGATTGTGTTTCCACAATATTCAAATTGTTTCTTCCTGGCTGCTTGCAATATTCTCTCCTTGATCTGGGAATTCTGTAACCTGGCTATAATATTCCTAGGAATTTTCTTTTTGGGATCTTTTTCAGGAGGTGATTGGTGGATTCTTTCAACCTCTATTTTGCCTTCTGGTTCTAAAACATTAGGGCAGTTTTCTTTGTGAATTTCTTGGAGGATGATTTTTAGGTTCTTTTTTTGATCATGGCTTTCAGGTAGTCCAATGATTTTTAAATTGTCTCTCCTGGATCTATTTTCTAGGTCAGTGGTTTTTCCCATGAGATATTTCACATTGCCTTCTGTTCTTTCATTTATTTGGATCTGTTTAACAACATCTTGATTTCGCAAAAAGTCACTAGCTTCCCTTTGGTCAATTCTAAATCCAAAGGAAAGATGCTCTTCAGTGAGCCTTTGAGATTCTTTTTCCATCTGGCAGATTTGGCTTTTTAAGGCATTTCTTTCCTCATTGCCTTTTTCAAACTCTTTTGCCATTTGAGTTAGTCTATTTTTAGGGCGTTATTTTCCTCAGTCAGGCTGTTGACTCTCCTTTCATAATTTTCTTGTATCATTTTCATTTCTCTTCCCAATTTTTCCTCCACTTCTCTTATCTGCTTCTTAAGGTCCTCTATGACCTGCAACCAGCTTGCATTTTCATTTGAAGCTTTTGGTGCAGGAGTTCTGACCCTATAGTCCTCCTCCTGTTCCATGCTTCAATCCTCTTTGCCCCCAAAATATGAGTCTAATGTTGAATTTTTAAATTTATTTGTTTCCTTTGCCTGGTCATGTTGCCACTCAATTACTTGGCTTCTGGGCTTGTTGCCACAGTAGGACTCTGCCACCAGCCAGGGGAGTTTCCATCCCAAACCCTGAAGTTTTCTCAGCTGCCAGAGGTATTAGTTTGGTGCCCTCTCTAAAGCCTCCAAATGCTCTGGCAAGCTGGTCACACACCCCAGGGCCTCTACCCCAGACAGCAATCCATATCCAAGAAGGTCAAAGCAAGAGCAATTACCCCCTAGACTGGTCACTGGTCACCCTACAGTCCACAGGCCAGGAGCTGAAGCTGCAGTGTGACTCTGGCTGCACCTATGCTTCTCAGCGGCTTCTCGCCCTGCGGGGAAGAGACTGATGCTCTCCCCACTACTGGTCCCAAAGTCCACAGGGCACTAACCTCTCACTTTGTCCTTGGCATCTATATGTTGATAATTCTGGAAACGGCAACAGCTGCTGGTGCTCTGGACTCCCTCCAACCTGTGGCTGGTCAGGCTGCCCTGGGGCTAAAACCTCTAGTTGGTGGCAGGGGTTGGGGTTGGCTCCCAGAGTGCTGCACTGGCCACTCCCTGCCAGGTTGCTGGGCTGTCCTCAGCAGGAGGTTAGCTTCTTATATCATTTTGTGAGTTCCATAGCTCCAAATTTTTTTCAGAGTTCCCTTTTACATGGATTGGTGAAAGTTGAATCCGGAGCTGCTGTGAAGACCTGTTTCTACTCTGCCATCTTGACTCCGCCCCTTATTCCCTTTCTCTTTGATCTTATTCCTCCCATATCCCAGTACAACTCTGCTCACATCTTTGATTGTGCCTTCTGTAATTTCCATTCCATAATGAATATATTTCCCTTCACTTCAGACCTTTTTCTCACATGTCGTATTCCATTTGTGTCTCCTATCATTGTCTTTTCACTGGGCATTTTTCATTGCTGGAATATGTTCCTTCTTCACCCCTGCCTCACTGAATCCATCTCTCAAGACTGTTCATGGCCACCTTCCCTGACTACTTTGTACTCTTTACACACTTGTTTGTATGCATATTGTCCCCCTCAAGAATGGCAGCTCTTTCAAAACAAAGACTATTTCTTTTTTTTCTTTTTCTATTTATTCCCAGTGCCTTAGCATAATGCCTAACATGAAGTAGGTGTTTATTACAGATCAAGAAAGTGAACCCCAGAGAGGTCAAACAATTTGTCTCAGTCCACATAGATAGTAAATAGGAAATCTCAGATTTGGATAGAGGACCTTTGGATATAGATCCCACTCTCCTTTCACTCTAGGACACACATGAAGGTATTGGTGGATGCTCTTTCTTATTGGGGATTGTGGATGAATAGAGAAGGGCAGTGACATAGAGTGGGAAGGGGCATACTCTCTGAAAATGACTTTTCCAATTGAATTGAATGGTTCATACTGGAGAATAGGTTAAAGTATTTTTTTCTAGTAGTGGTTATGCTGTATGTTCAGCCCTTGAGCCTGGGCACACTTCTGTCGGTCAATTTAAAACCTTTTTGTGGGTTTAGCTATTTTTTCCCCCTTGGGTGGGACTCTTTTTTAGTTACTTCCTGAGGCCTTCTTCTCTGGAACGTGGCTTCTTTCAAACTAGGCCTGAGAAAATGGCTTATTCCCATTTTAGTGCTAGCCTAGTTGCAGACCCATTTGCCTAGATAAGCCCCTATAAAGGTTACTTTCTCTGCCCAAAGAAGTTTTAAAAATGAATCAACATTTCTATTTTTAGCTCTAAACCACCTGGCAAAATACTGTGTTTTTCCATCTTGCCTCCCAGGCACTCCCAATTGCCCCTCTGTGTGCTACCTTCAAGTAAGAATATTTTGAGATTAGCAATGAGCTGGTTGGCAGCTTTATCACTTTTAAAAGTGTAAGAGACAAAGCAAAACATTAAAAACAAAATGGTAAAAGAACTTTCAAGAAAAAAGGGTAAATGTCCCACTTGCTGGTGGGGAGATATCAGTCTTACTTCCTCCTTGAAAAAGGGAAGCCCCACCCTCCTCAACAAAAATGTTATTACTTTTCAGAAGGGTAACTGGTTAAACTAAATCACACTTATCTGCTGATGACATATTAGAACTGGTTTATATTTTTATTTTTTCTGAGGTTGGAATGGGGGAACGACTCAGGGAAATCCCTGGGTGGGCATGTGATAATGCATCTCTGAAAGAAGACTTGGGGGTCTTGGGGATAAATTGCTTCCACCTGATTCTGCATTAGGTTACTGATACTGCTTTCTGTTGTATCCTAATTCTAAGGGATATTGCCAAATAATACCTAATGCAGGGGGAAGCACTTCTTGAACCTATCATTCTTGGGAGTTTCCTTCTGAGGAAGTGTTCCCTAAAGAACTGTTTTCCCTATTAAAAAAATCCAAGCAATATAGCTGGGTCTGGATGTAGCATACATTTAAATATTCCACTTGGAAAGCCCTACCATTTTTAATGATTTTACAGAACGTGTTCAGCTGATTTTGGTCTATTTTTAATACCTGTGAGACATGATGTTGTAAGGAGTGCTAAATATAGGGGCAAAATCCCTCTTTCTTTTATTCATTGGCCTTAATCTTCCAAGAGAAAAAAGATAATGAACTCTATTTTACAAAGACAGTGGTGAAGCTTGTTTGGATATGTGCTTCCTTTATTACCGAGCTAAGAAAATTCATAAATACTATGTTGGAAATGATAACCAATGAATTCTTTTCCAGAAAATGTTAAATGGGAATTTATTTATGTAAAACCTTACTTTCTGCTGAGCCCCCTAGAGAGATTTCCTCTTGTTTTTCTCAGGGTCCTTTGGGGACAGTAGTCAGCCTCTGTTACTACAGCACCATAGGACAAAAGACTAGCCAGTAGTACAGGGCAGACCCGTCAGTCAGAAATAACACACAGCGGAGCTGCTACTGTTTCGTTTATTTTATACTGATGAGGCTTCTTAAAAGAAGGCATTACTGGTGTCTTAAAAGCAAACGACTTTGTGAATGGCTATGGGACTGCACACCTATCACTGATGAAGCTGGAAGTCCAGACACTCTGTGTTCATACATCCTTTCTTTGTTCTCTCATCCTCTTATAGTAGAAAAAAGTGCTGGACATGGAGCAAGGAGACTTGGGTTTGAACGTGACAGTGGTTCTGTGTGTTTGGGCAAGTCAAATCAAGTCACTTCAATTATCTGACTCATAACTCCCTTGTGTATAAAATGGGAATACTTGCAAGGAATATCTTGTCTGGTTGGTGGTGCCGTGGAGAGAATACTGGAGTTAGGAAGACACGAGTTCAAATGTGGCCTCAGACAGTTATTAGTGGTGTGACATTTAGCTGCTACTTACCTCAGTTTCATCTATAAAATAGGGATAGTAATAAGCAATCATCTTCAAGTTGCTAGGGGATCAAATGAGGTAATAATAATGGTAAAAAAAACATTTTGAAACCTTAAAGCACCATGTAAATGCTACTTATAAATATAGATTTGTTGTGAGGAAAGTGTTTTGTAAATGTAAAATCAGCCACAAAAATACAAGATTATCATTCCTTTCCTTCCTAACCCCCAACACCATACATTTTACCAAATATTTATGAAGCATCTGTTTATTATCTGTAAGATGCCATCCCTTTTCACCTCTATTTAGATATCAGTGCAATTTTAACATCACCTTTCTCCATTTTATTCCTTTAATGTAGTGTTATGCTGTTATAGGCATTTGAATCTTTGTATAAACTGTTTTGATTTGTGTGTGTATATGTGTGTGTGTGTTTTTTTTTTTTTTAGCAATTAAGGTTAATAGTAGTTTTATTGAAAAGGGATGTGCTGTGTGTGTGTGTGTGTGTGTGTGTGTGTGTGTGTGTGTGAAAGAGAGAGAGAGAGAAAGACAGAGAGAGAGAGAGTGTGTGTCAGAATGAGTGAAACCAAGAAAAACTGACCTGATGATAGTTTTTCAAGAAATATGAGGTTTTTTTTGTTTGTTTTGTTTTTTGGCTTTTTTCAGAGGGCAATTGGGATTAAGTGACTTGCCCAAGGTCACATGGCTAGTTTTTGTGTTAAGTGTCTGAGGTCGAATCCGAACTCAGGTCCCCCTGACTCCAGGACTGGTGCTCTATTCACTGCGCCCCCTAGCCGCCCCTAAATATGAGCTTTTGTAACCAACTTTGAGGTTCCTGTAGGTACTCATGAAGCTGATGAAAAGGCATATTTTACCCTATATCACCAGGAGAAAAATATAAGGGGATAATCAATTCAGATTGGGTCTGAATTGGAATGGCAGATTTAGATAGATGAATAGTATCTGAAGGAGCAATATGTGTATCTAGATAAATGATTATTATACACCTATTATGTGCAGAGAGCTCTGCTGGTGCTGAAGATCAGGTAAAGTTTAGATAAGACAGTTCTTTCCCTGGGAAACTTTTGCTCAATTCATTCCTAAGTCCTGATGTATATCCCTAGCACTGTTTTCCTCTGCTGTTTCTACATAACTAAGAGCACTTCTACCCCTACCTCCACCCCCACCCCCTACACTGTTTTACCTATGTAAGAGAGAAGGAGATAGGAGTAAAAGGGGCTGAGAGTTCAGGAAACATGAAGAGACTTCCCTGATCAGGTTGAAATCAAGGTCCCCCGTTCCTCATTGAACATAACCAACAATTAGTTTACAGATTCAATAAATGAAGTACCTTATAGAATCACAGGATCTTGTATTGGGAGATACTTTTAAAGAGTACGTAGTTCACACTTTCTGCATCATTCCTGGGAGTTGGCGATCTGGTTTTTGTCTACTTCTAGGGATGGGACATTCACCTGTCAGCATGACAACCTCTTTCATCTTTGGAAATTCCTAATTGTTAAAAATGCTTCTTTGTTTTGATATGAAATGTTCTTCTATTTAACATCCACATTCTGCCCTTGGGACTTATTTAGAAAAATTCCAATCTCTTTTTCATATGACAGGAACTAGTTTTCTCTTGGCCTTATTTTTTCCATACATCAGTTGGGGTAATAAAATTTGTTCTCCATGGGGCTCTTGTGAGAATTAAAATGAGATAATGGTTGAGAAAGCTCTTTGAAAAGTTTAAGTGCTACGGAAATGTCTGGGATTATTTCCCTTAGAGAAATTGTTTAATATAAATATTCAGCTTCTCCTGAATGGGTCTGCCTACTATCTATCACCATCTTCATTGCCTTGAGCATTTGCTTCTTGAAGATACCTTCTTTATAATTTTTCTGTGGTTACTAATATGAGTGTGCTAGTTAAATGTTTAACAATCAGTTCTCCAAAGAAAATATATGCAGGTCACACTTGTAAGTTTAATCTTCATTACTAACTTTTTCTTCATCACTGTCTTATGTCTAAAACCAACAATAAACAAAACAATAAATCAAACCCTGGTTTGGAGAATTTCTGATTTCTGAAGTCTAAGTGCTCACATTTAAAATGGAATTATTGACTCTTATCAGCTGGTCTAAGCATACTTGGATATCTCCTTTACCAGAAGGGTTCCCAGCATGCCTCCTATTTCTCATGCTTCAAAATATTGGCATAAGTGTCTCCTGAGAATCATCTTGTTTTTCTCTCATTGTTTAACCAGAGACCATATAGACCTTTTAAGGTCTATCTGAACAAGTATATGTACATCTTCCTTTAAGAAAGACAACCCCCTGGGTTCCAGGACTATGGCTTTATTAAAGGTCATCAAAGCAACTATGGATGCTTGCTGTGATTGAGCTATTATTCTGCCTAGTAATCTCTCTCTAGAAGACTTTGGATTAGATTTATGTGTTAAGTGTTGTTTAGGGGTCTCATAATTGGTGGACCAAATATTGATTCTGGGAACAGAGGGCCTAGGTAAGAGGTGCAGGTATGGCCCTTCTTCTAACTACATAAAAAAAAAAAAGAAATGGAAATATCTAATGGAGATGAGTTGGACCAAATCTCTGATCTGATATATATCCATGCTATACACGTGTCACTCATATTTCTATGCTATATGACTATCTGTTATATGCTAAGCCCTATAGAGTTTCTCTGTTCTTTAAGATACCCCTTAAGGCACTATCTTTTGCAGGAATTTTTTTGTTTCCTTTAATTGTTATCACCATCTTCCCCAAATCTCCTTGTATTTAACCACTTTCGTGTATATATATATATATATATATATATGTATATATACATATATATACACACACACATGTATATACACATATGTATGTATGTATATAATTAAATATGTGTATATGTATACTGTATATATTTTTACATGTACTTGTACATGGTGATCAGTTCATTTTTTTGTACGTGCACTTGTATGTACTTGTATTTGTACTTGTAGGCCTTAGGGCTTCGCACAATGTTTGGCACATAGTTGGTATTTAATAAATAATTTTAAATTGATTGATAAGTATACAGAGAACAAAATAAGTATACAGAATAAATAAAAGACCATTAGCAAAGGTAGATTTAGGATACTATTAGGAAAGGTGCTATATAAGCAGCAACTTGAAGGAAGTGAAGGATTCTGGGTGGTAGACATGAGGAGTGTGCATTCCAGACATTGAGGAATGGTGAATACAAAGGCACAAAGAAAGTAATTTGTTAGGAACAGAGGGAAGGCTGATTTGGCTGGACCATTGAGGTTGTAAAGGGGAATTATGTATAATGAGTAGAAAGAGTTTGAGATCAGGTTGGAAGGCTTTTATCTTAAAAGCCATAGAGTATCCTTGGAGTTTATTGAGTAGGAAAATGACATGCTTAGACTTATGTTTAGGAAAAATCACTTTGGTTGTTGTGTGGAGGATGAACTGCAGTGGGAAGAGACCCATTGGTATATAGACCAATCAGGAGCCATTGCATTTATCTAGGCGAGAGTAAATGAAGGTTTGGAACTAAGGTGGTAGCTATGTGGGTAGAGATAAGGGGACAAATGCAAGCTATCTCATAGAACTAGAAATAGCAGGGCTTGACTTGGGCTATTTGGGGTGAGGGTGAAAAGTCCAGGGTAAACTGAGGTTATTAACCTTGGTGACTGGAAGAATATTGGGAATGGAAGGCCATTTAAATTCCCCAGGCCTCACTTTCCTCATTTGTAAATTTATGGGGTTGGACTAAATGGCCTCTGAGGTTTCTTCTTGCTTTAGATCCATATTCCTATTATTTCAGTGTTAGGCTGGGAAAGAGTGATCTTTTCATGTTCTTTTCTATTTGGAAAATTGATGGAGACTTAGGAGAACATGGGCCTAGGAGAATTTGTGACCATGAAGAGGAATGGTTATTTTTTAATGGGTGTTTGGATTTGAGAACTGAGTCAGCTTCCTAAAGGGTAAAACATGCTATAGTCCATAGTTCTCTGAAGATTTGCAAGCTATACTGCATTTGGAAATGCTGAGTGAGCATTTCAGAAACAATTTCATGTTTAAAAAAATTCTATTGGGGAAAATTATACATAATCAAATTTTGGTGCCAATAAGAGTACTTTTATATATGTTTGCATGAGAGGAAAGAAATTAAAATATTCTGATATAGCTATTTCTTTTTCAGGGCTATATTTATTAGTTAGTTTGTAACTTTGGGGTTACAAAGTATTTTTATATTATTGCATTTTAAATATTCAACAACCCCACGAAATAGTCAGGGCAAGTAATTATACCACCAAGTCAAGTTTAAGTGATTTGTCCTGGGTCAGACAACTTCCAAGTAGCACATTAAGGTTTTCTAATTCTATTGTTCCTTTGTACCCTGCTGAGCTATGCCCCCTACCATTCTGATGTATTAATTTTGTTACAAATAGGTGCTGATTTTGAACAAGCAGTATCTATGTATACTTTAAGGGAATGTGTTAAATTTCAGGGATATGATTGGATTAAGAAATATTATTAAGGCGGCTAGATGGCAAAGTGAATAGAGCATTGGCCCTGGACACAGGGGGACCTGAGTTCAAATCTGGACTCAGACACGTAACACAAAACTAGCCGGGTGACCTTGGGCAAGTCACTTAACCCCAACCCCAGTTGCCCTACCTTCCCCCCTCCAAAAAGAAAAAATATTATCTATGTATCTTTCTAAATAATTTTCATTTTTACTTATATTCCTGAAAATTATTGTTATTCAGTCAGAAGATCGAAAGTTTGAGTTCATTTCTTTGTATGTAAGTATTTCTCATGATTTTTTCTTCCTTTAAAAAGAATTAGCAACATCCTATGTTCAAAGCAACCTCTCTGAGCCTCACATGTGAATTAACTTAATTTTGTGGTTTTAAGTCAGAGCCTGGTTGTTACTTTGACAAAGTTTTCATAGTTTAATTTATCTTGGTTGGTAAAGATGATTCATCACTCATTTAATTCTTAGGTTATCTATTGATTCTTTTCTTCTCATTTGGTATTTTCTGACATTTTATAGCACTCAGTATTGATTTATATGAAATCAGTCGTCTCAATGTCCAAGGAAGCACTTCATTCACTTGTCATTGGTTGTTTTTCTTAAATAATAAATGGAACCATTATGTTTGTCTACACTACTGGATGATTTGGCAGCCATGCTTCTTTCCATTTTCTTTGCCAGAATGTGTCCTAAAAAAAGCCCTATGTTGCTTTGGAATTGAACAAAGAGAAGAGATCAATGCAAGCCAGTTTTTTCTGTGGCATTTTTTCATTTCCATTGACCTCTCTGCATCTGACACCTTTGAGCATGATCTCCTACTAGCCACTTTTTCCTTCCTATTTTTTTTTAATGCTGACTTTTCTGCTGTGTCTTCTCAGTTCTCAGTTTATACCATAGCTAGTAACTGTGGATTGTCCCCAAGCTTCTATCCCAAGTCTTCTCTAATATTATCTCTTGGTGACCTCATCATCTTTCCACAGATATCCCACAGATCATACCCACCCTCAGTCTCTTCCTTGTATTTCATTCCTTTATCATCAGCTACCTATCAAACATTTCCAACTGGATGTTACAGAGAGATTTCAAACTCAACATGTCCAAAATCGAGTTTATTATCTTTTCCCCCATACCTACCACCTGCCAGATTTCCCTGTTTCTATTGAGGAAATGCTGAGTGTTCTAGTCTGTCAAATTTGTAACTTCACTGATATTTTCCTTTACTCTTCATTGTCAATCTTACCCCCCATCCACACAGTTGTCAAAACTTGCCAACTTTACCTCCACAACATCTATTGTATACACCTTCTCACCACTCATACAAATACTGTTTTAATGTGCGTCCTAATTGCCTCTTGTCTAAATTATTTCAGTGGTCAATGAATTGGTCACCCTACTCCATCCCTTCCTCCTCTAATTCATCCTATTCACAGCTTCCAATGTGTTTTTCCTGAAGTTCAGATCTGGTCATGTCACTATAATACTCAAGAAACTTCAGTGGCTTTTTATTATCTCTATGATAAAATATAATACCTTCCCCCCATTTGGCTGTTAGCTCTTTACAACCTAGTCCCAACTTCTATTTCCAACTCGATTATGCATTACTCCCCTTCAAGCAGTCTGTGATTCAGCTAAACTATCTTTCCCTTTGTTCTTCATATTCAGCATTCTGTTTCCTCTCTAACAAGGGTTGTGCTAGTTTAACAACTGGCTATCTGGAAGAAAAATGTATACTCGATACACTTTTAAGTTTAGTTTGAATTATTAATATTTTCTTTTTCACTTTCTTAAGTCTGGAAATCAGCAAAACAATAAATCAAGCCCTGATTTGTAGTTTGTTAATTTGAGAAGTATAAATATTCATGCTGAAGATTTAGCAATAGGTTTTTATGAGCCTGTTTGAGCTGCTCCCAGTTGTCTCTGGGTCTAACCCTAGCCAAAGCTCTGAAGTTTGTCTTTGGCACTTTCTATCTCTTATTATACTCCCTTTTCTTTCTCCATCACATTCTCTTTATCTTCTGGATGTCTACATAATTTCTCTTCCCATTCCTAAAGGTCTTCCCTCTGTCAGCTAGGCCTTAATGTCAGCCTGGCATTAACTATTGCAAAACTAATGATGTTCAAGGTATTGCCCCTTAGAAATAATTGTATTTTATATTAATCCTTCATGGTGGGATTTCAGGCAGTATGACTAAAATTGAAATGTAATGGAAAAGATGTTTATGGGTAGAGTGGCCTTTTCAGGAATACTTGTTTATTCTTCAAGTCAGGCCATGTAGAGGGTCACACACCCATGTGATTCTCAAAACATGGTCATAGAGGAGTATACAATTTGCAAGTGTTTTTAAACTCTCTCCACCCTAATCATTTTGCTTATTTTAGGAGTTAATTCTAAGAAAATGCCCTCTATAACTGTACATTTAAAGAAATGCCTTACTTGAATAAAAGAGGAATAAAGTACAGGAGAGGAAGCATACCAGCAAGCCAGCAGAAAGTCCCAGATCAACAAAACAGTGAGAAATCCTGAGCCCCACTGTGGTGGACCAGACAAACATCAACACCAAACTCCTCACATGCCTCAACACAGCCAGGGGAATGGATAGACTTTAGCTCTGAGAACTACCATGTGCTTGAGCATAGCCCTGGCCAAATAGGTCAGTGGCCAGACCACCTCATGCTTCAGTCTAGCCCCAGGGAAATAAAGAAACACCTTGCCCACCTGAGCACACATCAGATACCAGCACTAGTACCTGCATCAGTACCAGGTAAGCTGCTAGACCACTATAGCCTCCAGCAGCAACAGTCACCCCATGCTCCACTCCCACAGCACAGCATCAGATTGAGGGTCCCCTCTGGCACAAGAAACCTGAATGAATGCCCCTTCCACCCTGGGAACAGAGCTCAGATTTAAAAAAATGTAGAAAGTTCATAAAAGATGAGAAAAAAGAAAACAAATATGAAATCTGACCATAGAAAGTTATTATGGTGGCACAAACTCAGAAGAGGGCAGTGATGTCAAAATACCTGCGGACAAAACCCCAAAGAAAAATGGGAAGTAGTTTGAAGCCCAGAAAGAATTCATGGAAGAGCTCAAAAAGGAGCTCATAACCATATAAGAGAGGTTGAAGAAAAATTGGGAAAAGAAGTGAGAGTGATGCAAGAAAATTACGAAAAAAGTATCAACAACTTGGAAAAAGAAAAGTTAGAATTGGTCAAGTGTAATCTAATAGCTCTATGAGACATTAAAAATCAATCAAACAAATTCAAGAGAATGAAAAAAATGGAAGAAATTGTAAAATACCTCATGGGAAAAACAACCAACCTGGAAAATGGATTCAGGAGAGACAATGTCAGTATCATTGGACTTCCTGAAAGCTATAATCATAAGGAGAACCTGGACATCTTTCAAGAAATTATCAAGGAAAACTGCCTTCATGTCCTGGAACCAGAGGGCAAACTGGGCATTGAAAGGGTCTACCAATCACCTCAGGAAACAGATCCCAAAATAAAAAATCCAAGGAACATTATAGCCAAATTTCAGAACCATCAGATCAAGGAAAAAATACTGCAAATGGCCAGAAAGAAGCAAGTCAAATATTGGGGAGCCACAATAAGGAGAACACATAAGCAGCTATAACATTAAAAGATCAGAAGTCATAGAACATGATACTTTGGAAGGCAAAAGAACTAGGACTACAACCAAGAACCACATACCTGGTGATAATAAACATAATACTTCAAGGGAAAAATGCTCATTCAATGAAATAAAAAAGATTTCAAACTTTCATAAGAAGACCAGAACTGAACAAAAATTTTTATCTCCAATATCAAGACCCAAGAGAACCCTAAAAATGGAAAAGAAAACATAAGGGATTCAGTGGAGTTGAACTGTTTACGTCCCCACATGGGAAGATAATATTTGTAATTCTTAAAAATTGTACCACTAATGGTATATCTAGAAGGAACACACATAGATAGAGAGTATAGGTATAAGGCGAATTTGAGGGAATGACATAAAAAAAAATTAAGGGATGAGAAAGAGGAGTACACTGGGCACAGAAGGAAGGGAGAGGTAGAATAGGGTAAATTATTTCATATAAAGAGGAGCAAAAACCCAATTACAGCAGCATGGGAAATATGGAAAATGTTCTGTATGACCTCACATGTATAATCAAAATAAAACTGCTTGCTTTCTCAAGAAGAGGGTGGAGCAGGAGGGATAGGCTAGAGAATTTGGAACTCAAATTTAAAAAAGATTGTTGAATATTTCATGTGTAATTGGGAAATATTTAATGAAATAAAAAAATTCTAAAGAAAAAATAAAATCAGTGCAAGATTTATATGCATAGAAAAATTAATGCTATCTCATCTATATGTCATTTTTTATTAAATTATTTTGTTTCAGGTTTAAATTTATCAAAGTAATTCTAAGACTGTGGGTGAAATCATCTCATTCCCATTGGGAAATGTCTTCCACTTCCTCCCACTTATAAGCATTTGGTGCTATTAAATACTTATAGAAAGATAGGTTTATGTTAAATGGTAATTATTTGGGGTCTGTCAGGAGCATACCCTTATACCAATGTTAATGTTCACAAATATAATCTGAGCTTTTCTCTTTGCATGATTGAAATATGTTGTTTACAGACAGGGTATTTTAGTATGATTACTTTCAGTTTGTGTTGGTTAAGTACAGGGCAAAAACTAACTTCCCCGGTTTTATATTTCTCCACTTCCCCCTTTTAATTTTTCTTCTCACTTTCCTAATTTTTACCTTCAAGCTTCTTCATGTGTAAATTTAGTATATTGGGCTATCACAAAAATTGTAGAATTATGAAGGATCTTGGGAATTTTCAAAGACAACCTGAACAGGAACAAAAATGCTTTCCACAACATTTTTTTTGCTTTTTGGAGGGCAATTGGGGTTAAGTAACTTGCCCAAGGTCACACAGCTAGGTTTTTATTTATGTGTGCATTGTGTCTGAGGTCGGATCCGAACTCAGGTCCTTCTGACTCCAGGGCCAACGCTCTACTCACTGCTCCACCTAGCCGCCCCCACAACATTCTTGACAGTAATCTATGTTTATCTTAAGGTCTTCAACTGATAGGTTTCCAGCCATCTCTTGAGTTCCTTTAATTGTTTTTGTAAAAAAAAGTTTCTTTACATCAAGCCCATGATGATCTTTAAGATTGCTTTCCACTCTGAAAGGCTATGCTATGCCAAATAACACTCTTTTGTACAGGGTTCATACTTTGCAAAGTTATGAAAGTGCTTTGGTCTAATTTATTGCTAATATTTCCTTGCTTGGATGTAAACAAATTTCTCTAAAGTGACCCTCCATTTCCTTTTGATTTCTAATATAACATCTGATACATTTTCCCAAGGAAAAGTTTCTCAGGGATACTAGATTAGGAATTTAAGGCATATGTAGCAGGCATAGTGGACAGAACACAGGACCTGAGTTCAAAGTGCCTCTATACACTATGAGCTGGGTGACTTAGGTAAGTCATTTACCCTCTTTCTGCCTTGATTTCCTAATTTGTAAAGTGGGATTGTAATAGCATCTACCTCACAAGCTTGTTGTGCAGATTCAATGAGATAACATATGAGGCTCTTCCACTTGGCCACTGTAGCTCTCCAGACTATCCCCGCTCAGGTTTCAGTGGGTCCCTAGGAGGAACACCAAGTTGTTAGCTACCCAGGGTCATTGACAATTCTTAGCTTTCCCTTCTTTGCTATTCCTAGAAGTAAATAGATTCTACTTCAAGGGCAACCTCCTCCAATCAAAAACAAAGGATGAAAGGCCATTGTGAACCCGGAGTAAAATTTCACCCTGCCTTTTAACCTCTCCTTCTCCAGAGTTTATCCTTAGGTGATCCCACTTTCAATGTTCTATAGACTCAGGACCCTACGGGGAGCTCTATAGGATCATAGTGATGGATAGCAGTGCATATGTAAACCCTGCTAAATCTTTAAGACCTGTGTTCATATCTCACCTCTGACCATTGTCCAAGCTGTTCTGTGAAATGGGGGTTCTACCTGTGGTATCTTCCTCATAGAGTTGTTTTGAGTTTCAAGTGATGTAATGAATATAAGGTGCTTTGTAGAGCTAAAAGTGCTATGTTATTATTATTCATTGCATCTCCTTGAGCAAAAAATTGCAATCATGCCTTAGTTTCCTTGGCTTTCATTTTATTTATATTTTGACCATTTTGATGATGAAATGTGTATTTATTCAAAAATTTTTGTGCTATGTCTGTAGTTAGGGTATATTACTACCATAGATGCAATTAGAGTTACCTCCTCTTCTCTCAAAGGAAAAATAAAATTCATACCAAAAATTAAAAAAAGAAACACTTTATGTATTCCTATTATATGTGAAGTCCTGCCCTAGAAGCGGTAGCTGATACAAAGATAAATAATATTGAGGGAATGTGTTTGTTAAGAGTTATAGGATAACTACAAGTGTTAAGGGAGTATAGAGGCAGGAGGTATGACCCCTCCCTTGGGATATTAGAAGACTTAGCCCCTCCTTTCAGGGAATTCAGTCTATAGGTAGTGATAAGATTGATTGAAATGGTTTTAATCACCTACTTTTCCTTGCCTTGCCTAAACTTGACCCTGGGAGAAACGTCGTAAAATCATATTATATATCAATAAGAACTTAATTTTGCCTGTCTTAATTTGTGCTCAAGACTTGGGATCCTATGGGATTATGGGAAAACAAAACAAACAACCCTTCACATACATATTTATTCCCTCCCCTTGATGCTTCTGGTACTATTGCTTCCACTGTAGGTGATAAAAATGACTGTTTTTAGTGTGGTAGATATTTCACCCATCTTGCTTTGTGTCTTGGGCTTCTTCTTGGGTTGGACTTCTGGGCCAGTGTGTGGATATGGAAGCATAGCATGGACTTGATTCATGTTGCCCTGGAAGGTAATATTAAATTTCTTTGACAATTCTACAGTACCTGCAGGAGGGTTCCTTATGCAAAGGTTTTACTCTCTTTCACATGTATAACCTTATTTACGGGAGAACACAGGCCTGATTAAATGTAAATAGAAAGTAATCTTGAAGGTTCAGGAACTATTTACTATTTGATCTTTCAATACTCTATGCCTTCTATCCAATAGCTACCAAATCAATTATGTGGTGAGTTGAATTGAAATGATATAAGGTATAAGGAGATGGAAAAAAGATTTCTGTGTTTCCAACCTTTCCCCTCATAGGCAGTGTTGCTAAAGGAATCATCTGTTGATCATAAACAATGATCTTTAACTCATAAGAATTAGGTGTTACTGATGGTCAGCATATGGGACACATTTTAAAACCTGTGGAATATTATTTTCATTATTGGTAAGAAATTATAAAAGTGTGAGTTCAGTAGTAATAAAGACAAAGAGGAAAACTGGAGGGAATGTTATTTGTCTTTGTTGAGCCTGCTTTCTCTAGGGAATATAATCCAAATGAAGGTTTCAGATTGTGCTGAAGCTATTGTTTAGGTAAGAGGCTAATTTCTGTGGTCAGTCTAAAGTGTTTGTCTCTTGCTTAGGGGGAGGTACAAATCAGGGGGCAAGAGAGCTCAGCAGCCACTATGGTAATGAGCCCATTTTCACCAAAATGAGCTTATATTTATTCATGTTTATTCGTTGCTGGGTGATTCATAAAGCACTTTTCAGGGAGATTTGTTGAAATAAAATGCCTTTTCTTTATCTGGAGTAGCTTATCTATCCCCTGGGACTGCATCCCTGTGATGCAACCCTACCGAGTAATGGTTAGAAACTGCAAATACTATCTGAAAGAGTACTCAGCGTCTTGTAGGAATAGACAGAAACATACATATAAATCCATATTTAGATAGCATGTCTTTAGACTTCCCTTCTTTGACATTCGCATTGATATCAGGAGAATGAACTGTTGTGGTTTTGCACTAAGTTTCTTGTTACCTAAGCCACTGGGAACTTGCTGGACCAATAGGCACATGTCAGAAGAGTACTATTTTTCTCAAATATTTTCATGTGTGGGTCCTTCATGGCAAAACCCTCAACCTCTAGTATAATATTTTCTATATGTCTGTGCCTGAGCTACTCTTGGAGTCACTTTGGTGAGAGGAGAGAGGGAGAGCGAAAGGGAGGGAGAGGAAGAGACATAAAGATAGAGACAGACAGTGTTCAACCCAATTTGTACAAGCTACATCTACTATGGAAAAAGCATCCCCAAGAGAGGATAAGAACTTAGAAGAAGACTGGATAAAAGGATTTCAAGAGGAAACTAGATGGCAGGTAAGTGATGCTAAGATTTACAAGGATACTTGAAAGACTTTAGATTCCAACAATAAAAATCTCAAATTTTTTAGTCTAACCTAGGTAGAACATGTAAGTTGATTTTTCAATGTAGCATTATCTCAAGGTACTTACATTTGCGACTGGCTATCATTATGTTTTCATTTCCTTGTAAAGCATGCAGATAAGATTTCAAATTAATTTTCTGTAAATTATAAAACAAGTAAATAGGGCTTTATAAATCTATAGACAGTTCTAAATTTATACTTGATGAATAAATGTCCTTGAATTAACAAGTTGCAGGTGTATACAGAATATCAAAGAAATGTATAGATTTTGTTGCATGAATGCAAGTTCATTGCATTATAAGCATTTAATATGACACCTGTCATCAGATTTATGGTACAGTGTCATAGCAGCACAGAATGGGGAGCTTGTTTTTTAACCTGTTTTAATGAGGTGACCATTATTTTAATGCACAATGCCTACCTTTGCTATTATGCTGAACTCATAATGGTTAAAAGCTCTGTGGAGCAAATGCAGTTCATACTAAAGGATTCTTAGTGGAAAGGCAGTTTTCATTAAAATATGCAAAGCAGTAATGTTTAGACATTACAATACCTACTTCAAATTAGCAAAATTATATGCTCCTGTCTCATAAGCTGCTAACTAAAATCCTTTCCTAAATCCTGTTGAATGGCTTTGATTACTCTTCTTTACATTAGATATTACACACCTCTAATGCATATTTTCACACATCCACTTCATTGCCATTTAATTAGTCAATATAGCTGAAGAGTGATGCCAGAGACTTTTTTTCTGGCCTAATACTGAATTTTTACTTCCATGCATAAAGCATTTCTTATTGTTAGCATCTAAGCACATAAAGTTGTAGTTTTAGTCATATCTTTTCGAAGATATGAGTATAAAAATACTGATTAAAGATCAGTTGTTTCTCTGCATATATTTTTAAAATCCTTAAAAGGGACTCTTACATGATTTTTTTCAATTAGCGTCTTCATTTTTACAAGATTAAACCAATCCTATTGTCATTCTAAGAGAAACTGATGGAAAGCCTCAGAAATTTGATTTTCTTGTTCTTCCATGAAATTAGAACTCTCCACTTTGAGACAGGATATTTTCTGAATAAACAAACATATCTGAGATTGAATTACCATGATTAACTTTTTAAAAAAAGTTAAACAGAAAAAAGTCAGGTATGCAATGCTTTTAAACTTTCCAGTATTGAACTATATATCAATGAGCCATCTGAATTTAAATTTTTTTTCAGTTGTTATATATCTTGTAAATGTAGCCATAGGTTCAAATAAGTCAGAGAAAGGCTTAATTAAGAAAGACAACCTAACTGTATCTCTGAACCAAATTTAAAGCTGGAAGATAGAATTTCATCTGTTTATAGAGAGTTGTTATTGACACCAAAACCAACATTTTTCCAACCACTTCTTAAATGATATAACTAAAGACTGTCCCTGTTGTTGGGATCCGAATTTCATTTTCAATTCAATTTCAAGGACAGCATTAAGTTTTGACCATGTCTGAGGCATACTGTTAGATGCTGGTATTACAGACCTTTCCTTCAAAATTGGGGGGAGGGGCTTTGGGGAAAGACATGGATATAAGTAATTATTGTACAAGGAGAAAGTGAAATAGTTCAGTGAAGGGAGTCTGTAAGACTGCTGTTAGTTACCTAACTGTGGAAAGAGCACTTTTGACTCTACCCTGCTGAGTGGTGTTAGGTTGGATTTATGAAGATACCTGAGTTAGGCCTGGAAGACTACAAAGATTAAGAGCCAGTATGGAAGGTAGAGTGAATGAGGGTATGTGAAGAATCTTATAAGTAAAGATATGAGGATAGGAGATGGTCAGAGCAAAAAAGTAGTCAAACATGGGTAACATTTATAACTTTCTCAGCACATTTATATGATTCTGCCTGAAAAGACTGGTGTCTCATTTCTGATATTTTCATTTGAAATAATCTTCAATCTGAAATAATACTAAATTTATCTTTTGTTTAGTGCTTATAGCCTATCACTCTTTGGGATTCTCTTTGACTTTGAGACTAGAGACTATTTGAGTGGAGTTTCAGATATGCTTTTAGCTCCCCATCTGCCTGTGGCAGTGTTTAGTGGGGCATGTGTCTGTTGCTATCCTTACTCATGAGTGGAGGGCTCACACGTGCTACAGGGCATGATTCTTGGTGTACTGGTGATATTTCTTCAGCTCATCTTGCTTGGGGTCACCCTATTTCAGTTTGTATTACAGCTTTCACTTAAGATGGAATGTAAATCTGACAGCAGCAGATGGGGGATCTTTGTTTAGAAAGTGATTTCCTTCAGTCTTTCCTCACTGATTTATCATTCTATTATTCATAGTAATGGGGAATAAGGAATGAATAGTATGGGAAAACAATCCAATAAATGTTTAATGAGATCCAGCTTTGTGTAGAGCACTGTTTTAGATGCTTGTCTGATATAGAATGTAGGTAAGGCACTGTCTCTGTCCTCATGGAGTTTTCGGTCTTCTACTGGTATATATACAAATAGCAGAATTTCAGATTCATTGTATCTGTGAGCTCTTGGTATACTCCCTCCAACTGTAGAGAACACAGTTCATTTATGACATTTTTTCCTCCATGACTCTTGCCTATGTCCATCCATAAATTCTCCATAAAGATTTCACTGGACATGCTGGGAGACTTTCTCCATGTCTTCTGACACTATCTGTGCCCATGTAACACATGGGCCTTTCATTGTTCCTTGCACTTATCACATGCTTGGTCTACCTCCTTTCCAATTATCTGGCTCCTTATTAGCTTCCCTTATATTGCTTATGGAACAAGGTTTCATTGGTAATGTTCAGTAGCCTTTTTTACAAAAAATGGTATCTGTTAATTTATTTTTAGTTTTCAACATTCACGTCCATAAGTTTAAAATTTTCTCCCCCTCCTTCTTCACTCCATCCCCCAAACAGCATGCAATCTGATATAGGCTCTACATATACATTCCTATTAAACACATTTTCACATTAGTTATTTGCATAGAAGAATTATAATGAATGGGAGAAACCATGAGAAAGAAAAACAAAACAAAAAAGAAAATATTGTTTCACTCTGCACTCCAACTCCATAGTTCTTTCTCTGGAACTATATGGCATTTTCCATCTTGAGTCCTTTGGTATTGTTTTTGGTACTTTCATTGCTAAGAAGGGCTGAGTCTATCAAAAATAGTCATTGTACATTGTGGCTGTTGCTGTGTATGATGTTCTCTTGGTTCTGCTCACGTCACTCAGCATCAGTTCATATAAGTCTTTCCAGGTTTATCTGAAGTCTGCCTGTTCATCATTTCTTATAGCACAAAAGTATTACATTCATGTACCACAACTTGTTCAGCCATTCCCCAATCCCCTCAATTTCCAGTTCTTGGCCACCACAAAAAGAGTTGCTATAAATATTTTTGTACATGTGGATCCTTTTCCCATTTTGATGATCTTTTTGGAATACGGTCCTAGAAGTTGTATTGCTGGGTCAAAGCATTAGCAGCCTTTTTACATACACCTCTCTCCATTATCCTATCACTGTCATGGATTCCTAATTCTTTGACCACTGCAATAACATAGAATTCTTGACCATAAAATGAAAACACCACCAGAGAAATTTATTGTTTAAAAGATCAGCATTCTTTTAGGGAAAAAGGTTGGAATCATTCAATGTACTATATAGTTCTAAATATAATGTAGTCTGCTTTCTTTCTCCTGTTCAGTTTTGGGCTCAGTTCATAAGTAATCTGTTCTGTCCATTGAAGACATATGTACGGATGGACCTGCTCAATGTCCTGACCTTTCAGTTCCATATTATGGTCTGGATAATAGGCATTCTTTTTCCACTTTCTTTGGGAGGGGGAGATATACATAGGTCAAAATCTTTGGAGTGTGGCATCCCATTTATGAGACTTTTCAGTGTCTTAAGATTTGATGCAATTAATACAATCTCATCTGTAATCAGGATCATTTGGGCATCTCTTTTCCATATACACTCTGCACTGGTTATTTTCCATGATGGACCTTAGCATATGCTTCCTTATTTTATTCCTTCCTTAATACCCATAATCAAAGGGTTATTGCTCAGATAGCTGTGTTTTCAAAAGATGCATGATAAGTGCATATATGATGTACAAATAAATGTCTATATAAAATCTATCTGGGAAAAGGTTGGTTCTGACTTGTAGAGATGCAAAGAAATCAGAGCAAAGTCTGTGGTCACAATGAGATAATAGGAAAAGGGCTTAGCACAGTGGCTGGCACACAGTAAGTGCTAACTGTATGTTTATTCTCTTGCCTTCCTTCCCCTTGTGGAAGTGGCATTTTAATGGGATATCAAAATAGAAATTCAGCAGTGCTGATAGGGTATTCTTGTAGGGGGAATTGGCTAAGTAAAGTGATGGAAACAGGAAAGTAAAGAGAATGAATACAGAGGTAGTGGTGAATAGTATTGTTTGGCATGTAGAAGAGAAATAGTGGTGGATATCTCCTAAACCCAGAAAGGTATGTAGATTGTTGTAAAAAATGAAGATTCGTATATACTGACTTTAGGGATTTCATTTTTTGGGCAATAAGGAATCACTAGAAGAGCTAGAGTGGAATGGTAACATGACCCAGGTCTGTGTATGAGAAAGGTCACTCTGGAATGTAAAGAATAGCTTGGTGACAACAAATTGGGCATAGGAAGGAACTTTAGATACTAGTGAGGAAACATTTATTAAACACTGACTGTGCCAAATCCTATGCTAAGTATTCAGGGTAGATGGGAAATGATCAGAGGGCTGCCCTGCCCCCCCCCCACTTAAATGAAGGATCTGAGTGTAGCTCTCCAAAGTCTACCCATGACTGCAATGAGAGCAAAGGATGGGCCCCATAAGCAGAAGGGAACTGAAGATGTGAGTTTCAGAGTTGATGCAATCTTGAATGAAGGTGAATTTCTTGAGACAATGATGATAGTAAAACTTCAATTTACTCATTAGACTTAATCTACTTTTGTGCCAAGTTTCTTATCAGAACAGTTTACAAGGTGTCAAATTCATTGGAGTTTTTACTTCCTTTCCCTTCCCTCTCACTGACATTCTTATAGGTAGCTATTGCACATTATAACAAACTGGTGGACAGTAGAAGGGAAGAGGAAGAAGGAAAAAGACATGAAGATTTTCTCCCATAGATGTTCAACCTCTAACTCACTAAGTGTATTTAATTATACATTAAATATCAGGCATTTTTAGCCATCATTTCCTGATTTTAATATGGACAAGTGATATGTCATAAATATGGTAATTGTGAACTTCCCATGAAAAACAGACACAGAATTAGGCAAATATTACTCACTTCTTTAAAATGTATTTTAATTTTCTACTGTCAGGCTTAAGTTAATGAGCTCATTCATAGATTCATAAATGAAATATATGCAGTTTCCAAAATTGATTCTAAATTTGAAAATCTATTATTTAGGGTTAAAGTTAAAAACTCTATCTTTAAAGCCCACTTTCCCTTTCAATAACTTTGTACGCAGCTTATGGAATGAGATGCCAGTGATTTTTCTAGACTCATGACACTGATTAATGTCTGACTCTTTGGAGAAATTTATTTAATTTAGGTGTCTCAGTTCTGCACTTATAAGGAAAGGCAGCATTCCTGTCCATAAAGATAAGAAGATATCTAAGCCTATATACCTAGGGTACGAGTCTTGCCCTTGAAGCAAACTGATTGTATGACTGAACAAAGCAATTACTTTATTTCTCAATGCCCCCAAGGAACTGTAACTAAAACTTCCAGATGAGTTTCTGAGAATCAGTGTTGGGAATGACCATACCAGTTCTCCATATTCATGAAATCACAAATCTAGGCTTAAAAAAAAAACAACAGCAATAAAAACTCACAAAAGATAATTAATAATTGAGAATATCTTGATAGAGAGTCTTAACCTAGGGTCTTTCAATTTAAAAATGTGATCACTGTGTTTAAATAATAAATACATAATTTAAATGATAAAAATCAATAAATAATTGATTTTCTTTGTAATCCTCTGTATTTAAAAAATATTTTTCTGAGAAGAGGTTCATAGACTCCACTAGAATGCCAAAAGGGATCGATGCCATAAAAAAGTTAAGAACATGTTCCTTATAAGTGGGTATAAAATAATAAATAGATGTTTCTGTGTGGATGACAATTACCCATTGAAGACCTAGCTGTTCACATAATTATTATTTTTGTATGATCTGGGAGCAATTTCCTTAAAAACAGGTCACTTTTTCTATACCTATATTTCTTCATCTATAGGGTTACAAAATAATAGCAAATTATTGAGGAAACCTATGAAAAGACATACTGAACAAAATGATCAGCTAAGAATTTGTAGATACAAATTCTGTTAGCAGTGATGACTAATTGATGTCATCAAATTGGAAGGAAAACAGTGAACTCAGGGAAAACTTGCAGTAAACTTTTTTGATCAAATTGTGATAGCTAAGATACATTAGTGCCCGATTTCACTACATAAGAATGTGAGCCATTCCCCAGTAGCTAATCATCAGAGATTATAGTTTTCAGAAGAAGAAATCTAAACTATCAAGTGATATGACAAACTACTAATTAAAAACAAAATAAAACAAAAAAATCTCTGAGGTTCTGTCTCAGATGACAGAAAAGGAAAGTGACAAATGTTTGGAAGCATTGTGGGAAGTTTATTATGGTATTGTAATGTTGGTGCAATTGTGAAATATTTGAGCCATTCTGGCAAACAATTTGGCACTATGCTTAAAAAAAGAAAATCACTAGTACCCCTTGACTCATCAGTATCACAAGTGAGATCAATGAAATAGAAAAAAGACCTCTCTGCACAAAAAATATTTATGACAGTCCTTTTTGTTTCAGCAAAATGGCTGAGCAAAATATGCCATATATATATAATGGAATATTATTGTGTATTAAGAAATGATGAAAGGAGATTTCATAAAACTTGAAAAGATGTGTTAACTGATTCAGAATATAATGAGAAGAATCAGAACAATTTATACAGTAACATCAATGTGTAAAGGAAAACACCTTGAAGAGATTTAAGAACTCTGATCTGTTGCAATTATCCACCATATCTGTAGACGATTGATAAATAAGCATATTTCCTACTGCCTGACTGAAGGATAATAGAGTCAAGGTTCAAAATTAGATATGCATTTTTGGATATGACAAATATGTGGATTGTTTTTCTTAATTATGTATATTTGTTACAAGACATGTTTTTTTCTTTTTCTTTTTTTTTATTTGGAGGTATGTGGTTTAGGAGGGCAAAGGGAGATAATATTAAAGTTACCAAAATATAAAAGAATATAAGGCAAAGAGAGTTATTGAAGCATTGAAAATGCATAGAAGATATCAGAAGGACGTTGAAAAGAAAATAGAGACAATTGGGACAGCTTTTAATATGACATGCTGAATTTTCACATGCTTTTTTAAAAGAGGAAGCTGAACATAATTGAAATTTTTAAATATTTTTTGTTTTACAAAAAACTATTTTGCTGAATAATAGACAATTTAACTTAAAAAAAAAATAGAAGCAATGAGTAACACACTCTATTCTACAGCAGAAACATCCTTTATCTTTGAACTATGGTCCAAGCATACCTGTCAGACTTTGAGCCCTTCCAAAATATTAAGTAACACCCAAATTGGTGAGTTTAGTTTATTCCCCTGTGCCACCTACTCACTGTTTCCAGTTTTGACCTCTGTGGCAAAAAACCAAAACAAAACAATTTATCTCTCATGTGACAGTGCTTCAGACACTTGAAGACCACAAGCATGTTTTCACAGTTTTCTCAATGCCCAGTCTGCTAAGTTTCTTAAATCTTCAGACTTTTCATGATATTTGAAGTCCTCTGAATAGTGTCTAAGTTGTTTTCCTAATCTCTCTTAATTTGTGCAATTTGTAACTTTTAACAAAAATAACAAAAACCTGACTGGTTCTGAGTTGTTCTTCGTGTTCTATAAGAACTGTGCTCCATTTTGAACTTCCTGTTATCTTTCTTCCTTTTCATTTAAAGACAGGAACTGGACTTAATTCAGGGGACCTATTAACAAATAGAGATGTTTTCTTGTCCTTTAGATAGGTTTTTTTTTCATTTTGCTGCATATAAATTTGTATCTGCCGATCTGAGAATAGGCAAATGCAAATAAATTAATATAGATTCTTGGGTGTACAGTTGATATTTTAAAGGAATTTATAGCTTATAAACTTGAATTAAGTCTTCAGAACTTCTTGGGAAATTAATACTTTTGTGTGAAACCATAGCAAATGTTAATAAAAGCCATTCTTCCCCCGCGGCATCTTTGCCTTTTGCTTTCTGATCCATGTTGTTTTCTTGTGTGTATTGTCCATTGTGATTGACTTTGAATGGTGCCAGATGGATCTTCACAGCTGGTTTGAAAACCTCAGATTTTTTTTTCTTTCCCTTTCCAAATTGTTCTTGAGCATCATTTTATAAAAATAGAAATCAATGTTGAAGGTAGCTAAGTCACATCTGGGATGTAGAAACTAAATTCAAAATGAGAAGGTGGGGAAAAGGCAGCTTGAGTATCTAGAGAGACAAATATGTTTTACATCAAATTCTCCTGTGAAAAATGTCATGAGAAGTGAGAATTGCTCAGGCTGTAGCAGCTGGTTGAGTGCAGTGATTCTCTCTACTGTCACTCTTAGAACTTAAAAGCCACAATTTTCTTTCTAATTCACTACTCAATCATTCCATGGCCCCTATCTCAAGCTCAATTTAAGCTTTGTCCTTAGCATGCAGAGCTACTGTATAGTTTATAACGAAATGCTTTGAATAAAGTAGAGAAAGGACAAGAACAGCTTCAGTGACTGGAGCCTTATTTTAGGATCATTTAGAATCTTTACCCAATGTCTCTTATAAAGCTGGTTAGAAATAAGTTGTTTTTCTTTTTGCTTTTAAGTTTGATGATCACTTCTTCCCATGAGAACACAAACAAACATGGCCTGCCACTTGTGTTAAGTTCCGATCTCTTTTGTTTAGGAGGAAAAGGCACATTTAAGCTTTGGGGCATCTTATGTGACTTAGAAAGTACAGTTCTGCAGGGATTTGAATATAAAGTATATATATGCCTTAAGATATATATGTATATATGTACATATATGTATAAATATATATATACATATACATTTATATACATATAGAATAATGGAATATAATCTCAGAGGTAAGGCAATAACTAGCCTTAGCAGGAGCCAGAAAAGAAGGCATCTTACAGAAGGTGAAATTTTAGCACATTCTAAAATGTGACACTCAGAATTCAATTCAACAAAAATTTATTAAACATCTATATGACAGGGACTCTATTAGGTGCTATGAATACATGGACAGAGATGAAATGGCAGCAGCCATTACATTCTGTTGAATGAAACATTATGAGGGTAGCAATAGTTCTCATTTATATACTGCTTTAAATTTTGCAAAGCACTTTACATACTTTATATACAAAGAAGTTTATATAGAATATACGCAAAATAAATATAATATAATTTTGGTAGGGTCTAGGAGTTGGAGATCTGGAAAAGCTTGTAAAACATGGTACTTGAGTCGAATCTTATGGGGAGCAAGGTATTTTACGTGGCAGAATGGAGGAGGATCTGCAGTCCAGACAAGGGGAAAGCTAAAATATGCTTATAGAAAAGACAGATAGAATGTCAGGGTGACAAATAGCAAAAAGGACAGTTTGGCTGAACTTCAGAATTCAGAAAGATGAGTAATATATAATGTTTAGAAAGATATGTTGGAAGTCTTTAAATGTGAGAGGAAATTTAATTTTATTTTTTCTAGTGATACCAAGGAGTCATTGGGATATATTGAGTTAGGGTAGTGACTTAATCAGATCTAAACTTTAGGAAATATCTTTAGTAGCTGTATTTAGAATGGACTAGAGAGATGGAGTCTTGAGCTAGAGAGGCTAACTATTGTGAAAGAAGATCTCTGAAGCAAGTCATAGCATAAAGACCGAAACTATAAGTTGGGAAATGCATTGATGTATGGGTGATAGACTGTGAAGAACCAAGGATTTTTGCTGAGATTGCAAATTTATGGAACAAGAAGGATGACGGTCCTCTTGAAAGAAATAGCTAAGTTCAGAAGGAGGAAGTGTTTGTGCTAGAGAATTTATGGGTTTAGTTTTGGACATGTTGAATTTGAGATATTTGTTGGGTCATCGAGTTTGAAGTTTCTAAATGTACAGTTGGTGATACAGGACTGAAGCTCACAAATGAGAGTAGAGAGGGGATAAATTGATACAGGAATTATCTACACATAAATAATAATTCAACCCATGGGAGCCAATGTGATGACCATATAGGAAATAGAGAAGAGGACCTAGGACAAGCCTTTGAAAAATACTTACTGTCACAGGGTACGATATCATGATAAACTACCAAAGGAGAAGGAGAACCCAGAGAGAGAGGTTCCATATTTCAGAAAGAGAAGGCCATCAATTGTCAAAAGTTGAGGGGAAGTCATTCATGGAAAGGGTCCCAGATTTAGAGCTGAAAGACCTCATTTTCACATCCTAGCTTTGCTACTTACTAACTGTGTGTCTTGGAGGCAATTAAACTGGATCTCTATTACCTCATTTTGTGAAATTATAAAGATTGGACTGGATTATCAAAGTAGTATCAAACTCAGATCTAAATAGATCCCTGTGGACTGTATATTGACTTAGAAAACAACAAATAAACATTATGTTGTATATTTGTTTTGTTAAACATTTTCAAATTACATTTTAATCTGGTTTGAGCCTTGAGCAATGGCTTACATCAGTGAATTTGACATCTCTGGACTAGATGCAACTTGAAGGCCCCTTCCAGATCTAAAACCTATGGTCTTAGGACTTTTGATTCTATAGGAGAAGCGATTTGTCCAATATTAAGCATAGTTAGTTGCCCAATATCAAGAGAAAATATATCTTCTGAATCTTATTGAGTGCTCTTTGCAATAGAGCACATATGTCCCTATTTTCTGGTTTGGAGGAATCTTTCTAAACACCTTATAAAGTTTCTGTTCTTCACTTGTCAGCTACTTAGCCAAACAAGTTTTCCATGCAATGCAATAGGAATATAGTACTGTACTACAAGAGCAATGAATTTTTCCAGCCATTGTGACAAGCAATTTGGAATTGTGGCCAAAATGTCTCTCAGTAAACTGTATATATCTTTTGACCCAACAATACCACTACTAGGCCTTGATCTTGAAGAAATCAAAGAAAAAGGGAAAGAACAAAGACACATAAAATATTTACTTTTTGTTATAATGAATGACTTGATGGGATATTATTGCACTATAAGAAATGATGAGTCATTTTCACAAAAACTGATAATTCTTTTATAAACTTATACAGAGTTAAGTGAGCAGAACCATGAGAACTGTTCATACAGTAATAACAACATAGTAAAGAAAAGCATGTTTGAATTATTAAGAACTGTGTAAATTATGATGAACACCTGAGTTTACAAAGGAATGATTCCAAAGTCATTTTTCTACCAGTGACACGCTGTGTGACCTTTTCTAGGAAGTCACTTAACCTTTATGAGCCTCAGTTGCTTCAAGGATTAAAAAATAATCAGGCTACCTATCTCCTAACAGGGAAGTGATCATCTCAGGGGACAAAATGAGACATGCATTGTTAAACATGAACAATGTAGATTTTTTTTTTGCTTGATTATGCCTATTTCTATTATAAAGGTTTCCTTTTTAATCTGAAAAAGGAGAATGGGGTGAGAGTACCCTCTAAAAAAAGACCTGGCAAGACAGAAAAGAGGGGCAGTGTAGCATTTAAAAAATTCACAGAACAGAATAGAAGAAAGGTCAGAAAGAATTATAGACAAGGAGGACAGCTATGAAAGTCACATGTAAAATTTATTATGTATTTTAAAAGAAAAGCATGGGATACATAATGTTCACAATTTTATGTACAGTTCTTTTGTATTCTACTATGTGTATATAAATTCTCATTTAATTGGGTGTTTATTAAGTTTAGGATTTCAGAAATCATCTAAAAGCAAATAATATAAAAAGAATTATTTGAAAATTAAAGCTTCTAAATTTTTTGTCATAGTGAACAATATTCTTCCCAGTTCCAACATTCCCCCTTACCCCCACCTGAAATTAACTGGTGAAAAAAACACGATCCTTCCCCCCAGGATTTTGTGTTTCTTTTTTCTGATTATAAAGCTCTAGGCACTAGTTTCTAGCAGTTGTAGTAGTCTAGCAGTGCCATTACATAGTCAGTAATCTATGTATGTGCTGCAGAAATATATAATTTCATCTAGCCCTCTAAAAGATTTTATTTTTAGCATTGTTGGAAAACAGAAACCACTGTCTTTTCCAAATCATCTTAGTTTCCAAAGTCTGATTTCTGTAGAATGATTTAATTGTACCCCCACCATAGAATCTTTTTTTGTGAGTTAGAGATTCAACCTAATGAGACCTAACTCATAGAATGTCATCACAGATCTGGAGTTGGACAGAACCTTTGAGTTCAATCCCATTTTACAGATAACTGTCATTCAGAGATGGTATCCAGATAAACAGTGGAAGACTCAGAAGATCTAGCTTCTAGTCCTAGTTTAAGACTTCAAGGGAGTGTGGTGTATGGAACACTGATCCTGGAGTCAGGAAGACTCATCTTTATGAGTCCAAATCTAGTCTTAGACACTTACTTGCTGTGTGACCCTGGGCAAGTCACTCCACTCTGCCTCAATTTCCTTATCTGTTAAGTGAACTGGAGAAGGAAATGGCAAATTGCCCCAGGATCTCTGCCAATATAACCCCAAATGGGGTTATGAAGACATGGACACAACCGAATGACCTACTTCTACCAGCAATGTGCTATGTAAACTTTTCTGAGAAGTCACTTAACCTTTCTAAGCCTCAGTTTCTTCAGTGATTAAAAATAAGAATAATAACCCCTTCCCTGTTTGTAATATATCCAGCCACACACTGAGGCAGGATTCAAACTTTATCTGTCTGCCACTGTCTACCACTCTATGTGCTCTCTCACCTAGCTGTCTTCGTGTTGTGAAAGCAACAGGATACAGCTCTTATTTTGTTTGAGGATGCTAACTTTGAACTCTTAGATATCTTAGTTATTTTGATCTGTAGAGTACTTCTTTATTTAGATTGAGTAGAATTATGCATACAGAAACTAGGAAATATAATAGTAACAAAAATAATACCTATCACAGTGCTTTATAATTTTCAGTGTTTTCATATCTATTTCACTTGATCTGCAAAACAAACCTGTAAGACAATGACTTATTCCTATAATTTGCTTTTTAAAAATGATTTATTTTTAATATATGGAATAAAACAAACATCTCCATAACATAGTATAATTAAAAATGATCGTACATGAAACTACAAATCTATTATATACAACTTGCTATTTCTTTTAAATATGTAAAAGTTATCATCAAAATTTCTTTTTTTTTCTTCCTTTCCTCCCTCATTATCCCCCCCCCCCCAATATGGCTACCATTAGACACAAACTATTTACTTTTGAAAAAACTGGGTCTCCTAAAGGTCAAATGACTTAGTCAAAATCCCAAACAGCATGTCATTGCTAAAATCAGAACTAGAAACTAGAAGTCTGACTCAGTATAATGCTCTTTGTGTTGCCTCTTCTCATTATTTTCATGACACTGTTCTCTCTTATTTCTCTTCTTAACAGTCTGACCTACTCATTGCTGGATCATCCTCCACGTCCCACCCCTTAACTGTGAGTGTGCCTCAAGTATCTGCCCTAGGCCCTCTTCTCTTCTTTCTCTCTGCATTCTTTCACTTTTTGACCTCATCACCTCCCAGTAGACTAATTACCATCTCTATGAAGATGGCTCCCACATCCATATATCCATTCCTAGCCCTTCTTCTGAGTTCTAGTCATATAACTTCAACTGCTATTTTAAATTTGAGTTCCTATAGGCATTTGAAACCCAACAAATGTCCCCAAATCCCCAAACACATCCTTTTGATCCTACTAATTTTTATCCATATCTATCCTTTTAATCTGCTAGGTTAAAAAAAATTGAAGTCATCCTTGAGTTTTCAGTCTCCCCTACCTTGGCTCACCGACTGTATATCTAACCAGCCACCAAGTCTTACTCATTCTGTGTCTGCAGTACTTTTCATAGTACCTTTGTTTTTGCTTACATGAATTTAACAGCTGCCAAAGAAATATATCTAAAGCACAAGTATGACCATGGTACTCCCTGTTTAGTAAGTTCCAGTGTCTTCCTATGACTTATAGATCAAATACAAACTTTCTAGTCACCATTTCAAGGAAGTTACAACTAAAGCATCAGATGCAAGGCCACTGGCCTCAAGCTGCTTAAAATGCTCTCATATGCATTTTCAATCAAATTAAAATGTAATTGGGAAATATTTAACAAAATAAATAAAATCCAATAAAACATAGATAATATTACATATTAATGTGAAATCAATATGTGGTTCACAAGAATCCTTACATATAGATTAACGGCCTTTGGTTTCTATTTGTGTTTGATACCACTGCTTTGCAACTTGGCTCCAACCAACCTTTTCTTTATAATAATATTTTTTCCAAGTATAAATTCTAACATTAATTAAAAATATTGAGTTCCAAATTTTCTCCCTCCATTCTTCCCCTTCCCCTTCCTAAGAAGATAACTAATTTGATATTATATGTGGGCAATCATCTAAAACACATTTCCATATTAGTCATCCAGTCATCCTTTGTAGCCATACTATACATTACTCTGAAGTCCAGCCAAGCTTTTAACCATTCACTAATATTCCATTTTCTGGCTCTTTGCCATTGTATCAGCTGTTCCCCTTTTCTCAGAATGTATAACCTTCTGCCTCTTAAAATACCTAGTTTACCTTGTTAAGTTTGCTTTACTCAATTCAAACTCATTAAGGTAAGTTAGATATTTTAAGATAAGGATCTTTGTGGGCTGGCTGCATGTTGATTCCATTTTATAATGTAATATTATCTATATTGTATCTTTTGCATAAGGCTTTTCTTGTCTCCTCCTCCTACCTGCCAGTAGCTTCTCCCAAAAATGTTTGTATTTATTGAATATATATTTATTAAGGTCTGCATTTTCTCCTCTAATGAGGAGAATATAAGCTTCTTGAGGACAGGGACTGTTTGATTTCTTTCTTTTTACCTGAAATTCCTAGCACAAAGTAAACTTGTTGATTGATTTATTAATCAGAAAAATCTGTCTAAATATATTTGCTGTTTTTATATGTTAAATGAACCTGCTGAGATTTATCCATTAGCAACACTGTTCTTCTTGCCTAGAATGCAATAATAGCCTCTCAGCTGGCTTATCCTGCTTTCCATTGAAGTGTGCAACTGATTACTCCTTCCTAGCCAGCAGTTTTAGGCTCCTTTTAGCAATGGCTAATGGGACATTGTAGTAGACTCAACATCACTCAATAAACAGATAATTTTGCTGTAGAGAGAGGGCAAGAAATGTGTAATAATTATTTCTGAACTTAAAAATTTGTGGATGAATTTGTAGCTCAGTACAAATATAAATATCTATCAAAAGAAAGACTATGAATTTAGAAAACATTTTCAACAATAATTTTAAAGACAGTGCTATGCTCCTTGTATAGCAGGTGCTTCTTAAGTGGTTATTGAATTTCGCACCACTTTCATTTCTAAATACATCTTTTTGCTCTGCCCTACCCAGACAACCATCCCTTATAACAAAGAATGGAAAAAACAAGTTTGACAAAGTATGCGATATTTCTCATTGTATTCCCTCACACCTGCAAAAAAAAAAAAAAAGAAGAGGGAATGAGATTCATTTTCTCATCTCTTCTTCATTAACAAACATGAACATTATAATTGCACAGAGTTCATCCACTTCCTCCTTTCCCTTTCTTTATTTCCATATATATTGTCATAGTCATTTATTATATTGTTTTCCAGATTCTTTTTTACTTCTTTCATTAGTTCATTTAATCTCCTTATACTTCTCTGAATTCTTCATATTCATTGTTTCTTATAGTGCAATAATATTTCATTATATTCTTGTATATAATAAACAATGTTTGGTCTTTCTCTAATCAGGGGCATCTACTTTGTTTCTATTTTTCTATCACAAAGTGCTACTATGAATATTTTGGTATATATATCTGTATATATATATTATATGTGTGTGTACATACATATACATACTCAGTCTATTCTCAAAATTTGTGGCTTCCATATTGGAAAATTTACCTATTTGCTCAAATTTATTAATAACCCCCAAATTAATACTCATGATACTTTTGCTGTCATTTGTGGTATATGTAAGAACTATGAAAAATTTAGGTCATTACGCATTCCCAGCTGAGGTAAAATATGGTGATGCTCTGCCTTCTTGTCTCAGCTTTCATACTGTAAACAAATATCCTTTTAGTGGTCTGTTTAGTGTCATATTTTTCCATTTTTAAATGTTATCTTCACTATTCAAAATGGCTCTCAAGCATAGATGGTGTTGATGGTGCTGTCTAGCATACCTAAGGGCAAAAAGGCTGTGATGTGACTTACATGGAAAATACATGTGTTAGATAAGCTTTGTTCAGGCATGACTTATAGTGCTGTTGGCCATGACAATGTTAATGAAGCAGCAGTTTGGTACACACAGAAAAAGGAAGAAGAAATTTACTAATCTGTAACTTAGGTGTTTCTGGAAAGTGTTAAACTAAAAGTTCCAAGCAGAAGCTCATAGGAAGCTAAGTGTATAGTTCCCTTACGGCATTGGTTCACTTTCAGTAATTCAATGTTTGTGGTGACTTTATAGAGCATAACTACTGGAAATGATGAGAATTTACTCTGTGTGTGTGTGTGTGTGTGTGTGTGTGTGTGTGTGTGTGTGTAACCTTTTCCTCTTTAACCTCCTGGGTCAATGTGCATAGTAGTTCAATCTCTGGGTCAAAAGGTATGGATGTTTACAAAAGTATACTTTAAAGAGATACTGAATGTTCTTTTACCACCTCTGAGGCATATCAAGAATAACTCAGTTATAGTTCGTACTTAAGTTTCACTGAGAATTCCATATATTAGTATATAGTCCTGGGTACCTGAGAAAGTGGATGATTACATCAAATTGTAAAAATATGGGTTAGTTGTAGCTATGATTCATTTTGTGTGATCACTTTTTAAAAAATATAGCAATATATTTTCTCAACTAAAATTGAGATTTGAATTCTTAGAATAGTGATGAGACAATATCCTTGGTAGGAGAATATGTGTAATAAAATTAAACATTTTACAAATATAAAATATTAATTTTTGTTTTTTATGCTTCAGTGATAAACACTTAATTTGAACCACATTTCCATTGCAAGTCACCATTTCCGTTTGTTCTGAAGAAGTAGTTCTCTTAGACTAAACGTTTAATGCCTGATTTAAATCCTAATATGAATTTCAAGGCAATAATTCTTTTGGAAGAGCTGTTTTAATCATTTTTAATTTTACCAGAAATAAAATATATTTCAGTTTTAATAGTATTGACTTGTTAATTTTGGAGAGCTCAGACATGAATGAATTTGAAAGGTTGAAATTTTCTACATGCCTAGTTTCCAATGAGGAAGAATTTCTCAAATAAGTAGGGAAGAAATACTGAGAGACCATTTATGAGACTCTAAAAAGATGGTAGATTCACAGAATCTTAGATTGTGAAGGGAACAAAGAGATCTCTTTCAACCTCTACTCAAATATAACACCCTTGGCATAAGGCAACTCTATGCAAAAACCTAACATGGACTTTAAAAGATTAAGGATATATCTGTGATGTCTGAGAAACCACAGTCTTTAGGGCTTCTATATCAGAAATGTCAAACATGTGGCCTGCAGTGCCTGAGTACTGCTCAAACTAGATTAAAATACAATTTTGAAATATTTAACAAAAAAATAAAATATGATAGAATATAGATGATAATTAGTATGTGTTTTCCAAGTCAGTAGATGGCCTGCAGGAATACTTATGTAGGGTTTAGTGGCCTCTTGTTTCTATTTAAGTTTGATACCACTGGTCTATTTGAGAATAAATAATTAATTGTTCTATTTCTATACTGATAGAATTTTACAGGGGACAGTTCATATTCTCTCATTTTACAGATAAAGACTGAATCTTAGAGGGGTGAAGTGATTTTTCCAAGATTAAAATTATGGTAAAGGTCATGACTAGACCCTTGGTCTGTTTACTTCTAGTTCATTTCTATTTCTACTCTATTACACTGTATCTCATTGAATGGACCAGTTGTTTGAGTGGAGTGCCTATACAAGTATAATAATTTCTGGACAAACTGATTAAAACTCTAAAACAATATTGATTAAAAAACCCTAGATGAAAAACATAAAATGTTGTTGATACCTTTCATAGGAATACACACACACACATATATATTAAAATTATAGGATCTTATAGTACAGAAGATATACATTATTTAGAAATCCATTCAAATGATAAGATCTTATAGTTAGATGATGTTATGTAGTTCACTCCCTCCCTGAAGCTTAAGGAAATTTATATTTGCAAGAGTGGTCCATGTTATTTGAGAAAACTACAGAGCTATGTATTTCATAATGGAAAAGAAAAAAATGTAAGAGTATATTAATAATATGATTTATTTTCCCAGGGATTATATTTATTAGGAAATATATTTAAGTCATACTGGGTCATATTTATCTAAGTATCTTTGTCAATGAACTTTGTTTTTCCTTAATTTTCCAGAATGTGATGCGATACTGAAGTACGTGTATTAATTGTCATAGCTTAGTTAAGAACAAATCTATAGGTAAAATTATTTTTGAGTATGTGTTCATTAAGAATAGTAAAAATGAAGATAATAATTAATGGTAGTGTAATGGAAAGTGAATTAGCTGTGGAGTCAGTGGGCCCAGGTTCAATTCTCAGCTTTGAAGCAATCTATGTGATGCTGTGCAAGTCATTCAACTTCCCTGGTCTTCAGTTTTCTCAGCTGTATTAAAAGGGGTCTGGAATAGATGAGGCCTTTTGGCTCTGGAGCTAGGATCCTTCGTATCATGGAATTTTTCCGAACTAGACTGGAGGGAAGCCATGCTTGGAATCTTGCCCTGAGGTCAAATACATTTTCATCATTTAAAGTTAGACTTTCATCAGGTCATTATCACAGAGGAAGGATTATTTGACCAGAATAACCACAACAACAACAACAACAACAACAGCCAAAAAACAAACAAACAAAACCCTCCCACAACCACAGCAACAACAACTGGGATGTGTCTTGGAAGGAAGGCATCCCTTCCTATGGACTAATGAAAATAATCAGTTACTCCTTCTATTCTTAATTTCTATGATTCATGGCTCTTAGAACTATGTGTTTTACCAAACCAGCAGTATTGATAAACAACAGCAAGGTCAATATTGGTGATCTTTTGATGCTAATATCCATTTTCCTAGTGAATGATGCAAATCCAATGAATAAGAAAGAGGAATACTTATTAAATATTTCTTAAAATGATATAATGTTATAAAGTTAATTTTAAACCTTTTTATGTAGTTCCTAAACTGCATTCTATATTGTATAATATAGTTCTTTGCAGGGTCACTCTGCATGTGTAAAAGGAGCCCATCGTATTTGTACATAACTTTTACAGTGCCCTCCATTCCACACAGAAGCTTTACTAAGCCTATTTACTTTGTACATGTTCCCTAGTGTGATGTCCAGATGAACCAAGATATTTTGGCTCTCTAAGCCATTGGTAAATTAAAGCATTGGTAACATATAGGCCCACACTTTAGTCTTATTTCTGGTCTTTGTAGTTAAGTATCTTTCAATACTGATACTAAGGATCATTACTTGTAAACTTTGATAGGACGAAGTCAATTCTGCATTTATTTATTGGCAACGAAGTTTATTTATTTGTCATTAATAAACTTGTATGTTCCTAAACTGACGACACTGGTATAAACATAGAAAGAGCTTTTAATTTTAGAATAACTCAGAGAACATAGAAGGAATACAAACACATTCTTTCAGTGGTGAAGGGTTATTCTTTTTTTGATGTGGAAGGATTTTTCATTTTGTACCTCTAACAATTAAGAGAGAAGAATCATTTGAAGTTATAAGTTAGAGGTTGCAATGTGACTTGAAAGTTATCATTCTTAGACTCTGCCCTCTCACCATTGAAGAATGCCTTCCAATCATTTCTTGCTTAGCTTTCTCCGAATTGGCATTTGTTTTTCCTTCATTCTATTTTATATCTTTCCTTATTCTTATACCCACCCAAGCTACCTGAGGAAGGCCCTTATAGTGTTTATCCATTTGTTCATTTATTCAGCAGACATGGAGTGGCTGCAGGGTCCCCAGCACTATACCATTTACTGAAGAAGAGAAAAAAAAATAATTATATGACCAGGTACCCTGCACTTAAGGCCTGTGTATTTAGATGTGAAGACAAACATGAAATACTTATGCAGTAATGTAAGGCAATATAAAGTAACTCTCAAATGAAATGATAGAAGTAATCTGTATTATCAGAATTCAGTGAAGGGAGTGCTCATTATAGGCTTGAGTATTTGGAGGAGACTTCATGGAGGCTTCAATTCCTCTGTGATGCTTTCCTAATCTCTCTAGCCTTGTCATTTCTCCTTCCTCCGACTTCAGATAGCACTTTGCACCCATTAGCATTTCATTTGTTTTATTTTTTGTCCATTTTATAACAACAACAATAATTAGAAATGTGTTTAGTCATTTATATTACAAATTCTTACAGTCCCCACTACTTGACAGTAAATACTGTCATGGTGGATATCTTGTCTTTCCTCATTTTGTCATTCCCATTGCCTATTCTCATATTCTTCAATTGAGTAAATCAGTAAATGTTGAATTTAATTGACTTATTTAGGTCAGTAGAACTTGGTTCAAATTTCTACTCATTTACTAAGGGTATAACTTTGGGCATGTCCTTCAACTCTTCTAGACCTCATTTTCCTTATTACCAAGAAGGGATCAACTCCCTTCTAATTCTGAAACCCTTTGGTTAATTAACTCTGATTCAATGTTTTCAAGGTTTTCAATGACCCAAAGAGAGAAACAGCCATTTCAGGGAAGTAACAAATTTCAAGCTAAGGAGGAACTCATTTTTGAAGGCCAGGGAGGAAATGGGTCTGCTACAGAATTTGTTTTAGAGAGAAATGGGAACTAAGGTTCAACATGTAGGATGAGTGCAGAGATTTTCTTTCCTAGTCAAGTGAAAATTGTGTGAGGATTGTTCACTGAAGTAGTCAGGCTAAATGAACATGTTGGGAAATATTGCTGCATTATCCCTTTGGTTTTAAACCCAACATTATCCCTTCAGCTTTACCAAAACTCAGGTTATGTCATTTTCTTACCATTCTCCGTTTAGAGCCATTCTTCCACTCAGAACATTTCTTCCCCTCCAACCCCTACCTAAGTAACAACCAAAATCACAAACCAATCAATCAATCAATCACTTTCAAATCCTAATTATTCACTATGTAGGATATTTTTTTTCTTTTAAATTTCAGTCCTTTATCTTTTGTAGGACAATGCAGTCTTACAGTTCTGAGCCACCAGGAATGTAACAAGTGGCTTTGGAAAGTAGCAGATGTCTCCCTGCCTTTTGTTTTTTTCAGGCGGTCAGAAATGTGTAACTTTGCCTCTGTGATTTCTCCATGGAATTATTTTCTCCCTAGCAGTTGGAATTCAGAAAAATCAGCAATTGACAACAGAAGTTAAGTGCCCAAGACTGGACCTCTCTAATAAGCCCTGAGACTTTTAATGAGTGTCCTCTAGAGCTGAGCCACTAACAAACCATCACGGACTTCCTTGATCAGTTTAATTGGAGGACAGACGGTGTTAACCATTTAAAAAAGCTGACAGAATGATTTAGTTCCAAACCTTTGCCTATAGCAGACCTGGGACTCGATAGCCCACCCTTTTGGCCACATGGAATACTTGCACTTCTGACATTTTAATCACATTTCCAATTCTCATTTTTAGGCTATTTTTTCCCTTGCAGAATGAGTCTGATTTTCAAATTTTACACAAGTATCAAATGATAGAAAGTCTAAATTAGGTCTAATATCTCACAGCTAGAGACACTTTAGAGAGAAAGCAGCTTGGGACATTTTTAATGACTGTCCTTCCGAGATTTTATTTATCTATTTTTTAAAGCATATTATACCCTCTGCCTTTTTATATCTTTACTATTTAGAAATCACTAGAAATATCATGGCAAATGAGATTATCCTTTGCATTAAACGTGTTTTCTTTTTCTTAACCAATTAAAATATTTGGAAAATTGGATTTTTATATTAAAACATTTATTATAGATACTGATAAATGTGAGATTAATGGCTAAAACAGTCATTTCAGATGGATAATTTAGATTTTTATCATTTATTAATCATGGAAAGTAAACCTGCTGTATAAGTAATTTTAGTTTTATCAAGAAGATAAATTGTTCTAGCTAATGAATGTATAGATATTCTATGCCAAAGGCATTTGGAGTAATCTGTTAATCATTTAACTGTGTCAGGGCATATGCTATGTCTTCATAAAGCAATTAAAACACATAACTTTCTCCAGTGAAATGTGTGTTGGCCTTCACTGCCTAAAGCAAATTAAAATAACATTTGTCTTAGGATATGTTTCAGTGTTACAGACACAAAATTCAGTGGGCACAGTATCTTAAGGCAATAACATGGGAGTTGGATGTCACTATATAGAAGAGGGTGGTATTATTTCTAATAGGTGGGGTGAGGTTGCAAATCCTTCTACAGTATTGCTTCACTAATGACTAAGGGCTTGCTGGCTCCAATGTACCTCTCAACGTGGATGGTTTCTTGGCAAAAATTCTCAGGGGGCTTTTTTCTCTTACCAGTGCCTGGGGATTTACATCTGTATCTCCCATTAGCACTAATGGGAGCTCCTTGCATACAAACTGTCCACTTATGGATGGAAGAACAGACCCCTAACTAATATTCTTGCTCCATTTATCTGGCTTTTGGAGACAGACAAAGGGTTACATTAATAGGGCTTTAATAGTCTTATAGTGCCATTATGCTAATAGAGATTTTTGTCAGCTCTTTTTTGGAGATCCATAATTCAACTTTTAAAACTCTTTTTTGGGGGGGCAGAAACATTTAAAAATAAATCAGGAAAAAGCAAATGAATTGCAACAAGTGCTGTTTTACTATTAGGAAAATTGTTTTTTGTTTGTTTGTTTGTTTGTTTTACAGTAGTAGAGGGAGCATCAGGATTCTGCTGTTTTTTCAGACTCCACCTTGATTTGTCCAACTTCAAGTCTGGGCTTAATCCAGGAATGAGAAAAATTGCTAAATATTGTCCCTACTCTCTCCTTCTTTAGACTTTTCCCCTCCAAATCTTATGTCTCACTTCCCTGTGGAGGATGGAATTATTGCAATTAAAGCAAGTCTGTTGGGATTCACATGGTAACAGGTTCCTGTTCCCCTAATACCTCTGGGATACACATGAGATGTTAATGTTATTGAGCCAAGGTACTACCTTTTTCTTATCTATTTCTCTTTTTCCTCAATACCAATGAATGATCTTCCAATTCCATTCTTTTTCACAGTTTCCCTTCCTCATGATCCTATACCAATCTTTTTTTTTTCTGGTTATAGAGACCTGGGCAACAGCTTTCTCTGGACACAGGATGTGGAAAACTATAAATTCAATAGTTTAATTCAACCAAGCAATTGGAGGCATTGAAAGGGCTCTGAACTGTTAGTCATTTAGAAGTCCCTGACCCTGACCCAAGTTCCTGCTCTGTTATTTACCAAACATTTGACTCTTATCAAGTTATTTAACCACTCAGCCTCAGTTTCCTTATCTGTCAAATAAGGATCATAATACTTAGATTATTTACCTCATAGGATGATATCAATCATGATTATATCGAATTAATCAACAGATATTTATTACACACTTGCTTTGTCCTAGGGATATAAATACATGGAATGAAAAAAATCAGATTGTTCAAATCCTTTTTTTAAAAAAAGAACATAATAGATTTCCAGGTTAATAAGCAATCATCTTTTTAAAAAAAATTTCTACTATATTATGGAAATGTTTATTTTATTTCACGAATTAAAAATAAAATAAATAAAATCTTTAAAAAGGAGCTTATATTCTAATGAGAAAGACAAGGGCACGTATTAAATACACACAGAATAAATATAAAGAGAATAAATACAAGTAAGCACAAAGCAATTACATAAAAGATAATTTGTGAAGTAAGGGTCTACTAGTTGAGAGGATAGGAAGGACTTAATGTAGAAGTAGCTGGATTTCTTTTTTTGCTTTTTGGTGGGGGGAGGGCAGGGTAATTGGGGTTAAGAGACTTGCCCAAGGTCACACGCCTAGTAAGTGTTAAGTATCTGAGGTCAGATTTGAACTCAGGTCCTCCTGACTCCAGGGCTGGTGCTCTATTCACTGTACCACCCAGCTGCCCCAGTAGTTGTTTTTTTCTTTTTTTAAGGAAAAGAGGGTGAGGTGGAATTGTGGAGGCATTACATTTCGGGCGTAAATGATGGCTGGTGCAACGTCATGGAGTCCCAGGATGGAATATTGTATGTCAGCAGCAGAGTGAGTGCCATATTGCTTTGACCACAGGATGTGGTACTGGAAGTAATATCCAGTAAAGCTGGAAAGATATGTTGGGATCAAATTGTGAAGGACTTAAGAAACTAAAAAAAAATCAATTTATATGTTATCCTAGAAGCAATAGGAAGCCACTAGGGTTGATTGATTTAGGGAAGACCTGTAAGGAAAATCAATTTGTGATGGATAGACTGGAGCAGTGAGAGAATTGAGGCTAGATGACCAGTTAGGAGGCTGTAGGAATAAACTGGGTGAAAGGTGATAAGGGCCTGAACTAAGGTAATGGTGGTGGGTCTCTTTACAAAGAAGGGTCCAGATGTGGTATATTATAGGAGAGGAAATAGAGAGATTTCACAACTGAATATATGTGGTTAGAATGAATGAGGGGTTAAGGATGACCCCCTGGTTATCAAACTGGGAATTGGAGATGGATGGCAGTGTCTTCAATAGAAATAGGGACATTTGGAAGATGGTGGATTTGTGAGGGAAAATGAGTTTGGTTACAATATAAAATGTATGTATGCATGTACACACATATGTATGTATGATAGAAATAAGAATTATCAATAAGGCATTTGTGCTAAACAGTAAGAACACAAAACTGAAAATATTCTCTTCAAAATGCTTAAAATCTAGTTAAGAAGGAGAAGACATTTATATAATTCAATCTAACAGGTCAGAACATTTTAAGTTCAAAAGCTATATCTCAGCAAAGTTCTATGAGAAATAATTTATTTGTTTTTTCTCTTCTGAAAGAAAGGGTGCTGCTTCGGCAGTTCTGCTGCTAGCCACTGGCCAGCTCAGGAAGAATGGACCATGTGAAAGTATCTAACACAGATTCCCTGCTGAGTAGCATGTTGATACCAGCAGACTGCCAGCCTGGCCCCCTGATGTTTTTAATACACAGATCCATATCAGCATTATGAAGTTCCATATTAATATAATGCTAAATAGGGATTCAGATGATAGAAGGGGGAAAATTTGAACCAGGTCACAAGTAAAAATGAAAGCCACAGGAATGGAATAGCAGACGTATTTCAGGTGAATATTGAGATGCATTAGCAGTGGGGGGAAGTTTGCACAGCATCTGCCTGCATTATGTTTGGTTCCAGCCCAGTGCTCCCTCTCTCCTTTTTCTCATTGAATTTGGTGCTTAGGCAATCTGCATAGTCATAAAAATAGCACAGCTACTGCCCCTTCATGACATTCCTCACCCTAGGATCTCAAAGCCCTCTGTGGATATTAATATTTATTACTGGAAACCTGGAACATCAGATAAAAACATCATCCCAGTTTTACAGATAAGAAGACTGAGATTTGATGGCTAAATGACTTGGTAGAGGTCATTCCCACCTCAGGAGTAGTAGGGCTTAGCCAAGTACAACTTTCTGGGCAGTGTGATCTTTTACCAGTGTCCCTCTAGAATAGAATGCCCTTTGTTTACTAAGAACAAACAAACAAACAAACACAAACCAGAACAAAAATTCACCCCAAGGAAGGAAGGAGAGGGAAGAACTAATTTCTTACCTACTCCCTGAATCTTATTCCCCTCCTGATACAGTCTAAGGACTTCATTTTCAGAGTCTGAATTGTTTTTCCTTGATATGCCAACTTTGCCAATTAAATAGGCTAGTTTTAAGGTCTGTTCTTGGGTATTGTATACAGTTTCTATCACCACATATGCAGGAATAAACAAATGACATTAAAAACTAGGTCTCTAGAAGGGAAGTTTTCTTAGGTGATTTTCTGGATCCCTGTTGTCTTTACCTTATGTGTTTTGCACTATATTTATTTTGTGCTTGCTATTTCCTTCCCTTCCACATACACCCATTGATAGATTTTAAGTTCCTTGGGATCAGAGACTCATATTTCATATTTATATCTGTAGGCCTTCTACACAGGGCCTTCTTCATAATAAATACTCCTTTAAAAAATCATTGACAATATAGAATTAGTTGAGAGATTCAATTCTAGGCACCATGTTTTAGGCAGAATAGACAAAGTGCATAGTGGCCAGAGTAAGATAACTAAGAGGAAACCCAAGCCTTGAGGTCATTCCATACATTGAAGGTGTTAATAGTGATTAACCTAGGAAAGAGTTGATTTTGATAGTACATAACAACTGTCTGTGAATATCCAAAGGCTGTCAAATGGAAAAGGGACTAGACTTGTTTTGCCTTCTCTGTGCAAAACTAAGCAGAATGGGTAGAAAATGGAAAGAATCAGATTTTGGTTTGATGTAAATAAGGAACAACTTCTTCCTAATCAGAGCTTTATGAACAGGTTGCTTTTGGTATTAAAGGATTACTCCTTCCTGGGAATTTTCAAGCACATGTTGAATGATTACTTGTTTGTAATGTTGTAGAAAATATTGTTGGTCAGGAATAATTTAGACTAGATAATCCTTGAGTCATAAGTTTTTTTCTCTCTTTTTACATGCAGAATAAGGGAATCTGAATTAGAAAAAGAGACCTTTTAGTACATCAGAAAGGTGAAGGTTGAGGACAGGAAGGGTATGATCTAAAATTCTGAAATCATAATGCAGAACTACACTGGAATATTCCTGGGATTTTCAAAGCACTATCCTGTTTGAGAGCCCCTGCATTCTTATCTGGAAGATAAGAATCTGAAAGACTTTTCATCCTCCCCTTTCCCCTTGGAACCATTCTCCCTCCAAGTAATTTATGAAATAGGAAGGGAGATACTTGCAGCTGTCTGAAGATTTCATGTTGGATCCAGGTGCCCTTGTGTATTCCATATGCAGTTCTAAGACTGCATCTGGGCACTGCGTTCAGACTCACCACTTCCAATATCATCTTTGTTTGGAGACAATACCAGTAATTCTATCCCTAGCCCAAGTGACAGCATCTTGACTTCCATATTGGACATCTCCACCTAGATGAATGTGCTGCAGACACATATCTTATATTCACTGTGTCCAAAAACTAATTTGGTTTCTTTTCCCCAAACATGCTCCTCCTTTTGACTTCCCTATTTCCACACCTTTTTCTGTTGGTAAGCTTTTTTTGGTAAAAGCCAGTAAACTTTTTTTATGCCAAAGCTCTTAAACATAACCAGTATCTGTGCCCTGTCAATTTTTTTTTTCTAGAATATCTCTCTTCAGGTGGACTGTCTCCATTATGCTCATTTCTTTTAATCTCTGCCACCTCAGTACAGCCATTTTTTTTATTATCCACCTTGATTATCCTAGTAGCTTCCTAATCAACCTTCCTACCTCCACTCTCCAATCTATCATTCATACTGTTGCTAGATTAATCTTTTTATTTCTACATCAAACCATGACATTACATTATATAATTCCTTAAAACCTCCCATTGTCTATCAATAGTTTATACTTGTTAGCCTAACCTTTAAGTCCTTCCATTATCAAGCACCACCTTTCCAATCTTACCTTAGACTAGTCCCTTCTATACAACCTATGCTGCATCTAAAGGAGCTTACAGACCCCATGATGCCAATATATTCTCACTTTTATGATCATGTTCATGCTGTTCAAGACCTATAATGTTGTTTCCTTTTCTACAGTTTTAAAAATAATTTTCATACTTTAAAATCTAACCCAAATGCCATTTCTTCAATGAAGATTTCCCCAATTAACCAATCAATGATGACTTTCCTCCCTTGGACTTCACATAACACTTTGTTTGAATTTCTCCCTTGCCTTTCCATTTTATTTCATGTCATATTTATTTGTGAATTCACCATAGTGCTCTACTAAATTAGAAGGTACATGAGTGTATGTCTTATTTAATCTTTGTCTCCCTCATAAATTACCACAGTGCTGTGATTATAGTAGCTGTTTAATAACCGTTGAATGAATGAGTGAGCAGAAGGGAGCTGGAGGTGGACAATTCCATTGTTCCTGGATTCCCTATCATTGGTTAGGAGCATTATCAATTAGGATCATGCCATCTCTGCTGAGTATAACAACACATCAAAACCACTGCTGGCTAGAAATAACATAACAGGAATGGCTAACAAGGAAGCTATACCCAAGATAAGTAAAGAGGTGAGAAGAGAGCATTTAGCAATCCTCAGTCATTGCATTGGGTATTGTATACAGTTTCTATCACCACATATGCAGGAATAAACAAAGGACATTAAAAACTAGGTCTCTAGAAGGGAAGTTTTCTTAGGTGATTTTCTGGATCTCTATTGTCTTTACCGTATGTATTTTGCATTTAAGTTCCTTGGGATCAGAGACTCATATTTCATATTTGTATCTGTAGGCCTTCTACACAGGGCCTTCTTCATAATAAATACCCTTTAAAAATCTGGCAAAGAATGCCCTTTGTTTACCAAGAACAAACAAACAAACAAACACGAACCAGAACAAAAAGTCACCCCAAGGAAGGAAGGAGAGGGAAGAACAAATTTTTCACCTATTCTCTGAATCTTATTCCCCTCCTGATACAGTCTAAGGACTTTATTTTCAGAGTCTGACTTGTTTTTCCTTGATATGCCAACTTTGCCAATTAAATAGGCTAGTTTTAAGGTCTGTACTTGGGTATTATATACAGTTTCTATCACCACATATGCAGGAATAAACCTGGCTCAGGTGGACAACATCCTTTGGTACTGAAAGAACTGTTGAATATGATTGCTCAGGCACTGTTGGTGATATTTGAAAGGTCTAAGAATAGAGAACTACCACAAGAACAGATAAAGGAAAATGTTGCAATTTTCAAAAAAGGGGAATTATCTGTAAATTATAGATCAGTTCTTGAGTCAGATTCAGTCAGTGAATCATTCAGTCAACAAGCATTTATTAAGTGCCTGTTATGTGGCACTATGCTACATTTGAAGGTTATAAAGAAAGACAAAACATAGGCCCTGCTCTCATGGAGCTCACAGTCTAATGGGTGAAACAATTATGTACAAACAACATATATGCAGGATAAGTTGTAGAGAATCTCAGAGGGAAGGCATTAGCATTAAGGTGAATCAGGAAGGGTGTTTTTGTTGGTTTGTTTGTTTTTTTTAGTAGGGCAAGATTTTTGTTTGATTTTGAAGCCAGGGAAGCCAGGAGACAAGATTAGGATGGAGGAAAAATCCATGCATGGGTGCATGGGGGATAGCCAGTGAAAATACTGGACTGGGGAGATATAATGTCTTATGTGGGGAACATCAAAGAGGCCAGAGTACATAGAAGGGTTAAGGTAGAAGAAGATTGTAAAGATAGAGAGAGATAGGTTATGAAGGGCTTTGAGCCTCAAACAGGATTTTATATTTGGTTCTCCAGCTGGAGTTTATTATGTTCAGGTGAGGGGAAGTCTGTTAATGTGGTTATACTTATACCTTAGGGATATCACTTTGGTAGTCAAATGGAGAATGGACTGAAGTAGGGAGAAACTTGAGGGAGGGAGACCAACCTTAAGACTTTTGTGTAGTAGTCTGGGTATGAGGTAATGAGTATTTGCACCAGGATGTTAGCAGTGTTAGAGCCAAGAAGGAGGCATATACAAAAGATGTTAGGAAGGTAAAATTGAAAGGACTCAGAAAAAATTTAATGTGGGGGATGAGAGAGTGAAGATCCAGGCTGACAACTAGGGTGAGAACCTATACACCAGGGAGGGTGGTAATTCCAATAGTAATAAGGAGGTGGGAATGGTTTAGGTGTAGAAGATAATGAATTCAGTTTGGGATATGTTGAATTCCCTTGGCAGCTGAAGATGTGAGACTGGAGGTTAGGAGAGATACTAGGTCTGAACAAGTAGATTTTTGTATCATTGGTATAGAAATGATAATAGAATCCATGGAACCTGATAAGATCACCAATTGAAATAGCACAAAAGGGAGAGCATTGGGTGGACACTCTCAGTGGGTATAATCTAGATCAGAGGTTCCTAAACTTATTTGACCTATTGCCTCTTTTAAGAAAAAAAAATTACTCAGTACTACCTGGAAAACTACTTTCTTTAACCCTTCAACTTTTTAAAAAATTTGTGTCATTTAAAAATATACATATTTTAAAAAAATGATGCATCTTAAATTTATCAATTTGTTGTAAATTTGTGGGTTTTTTCCTGCAATTTTGATGGCATAATATTGTCATGTGACCATATGCTGTAAACAAGTTATTACATGCACATATTCCATGCTGGACTTCCTGACAATGTGTGACATGCTCACCTGCCAACACTTACTTGTTAAGATCTTCCAGCTGACTTGATCACTGATAGGTTATAACTTGAATTTTGTGTCTTTATTTGGAAAATAATGTAATTGCTACAGCTTTAACTCTGTCACACAACAGATGAAACATATATGAATGTTTTTTTCAAAGTTCTTTTCTTTCCTTATGCTTCCACTACCCATTTTTTTTTCCAATAACCCCTCCCCCCCAACTTGCATGGGAGGCTACTACCGCCTTCTCCCTGGATCATTCCAGCACTCCCAGGGGACAGTATTGCTCATTTTGGGACTCTATGAAGGTGACACTCAGGAGCTAAGGAGTAAAAGGGGAAGTTAGGCATTAGGAGAACAAGAGAGTAGTGTCACAAAAGTCTAGAGAAGAGCGTTTTAGGGAAAAGAGGGTGATGAGCAGTGTCAAAGGTTGCAGAGTTGTTGATAAGGATGTAGATAGAAGAAAACTGCCATTAAATCTGGCAAGTAAGGGATCACTGGTAACAGCTTTGGAGAGCTCTGTTTCAATTGAATGAGAAGGTCAGAAGTCTGACCACAGAGTGTTAAGAAAAGAGTGAGTGGAAGGGGAGTGAAGGAATCAATTATAGCTGATCTTTTCAAGTAATTTAGCCACAAAGGAAAACAGATATGGGAAGATAGCTAGTAGGGATGGGTGGATGGATCAAGTGAGGGTTTTTTTTTTGAGACATGAGCATGTTTTTAGGCAGTAAGAAAACAACCAGTAGACAGAGAGTGACTGAAGACTGATGAGAGACTACTGAAGATAGAGGGGACCACCGATGGAGGAGGGATCTGCTGGAATCACTTGTGAAGGTTAAGGGATTAGCTCTGACAAGGAGGCCACCTCTTCATATGAGAAAGAGACAGTGGCAGAAGACATCTGATTTAGATGAGGAGGGGTGAAGGCCTCAACTTTTTCATTCAAATATGAAGCAAGATTGGCAGAGACGAGGGAAGTGGTGAGACATGGAATATTTGGATTGAGATGAAAAAGTTTGGAAACTCTTTGGTGTTTCTCCTCTATGACTAATGCAAAAGCCTTCTGTTTGGTCTATGTTTTAATTCTCTCCCAACTCCAGTCTATTTTCTACTCAGCTCTCAAAGTGATCTTCCTAAAGAACAGGTCTGACCAGGTTACCTACATACCCACCCATTCAGTGGGTACCACTGGCTTCATGTAACCTCCAGGACCAAACATAAAATCTTTTTGCATTGTGAAGTTCTTCACAACCTGCCTCTTTCTACCTTTCTATTTTTCTTACACTTTACTCCTCTCCATGTACTCTGTGATCCAGTGACATTGGTCTCCTTTCTATTCCTCAAACAAATGCTCTATCTTCTGACTCTGGGCATTTTCACTGATTATCCCACATTCTCTGCATCCTTTCCCTCCTCATCTCTGCCTCCTAGCTTTCTTCAAAGCCAAGATAAAATCCCATCTCCTGTAAAAAGCCGTTACTATTCCCCTTAATGCTAGTACTTCCCATTGAGATTTCATCCATCATATATATATAGATATATGTATATACACACATACATGTGTATATGTATGCACACACATATACACATAGAAGCACACATAAAATATATATACCCACATATACATACATACATACATACACACAGAGAGATTTTTCCTTCTGGTCTCCTCCCCTGTTAAACTGTGAAATCTTTGTCTTCCTCTTTCTCTGTGTACTCAGTGTTTAGCCTGGTGCCTTAAACATAGCAAGCACTCAATGAATGCTTGTTGACTTGACTTGAGTCAACTTGAGCTTACATCCTCAACTGTGGAAATAACAAGTATATATACAAATAGATAGTTAATAAATGTAAAGATATTAAATACCTTTCCTCAAAAAAGTATTTTGGTAGGGTGGGCATTAGAAGTTTTGGTTGGAGGGGATTGGGAGAGGCTTCACACAGAAAAAGGTGCCTCAGCTGCATCTTAAAAAAGAAAAGATTATGGTACAGAAGTTGGGGGGGGGGGTGAGGTACATTCCAGGCACATGGGATCACCAGTGTGAAGGGCACTGAGGTAGGAGATGGAGTGACCTGTGAAGTATAGAGAGCAGGCTCATATCACAGAATCACAAAGGAAAGGGAAAGTGGGGATTGTTCAGTGAGGCTTGAAAGATTGCTTGTGGAGGCAAGTTGTATAGTTGTCGGGGTTTTTTTGGAGGGGGAGGTAAGGCAGTTGGAGTTAAGTGACTTGCCCAAGGTCACACAGCTAGTAAGTGTAAAGTGTCAGAAGTCATATTTGAACTCAAGTCCTCTTGACTCCGGGGCCATCTTTAACCTGAGGAAGAGAAGATTTATGTGACTGATGACATGATACATATATTCACTGTTCCATCTAGCTGCCCCTGTATAGTTTTTTAAAAAAACTAAACAAAGGAGTTTATATTTTATCCTTTAGGTAATAGGAAACCATTGGAATTGGTTGAGTAATTGGCTGAGAAAAGGGGAGTAACACGATCCTATTTATGCTCAAAAAAAATCTGACAGCCATGTACAGAATGGACAGGAATAGTGAGGAACTTTAGTCAGGGAGATCAATTAAGAAGGCATTGCAATAATCTAGTCCACAGGTCATGAAAGCCTGAACTAAACTGGTACCAATGTGAGTGGAGAAAAGGGTTTAGATACAGGTAATACTGTGAAGGTAGAAGAGGCACAACTTGGCAACTGATTGGGTATAATTGGGTATATATTGGTGAGAAAGAATGAATAATGCAGGATAATGCTGAGATGATGAATGTAAAACACTAGAAGGAGAGTGGTGCCTTTGATGGAAATAGGAAAGTTTGAAAGAGGAGTGATTCTTAACTAGGGTTCATACACTCCAGAGGAGGGTACCCCAGGTACCTCAGAGGGTCTTTTAAAAAATATTAGACAGATTACTGGGGGGCGGAGCCAAGATGGCGGAGTAGAAACAGCTCATCCAAGCCACTCTGCCCCTAGATTCCCCCCAAACTATGTAAAAGGGGACTCTGAACAACTTCTGGAGCCCCAGCACCCACAGAATGACACAGAGAAGCTAAACTCCCGCTGAGGACAGCCCAGAAGCCCTGCAGGAAGGACCAGCGCAGAGGTCTGGGACCTGGCAGCGTGCAGCTTGCAGAGTGCAGGAGCCGAGCCGAGCCCAGGTCAGCATGAGCCGAGGTTTTAGCCCCAGGGCGGCAGGGCCAGCAGCCAGCTGGAGGAACCCCAGAACACCAGGAGCTGTGGCGACTCCAGAATTATCAACATAGACTTGCCTAGGACAAAGTAAGAGGTTAGTGTCCCATGGACTTTGGGACTGGTATTAGGGAATGCGTCGGCTCCCTCCCCTGGGGGCTAGAAGCCGCTGAGGACAAACGCCATTTTGTAGTTTTCAGAGGCAGCTCCTGCTCCCAGCCTGCAAATTTGTAGGGAGATCCAGCGATCAGTCTTGGGGGGAAATCACTCTTGCTTTAACCTCCCTGGATCTGGATTGTGATCTAGGGTGGAAGTCGTGGGTGGGTTTATAGCTTGCCAGAAACGGAAGTTGCCCCCCACACATTCGGGACGAAAATTCCTCTATGTGGCCCTAAAGCCATAGTGTGGCAACAAGCCCAAAAGTCAAGTAATTAAGCGGCAAGGCAAAGGAAACAGAAAAATGCAACCCTAGACTCCTATTTTGGGGGCATAGAGCAGGAAAAGGACTGTGAGGTCAGAAGTCCTGCTCCAAAAGCCTCAGGGGAAAACATGAGCAGGTTGCAGGCCATAGAGGACCTTAAGAAGGACTTTAAAAATCAAATAAGAGAAGTGGAGGAAAAATTAAAAAGAGAAATGAGAAGGATGCAGGAAAAGTATGAAATGAGGGTCAACAGCCTGACTGAGGAAAACAACACCTTAAAAAATAGACTAGCTCAAATGGCAAAGGAGGCCCAAAAGGGCAATGAGGAGAAGAATGCCTTAAAAAGTCGAATTTGCCAGATGGAAAAAGAATCTCAGAAGTTCACTGAGGAGATTCATTCCTTCAGAGTTAGACTGGAGCAAATGGAAGCTAATGACTTTATGAGAAATCAAGATTCTGTTAAGCAGATCCAAACAAATGAAAGATTAGAAGGTAATGTGAAATATCTCATGGGAAAAACCACTGACCTGGAAAATAGATCCAGGAGAGACAATTTAAAAATTATTGGACTACCTGAAAGCCATGATCAAGGAAAGAACCTAGAAATCACCCTTCAAGAAATTCTCAAGGAAAATTGCGCTGATGTTTTAGATCCAGAGGGCAAAATAGAGGTTGAAAGAATCCACTGATCACCTCCTGAAAAAGACCCCAAAAAGAAAACTCCCAGGAATATTATAGCTAGGTTCCAGAATCCCCAGATCAAGGAGAAAATACTACAAGCAGCCAGGAAGAAACAATTTCAATACTGTGGAAACACAATCAGAATAGCACAGGACCTGGCAGCTTCTACATTGAGGGATCGAAGGGCATGGAATATGATATTCCAGAGGGCAAAAGAGCTGGGAATGAACCCAAGGGTCACCTACCTAGCAAAACTGAGTATTTTGTTTCAGGGGAAAATATGGTCATTCAGTGGAATAGAGGACTTTCAAGCATTCTTGAGGAAAAAACCAGAATTGAATAGAAAATTTGACATCCAGACACAATAAGGAAGAGATGCCTGAGAAGGTAATCAGGGAAAAGAAATCAAAAGGAAATTATCAAAGTTGAACTATTTACATTCCTATATGGAAAAGCAATAACTGTGACTGATGCTATCTTTCTCACTATGAAAATAATGGAAGAAGGGTGTGTGGTCATATGAATACATATGTGAATGTGTGTGTATATGGTTACAGTTATATATGGATAGAGGGCATAAGTTGAATTTGTTGTGAAGGGAGAATACTCAAGGGATGAAATTATGAGGTGAGAGAGGAAAGTGGCAAGAGGAGATGGGGAGAGACAGGGTAGTGTAAACTATCCCATGCAGAAGAAGCAAGGGGAAGTGGTTGCAAAAGAGGGGGAGAACAAGGAAGGCTAAAAAGGCAAAACCACATTCACATTGAATTTGGTTCAGGGAGAAAATGACATACATACTAAATGGGATATCTCAACCTGCAGCAGGATAGGGGAAGGGGGATGGGAGGAGGGATGATGGATGGGAGGGCATCCTTGGGGTGAGGGGAGGTTGGAAGTACCCACTATAAAAGAGGGACAGGATCATGTAGGGAATGGACCAGGTGGGGGGTGGGATGAATGGGAGGGAAGTATAAGCAGCCTTGTACAATATATCTACTATGATAATGTTTTGCATAGCTAGACATGTACAACATATTCTGAATTACTTATCTCCCAAGAGGGAATGGGTGACAAGGGAGGAAGGAAATGGATCTGAAATTTGAGGTTGTAACATTAAATGGTTCAAATATATATAAATACTATTATTAATACTCTTTTGCTTGTAATAGGGAGATAAGATGTACAGGCATTGGGATACAAAGACTCACCTTCCTCTAATGGAAAAGTCGATGGGGGTATGGGAGAAGGTATGGGAGAGAGCAGATTGGAGGAATCGATATCTTGTGGGATTACTATTCTAGGAGGTTGGGTAGGGGAATAATGGGGGGAAAATGATTGTAACTCAAAATCTGGCGGAAATGAATGATGTAAAACAGAAGTTAATAAAGCATTTGTTTAAGAAAATAAAATAAAATAAAATAAAATAAAATAAAAAGACATTACTGTTTAAGACATGTTAAAGGGTTTAGGTGACTACAATACAATTTGTATTGGTTCTAGTTTCTGTATCATGACAGTGGGACCACAGGATAATGAAGAATATTAAATTACTCTAATCTAAGAATTTTTTTAGTGCCTACTATGTATAAGATATCTTGCTAAGTGCTAGGGATACAGCACTTAAGGCTAAAAGGAAATAAAAAATACAGTCTGTGCCTTTAAGAAGCTCACATTTTGCTTGGGGGAGGAGGGAGAGAAGATATAACATGTAAATAATAAATAAGTAACATAAATATATAAAAAAATTAGACATATATATGTATACACACATTTCTATCTTCATTTTTATTAACTTTGCTTTCCTTTGTAATCTTATGCATTTTATTTTGTGCATTTTAAAATGTTATTTGAGAAGGGATTCAGATGTTTCACCAAATTGCCAAAAGTGACCATGACACCAAAGTCAGTAAGAACTTCTAGTTGAGTGAGCAAGATCAGGAGTTCAGTGTTGTGGTTAGTTCCAGTCCATTTTCACAAGGGTAATGATGAAGTGAAGAAGTTTTCAAATGACTACAATCAGGAGTGTAAGGGCCTTGAGCTGAGGTCAAATGAAGATTAGTGGAAGTAACTGGGTGTGTTTAGGCTGAGGAAGAGAAGATTTATGTGGGTGGTGACATGATACATATATTCAAGTAGTTGAAGGGCTGTGATGTGAAAGTGGGTTAGTTGGGTTTTATTAGGCCCCAGAGGGCAGAAACAAAGAGGCAAAGTTAAGACTTAATGTCAGGAAAAACTTCCTAACAATCAGTGCTGCCCCCCACCCCCCCAAAGTGGTGTAGGCTGCCTGAGGAAGCTGTAGGTTTGCAGGCAAGGACAGACTGCTGACCATTTGCCAAATATTTTATAAGGGGTTGAACTAGATGCCAGTGGAAGTCTTTTTGAACTCTAAAATTTAGTAGCTGTTGCTGCTTTTTATTAATGTTCTAAAAATAAAATGCCATTCATTAATAACAGGGTTTCCAAGCTCTGAGGAAGTTTCCACAGATTAATAAGGAAGATTTCCTAAGGACTCTTTCTCTCATACCCAAGGTAAATAAACAACAAAAATACTATGTCAAAACTGGACTTCTTTCTCTAAAATTGTTTTATCCTAGCACTGTCCTCCCCAATTGACTGCCTCTTTTTCCTTGGTAAGGCCATATCATAAAATGGGCATATTTTGGCTTTTTTTTGTTTTTGTTTTCATGATGGCAAGAGAATAGACACATACATATCTGTACATATTTACTTATGTGTATACAATATATACGTATAATTAAATTTAAAAAAATAAGCACAATTGGAGAGTTTGGTTCTTTTTTATATAGTAATATGAATTTTTTTAGCCCATTGAAGTACCTTAAAAACAGTATAATACTCTATGAATGGAAATTTTTAATATAAAAACCATAATAAATTATAGCTGTTAGAAATCACCAACATGAGAAACATTAAAATGAATGAGAATTATAGATATCATCATAGCAAACAGCTTATAATGCCTCTTCACATTTTCTGAAATTTTTCTCTTCATAGTATTAAAAGTGAAAGAAATAGCATCTAGTTGTGTTGCATATGTCATAGAGCGCCCTCTCTCTTTTTTCCTCTTTCTTCCTCTCTACCTCTCTTGTATTCTTCAGTATTGATGTGTGATGCTAGCAAGGTCAAGAATCCATTAAAAAATCGCTTTTCGGGGAGTGAGTTAAGTGATATGCATTCTTTAGTGCCTTAAGCAGAGTCATCCCAAAGATGTGCTATGTCTCGATAGTGATTGAACATAGAGAAGCAAGCCTATGTAAGCAGAATCCAAAGCTTGTTCCATCTATAGTATTGCTACAAGGGAGAGGCAGAAGTGGCTTGGGGTTTCCAGGGACCTAGAGTGAAATGGTAATTTCCGGCTGAGTTGCCCTACATTCCGTTGACTTTTGGGAATAGGAGAGAAACTGGATCCTTGCAAAGCCTTGGAAGAATGCTGGAGAGAGTGGAGGATGGGAAGAGATCAGGTCCTTATGGGGCAGTGATTCTGCCTTAGAAACGCACCATGGAAACTTGAGACATTTGTGCTATTTCTCTAAATTTGGGATAGCTGTGCAGATGTTATACTTTTCAGGGAAACCACCATGGCCAAAATGCACACAGCTGCCACATCTGTGCTCAAAAAAAATGTACAAAGAAAGGTTCAGCAGCCAGATTAAAAGTATCAGAATTTCTAGATTTTTCTTCTTTTTGAAAAAACAAAGAAGCCCCCTTTCTCTCTCATCTGAAGTACCATCTCCTCAAAAACTCAAGGTACTTGTCAGTAAGATGAATAGCTGAATGTAAAGTCTCAACTGTTCACTTGTGGAATATACCATTTGCCAGCAGGTCATTGTGCCTGCCATCGCCATAGGGATAATGCAGTTTGCAGTAGCACTAGAGTGTGTATCTCAGTTTTCAGAATCCCACTTTTCACCAAAATAAATTATATGTATTGTGGGATTTGTATTGATACGTTGGATAAATTCTGAGGAAATTCCCAGTTTCCAAGAATCTGGTGAGTTCAGCTGCTCCTCTGCATTTAAAGGTCAGGAAAGCATCACATTAAATAGAACGTTCTGTGCTTTTAGACATGTAATTCAGGATACAGTTTGTGCAAATTGCTGCCAAAACATCTTCAGGATTGATATATTTTCTTCAGCTAAAGTGGTGATTGTGTTTTGGGAAGATTGTGGAGAGGAAATTGTTTGTGATTAGTTTCATGGGTGAGTTGTGCAAAAGCATGGGGAAAGGGGCAGCTAGGTGGCTCAGTGAGTAGAGTGTCGGCCCTGGAGTCAGAAGGACCTGAGTTTGGATCTGGCCTCAGACACTTAACACACACAAACAAAAAACTGGCCGTGTGACCTTGGGCAAGTTACTTAACCCCAATTGCCCTCCAAAAAAAGCAAAAAAAAAAAAACATGGGGAAAAATAACAATCCTTAGGGTCTGTTGACTCACACTTCTTCGTGGCGAGTCTTACTGTTTAGGCCTTCATGGCCCTTAGCTTACTCTGTAATCTTTAATCAGCCTCATTTGTTCCCCTTGCTATTCTACTTTGCTTCAGGTTGGTTAGGCTAATGCCATCTTTCCTTTCACAGATTCAATATATGTATTTTTATTTAAGCAATTGGAAACAAAATCTAAATTCGATAGACTTTCTTCATGTTATGTTTAGAGCTGGTGTTAATCTGGTAATCTTTTGCTTGAAATCTCTCAATGTTTCCTTATTGCATTACATGTAGCATTCAGACTGATTATCATGGAAATTCAAGGCCTCCATAATCTATCACTATGTTACCTTTCTAATCATAATCCATGCTCTTTTCCACCTGTCCCCCAGTATGCTACCATCTCTGCTTCAACCACACTGGACTCCTTGCTACCTCCTGTCTATAAATCCTATGTTTCCTATTTCTAATCATTTGCTCACTCCATTCTCTACATCTGGAATTTCCATCTCTTGCCTCTCCACCTGTTGAATACTTCCCGATTCTTCAATGTCCGTATTCGAATACCACCTCCTCTAGCAAACCTTTCTTTAATCCTTCAAATAAGTCATGACTCTACCTTCCTCAACATTCATATAATATTTATTTTTGGCTCTTGTATGTGCTTTCACATGCATTATTTTGTATTAGAGGTATTTGTATATCTGTTACATTTCCTATTAGATTATAAATTCTTTGAGGGCAAGGACCAAGGCTTATCTAAATTTTGTATTTCTTCTAGCACCTAGTACAGTACTCTACATACAGTTGGCATTTAATCAATGTTTGTTGAATTGGTTTATGTGGATCCCATATGGGAGATGCTGCCTTTAATACCAGCTCTTTCCTTGGTGTTTGTGCATGTGTAGTCAGCAGAAGTAAATTAGCTTGCAGATTTCAGTAGAGACTGTTATCAGTGTCCTCTGCCAGGTATCATGCAGAGTGCCAAATTACAATTGATTTCTCAATAAAATTGAGTTCAACCTTTCCCTACATAATCCAAGACAGAAATGACAGAGAATGCTTTCACTCACTGAAGAGATATTAGGTTTTGGGTAATATCGTCACCTTGATGGAGGAAATGCATAGCTCACCTGCTTTTTTGCATAATGTACCAAAAAGGGAACAGCCTTCCTGGTGGCCCAGCCTTCCTCCATCCAACCACCCTATCGGAGTTCTTCAATTTAACTTTAGATGAAGATGCCTCTCACCTGACTGCCCCTGCTTTCAAGAGTAAAATTTTTCTTTTGATGTTGTGAATCACAAAGCTTGGAGCAACAACCAACTGTTTACGGTGGTTTTTTTTTTCCCACTCACAGCACATTGCTTTGGGAACCACCAACCAACCAACCTAATTAAACAAATTTTTTTTTCCAATTGTGGAGCAATTCCTTCCCTGCTATACCTTGCCACAACCATGCTGTGCCTGTTCAGCTTACTACCTGTATCTGACTTCCCCAAAGACTCATCTTACTTCAAAGGAAATAAATCTGCCTAACATTGCTTGAATTTTGAGATTTAATACATCCAGCAGACTTCTAGGTAACCTATTTTAAGAAGAGGACAAACACAACCTTCCTTCTCCAGAAAAAAAGCCAGGCTATATAAATAGAAATTTGCTGTATTAATAGCAAGCCACCAAGAGATTGGTTTTCAAAAATTGCAAGTTGCTTTCCTACACAACAGACCTGCATTTATTTGTTATAAGGGCAATGGGACCTAACTATTAAAGAGGGGAATTAGATTTCCTTTTTGATTATTATCCTATTTAGAAAATTGAAGGTGTGTGAAGGAGAAACAAGCTCAATAAAAATTAGCTGTTCATTTTTCACCCCTCAAATTAGCTTCTTCAGTTGGGTCTGAAGAGATGAGGAGTGAGTGGATGTTCCTAAAGTAGGGTGGAGAGTGACGATTTGTTTGTCTACCTGTACAAAAGTAGTGTTTAAAGAATAAGTAAGCGAGTGTGTATCATGCTAGAAGTTATCCACAGAAGTGGAAGGGTGGTTGGAATTTTGCAAGATACTTTTTTAGATCTTTTTTGACCCTTCCTTTCACAGTTGTTATTGGTTATTTTTTTTTTTTTACATTTATAGTATCAGAGGAATTGAACGTGGGAGGAAACTTCTAGATTATCTCCCTAGTTCAATCCTTTAATTTTACAAATGATGAAACTGAGGTCCCAGGAGGTAACATGACTTGCCAAAGGTCATGCTGCTATTACGTTGAAGAGCTAGTGTTCAAATTCAAACCCAGGTGCTCTTGCTTCAACCTTAGTACTTTCTAGACAAGAATTCTTCATCTGTTTTCTGCTCTAGTGCTATTAACTATGAACTTACTTTGGGGAAAGGGATTGAAGTGGAGGTAGGTAGTTAAAAAGAAGACAGCAGTCAAGGGGAAGGGAGCAATCATTTATTGAGTATTAACTGTGTGCCAAGCACTCTGGTAAGTGCTTTAAAATATTTACTAATTTTATTAGTTAAGAATATTCTTTAGAATGTAACAATTAAGCTACTTAGGAGAATGTGAATATAAATTCCATAAAAGCAGGTATGCTATATGAATTGAAAGATAATTGTAATTAAGGGGTGTTGGAAGGAGATAGGCTTTGACGAAAGAAAGACAAATCAAGAAGATAGGAAAACATTTTTAAAAGGTTGGAAAAGAAGTTGTGGTATCAGGATGACAAATGGACTCCTTCCTTTCAGCCTCTGCTTTCCTAGCAAAAAGGGGAAAATATCCTACAGAGCTTAACCCTCCTGTGGCCATAGTTGCCAAATTTGGAGACCTTGGAATAAAATTAGTGTCAGTTCAGGATCTTTAACAGTAAAATTCAAAGAAATGCATATTAATTACCTTGAAAATTACAAAATATCTGATCTTTTTGGAACCATGAATCAAAATGATATCAATCACAAAAACCTTTGTAAAGTCTCTCTACAACAATGAATGAATGATTAAATGAATGAATTAAAAAAAACAACATTTAGTAAGCACTTACTCTGTGCAAATCACTCTGTGAATGCTAAAGAATACAAATAGAAAAACACATCATTTCCTAGCTCGCATTCTAATTGGAGTAGATAAAATATACAGGTGATTTCAGCTCTAACCCAGATGGAAAGACCATGTTTTTTAGTAGGTAGCAAGAAAGCTGATGGTAATGCATCTTCTTAAATGTCCTTTCCATCAATAAGACTATATTGGTTTCTGATGTTGAACTATTTGAGAGGGTGAAGGACTTTATTGGCTAAACTTCCTATTCCACTATGGCATTGAGGGCTAGTGTGGGAGCAGGGCCAGTGTGCATGTGTGTGCACATGTCAATGTGCCTGTAAAGCTGCTATTCTGAGGGTTTTTGGACTTACCTGTGTGTCAAGCACAGTTAGTTGGTCAGAGACTGGCAGCATTGGTGTGATGGGCATAGTGGCCCATGATTGCTACACATCCCACTACTGGGAAGTTTTTTAAATCCTTTTGGAGTGGTTACCTACACTGAGAAGTAGTTTGTGTGTTTTATACTCTTTGCCTATATGACCTTGAAATGATTTGCTTGTGGGGTAAAAAGTCCAAGAATGAGCAAGATTTGGAGGAGATATTTGATGACAAAGATGGGGAATGATGCTTGAATATTCTGACCAGCATTATGTCAGAAGAGTGCATTGCTTTACTTTTGCCATTAAGTTGAATCAGAGTCAGATCAGATTACTGGTAAGCATGATCTCACATAGCTTGGGTTGCTGACACCTCCACTGTTCCATTTCTCAGGAAACATTTTAGACAGATAAATAGATATAGATTTATTTATAAATGTAAATAAGCATGTATACCTATACTTATAAGTACTTATACCTATAAGTATAAATAATATATAATTTCTATATAAGATAGGATAATATATAATTTATATGTGATAAATTATAATAAATATATAATTATATAAATATTTATACTTAAAAGTATTTATGTGTGTATGTATATATACATAATTAACTTGAGTTTTTTATGCTTCAGCTTAAAGTCTTTTTTTTTTAAATCATCAGCCTTTGGCATACTTAGGTCCATTTATGACATTAGTTCTTGGCAATATCACCTCCTACAGTCATAGCCTTGGGGTGGGGTAGTATTTAGAGAACAACTTTGACACTTTATGATATAATCATTTAGTGTAAGTTTATTCACCACTTGGTATGTAGTCTCCCAAGTGAAAGATTCATTATGTGCCACAATCCCAATTCAGCTCTGTTGGTTGCCTGTGGAAATGTTATATATATTATTAGATGCCTCCATAGCAAACACATTTAAAGTATCTCTCAACCTGTTCATCTGCTTACCATCTATGATAAGGCCTTTTTTCTTCTCCCTCTTTAATTATCTTTATCAACTATGCACTGTGGGCTCAAGCCACATCTTGGGCTCTTTTGGGTCATACTTGCCTCCTGTGACATACCACTGTGGCCTCCCATGACATACCACAGCTTCCATGTTGACCACCCCTCCTCTCCTGGGAGAGCATTTGCTCCCATTGATTCAAACCATGCACAATAATTTAGCAGGGAAGATTACAGGTACTCTGCCAGAGCTTGATAATTCAGCCAGGAGTATGGCAATGCTGGGCAGTTCTAAAATATGTACCCAGATGTCATTATGTTGGCTGTCATCTATCTCCCCTTCTCTTTCCCTTTTGGTTTCATGTAGAGTCTGTTGTCATTCAGTCACATCTGGTTCTTTTTTTTTTTTAAGCAATTGGGGTTAAGTAACTTGCTCAAGGTTACATGGCTAGTCATTATTTATGTGTGGGTGCTCATTTTCTGAGGCTGGATTTGATCTCAGGTCATCCCAACTCCGAGGCCAGCGCTCTTACTCACTGCCCTTTAGGGCAATTGGGGTTAAGTAACTTGCCCAAGGTCACACGGCTAGGTTTTTGTTTGTGTGGGTTAAGTGTCTGAGGCCGGGATCCGAACTCAGGTCCTTCTGACTCCAGGGCCGGCGCTCTACTCACTGCGCCACCTAGCCGCCCCAACACATCTGGTTCTTCATGACCCCATTTGGGGTTTTCTTGGCAAAGATACCGTGATGGTTTACTGTTTCTTTCTCCAGTTCATTTTGCAGATGGGGAACTGAGGCAAATGGTTGTGTCTTGGCCAGAGTCACAGAGCTAGAAAGTGTCTGAGGTTGTATTTGAACTTAGGTCTTCCTGACTCCAGGCCTGGTGCTCTATTCACAGTGCCATGTCACTGCCCCCCCTTATAGTGTCTAGCCTTGCCCAGTTCCAGTTTTAGTGCAATCCTCTTTTGCAAATGTAGGTTTTCCAGCCTTTTGGGATACTTCAGTGATTGTTACAGATAGGTTCTTAAATACAATATATATATATATTTTTAAACAGGCAGTTCTCTCAGGCAACAATGCAAATTACCAATACTGTGTATTATCTTTGTTTAATCTTCATATTAACCATATTAACAACCCGGATTCCCCTTCCAAATCTATGAAGGATTAGCATAATAGGATTGTAATGTCATAGATTTAGAACTGGAAGGGGCTTATAGGTCCTTGAGTCCAACCCCCTTATTTTTATGGATGAAATTATCGAGGCATAAAGCAACCCTAATACTCCTAAAATAGGTCCTAACCTAATTCTAATATGCACATTAAAAAACTTTATGACAAATAATCCTTCTTTTCTTTATACTTTTAATAATGATGATGATGATGATAATTCATAATACTAGCATTTATATGGTGTTTTAAGGTTTGCAAATGACCTCACATATGTTATCTCATTTGGTCCTTTCAGCAACTCTGTAAGGTAGAGGCTCTTATTATCCCCATTTTACAGATGCAAACTCTGAGACTGAGAGTGGTCAAGTTGCTGGCTAAGGGTCCTCCAACTAATAAGTGTCAAAGACAGGATTTCACCTCAGAACTTGATATTTAAAAGCCCCAAATGCTTTCTTCTCTTCTAAACTCTCTTGGATCTATCATGTTGAATAGTATCTTTTGTGATATAACTAATATGCAATAAAAGCTCTTTATAAGAGCTCATTGTCAGATGCGTCCTAATGGCATAAATATGTTAATGAATGAGAATTGGCTTTGAAGTTAAAAGACTTATACAGGGCTTCAAAATAGTAATGTTTAGCTCTGTGATTGGCATACTGGATGTTTGATATTGGGCCATTCAATTAATTTCTCCAGGCCTTAGTTTCCTCGTTTTCAAATTGAGCAATCATTTGTTAAATGCCTGCTGTGTCAAATGGGGATAATAATGTTGGTACCTCAGGGTATTGTTGTGAGAATCAAATGAAATAATATGGGCAAAGTTCTTTCTTTGTCAAAGCACTGTAAGTTATTTTAATTATTATCACAAAGGATCATTGTGTAAAAAAAAGAAACAAAACGATTTTGCTTCCTTATATCAATGTTATTAATTCCACTACCCTAAAAAACAAAACAAAACAAAAAAAAAACAACAACTGTATGTGTGATGATGATTTTTCCCACTTCCCATTCCCTTAGCTTTCCCATTCAGATTCTGAGGACTTCTTTTACCCCAGAGTCTACAACACTTCTCATTCCTTACTCAAGACCACCTTACCACATTTTGGATCTGTCCTAAATATCTTTTCATAGTATTTTCCTCATGATTTCCCTTGCTCTTCCATCCTGGAACAAAACCCTTATTAGATCCAAGGTAACATTTGAATGGGGTGGAGGGGGGGATGAGATAATAGAAATCAGGTTAGAGAGGAAAGGGACTCTAGAAATCATAATGTTCACCTCCGACATTTTCTAGTTCTGTAGCCTTGGATTTAGGAGGTTTTTACTTCTTCAGGACAATTAAAGACTCAGGTTCTTATCTTGATTATCTTTTACAATTTACTTAACTGGCTTACTTGCCCCACCCACCCTTGAAAAAAATAAAACAACCACAAAAGACAAGTACCACTGAAGTGAACTGAAGTTTAGTTAATTAGATGGACACCGTAATAACAGATCCAAACGAGGAATAATATGAAAACATTAAACATTTTAATTGGGACAGAAATAGCAACCGAATAAAATTTAGCCACGTTCTGAATTAGTGCAAATCCCTTTCCCTCACTGTAGTAGTTTAGGAAACAAATTCTTCCAAAGGACGTGACTGTAATACAACCAAGTTTCTTCACTTGTAACAAAAATGACGGTCTGAGGTGGGTTTAAACTTCTAATAAAAAATAACCCTAGCATTACTACATGAAAACTACTCTTGGGGCATCTGACCCGTCCCTTCCCCTAACCCGCAGCTGTTGCTCATCTCTGGTATAGTTCTTAGCTTAGCTTGTCTCAGGCTCTTGTCAGGACAATGATGGTGATTTTTATGATCCCTGGGTGGTTTCTCCCTCTGTATGGTCACAAACCTCATCTAAGCACTTCATTTCCTTATCTTACATTTTTTCCTCCTTATTCCATCAGTGCAATCAATCTGTGGTCCCATAGGAACTGCTGTCTCCATTTCCCCCATGAGAATTTGTGTTTTTCCTGAACCCAGGTGTTTTTCCACTCCATCTCCTAATATTTTCCCTCCAATTACATGTAAAAACAATTTTTACATTTAAAAAAATTTTTGAGTTTTAAATCCTCTTCTTCCCTTCTTCCTCCCCCCATTAAGCAGGCAAGCAATTTTATATTGGTTTTGTATGTAAAGTCATGCAAAACATATTTTTTCCATTTTAGTCATTTTGTGAAAGAAAATACAGACAACAACAAGAAAAATACAGTTAAAAAAAGTATGCTTCAATCTGCATTCAGATTCCATTAATTGATTCTTTGGAGGTGAATAGCATTTTCATCATAAATCCTTTGGAGTTGTCTTAGCTCATTGTATTGCTAAGAATAGCTAAGTCATTCATAACTGATTATTGTACAATATTGCTGTTACTGCGTACAATGTTTTTCTTGTTTTACTCACTTCACTTTACATTAGTTTATATAAGTCTTTCCAGGTTTTTCTGAAAGCATTTTGCTCATTATTTCTTATAGTACAGTAGTATTCCATCACAATCATATGTTACAACTTGTTCAGCCATTTCCTAATTGATGAAAATTCCTTCAAATTCCAATTCTTTGCCACCACAAAAAGAGCTGCTATAAATATTTTTCTACAGCTAGATCCTTTTCTGTTTTTTTTAAAAAATCTTTTTGTGATATAGACCTAATAATGGCATTTCTGGGTCAAAGGGCATGTACAATTTTATAAGCCCTTTGGACATAGTTCCAAATTGTTTTCCAGAATGGTTGGATCATTTCACAGTTCCACCAACAGTGCATCCAATTTTCCCACATCCCCTACAACATTTATCATTTTCTTTTTCTTTCATATTAACCAATTTGATAGGTGTGAGGTGGTACCTCAGAGTTGTTTTAGCTCGAATTTCTCTAATCAATAGTGATTTAGAACATTTTTTCATGACTATAGAGAACTCTGATTTTTTTCTGAAAACTACCTTTTTATATCCTTTGACTATCAATTGGGGAATAATATATCTTATAAATTTTATTCAGTTATCTATATATTTGAGAAATGAGGCCTTTACCAGAGAACCTTGCTGTAAAAATTACCTGCACACATCAGTTTTCTGCTTTCTTTCTAATCTTGGTTGCAATGGATTTGTTTATGCAAAACTTTTTAAACTCAGTGTAATCAAAATTACCCATTTTACATACCGTAATGCTCTCTATCTCTTGTTTAGTCATAAATTCTCCAGTTATTCATACATCTAACAGGTAAACTACTATATGCTCCCCTAATGTGCTTATGATATCACCCTTTCTGTCTAAGTGGATGAGATCTTTCCAATTCAAGTTGATAGTCATGATTCCTAATCCATGTATTTCTCTCCATCCTATTTTCCCTGTTTATCTTACTCTTTTTCTCCTTTCATTCTGTCCATCCTCAAAAGTATTTTGCTTCTGACCACTGCCTCCCTCAGTCTGTGCTCTGTTTTGTAGATGCTTCCAACATAATCAGCTCACATCTGTGTCTTCTATCAATGCAAACACCTTTTAACTTCCCTAGTAATGAGTAAATTCTTAGGAGATACAAGTATCATTTTCACACATAGTAGGAATGTAAGCATTTTAACCTTATTGAATCACTTATGATTTCTCTTTCATGTTTACCTTTTTATGCTTCTCTTGAATAAGGTATTCAAAAGTCAAAATTTCTATTAAGCTCTGGTATTTCTTTTTTTAAATTAAATTTTATGTTAATTTTTAGTTCACATCATTCATTTCCACAAGATTTTGAGTTACAAATTTTCTCCCCGTCTTTCCCCTACACACCACCCCAAAACAGTGATCCCACTGTATACCCCCTCCCTCAATCTGCTCTCTCCTATATCCTCCTCCATCCCCCCTCCGACTTTCCAGTAGGGCAAGATGGATCTCTATACCCCAGTGCCTGTATATCTTATTTCCCAGCAGCATGTAAAAATATTAATAATATTTTTAAACATTTGTTTTTAAAACTTTGAATTCCAGATTCTTTTCCTTCCTTCCTCATCACCCACCCTTACTGGGAAGATAAGCAATTCGATATAAGTTGTACATGCCTAGCTACACAAAACATTTCCATAGTGGATATATTGTGAAAGATTGACTATATTTCCCTTCATCCTCTCCTGCCTCCCACTTGTTCTATTCTCTACTTTGACCCTGTCCCTTTTCAAAAGTGTGTGCTTCCAACTTCCCTCCCCCCCAATCTGCCCTCCCCTCCATCATCCCTCCTCATCCCCTTTCCTCCTACTCTCCTACTCACCTAAATAGGGTGAGATACCCTATTTAGTATGTATGTCATTCCCTCCCTAAGCCAAATTCAATGAGATTAAGGTTGATTCATTCCCTTTTGCCTTCCTCTTCTTCCCCTCCACTGTAACAGTTTCCCCTTGCCTCTTCTATATGAGATAATTTACCCTACTCTGTCTTTCCCCATATCCTCTCATTATATTCCTCTCTCACCTCTCAATTTCACCTTTTAAGTATCATCCCTTCCTTTTCAATTGGTCCTGTGCCCTCTGTCTATGTATACCTGTACACATATATACATACACTCACATATGTGTTCATACGCCCATATACCCTCCTATATAGACATATATGTATGCATACACACACACACACATATATATATACAAACATTTATATTCCCTTCAAATATGCTTATATTGAGAAGTTTCATAAGTTACAATTATTGATTTTCCCTATAGGAATGTAAATAAGTTCTTTATGATTGTGTTAAATTCCTTATGATTTCTTTTCCCTGTTTACTTTCTCATGCTTCTCTTGCTTCTTGGATCTGAATGTCAAATTTTCTATTCAACTCTGTTTTTTTTTATCAAGAATGCTTGAAAGTCCTCTATTTCATTGAATGACCATATTTTCCCCTGAAACATGATACTCAGTTTTGCTGGGTAGGTGATTCTTGGTTTTAATCCCAGATCCTTTGACCTCTGATATCACATTCCAAGCCCTTTGATCCCTCATTGTAGAAGCTGCCAGATCCTGTATTATCCTGATTGTGTGTTCCATAATATTCAAATTGTTTCTTCTTGGTTGCTTGTAATATTTCCTCCTTGATTTGAGAACTCTAGAACCTGGCTATAATATTCCTAGGACTTTTCTTTTTGGGATCTTTTTAAAGAGGTTATCAGTGGATTCTTTCAACGTCTATTTTGCCCTCTGGTTCTAAAACATCAAGGAAATTTTCCTTGAGAATTTCTTGGAGGATGATTTCTAGGTTCTTTTTTTGATCATGGCTTTTAGGTAGTCCCATAATTTTTAAATTATCTCCCCTGGATCTATTTTCCAGGTCAGTTGTTTTTAAATGAGATATTTAACATTGCCTTCTATTTTTCATTTATTTGGATCTGTTTAATAGTATCTTGATTTCTCATAAAGTCACTAGCTTCCATTTGCTCCAATATAATTCTGAAGGAATGATTCTTTTCATTGAGCTTTTGAGATTCTTTTTCCATCTTGCAAATTCGGCTTTTTAAGGCGTTCTTCTCCTCATTGGCTTTTTGAGCCTCTTTTGCTATTTGAGTTAGTCTATTTTTAAGGTGTTATTTTCTTCAGTCAGATTTTCGACTCTCTTTTCATGATTTCCTTGCATCATTCTCATTTCTTTTCCCAATTTTTTCTCCACTCCTCTTATTTGGTTTTCAAATCCTTCTCAAGCTCTTCTGTGGCCTGTAACCAGTTCCTATTTTTCTTGGAAGATTTTGGTGCATGACTTCTGATTTCATTTTCTTCTTCCTGTTCCTTTCATCCTTTTTGTCCCCAAAAAAGGAATCCAAAGTTGTATTTCTGTGCTTGCTTTGTTTCCTTTCTTTGCTCATGTTGCCATTTAATTACTTGACTTTTGAGCTTTTTGCCACAGTAGAACTCTGCTTCCAGAGAGCAGGAGGAGTTTTCCTGCTTCTATGCCATCTTAGCTCTGGTCTTTTCATTGTCCCAAATTTTGGGGGTTTTTGCAGCTGCTGGAGATATTAGTTGGCTGCCCTCTCCGAAGCTTCCACCAGCTCTGGCACCTGGTCACACATCCCAGGTTCTCCACCCTAGACTGCAATCCAGATCCAAGCAGGTTAAAGCAAGAACGATTACCCCTCAGACTGGCCTCTTGGTCCTCCTATAATCTGCAGGCCAGGAGCTCTCAAGCAGCCACACAGCTGCAGCTCCGCTACTTCTCTGGGGGCAGAGGGCAGACCATATGCCTGTACCCCCTGTTCCCACAAAATCTGTACTGACTTCTCATTTTGTCTTTGTCATTCATGGGTTGATAATTCTGGAAACTGCCACCACTGCTGGTAATCCACTCTTCTGAAGTCCCTCCAGCTGGTGGCAGATCAGAGTGCCCTGGGGCTAAAACCACAGGCTCACACAGGGCTTGGCTCTCCTCCCAGCATGCTGCAATGGACCCTTCCTGTCCACCTTCCAGGCTGCCTTCAGCAGGAGGTTTGTTTCTCTCTGTCACTTTGTGGGTTCTGTAGCCCTATAGTTTGTTTAGAGTCTTTTTTTTTATAGGTATTTGAGGTGGTTATGGAGGGGGCATACTGAGTTTTCCTGCTTCTATGCCATCTTTGCTCTGGCCTTTTCATTGGGAATGCTTGAAAGTCTTTGATTTCATTAAATATCATGTTTTTCACCCTGAAGGATTATCCTAAGCTTTGTGAATAGGTTGTTCTTGGTTGTAATCCTAGCTTCTTTCCTTTTTGGAGTATCATATTCTAACCCCTCTGATCTTTTAATGTAGAAACTGCTAAGTCTTGTGTTTTCCTGATTGTGGCTCCATGGTATTTGAATTGTTTCTTTTTGGCTGCCTGCTGAATTTTCTCCTTCACCTGGGAGTTTTGGAATTTGGCTAGAATATCCCTGGGAGTTTTCATCTGGGGATCTCTTTCAGGAGGTGATTGGTGGATTCTTTCAATGCCTATTTTTCCCTTTTGTTCTATGATATTAAGGCTGTTTTCCTTAATAATTTCTTAAAATATGATGTGTAGGTTTCTTTTTTGATCATGGCTTTCAGGTAGTTCAATAATTCTTAAAGGATCTTTTTTTGATCTATTTGTAAGTCAGTTATTTTTCTCAATGTGATATTTCACATTTTCTTTTTCATTCTTTTGACTTTGTTTGATTTATTATTAATGTCTCATATAATAATTATCTTCCACTTGCCTAATTTTAATTTTTAAGAAATATTTTCTTCAGCAAGCTTTTCTACTTCCTTTCCCATTTGGCTAATTCTGTTTTTTAATGAGTTCTTCTCTTCAATGAATTCTTGTACATCTCTTTTTCCATTTGACCAATCCTGCTTTTTAAGGAGTTTTCTGCAGTGGATTTTTGTGTCTCTTTTATCATTTGGCCTATGATTTATTTTAATTTAATTTTTTAAATTTTTAATAAGCAACTGGGGTTAAGTTACTTGCTCAAGGTTATACAACCAGTCATTATTTATGTGTGGGTGCTCATTTTCTGAGGCTGGGACCAATCCCAGGTCATCCTGTCTCTGGGGCCAGTGCTCTTACTCACTGCACCACCTAGAGGCCCCCCTATATTGTTTTTAAAGATGTTATTTTCTTCAGTATTTTTTGTGTGTCCTTTACCAAATGGTTGACTCTTTTTTCATTATTTTTTTCATTTCTTTTTTCTCATTTGTTTTTTTTAAAAAGTTTTATTTATGGAATAAAACAGGTATTTCTTTTCCCAGTTTTTCCTCTGCCTGTCTTATTTGATTTTTAAAATCCCTTTCGTATTCTTTCAGGCTTTCCTTTTGGGTCCGAGGCCAATTTACACTGAAGCTTTACATTTATCTGTTTTGCCCTTGTTTTCTGAGTTTGCATTTGTATCTTTCCTGTCACCACAATGACATTCTATATTCAGGTTCTTCTTGTTGTTTGCTTATTTTTTTTCAGCTTATTTCTTGACTTTTAACCTTATGTTAAAGTTAGACTCTGCTACTGGACTATAGGGGTCACTGTTCCAAATTTCAGGTTTTTCATGTTGCTGTTTTCAGAACTAGTTCTGGGGTTCAGAAAATTTTCAGTTCTTTTGAAATGGTATGATCCATGGAAAGGTGTATTCATTGTCCTGTGCACTGGTCTATAAGGACCCCAAAGTACTCTCTTCTGCATTGGAACTATGATCATTGTCCCCATTCCCCTGAGGATTCATGCTCTGGTATGCAAGTTCCCCTCCTTAACCTGGGACTGTGACCTAGAAACTCATATGGGCAATACAATAGAGTTTTTTACCCAGTGCCAATAAAGGGTCATCTATAATCTTCTTCTGACCAGTTGTCCATTCAACATCCTTACCATCTATAGGCTTAAAGTTCTGGAAGCTTCCATGGATTAAATTACCCCCAAGGCCTATTGCTGGTTAGTAGCCTGCACTGGCAGAGCCTGTGCTGAGCTATGCTCCACTCTCACTCCAATATGATAGACCTTTCTTGTAGAACTTATAAGTTGTTTCTGGCTAGAAAATGTTTACATCCTGTGCCTCAGAATTTGTTTTGGGTAGTTATTTTAATGTTTTTAGAGGAGAATATGAAAGAGCTCAGGCAAGTCCCAGCTTTTACTCCATCATCTTGACCTTGTTCTTCTGCCCCCCTCCCCTTTTCTTCCTTCTGCCCCCCTCCCCTTTTCTTCCTTCTCCCCAGGTATTCTTTTTTTTGCTTTTTGGAGGGCAATTGGGGTTAAGTAACTTGCCCAAGGTCACATGGCTAGGTTTTTTGTTTGTGTGTGTTAAGTGTCTGAGGCCGGATCCAACTCAGGTCCTCTGACTCCAGGGCCGGCGCTCTACTCACTGCGCCACCTAGCTGCCCCCCCCCCCCAAGTATTCTTTAGAAGATAGTCCTTTCAAAAGTGTGTGTGATAGAAATATAGTGACTGTGTTTTCTGAACCAAAAACAAAAACCAAAAAAAAACATGGTTTGGAAAAAAGTTTTTTTCTTTTTCATATGTGTTAACAAAATTGGGGCAATTACATAATCTTTTATATAGTACAGGAAGGGAAGTGTTTAGGGACTTTATGACAAGAATAATTGTGACCAGTTGGTATTGCTGGCACATAATACCAAGTCTCCCAGACTGTAGTGATAGACATCAAGGACTTTCTTGGGTAAAACACTATTTTTCTTTCAGCTACAAATAACTTTTTGGTTCTCAGGTATTTAAATTAAATTTAATTCAACAAACATTTATTAAATACTTGCCATGTTGAAGGCACTATATTAGTCATTAACAATGCTCTGCCTTTAAGTAGCTTTAATTTTAACAGTAAGGGACATGATGGAATCCTCGGAAGAAATAGGTTAAGTTCAAGTGAGGGGTAGGGTTAGGAGAAAAAAAAAAACCACCAAAAACCCCCCAACAAAACCACACCCCCCACACAACCAACAAAAAAAACCACCAACCAACCACCAAAAACCCCCCAAACCCAACAACCCCCAAAAAACACCCACCAAAAAAACACCAAACCACAAACAACCCCAACAAAAAAAAAAAGATAATGTAATAATATCTGTGAAGTACATTGTAAACCATCCATGCCTGCTCATCCTTTGGGACTCTCTGTTTCCCACTGAAAAGGCAATATCAGTTCAGAGTTCCTACTCATAGTTAATATTATTTTCCTTCACAAGCCTAGGTCCCAATTATTGCCTAACTGAACACTATTCATTCTTCAATCATGACAAGTCTCACCTCCTTCATAAGGCCTCCCTGGGTACTTTAGTCTATAATTATCTCTCTCTTATGAAGAAGCACGGTGTGGTATGTGCAAAATCATCTTTGCCATCATCAGTATCTCTTTATATTCATAGAACATTGAATATCATAAAATAATATCAAGATAAATTGTGTTAGCACTATTTCTGTTGAAGCCACATAGATAAAAATGAAAAGAATAAAATGATGATGATTATGGAAATGGAATCAAAAAGCTCTCCATGAGTGAGACATAAACTCATAACAATGTGTCAACAAATTCATCAAAGAAATGACTGAGTCACATGAATTTGTTTATAGAAAATGAAAGTTTATTATGGCAATTAAGGATCAGATTATTGCTACTAAAATTATGAAAAGGTTCAATATTAATAGGCAAGGAATCATTAGAAACTGTGCAACACAAAAGTACAGTAAGCAAGTTTATCATCAAGCAAATATATAGCAAGACATGACTTGGTGGATAGGATCGTATATCAGAAGTTTGCTATTTTTCATAGACTGACAGAAGACAAATCCCTATATCACAAATATAGACCTGCAAATATTTCAGAAACTCATCCAAAAAATTAAACTATATTAGACCTTTGCTGTGTACATACTGTTGCTCACAATTGCTACACAAAACATTGGTCCACAAAAACTTAAAAGTGACATAGATATTGCCGTAAGAGATTCTCATAATCTCTAAGCTACATAAAAAACTTTAAAAATATGAAGATAGATCAATGGAGATAAATTCATGGGGGAGCAGGAAGGGGATTTATATATTATCCTTGTCCTCTTCATTGCTAAAATTCTACCAGGATGTTTTCAACAAGTTTAGACAAGATGAACTTACATCTTTATACTTTTATTCAACTATAATGATGATTTCTTTTATCCTTTTCTGCACTAGTTCACACAACATTCAATATAAAAGAATAATAGCAAGATATCTAGTAGTCCTCAAACCAATTTAATCTGAAATATATTTTTTAAAAGATGACCGAAATGATGAGTGATCACAATTTGTTGAGCTTTGAAGATGCTTCATACTGCTTTATCTCAATTGAACAATTGATTTCAACTCAAGCAGCAACATATTGTTAATAAGTTTAGGGAACCTTAAAAGAAAAATCACTTCATCCTTAAAACTTGATTCAATGAAAACAGCTGTGAAGTAGAGGAGCTTCTACAACCTGAAGAGGGAAAAGTTCAAAGACCTTAGATAACTGAAAACAATTCACAATACAAAGTACCCAAATTATCCAAAAAAACAAACACACCAACAAAAAAAAAAACAAACAAAAAAACAAACCAACAACAAAACAACAACAAAACAAACAACAAAAACACAAAAAAAAACACCCCCAAAACAAAAAAAAAACACAAAAACACAAAACCACAAAAAACCCCAAACCAAACACCACCCAAAAACAAAACAAAAACCCAAAACACAACTATCTATTATCAGAAGAATGCTAGACCAATTTCCTGCTTATATATTTAGAATTGGTAGCACTAAAATAACAGTGCTTATTAGAAAACAGCATATTATTTGAGGGAAAAAAGAGTATATACTAAAAAGTCCCAGGGGAGTAAAAAACAATTTATTATACTTTTACAAATGATTGATCAAGCTACCAGAAAGTATTAGATTTTTTTGCTTTTTTTTTGGAGGGGGGAAGGCAGGGCAATTGGGGTTAAGTGAGTTGTCCAAGGTCACACAGCTAATAAGTGATAAGTTTCTGAGGCCAGATTTGAACTCAGGTCCTCCTGACTCAAGGGCTGGTGCTCTATTTACTGTGCCACCTAGCCACCCCTACATATTTTTACTGTTTTTTTTTTATGATCACAAAGTCTTTGACTCAGTTCTGCACTCATGGCTCATTCCCATAGTCCTAATATAAAATAGACCATCTATAGTAATGAAGCCAGAATATTTGATGCCTACATGGACTCCGTTTAAATTTTGCTAAGACTACAGCTATGTCAAGAACAATTCCTATATAAAATGTGGCATTTTTTCCAGGAAGACAGTTTAATCTCATTTATAGTTATACTTTGAGCTAACTCTGCTATCATCTCTCCTAAATAGAATTGTCTGGTTCCAAATTTAAAAGGGAGTTGAGCCAAAAATTCTTATTAATCATTGATGTGTGAAAGATACCAAATTCTGTCTCCATTGAAACCACATTAAATAGTTTTTTTATCTCTTGAAATCCATCCCCCAAAATATTGAAATGTCATTTGGACTTAATAACCATAAAATCCTTAATATATATTGAGGAAATGTGGAGACAAAAGATTTTGAGCTCAAATCAACAAATCAAATTGAATCAATAGATGAAGGGAAACATATCTGTGTTCCTCTGAGAAAGATTTATCTAGCATAAAGATATTAAAGAGAAGGCTATGGTTGAATATATTAGAAACACACTGGTATCCTGAAGGAAAAGTTGAATGCAAATATTTAACACCTTTGCAATAGCAGTTTTAATATAAACTTTTGCAAGTATATAGTGGACCACAACAGATTTTAGAAGTATCCTTAAACACCCTGTACATATTAACAAAACACAGGGTCCATCACTTTGAAGTAAATATAGAATGATTTTTGCCATAAAAGAGCAAGGGGATTGTTAGACATTTTTAACATACTTGAAAAACTGTCAAAACCTATAGAAATGCTTTTGCAATATGCGTGTAACTTTACCACACAGTAGGAAAGGCCAAAAACAAGTATGTGCTATTGTATTTGTCCCATGTGATTAAAGGTGGCTCATTTCATAATGGAGCTTTTAAAACAGCTAAGATACAAAAGTAGAATCAAAAGTCCCTTTATGGGTGATGTTCACACAGAGTCAGCCAATTGTAGATTGATAAAGAAGCATAAAATAAATCATGAATCATAAGGATTTGTTTCTGGAAACATCAGATTTTATTATGACATTTCAGTGCCAGGTCATTTGCTACCACTAGAAATTTCAGTGACGTTATCCTTAAGGAACTCAGTCTTAATGATCAGTGTATTCTATATTATGTAATGAAATGGCAGAAACTGAGAAAAACATCACTGCAGGCTGAAAAAAATCTAGCATCTATCTAATACCTAACAGGTCAGCTAGAATTCAACTTGGAAATCTCACTGTCTTTTATGAACTAACTGAAGACAAATCTCTATTCTGTAGAGACTTCAAAATATCCTGGAGAACTCAACAAATAAACTATATTAGAACTCTGTGTTTATTGTAGACCAAACTGTTGCCACAATTTCTCCAATATAACCTTAATGTATAAAAAACTCAAGATACTATTGTTTCTGTTCAGTCATTTTCCAGTCATGTCCAAATTATATTTGTTGTTGTTGAGTTGTTTCAGTTATGATCTACTCTATATGATCCTATTTGGGGTTTTCTTGGCAAAGATCCTAGAGTGGTTTGTCATTTTCTTTTCTAGCTCATTTTATAGAGGAAGAAACTGAGGCAAAGAAAGTTAAGTAACTTGCCCAGGATCACACAACAATAATCTATCCACTGTGTCACCTAGCCCTCCTTTATTTTATACCATCTTCCCCAATACTCATAATCGCCAAGCTACATAGAATGAATAGATTTCAAGTAGAACTCTACCAGGGGAGTTCAACATTTAGTGGGAATATGATGAGATGCTTGTTATCCCTATTGTCTTGTCTATTTCTAGAATTGCATGAAGAGTGCTTTCTTTGGGCCTACAGAGAATAACTTTACATTCTAATAATGTTTTTATCCCCCCTACAAATTAATTTATATCACTTCCCTATTCAGTTATCTATAAAACATAAAAACAAAAGAATGACAGGATAGACCCTTGTTTCTAGATTATTTCTATCTGAGCCCCATAGAACAAGATGAGAAGAATGAGATAAGAAGTCTGGATACAGAAAGTATTTTACAGTTTGTGAAGTGATACATATTCATTTTCTTATTTGATTTCCACTATAACCCTGTCAATACAACAGGCACTTTAATCTCTATCTCACAAATGAAGAAGCATGGTGAGATCCTTAAAGTTTCTTGGGTAAAGCAGTAGAGCCAGTTAGTGTTAGGGATGGAATTTTAAGCCAGCTTTTACTGATTTGAAGCCCAACACTCTATATGATGACACCAGGCTTAAATTTAGAGTCAAACAACTTGAGTTCAAATCCCTAAATTGATATGTAATGCAATTATTGTGATAATTTCCTTATTTCATTTTCAGTTTCATCCTCATTGAGTAGCTGCCTTAGAGGATTTCTAGTCATAGGGTTCTTTTAGGTCTAATTCACATGATCACTTACTTTCTGCACTAACATTTGATGCTTAGGTCATAGAATGTTCATGTTGAAGGGAATCTTAGAGATTATTTCATCCAATTAAATGAGATAATATTTGTAAAATGCTTAGGATGGTGGCTGGCACATAGTAGGTTCTCTATAAATGTTTATAGTGCCACCTCCATCCCACTGTCTCTTTTTTCTAGAGATCAGGCATCAGGGACTTTGAGTGGTGAACTAATTTATTCAAGATCAACTTTAATCATACGAGCCTTACATTGTTAGTTATCTGTTTCATGAGTGTATAGGTCAGCTACTGAACTAGTTATATTGCTTTCTTGCCTCACCTCTCATTTCCCCACCATATGTCCCTCCCCGCCCAAGTCTCCTCACTCCAAGCTAGCAATTCCCCTTCATATGCCCATGTTGCAACTCAGAGTTATTGGCTACCCATAGGCCCAGTGTACTCAGAGAGTTATTTCATATTTTATCTACATTTAAAGATCTTTCATTTTCAGTGAATCTTCTTGCCTGAGACAGATTATATACGTGACACCAAAGGGCAGGATCTTTAATTAAAACAGTGCATTGCTTGTAAAATGGGAAAATAATCTTCCTCTTACCCTGAATAAGTACAAGTATGTCCTCCTACAAAATCCCATTTCATCGTTGGGAGAACAATCTTATTTAATATTTTACTTTTTCCAACTACGTGTAAGAAAACAATTTTAACATTCTTGAAAAAAATTTGAGTACTAAAGTCTCTCCCTCTTTCCTGCTATCAAGAAGGCAAGCAATTTTACATAGGTTATACTTATGTAATCATACAAAATACATTTCCCTGTAAACACATTCTGTGAAAGAAAACACAAGGAAAACACAACAAAAGACAAAAAAGCAAGGAAAGTAAAGAAAGTAAAGAAAAAGTTATCTTTGGTCTGTATTCAAACTCTATCAGTTCTTGGAAAAGGAACATTGAAAGCCCAGACAGTGCATGTTCCCAGGATTGTGTCTAAACAGAAACACCTCTTTGCCACTGATGGAGAAATAGTATCTCACTGCTGCCCCACAGAGCTACAGATGTCATCTGCTGGGTACCTTCTCGGGCAAGTGATCTTCTTTTGCAGCTCTTTGAGATGCTTCTTTCATCATATGTCTCTGTTTAGGTACAACTGCTATGCATATCCTTCCTCATAGATATGTGTGTTTATATGTATGTATGTACATATCTTTTCTGAGTTAGACATAACATCACTCAGCTAGCAAACCACAAATCCATAGGCCAACTTTGTCTTTTTGACTGGCTATATTTCCCCTTTCTAGAAGGGGAATTTCTCTAGGACTACTCGATGTTTGGGGTTGGGGAGGGTTCATTCCCCAGATCCCATCATATTTTTTGCATCTATTACAAGAGTCATGCCAGTTATATTGGAGCATCATTTAGCAATGATTGCGCAGAAAGGATGAAATCAACAACCTTTGGCCTCCATTTCCAAAATCATGGAATGCCAAGTGATGCTAAAGATCTTTGAGCTTATTTAGGTCAACCCAAAATGAATAAGAATCCTCTCTAGATCATACTGAACATTTCCTTGCACCAGATTCCTTATAATGTGAGAGAACCTTTTGCCTGTCATTGTACCCTATTCTGCCTCCCACCAGATCTCCAGGAATTCTTATCAAGTTTTTCTTGTAGTATAGTTTATATTGGGCTCTTTGCAACATCCATCCATTGCTTCAAGTCCTGCCCAATGGGACTAGGAAGAATAAGTCAAATCTCTCTTTCACAGGACAGTCCTTCAGGTACTTTAAGGTATATAACATTCCTCTTTAGTCTTCTCAAGGCTTACCTAATTCTTCACCCTGTCCTGGAGGAATTGCAACCATTCTGATTGTCTTCTTTTGAAGTTCTTGTTTGTTGATAGCTTCTATGTACATATGCATATATCCCACAATGCCAGATAATACCCCAGATTTTGTTGACCTGAGCGGATTTACAGTAGGACTATCATTTCCTTAATTATAGATATTAGACCTTCCTTCACGTATCCTAAAAAAAAATGAATTAGCTTTTCTGGCAGCATATCATATCTTTTGATTCTTAGGGTCCTTATATCCTGCTAAAACCCCAAATATTATTCTGATGTTGTTTAGACATACCCCCTACATCTTATACTTGTGAAATTTATTTTTGATCTCAAGGTAATACTTTACATTTATCCCAGTTCATGTCATTTATTTTGTCCCAGTGCCTTAATCTGTTGAATTATTTTCAATCCTAACTCTACCTATTTTACACAGTCTTCATATTCAAGTTTCTGTTATGTACACAATTGTTAAGCATGCTATTTATCCTTTTTCCCAAATCATTGATAAGAGTGTTAAAACAACATAGGACCTAAGCATATTTAATTAAAGAATTCTACTGGAGACCTTCCAAGTTAATACCAAACTATTCTTTTAATATAGCTATTATATATTTTTTGAGGGCAATTGGGGTTAAGTAACTTGCCCAAGGTCACATGGCTAGGTTTTTTTGTTTGTGTGTGTGGTTAGTGTCTGAGGCCGGATCCGAACTCAGGTCCTTCTGACTCCAGGGCCGACGCTCTACTCACTGTGCCACCTAGCCACCCCTATTATATTCTTTTAAGGTAACCATTTAGCCAGTTTTCAATTCATCTGCCTATACATTGTCTAGTCTGTATCTCACTATAATTTTCACAATAATCCTTTCATTAACTTTGAAAATTGCTCTGCTAAAATCTAGGTAAACAATAGCAATAATATTATGCTGACCAAGTTTCTAATAAGGTTATAGGAGACTAGTCTGACATAATCTATTATTGATGAAGCCTTCCTGACTCTTTTTGGCCACTCCTTTCTTTTTTAGTTGTTCTTCCTCAAATCCTTCTAAAAACAACCTTTTCATTAAAACAATCTTCTATATTGTTGCCTATGAGCTGAAATCCTAGTTATTTTAATTTATATTTCTGTTATTCATTAGAGATAAGGGACATTTTTATATGGTTGTTGTTAATTCAGAATTTTATTTTGGAACCTGTTTATATATTTAGAACATTTATTTTTCTTTTGGGGCTCAATGATAATCACTATGGCTCAGGAATCACATTCTTCCAGTTCTGCAGTACCCTAGAGTTCCTCCTATCCTTATCTTGTCCAGGTGACTGAAACTCATAAGGGCTGTTAAAAACATTCTTGTTTCCATATATAGCCTGGTCATCAACTTCTTATTAGCCATAGTTGTTTTTTTCCTTTCAAATAAATACTCATTGAATTTTAAAGTATAGTTTTGAAGTATAATTTTGAAGTATAGTTTTGAAGTATAATTTTGAAGTATCAGCTTTGAGATAAGCAGACATCAGACTTTCCCCAAAGAGAATCTACATTATTCTTCAATATCTAGACTAAGAAACTTCTCTACCACAGCAGATCAGCAACTATTTTTTTATTCATAGGCTAAAAGTGTTGACCAGAGCAAAGCCATAAGGGGAAAGAATCTCAAATATTATAATGATAATATATGTTTTAGATTTGGAAGCTATAAATTTTATTTAGTCAAACTTTCTTATTTTTTAGATGCAGAAATTGAGATCCAGAGAGGTTAAATGATTGGCCCATGGTCACTTAGGTAATAAATAGCAGAGCTGGGCTGTTAATCCATGTTCATCTATGCTGGGATGTTGCTGGGCAAGTTTGTCCTATGTAACAAACAAGTACAAGGGATTGTATGGCTGTGTTCTTGTGAGCTACCCATCATGTTTAAAAATAAAATAAAAAGGCAAGATTTCAAGAAAGGATGAATAAAATAATAAATGGATTAGAGGGAATGACTTATTGTGTGAAGAGAGATTGAAGTAATATAACATAGATAGCCTAGAGAAGAAAACTAGCAAAGGAAAGGGGAAATTGCTAATACTTATAAGCACCTGAGAGGTTGTACTATGGGCAACATTCACTTTGAATGCTAGCACATCAAAAGACATGAATGGTATGTGGAGATATATTTTTCCTATTCGCCCATTAAGTTTAATAGCACTAAACCAAAAGCAGAAAGTTATAATACAAAATGTTAAGAGTAAGGAAATGAAAATCTATTAAGCTTATACATTACCTTCAGGTAATATATGATTGACTCTTAGGTCAGCCAGATTAAGAGATCCTTTAGTTATGGGACATTATGCCTGTATTTCTTCATGTCTGTGTGTTCTCATGTATTCATACATGTATGTACTTACCTACAATTCCAGTCAAGGAAAGCTTTGGAAGTGGTCATATAACGAACCTCCTTTCTGGGATGATTTTTTTAAATTTATGGGCATAAAACAATTTTGAATTTTTTTGCTGTTGTCAAGAATTAAAATAATAGGTTAGGAATTTTGTGGGTTTCACTCTAGTATTGACCCAGAAGGATTCATTTGAAGTCATCTCACATTATGTCCTTTTAGCTTTTCAAATTTATTATGACCATACATACCTGAATTTCCCAGTATAGTCCTGAATTAAAACATTTTGTCTCATTCACAGACACACACACACACACACACACACACACAGTCTTTTATGAGACAGTGTGTTCCTTTTGGTGTGGTTAATAGAATCATTGTGTTTACAATGCATGGAATATAGGACAGCACAGAAAAAAAAGCAACAACCCTTATTTTTAATTTTTCCAACGTGCATATTGGACAAGCAAACACTTGACACATTCCTGTGATTTTTGCATAATTTTTTTTAAAAATCTCAGTTATTTTAGAAGAAATTAGACAGAGAGCTAGGAGAGACCTCAGAGACACCTACTTGAGGCCACTCATTTTATAGATGAGGAAAGAAGTTTCAACTTCCTGTGCACTTTTGTAGTCTTGTGTAAGTAGCAGAGCCAGCATTTTAACTCAGCTCCTTTGATTACAATTTATCTCATCATTATCTCCTAGAATATAGGAAAGAGTCCTTTCTAGTAACTAACAGTACAAAATACAGAGAGAAATAACATTGGTCATTGAAGGCCCTTTACTTTTGCTTAGCACTTAAAACAATGCCTTCTGCCCCTCAAAGTATGCATTTGTTGTCATGGTAATAATACCTTTAATGCATGAATTAGCCATAGTTTCTTATGATGTTGGAAAATATCACTTGAGAATCATTGGTCCCTGTAGACTGCACTAGTACTTTGTAGGACCTAATGTGTATTGTTTCCATATGTGACTGAAGCAATGTTTTTTTCCTCCTTAAATGTTCTTCTAAAAAGTACAGGAAGAATTTGCTCTTGCCTAGCAAGTTACTTTTGATGTGTGCAATGCAGGAATTTTGCAACTTTATCCCCTTTTCCTTTTCAAATGCCTCTTTGGAGCATTGCCCAAGTTGCCTGCCAGTAGATGCATGGAGACTACTGTGCTTACCACCAATGTTACCAATTAGTAGGGTCCCTTGTGCTGGGGTTTGACTTCTTGTACTTATGTTTCATATTTTGAGATGAGCTCAAGCCTCTCTTGGCCCAGAAGCAGTAATTCTGTGACGTGAGCCTATAGGATGCCTAAAGCAACCTGAAGAAGAATTTAAAGTTCTGGTTCATAGTCAGGGCTTAAGGAGGCACCTTAAACCTCGAGGTAGGCTGGTAAATTGTGGAAGGCATTTATGAGGTATTTCCCAAAATGACTGCTCTGATCATACATGAGAAGTCTGAGGCATTTGACTAATGACACTGTGTTTATTTAAAAAAAAACAAAAAACAGAACAAAACTTTCTTCGTTGCTTGCAGGCATCACAAGTAGATTTTTCAGAGCCTCATCATTGTACAACTGAGATTGGAATCTGGCCCTAAAGGGTTTTTTTAATAATAAAGAATGGGCCTTTGGGACAAGCCACAGACCATTATGACAAAGTGGCATTTCATTTGCTTTCTATGTAAGTGAGCACTCAGAAAAGCTGAAAATAAGGAAAGGGATACTCCTGAATAGCAACTTTGTTCACTTTGGTAGTTGTAAAAGGATTTGCCATAATTACTTGCCATTTTCCTAGAAAGAACCCCATGGCCTATGAGTTCTGGTTGACATCTCTTAGAATCTGGGAAGCAGAAACTAGCTGCCCCAGATTAAGTTTTCTCATTCAGTCTAGAACAATATGTACATATGCTGTTTTCAAGCCGCACAGACTTGGGTGGAGAAATATCCTCATCAGAACCTCTTAGGAGTGATTTTGCTACTGGATTCAGATCACTGCCTCATACTGTGCCAGCATTCTGGGCTTAATCAAATTGTGTGTATCTGATTTATAATTAAACTTTGGCTTGTGTGAATAGTCTGATTCCAGATGAAAGGAGAGGTAGGAAAAGGACAAAGAAAATGACAGTTTTAACAATTTGCATTATATTTCTAGACTACTGCATGGTTTTCAAAGAGCTTTTATATACATTATTTCACTTGAAAACCACCAGAATTTTCCATTTTCTACAAAGCAACTTTTAAAGATCAGCAGCGTCTGATATTTGTTATATAGTGAGATAACAGATCTAGTCATCTTAATGCCTTCTCCCTACAGAGCAAAAGCAGAGTGGCAGTAAACTCTACTCAGTATGCTGAGTATGGCCCATGGGCAACCAAAACCTCTGGGCTGACATGGATCAACTCCGTTCTGGGAGCCTGACTCAAATGAGTGAATTTCTTTTTTTTTGGCTCATTATGCCCTACCCCAGAATTTATGCTGGGAAATCTCCCAACATAAAGGTTAAACATAACTCATGTCTTGATTTCCCCTTTTGTGAATAATAGGATCCCTAGCTTCCATGCAAACACTCAGTATAATAAATATATATTATAGAGGATAGCCATTTGCTCCACCGGAGATGTCAAGGATTGACAGTATCCCCTAAACATATAGAGAAGATATAATACACTCAACAATACTTTTCATATCCTATTGAGTTCTTCTGTAGCCCCAAAGAAACTGTTTGGGTATTTCCTTACAAGGAAAACACACTTTTTGGAGCTATGGAATGGTAACATCCTTCCCATCAGACCTGTGCTATCCAGATAACTCCTCTTAATAGAGTAGGATGGCAAGATCTGGATCTTTTTCTACTTCCATCTACTTCCCCTTCCCCCTTTCAATCCCTATAAGATGGATTTGTTTTCTCAAGCTTCAGGGACTACATGAATTATTTTCTTTATCTAAGGCTGGGTTTATTGTAGGAACTGTATGATAGATTTTCTGCTTTATCTAGACCAGGGGCTATTAGCATGGGGTTAAGTCCAACAGAGAAACCATGTGGGAAATGATGAGATGGCCACCCTCAACCCTCTCCTTAGGGGATTATCTGCATACATATGATAATTGAGTCCATGAGAGATGATGAGGGCACCAAGCAAAATAGTATAGACAGAGGAGAGAATAGGACCCAGGACAGAGCCTTGGGGGACACCCAATGTTAGTATATGTGACATGGATGAAGCTCCAACAAAGGAGAGAAGAGGAATGGTTATATAGGTTATAGGAGAAACAGTGTCAAGAAGATCTATAAGGTACAGAGCTACAAAGACTATAAAAAACACGAAAACAATGTGTCCTTAAGAAACATATACTGATGGGTGCAACAACATATAAGTAAATACGTACATATATGATATACACAGAAATAAAGGAAGGTAATCTTAGAGATGAAAACTCAAGTATGTGTGGGACCTAGGAAAGCCTCATGGAAAAAAATGGCATTTGAACTTAGTCTTGAAATGAGTTAAGGAATTCAAGAGGTAGAGGAAAGGGGAGTGAATATTCCATACATGGGGGAAAGCCAGTGCTAGGGCAAGGAGAAGGAACATAGAATATCATGTGTGAAGAACAGCAGATATACTGATGTCATTGGACTTCATGAAAGGGAATAAAGTGTGAAAAGCCTAGAAAGGGAAGAAAGGCCCATGGTGTGAAGAACCTTAAATACCAAAGAGGAGTTTATAATAGATCCAAGATGTCATTGGGAGTCACTGGGGGATATTGAGCAGGTGAGTGACATGATCAGATATATGCTTTAAAAATAATTGTAACAGCTATATGGAAGATAGATGAGCGTGGAGATAGACAAGGCAGGGAGGTGAATTATTACAGCTACTGTAGTAAGTCCAGGAGGGTGGTACTGAGGTCCTGAATCAGGGTGGTAACTGGGTGAAGTGAGATGTATATGTGAACATTTTTAGAGAGAAAGAGGATAAGATTTGGTAACCAACGGCGTATGTATGAGAGAGAACATGGAGTTTAGGTCATTGCAATTGTGAGCCTACTAGAGTGAGTGCATGGTAGTACCCTTAATAGTAATAAAGAAGTGGGGAAAAGGGAAAGATCTGGGGGGCATAATGATGACTTCTGTTTTAGACTCACTGAAATCTGGGGTGTCTGTGTAGTTGACATTTAGTTCAAAAGCAGTTTGAACTAATGTCCCTTGAATAGTTGGATCTACAGGATTAGAATCCAAAAGATTATTTTATATATATATATATATATATATATATATACACACACATATATATTCATGTATGTCTATAATGTACATATAATAATGTATGTATACATATATGTACACACATATATAATCTTTGTGGGTGCTTCCCAGATGAATCCAATATTCCCAATTTTCATCTTTTTGTGGTTCCCAGATTTTATGTGGTGTGTGTGTACACAAACACACACACACACACGCACATTTATCATCTGGGAAGCATCCACAAAGAGATGATAATTGAGTTTATTTGAGTGGTGAATGTATACCTGGTGTAGATACCCATTCATTCATTCATTCATTCATTCCTTCATTCATTCACCAACAGAAAGCTGTGTCTTCATTCTAGAGAGACTGTATCCAGTAGAAGGTGATTCCATGTCAAATCCTGCAGTGAGTTCAAAAAGTCTGAGAAATGAGAAAAGGTCACTAGATTTGTCAATTAAGAGAACACTGCCAACTTCGGAGAGAGCAATTTCAGTTGAATTATGAGGTTGGAAGCCAAACTACAGTGGATTCATCTTCTTTAGTCTTTTCTAGTGATAAAGCTATAGCTATTTCTGATGTTGAATTGTTTCAACAAATAATTATTGATTTATTTGTATGTATATTATATTTTGTGCTATAGTTTTTGGATCCTGTTATCTCTCTAATTAGTGTGTAAGCTCATGAGGTCAGAGACCTTGTATTATTGATCTTGGTATCTCTCTTCTTCCCATGGATACACCCCACTTCCTAGGCCCCTGGTACCTATATTATTGCTACTCAGTATACATTTGTTGAATTGTTGACACAAGAATTGTCTATTAACAACATCCGCTAAATAATAATGTGCCCTTTTAACTAAAGAAAAAAAAAACACAACAAAAGATTTCTTTCAGTAACTTTAAGTTTGGTATTCTTTCCTTCAAAGGCACACTATAGCAGAGTACTATTTTTAATGACTCCATTACAGTACCTCAAAGATCAATAGTTTCATTCCTGTAGGTGCCTCCTACATTGATTCAGATTATAATCCCTCCTTTCTTTAGTAGACCATCTTCCCAAGTTTCTGAGGCCAAAAAAAATCCATCACCAGGTGGCCAGCCTTCTGGTGATGAGTCTCTCCAAACTTAGCTCGGCTAAGTTCCTCTGACAGACGTACAGTTTGTTGCTAGGCCCATAATCAAAGCCTTTCCAGCTTGATAGCACCTGCCAGCTGGTTTTCTGCTGGCATAGCCTGCAAGAACTCAGGGTCACCTCCATACCATGAGGAAGCAGTAGAATCAGCTTTTAATGGAGGAATAATGCTCTTAACTTTTAAAATATTCACAAGCTTGGTACACAGTGGCATTTTTGTGGTGTTAGATGTTATGGTTTTGAGGGAGCAATATTTAAATGACCTAGGTGCAAGACTAGAGAATCAGTAAAACTATAACCAATTTTGTCGTCAAAGAACTTCTGTGGATGATCTAAGAAGAACTTTGAGTAATATAGAAATGGGTAAGTATTGAAAGAGATCATAGAAAGGGAAAACAAAAGGAAAAGTAGGATTTACTCACTCATAGGGAACAAAATTGCTTGTCTCATGTACTAGACTTTTTTGTCTTGGTTTTATTTTAAAGTAGAATTAGGGGACACAAATCTGTAAGTGTAGCACCACATTAACTCATTTTGCTGAACTCATTATTGTAATTAGGCTGTATTTTAAGTTTATTAGTGGACTCACTAATGTACTCCTAAAAAGCTTTATTTGGAAGAAAGTCAATACAGCAGCTTATAGAGCTTCAGCGTTTGTGCCCCACACACTTCCACAGAAAATCATGTTATCAATTTTCATGTGACTGTTAATCAATTAGAGTGACAAAGAGATGATTTGAAGTCAATTTTCTGTTTATTGCTAAATTAGCATTTGATCACACATGGTTATTTTAGTTTTCAGTGTGGCTATGTTTTCTTTGTGAAGGCACAGAACACAATTAGTTTAGAAAAATAATCTCTACTCTTTAAAAAAATATCACCTAAGGGTATACAAATTCTAGCATGAAACATATATTTGTGTGTCATGGATGTATTTACCAGGTACTGTTAATGTCAAGGCTATGGTAGCAACTGTAAATATGGTCAGTGTACCCATGGAAACTGATCTGGTTTATACCATACCTGATGGTCACTTCCTAGTCAGTTTATAATCCAGGATAAGAAGGAAATGGTGCAGATTTGGTAGGCACAGTGTTAATTTCATAGTCAGTGGTGAATCAGTACTCTAGCTTTTAGGTAGGGGAGGTATGCCACAGAATATAGTTTCTTTTAGATAAAATTTACAAATATTCTGGCCAGCTTAGAACTGTACCAATATTGTGTTTTTGACAAATTTTCAACAGATTTTGACAATGTCAGTAGGTTATTATAGAGGACAAAAAGGAATCCAGGAGGAATGAACTCTAAAGATACTCAAAAGGATCCATGATTGCAAGACTGGAGAAGGGAAACCTCCTAAGAAATAAGTTTGTTGTCTTCAAATATGTGACAGATTGTCATATGGATGTGAGATTAGACTTTTTAATATCTTCAGAGATAAGTATGAGCAAAGGGTACAAGTTATAGAGACAGAGCTTAAAAAAAGGCCTAATACTTAGAGGTGTCTAAAAACTGAATGAGTTTTTCCTAGGAACTAGTAAACTCTCATTATTATAAATGTGTAAAAGAAAACCTGATAGCTTCTTTTTGGAATTTTAGAAAGAGGAATGCATCTGGTAGAGTTAGAATAGATCACATATGATTTCTCTCCTAAACTTGGTATTCCATGATTTCTAAGGAACAGCTCCAGCCCAACAGAATTTTTGTTTCATTTTCTGATAATGAATGAAATATTTGGACATTTGCAATGTTGAAGGAATAGTTTTTGAAATAAGCTTAACTCTGTTAGAGTTACATATTTTCCACTACTTTAGGGTGTATAAACAGGTCATTAAAGTATATCTCCTTAATCTGTGTTATGTAGCAGGTGGGCAGGCTTATTTACTATCAGAATTATGGCACATTTTTGACTTTCTTGGATTTGCTGCCAAATTGAAAGCAGAATAAATTACTGTGAATTTGTAAATAACTCAGAAATATCTGGAGAATATTAAAGTCATTGGATTACATAATGTATTTTGTTCATATACTTGGACCAGTGTAATTTTGTTTATTTCAGTCATGTCTGACTCTTTGATACTCCATTTGGGGTTTTCTTGGCATAGATATTGTAATGGTTTTCCATTTCCTTCTCCAGATTGTTTTACAGATGAGGAAACTGAGGCAAACAGGATTAAGTGACTTATCTAGGGTCACACAGCTAGTAAGTATCTGAGGCCAGATTTAAACTCAGTTCTTCCTGACTCCAGGCCTGGCAATCTATCCACTGCATCACTTAGCTGCCCTTGGACAAATGTTGTTGAGTTTAAATTACTTACAATCATACTTTTTGGTGGACTAGTATGAACATTGTTGTCTCTCTGGTGAATGTAATTATATCACGTAAGATTGTGATTCTATACTATTAAAATTTTGTGTCAAATGAGGTAAGACTGCTGATATTCTGTAGGGAATGATCAATCCTGTGAAGCATTTTGTTGTTGAGTTTTTTCAGTCAAGTCTGACTCTTTGAAACCTCATTTGGGGATTTTTTGGTAAAGCTACTGCAGTTTGCCATTTCCTTCTCTGCTCATTTTACAGATGAGGAAACTGAGGCAAACAGGGTTAAGTGACTTGCCCAGGGTCACATAGCTAGCTAGAATGAACTCAGGTTCTCCTCATTCCAGGGCCAGCACTTTATCCCAAGGTTCAGAATTGACTGGATTCTGCCTTATGGTAATTTCTTTATGTATTCTCAAATGGACATCAGAGTAAACATTTGAACCTTATATACATGTTTAAATAGAAGTTAAGCTGCAGCTGAGTACATGGTCTACTGCACTCATCTGCTTTCACAAACAAATCCAAAGGCAAACAAAAAGTGGTAGAAAATTTTGGATAAAAAACTATCAGCCCTTTTTGTAAGATGTGAAATCAGACTTTGAAAGTGGCCAAGTTGCTTGTCATAGAATTTAGAATCTCAGAATTGGAAGGTCACATAGTCCAACCACTGTCCAAATAGCAATATGGCATTGCTGACAATTTGTCATTTAACCTTTACTGAAAGACCCCTGGCCATGTGAGAAGCACTACCTGATGAAGCAAGTGCAGATCATTATCCTTGTGTGTGACTTTAATTATTTGACTCTTTTTCCTTACATCTAAGTGAAATCTTTACCTGTGTAATTTTGTTCAGTTTGTCCTTGTCAGTTTATTCCAGCCATGCGAAACCAGTTCCAGTTCCTCTTCCAGATGGGAACTTTCACATTCTTAAATAATGTTATATTCCCTCCTAGTCTCCCCTTCTCTTTTCGCTGGTTAATCTCAGTTCCATTAACCCACCCCTACATGGCATTGTTTTGATAACTTATGATCAGGTTATCCTCTCTCCCCTACATATCCTCTCTCCCCCCAGCTTCTCAGGGCACTTTATAAAATGTGTGTAGAATATAACAGTATTCCAGATGTGGTTTGATCAGGGTGGAGTATATGGCAAGACTCTAACATCCCTTCTTCAAAAATCAGACTGTGCTTCTATTAATTCTACCTAAGATCACACTGTTCTTTTTTGTCTGCTATCTGACTGCTTATTCAAGCAGAGCTAATGTTTGAGTAAAACTCCCTGACATTTCTTAAGTGAAAGTTTAGTCATATTGTAGCTTTCCTATCTGATGAGTTTAGTTGAGTTTTGGAGCCCAAGTATAGAACTTTACATTTACCATGATTGACTGTCATCTTGGTACGTATTAATCTTATTGTTTCATTTTATCAAGATCTTCATGGCTTGAGAGGAATTAAAGATAGAAGGAAACTGAGAGATCATCTCTTCTTTTTATCTATAAGGAAATGGAGACCCAGGGTAGTTAGGTCATTTTTCCAGTTTTACACAAGTAGAAGAACCAAGAGCAAACCCCAATCCTCTGACTTCAAATGTAGCCTTTTTTCTACTAATCTCATGTATTTTGAAACTTGATTATGTTGTCCAACATGTGAGTTATCCTTCACAGTTTCTTATCATCTGTAATTTGATAAATAAATATTTTCATAAAAATCAATTTTATCATCTTGACTTTTAAGAACTTTCTTTTTCTAAAATTGAGATACAATTTACCTCACTCATGTTGTGGCCGTAGCTTTATTCTCTCTTTATCATCAGTTATAATTCCTTTTACTTTAAGCAGTAGTGGCATTCCTTCTTTGATCTTTTTTTCTTTTTTTCCCCTCTGCATAGCTTAAAAAAAGCCCCTTTTGTTATCCTTAGCATGTAGCAGGAGCCTCTGATCATTCTTGGCTTTCGTGTTTCTGACATTCTGACCATATCCCTTTTTTGAATTCATCCTAAGTCATATATCTTTCCTTCCATCTTCTGTAATATATTATTTTTCTTCTATTATATTATGGAAATGCTTGTTTTATTTCATAAATTAAAAAGAAAATAAATAAAATTAAAAAGAAAAAAGTCTAAACTTAAACATCAAATGAGTATTTCCATAGATATAGTAGAACAAAAAAGGATTGTGAATTGAGCTTCAAATCTCTAGTATAATACAAATTTCATTGATTCCTTTATTATAATCAAGATTTCTAACTTTCAAAGCTATCTTTCTTTTCTGTGCTTTTGTTTTTGGCATTTTGTTCTCTGCATTTAAAAATATGCCTCAATGAATCTTTCTCTGTCTCTCTGAATCTCTTTCTCTGTATCTTTGTCTTTGTCCACTCTTCACTCCTCTTTTAAAAAATCCTTGTACCAAATATGCATAATAAAATACACGAAGTTTCCACATTGGTTGTGACTAAAATGTATGCTCATTTTGTATCTAGGGTTCCCACCTCTCTGTTCAGAGATGAGCAGCATGTTTTTTTTTAGCTATCCACTGGAACAATTGTTGGTTGTTGAATTGTTCAATTTTCAAAACTTTCAAAAGTCATTTGATTTTTTTTTTTTTGGTAATGTTTTTGAAATTTTCTAAATTGTTCCCCTGGTTCTTTTCACTTTTCACTCCACTCTACATTAGTTAATGCATGTCTTCTTAGATTTCTCTGAAACAATATATTTTGTCTTTTCTTATGGTATGTTTTTATACCATACATTCATACACCATAATTTTTTGAATCTTCTCAAGTAGATGGACAACAACTTTAGTTTCTAGATCTTTATTACAGAAAGAGCTACTATGAATTTTTTTATCACTTTGGTATATATGCATCATCAGAGTCATCATCATAATTTATATTCTGCTTTAAGGTTTGAAAAGCACTGTCCAAATATCCCACTCCATCTTCACCACATCCTTTGGAGATAAATGTTATTACTTTTAGTTTGTGAATGAGAAAATTGGGGCTGAAAAAGATTAAGTGGCTCTCCTAGACTCACGCAGATAGTTATTGTCTAAGATTAGATTTGAATTCAATTCTTCCTGACTTAACAGTCCTATTTTTGGACCAGAGACATCACTGATGCAATAATTTATTTTGCTTGATGATTTGTAATGGGTTTTGTTTTCTTGACTTCTTAATGGATGGGAGATGAGGAGGTGGTATGGAGAATATTTGCAACTGTAAATAGAACTGAAATAAAAAAAAAAGAGTATATCACTTACCCATAGCTACAAAAGATATATGATCTGTTCCTCTTCTAATATTTTTATAACATAATCCTCAACATTAAGGCAATATATTCATTTAGGAAGTATTGTGAAATAGCATTTTTTTTTGTATTCATACACCTTCTATTCCCTTCAACTATTTTCATACTGAGAAAAGTTTCATCAGTTACAATTATCGTTTTTCCATGTAGGAATATAAATAGTTCAACTTTGATAAGTTCCTTATGATTTCTTTTCCCTGTTTACCTTCTCATGCTTTTCTTGCTGCTTGTATCTGAATGTCAAATTTTCTATTCAACTCTGGTTTTTTCTTCAGGAATACTTGAAAGATCTCTATTCCACTGAATGACCATATTTTCCCCTGAAACATGATACTCAGTCTTGCTGGGTAGGTGATTCTTGGCTTTAATCCCAGCTCCTTTGACCTCTGGAATGTCATATTCCAGGCCCTTCCATCCCTCAGTGTTAAAGCGGCTACAGCTGCTGGTGATCTGAAGTCCCCCCAGCCGGCTGCTGGTCAGGCCGCCCTGGGGCTAAAGCCTCTGGCTCATGTGGGCCTGGGCTTGGCTCCTATAGTGCTGTGCTGGGAGGTTAGCTTTTCTGTGTCACTTTATGGGTTCTATCACTCCAAAGTTTATCCAAAGTCCCCTTTTACATGGATTGGGGAAGTGGTGGGAGCCGGAGCTCCTCGAAAGTCCTGATTCTACTCCAACTTGACTCCGCCCCCCTCACCCCACTTTTTTTTTTAAACAAATACTTTATTAAATTCTGTTTTACATCATTCATTTCCGCCAGATCTCAAGTCACAATCATTTTCCCCCCATTATTCCCCTACCCAACCTCCCAGAATAGCAGTCCCACAAGATATCGCTTCCTCCAATCTGCTCTCTCCCATACCTTCTCCCATACCCCCATCGACTTTTCCATTAGAGGAAGATGAATCTTTGTGTCCCAATGCCTGCACATCTTATCTCCCAATTATAGGCAAAAGAGTATTAATAATAGTATTTATATATATATTTGAAACATTTAATGTTACGACCTCGAATTTCAGATCCATTTCCTTCCTCCCTTGTCACCCATTCCTTCTTGGGAGATAAGTAATTCAGTATATGTTGTACATGTCTAGCTACGCAAAACATTATCATGGTAGATATATTGTACAAGGCTGCTTATAATTCCCTCCCACTCATCCCACCCTCCACCTGATCCACTCCCCACATGATCCTGTCCCTCTTCTATAGTGGGTACTTCCAACCTCCCCTCACCCCAAGGATGCCCTCCCATCCATCATCCCCCCTCTCATCCCCCCTCCCCCTATCCTGCTGCAGGTTGAGATATCCCATTTAGTATGTATGTCATTTTCTCCCCAAACCAAATTCAATGTGAATGTGGTTTTGCCTTTTTAGCCTTCCTTATTCTCTCCCTCCTTTGCACCCACTTCCCCTACATGAGATAGTTTACCCTACCATGTCTCTCCCCATATCCTCTTGCCACTTTCCTCTCTCACCTCACAATTTCATCCCTTGAGTACTCTCCCTTCCCAACAAAATCAACCTATGCCCTCTATCCATATATAACTGTAACCATATACACACACATTCACATATGTATTCATATGACCACACACCCTTCTTCCATTATTTTCATAGTGAGAAAGATATCATCAGTCACAGTTATTGCTTTTCCATATAGGAATGCAAATAGTTCAACTTTGATAAGTTCCTTTTGATTTCTTTTCCCTGATTACCTTCTCAGGCATCTCTTGCTTCTTGTGTCTGGATGTCAAATTTTCTATTCAACTCTGGTTTTTTCCTCAAGAATGCTTGAAAGTCCTCTATTCCACTGAATGACCATATTTTCCCCTGAAACAAAATACTCAGTTTTGCTGGGTAGGTGACCCTTGGTTTCATTCCCAGTTCTTTTGCCCTCTGGAATATCATATTCCATGCCCCTCGATCCCCCAGTGCAGAAGCTGCCAGGTCCTGGGCCATTCTGATTGTGTTTCCACAATATTGAAACTGCTTCTTCCTGGCCACTTGTAGTATTCTCTCCTTGATCTGGGGACTCTGGAACCTGGCTATAATATTTCCGGGAGTTCTCCTCCTGGGATCCCCTTCAGGAGGTGATCGGTGGACTCCCCCAACCTCCACTTTGCCCTCTGGATCCAAAACATCAGGGCAGTTCTCCCTGAGAACTTCCCGAAGGGTGATCTCTAGGCTCCTTCCCCGATCATGGCCTTCAGGCAGTCCAACAATTCCCAAACTGTCTCTCCTGGATCTATTCTCCAGGTCAGTGGTTTTTCCCATGAGATATTTCACATTGCCTTCTAATCTTTCGTTTGTTTGGATCTGCTTAACAGCATCTTGATTTCTCATAAAGTCACTAGCTTCCATTTGCTCCAGTCTAACTCTGAAGGAATGAATCTCCTCAGTGAACTGTTGAGATTCTTTTTCCATCTGGCAAATTCGACTTTTTAAGGCATTCTTCTCCTCATTGCCCTTTTGGGCCTCCTTTGCCATTTGAGCTAGTCTATTTTTTAAGGTGTTGTTTTCCTCAGTCAGGCTGTTGACCCTCATTTCATACTTTTCCTGCATCCTTCTCATTTCTCTTTCTAATTTTTCCTCCACTTCTCTTATTTGATTTTCAAAGTCCTTCTCAAGGTCCTCTATGGCCTGCAACCCACTCATGTTTTCCCCTGGGGCTTTTGGAGCAGGACTTCTGACCCCACAGTCCTTTTCCCGCTCCATGCCCCCAAAATAGGAGTCTAGGGTTGCATTTTTCTGTTTCCTTTGCCTTGGCATGTTGCCACTTAATTGCTTGACCTTTGGGCTTGTTGCCACACTATGGCTTTAAGGCCAGATAGAGGAATTTTCGTCCCGAACGTGTGGGGGGCAACTTCCGTTTCTGGCAAGCTATAAACCCACCCACAACTTCCACCCTAGATCACAATCCAGATCCAGGGAGGTTAAAGCAAGAGCGATTACCCCCCAAGACTGATCGCTGGATCTCCCCACGATTTGTAGGCTGGGAGCCGGAAATGCCTCTGAAAACTACACAGTGGCGTGTCTCCTCAGCAGCTTCTAGCCCCCAGGGGAGGGAGCTGACGCATTCCCCAAATACAGGTCCCAAAGTCCATAGGACACTAACCTCTTACTTTGTCCTAGGAAAGTCTATGTTGATAATTCTGGAGTCTCCACAGTTCCTGGTGTTCTGGGGTTCCTCCAGCTGGCTGCTGGCCCTGCCGCCCTGGGGTTAAAACCTCGGCTCATGTGGACCTGGGCTCGGCTCGGCTCGGCTCGGCTCCTGTGCTCTGCGCGCTGCCGCTCCCAGACCGCTGCGCTGGTCCTTCCTGCAGGGTGCTGGGCTGTCCTCAGCGGGAGGCCAGCTTCTCTGTGTCGTTCTGTGGGTGCTGGGGCTCCAGAAGTTTTTCAGAGTCCTTTTTTACATAGTTTGTGGAGAATCTGGGGGCAGAGAGGCTTGGAAGAGCTGTTTCTACTCCGCCATCTTGGCTCCGCCCCCCGTGAAATAGCATTTTTAAAAAAGTCAGATAGTGTTCTTTTCTATGGTGCTCCTTGTTAGCACCGCGGGTGGAATGCTAGGCCTAAAATCAGGAAGGGTCATCTTCTGAGTTCAAACCTGGCTTCAGATAACTTACTAGCACTGTGACCCTAGGCAAGTTACATAGCCCTCTTTGCCCTAGTTTCTTCATGTGTAAAATGATTTGGAGAAGGAAATGGCACACCATTCCAGTTTCTTTGCAAAGAAAACACCAAATGAAGTTATGAAGAGTTGGACACAATTGAAAAACAGTGATCAAGATTTTTTTCTTTCCCTTATGTAATTGAAGTTTTTCAGTTTTATTGACCATGATGTTATTGAGTTATATTGGTTTTTATTCTCGCTTGTGTCTAGACTCTGTTTTTTTTTTTCCTTTTTGGAGGGAGGAAGGCAGGGCAATTGGGGTTTAGTGACTTGCCCGAGGTCACACGGCTAATACTTGTTAAGTGTCTGAGGTCGGATTTGAACTCAGGTCCTCCTGACTCCAGGGCTGGTGCTCTATTCACTGTGCTACCTAGCCATACCTAGATTCTGTTTTTTAAACCAATAGAAGATGGTTTCATTAAGTTCTGCTTTATAGTATAATTTTAATTCTAGAAACACTATTTTCCTTTCTTTATAGGTTTTTGTAATCATGCTTGATATTTTTAAACATATATTTTCAAATGAATTTTGTTATTTTATTGAATCCTATAAAGTATGACTTTTCTAATTTCATTGGTAGAACTTTGAAATTTTGAGTTCACATGGATAATATTATCATTTTAATTATATTGTTACAGCCCAGCCATGAAAACTAAATATTCCTCCAACAATTTAAGTTTTGTTTTTCTTAATCACTTTAAAGGTGGGTAATTGCATCTGTACAAGTACTTAATGTGTTTTGATGAATTAGTCCTCAGATATTTTATAATTTTTTTGAATGAGCTTTTCTTTAAATTATTGCCCTTGGATTTTGTCATTCTTATCTAGAAATTGTCAATTTCAGAATGCTTTTTTTAAAACCTGAAATTTAGCTGAAGTGTTTCATTGAGCATCCTTGCTGATTCCCTAGGGTTTTCTAAATAAATTAAATAGGCATAGTTTTAATGTGTATTCCTTTTGTTATTAATTTTGAGAGTGTTTTTTCATATTTTTGTCGAGTCAATCAATAATTTTGACAATGAATCTGTGAAATAATTGAGGCAATATTGCCATTCTGATTATCTTAATGCAATATAACTATGAATAGTTAAAATCTCTCTACTGTATTTCTTGAAGGAGTACTTTGTAGTTATATATATCTAGTTCCTGTGTAAGTCTTGGGTGGATTCCTAAGTATTTCATATATATTTTTCTATTAAAGTTCATATTTCTTTTCCCATTGTTTTATTGGTAATATTTTGTTATTATAATATTTTTATTTCATATATATACACATATACACACACACACACACACACACACACACACACATATATATATATATATATATATATATGTTTGTGTATGTGTATCTACACAATCTTTTCCTGTTAATTTAAGTAGGGTATTTTGTATTTTAAAAATATTAATCTATGGAGCGACTAGGTGGCGCAGTGAGTAAGAGAGCTGGCCTCAGAGTTGGGATGATCCGGGATTGAATCCGGCCTCAGAAAATGAGCACCCACACATAAATAATGACTAGCTGTGTAACCTTGAGCAAGTTACTTAACCCCAATTGCTTTAAAAAATAAATAAATATTAATCTATTTTATTTAAATGATTGATCTTGCAATTGGGCAAATAATTTTTAATTATTTCATCCTTTATCTGTTGTAATTTTTTTCACTTTTCATTTTTGCAAATTGATTTTTCTTTTTTAAATCAAATGATAATGTTATTTTCTAGTTTATTAATTTCTTCCACAGACCCCTTTGTTTTATTCATACTTTCAGTGTGATTCTTGTAATGTCTTTTATTTTCAGAATTATCATTGATTAGGACTCTGCAGCAGTTTCTGTTTTCTTCCCATGTCATGGTAGTCCAAAATGGTTGCTGGCCTCAGCCTATGTCTCCTCCTTTTATCATGGTCACTAGTTGGGATTTTGCTTCCTTCATTAGTGTGGCATGAAATGACTGTCAGAAATGACACTTCAGAAATTACTCTGGTCTCAGGGCAACTGTATGGTTCCTTGTTCCCACCATAGGTGTGCACACTGACTCATTGAGCTGACCCTGTATCCTGCACTGGTTTCATATACAGTGTGGTTATATCTCTCATCCAATGACCTAGTTTTTTTTTCTCCTTCTTCTGTGAAAGTCCAGGACCAAACTCCCACTGACTTCTACCCCCATTTGTGTTTGTTCACGCTGACTTTATACTCCTAAGCATGTCTGAGCATTTGCAGATTTCTTACTACCTTCTTGGTTAGCCCTCAACTAGATCTTAGAGCTTACTGATATTTCTCTTTGATCTCTTTGGCTTTGTTTAATCTAATGTTGTTTTAGATGTTTGCTAAGCCATTTGTGGGAAACCTAGAATCTTTCATGACTTCATCTTAACATCTTAAAAGTAAGCTCCTCTCCACTGTGGAAACCGCAAATCTAGACACACACATACACAAACATACATATCACTTTATGTTTAGAAATCATACCTAGGCTTATCCAGCATGAAAGATGGATGGGAATCTTAGAGACTGTCATCTCATTTACTTCTTACAGAAGCTCTGTAAAGTTTTATAGGGCAGCTGGCACTAGAATTATGAAATAACTTCCTTAAGTTTCTTTTAGCTCTTAAGTGGCAGAACTAAAACTCTTATAGATATCTTCTTATTCCAAACCTTTTTAGCCCTAAATGTCATCTTAAAAACTAAAATTTAAAGCTTTCATCCTTGGGGGAATGTTAATTTTCCTCTCCTCACCTCCTATAATAATTATTATCATTGGAGTCTTGGGAACTAGAGCTTAAAGGAGCTCTAGAGACTAGGCTTAGTGCAATATTTTACCAGTAAAGAAACTGAGGCCTAGAGATGCTAACTGACTTTCTATAGTTCACACAGATAATTAGAAAAAGGAATAGGGTCCAAGCACAGGTACTCTAACTCTAAAATATGTTGCTTTTTTTCTTTGCAGTTGTTGGCTCAATTATACTCTTTATTATCACTTTCTCTAAGTGTTTCATGGGAATGTGTCTACAATGAGATTAAAAACTGCTTTAAAGTAGAGATTATATAATATACTTCTTTAGATTTCTATTGATTAGCAAAAGTACTCAGTAAATACTTAATGAAGTAGGTTGACTAAACAGACTTATACATTCATAAAAATGACATAAAATTGTCATTTTTTTACAATTATAAGAAATCAAGTAGTTCTTTCTTAGCATGCATTCTTCTTGAGTCCTTTTTGTGTGCATACATATATTTAAGTAACAATGTTTTTTGTATCTAAACTGACAAACTGAGGTCTCTCTGCATGCAAGCTGTTAAGATAAACATCTATGTCACAAATAAGATGAATTCCAGAAAATCAAACTTTCTACAAGAAAAGTATATAAATATTCTAAATAATATTCTCATTCAGCATGGCATAGAGAGTCATTATATTACATGGTTACTAATCAATCAAAAGTGTTTTTAAAAAGTAAATGCCTGACTCTAAGTGAGGAATATACACAGAGAAAGAAGAAATAATCATTCACATCAAAGAATGCATTTTATTGGAGGATGCAACATATGTGTGCATACATGTATATGTATATATATGCATATGTGCATATTTATATGTGTGTGTACAGATACACATATCCCTCCAAGTATATATACAAAAATAACTGCAAAGGAGTTAAAGGCATGGTAGTTAAAAAAGGAGCAGGCAGTAGTGATTGGAGAGAATGAGGAAAGTGCTGTATCTTGACCAATTTGAGAGATTCTGGGAGGTAGAAGTGTTTAGGATATAATGCATTCTAGACATAGAAGATAGGCCTTGTAAAGGCAGAGAGACAGGGGATGGAGTTTTGTATCAAGGAGAGTCAAAACAAAGCAAACTCCTACAGTGGCCACATCATATCCTTCCATTCATATGTACACATGTCCAAACATACTGTGTGCATTTTAGTATGAACTCCCAATCTATCACCTCCTTATCTAGGGGTAGATGGTATGTTTCATAGTGAGTCCTCTGGAATTGTGGTTGGTCATTATGGTGATCAGAGTTCCTAAGTCTTATAAAGTTGTATGTCTTTACAATATTATTGTTATTTCATATTTTTCTCCTACTCACTTAACTTTATATTGATTCATACAAGTCTTCCTGGGTTTTCTGAAACCACCCCCTTCACAATTTCTTGTAACACAGTAGTATTCTAATCACATTCATAAATGATAATGTATTCAGCATTCCCCGATTCATGGGTACCACCTGATTAGTAATAATAGAGATCCTTGCCTTATATGTGTTCTTCTTGATAAAGCTCTAGTTTATTGCCATCACAAATAATACAGGCTCTTGTTATTCGATAGATACTTATAAAGGAAAGATTCATTTATTGCTATGGTTTCAAGCTTTTTTTTTAAAAAAACAATAACGGGTATTGGATCTTGTCAAATGCTTTTCTTATGCATCCCTTTATATAATCACATGTTTTTTGTTATTTTTATCATTAATATGATTAATTACATTTTAATTTTCCCAATATTGAACCAGCCCTGTGTATCAGGTATAAATCAGTCTGATAATAGTGTATAATCTTTGTGATATTTTCTGTAGTTTCTTTGCTATTATTTTATTTATAATTATTGCATCTATATTCATTAGATATATTATAAAATTTTATTCCTCTATTTTGACTATTCCTTGTTTAAATATTAAGATCATATTTGTATCTTAAACAGAACTTAGTAAGACTTTTTTCTGTTTAGTCAAATAGCTCCTCTCACATTTGAACGATTATTCTTTAAAAGTTTTGTGAGATTCCCTTATAAATTCATTGTGTAGAATTCTCCACAACCCCTCTTCTGAAAGATCATTTATAGCTTGTTCAGTTTCTTTTTTCTAAAATAGGGTTAAGTCCTCTATTTCCCATTCTTTTAATCTGGGCATGATATATATATATTTAGAAATATTCACATATTTCAATAAGATTATCAGTTTTCTTGCATGTAACTGGTCCAGATGGATCCTAATAATATCTCGTGTTTCTTCATTGGTTGTAAACTCAGTTTTTATATACAAAATTAAAAAAACTGAAAATCAAATCAGCTAATAATTATTTTTATTTTATTTTTTCTAAAAGGATCAATTATATTTTATTAATTTAGTTTTACTTGGGTTTAATTTTGTTAATCCCTATTTTGATTTTCAGGATTTCTATTTTGGTGTTTAAGTGGTGTTTTTTAATTTATTGGTTTTTACATGCATTTGGGAAGGATTGGGGAGTTGCATGACTATTTGATTAGTCGACTTTTTCTCTCTTTTATTAATGACACTGTTCAGAAACATAAATTTTCCCCTGATTATTCCTTTGACTGATTCCCAAAATTTTTATGTTGTCTCATTGCTGTCATTTTTAATGAAATCATCATAACTTCTTTCTTTTTCTACTTTGCCCTCTGGTTCTAAAAGATTGAGGCAGTTTTCTTTGGGGAATTCTTGCAGTATAATATCCAGATATTCTCTCCCTCTCTCTCCCTCTCCCTCCCTCTCTCTCTCTCTCTCTCTCTCTCTCTCTCTCTCTCTCTCTCTCTTTCCCTCTCCCTCTCTCTCTCTCCCTCTCTCTCACTCCCTCTCTCTCTCCTCTCTCTCCTCTCTCTTCTCTCTCTCTCTCCCTCTCTCCCTCCCTCCCTCTCCTCTCTCCCCTCCTCTCTCTCTCTCTCTCTCTCTCTCTCTCTCTCTCTCTCTCTGTCTCTCTGTCTCTGTCTGTCTGTCTGTCTCTCCCTCCCTCTCTTCTCTCTCTCTCTGTCTCTCTCTGTCTCTCTCTCTCCCCCCCCCCTTCCCTCTTTCTCTCTCTCTGTCATGCCTTTTAGGCATGGAGGTTTTTTTTCTTTCTTTTGGGTAAGGTTTTCTTTTTCTTGTTCCAAGCTGTGAATTCTCTTTTCATATTTTTCTTTCATAGATCTCATTTACTACCTATTTCTTTCCTCTCGTGCTGTCATTTGATTTTAAAAATCATTTTTGAAGCTCTTTTTCCAACTCTTGCTTTATCTTTTCCATGCATTTTGGTTGGACCTCTACTCCAACTATGCTTTTCTTTGAGACTTTGCTTAATAATATTTTGGAAGTTAATTCCTTCTGGGTTTGTATCTTGAGTTTCCTTGTCATCACAGTAATTTTTTTTATGGTAGGATTCCTTTTTTGTTTGTCCATTATTCTAAATTACTTTTTCATTTTTTATTTTGTTTTGTGGCTCATCTGTGCACATCTCTGTGGAACATATTGGGCTAAGCTTGTCCTCTTAGGACCTTTTGCTGTTTTCTTAGGGCACTGAATTTTATTATGCAAGAATCATAGGGAGAGCTCAGATTAGCCTGCAAACATTCAGTGCTCCCCACATGATATGCTTCAGGGCAATGTCTTCTAATTTCCTCCATGGTCTGAGTCCTGCTAGTTCCTTGTCTAGGTTTGGGTATGAACAACTCTCTCATAGGCTTGTTCCTGATTGGAAGTCAAAGCAGATCACTGCTGTACTCAACTCTATGCCCTCTAGGAAGCTCTGCAGGGTCAGACTGACATATACAAGTTTCTCTTTGGTCTGAGACTCCTTCCCTATTTATTCCACTGAAGACTTTAGACTGATGTAGCAGTTATAGTGACATCCCTGCTTTGTTCTTGCATTTAGAGCCACCAGGTGCTGCTTTTTTATTTAACTTGTTTGTCTCTCTGTACTTAGTTCACCTACTGTAGCTTCAGGTCCCTTCCTCTGTCTTTCATGTATTTGGAATTGGTGAGTAAGTGACAGAATTGCCAGATGGCATCTCCTCCCACACGAGGCACAAGTTTGAGGCACCTTTTACTGCTCCAGTGCTTTTTGCCCTGGTATAAAATCAGGGACCTCTTTCAGTACCTGAACATTGAAATGCTCACAAGGTATACTCCTGGCCAGATGCTGCCCTGTGTCTACTGCCCTTTCTGTCTTCATGTGTTGATATGAATTGGAAAATGAATTTGTTGTGATTTTTTTACTTGTATTTACCTATTTGAATTCTATCTGGTGCATTTTTTTAGATCTTTGTGGAGGGGTTTCCTTATGCTATTGTTCCTGCCACTCTATCATTTTGCCTCCACACTTTATGGTCTGCAAGGAGAGTATGTCTAAAAAATTGAGTGAAGGTGTGTATGTGGTGGGAGAGATTTGTTTACTAAAATTGAATAAATATTGAAAAACTCAAGTGGAAGAACTCATTAAAGTTTCAAATTTAATTTATTTATACTTTAACTTCTATCTTCAGATGTTATATGTTGGGTACATGAGTTTGTTTGTTAGTGTGAATGATATACCCAACATGGGCTAAATATTTTGATGAACTGTACTTCATCTTAGGGTTTTTTTTTTGTGTGTGGGTGGGAGTGTTCAGATGTATCTGACAAATTTTCTTAAATGATTTAAAATTCACTCTTTTATTTTCTCTTACAACTTGTGATTTTCCTTAAATCCAGAGTTTCTGACCCATTATGGAGTAATTTGGAAACAAATGGAGTAATTGGAAACAAATCAAATACTTACTGAATTGTTAAACCCCTGTTTTGTAACACGTAATTCAGCTCTCTTAAATATCTTCAATTAAGTAGTGGAACTTTTGATCATCAATAGGTTACTAGAATTACTTTAGAATATACTTTGTCCTATTCAGTTGACCATTCAATTTACTCTACCTATGATATACTCATACCATATCTGGATAACTCTATCCTTTATTGCTTTTTCTTATACTTCTTTCCAGAACACTGTTATCTCCTTTACACAAAATATACTTGTGAAAGCTTCTTTTTTCTAACGATTTTATGATTGGAAATATTTTCTATGCTTCTCTTAGATACACTTGCCCACTGAGAACTTTCTGATGTCAATAGAAATGTTGGGTATCTATCCATTTTCTACTTTAAAAATTCTATTTCCTCATGAACATTTATAAATCTTTTTTATAAATTAGTGATAAGTAAAATTAATTGTCATTCCTTATTTTTCATCCTCTTGACCTTGTCATCTTCCTTTTCATTCCCAAATCCTCTCTCCTTTCCTATTATGAAAGAGAATAGGATGGGCTAAATTTAAATTTAAATGAGGAAGACATTACTGATAATGTAATCTACCCCACCCCCTATTTTATAGATTGATACCCAGAAAGAAGAAAATACTTGTGTATAATCAATAATAGGGCCTATTTTAACCTAAATAGTCTCTCTCCTTTTGTTTTACTCAAGAATGGAATGAGACATGATGGGAAAAATAAGAAGGACAAATGAGGATAGCTTGACTAGTAGAGAAGGTATGAAGGGGTGAAGAGAAACAACCAGGTTGGTAAGGGGGGGGGGACTAATTTGTGATAATTTGGAGTGTTTTTACTCCCTCCTTAAAAGGAAAAGCACTGAATTTTGAATCAGAAGGTACAGATTCATCTTGATACTGTTGCTGATTGCCTATATGACCTTCAATTAATTACTTGACTTTTCATTCTCTTCATTTATAAATGGTAATAAATGAATTATATTAGGTAATCCCTAAGATGGCTTCTAGTCATAACCTGTTGTCATTTCCAGTTGTTAGATTTCATAATTCTTTCAGGTTAGTTGGGCTCTGACTGCTCAAGATGAATAGCCACAGACTGGATGATTACTTGTTAGGGAAATTTTTGAAGGGATTCTTGGTTATTTATGACTCATACTAGTAACTTCTGAAATCCTTTCCAACTCCTCGATCCTATTGTCCTGTGATGTATTGAACACTTATGCAAGGGCAATGGGGATAATGTTCTTTAGGTAATCAGTACAGTCAGTTCCATGAGTACCTGAAAGGATGTAGAATCACAGTGACAGATTGTCAACAAGAAATGCAACCTTGTACTTCTGTGGCATCTTCTCTAAAAAGATCTACAAAACACAGGCTACTGTGATCATGAAACCAAAGAAAACGTCTTCAGATACTGAGTGCAAGGTTGGTCTAGGAGTGTATTGCATAGAACATTCTACTGCCCAGGGACTGAAAGATAGCCAAGATTGAGTACTAAGACAGGAAGTGATGCCAGAGGATCGTTATACAAGGGGAAGAAACAATTGCAATCTGGAAGCACTTGTCACTCCCTCTGCAGTTCCAGTTTAGATTGAGGAGAGATTAGAATTTGTACATAGGCAAGGTGGAGAGGAGTAGTCACTAGCGGTCCCTAGAGTGGTAGAGCAAGGAGCAAATTAGTAAGGGACCAATAGGTGTGTGGATCTGATCCCAGGACAGGAGAAAAGATTTAATAGCATAACTAGGGCAAGAGTCAGGAACCAAATAGGAAACTGTAGTTTAATCACTTCAGATATACTCTAGAACCTTCCAGTAGAAAAAAAAAGTGACTGAATATAGTAGTAGCCTACTGAAATTTCCAAGAACAAGCAGAGAAACCCAAAATTGTATCAGTAACTTGTACAACTCATACCAGGAGGGTAGTGTGTGGCCTTTGCTCTGAATCACTTAACTTTGGAAACACTGAATGCTTCCAGTATAAGAAAACAAGAGGAAAGAAGCTTAGGGCACAAATTTATGACAGAAGTGCACAGGATCCAGGACTATAACATAAAGTTCTAAGTCAAGAAGTAGGCTGTAAGAAGTAGCAAAGAAAAAAAAAAGACTCCCACCATAAAGAACTATTGTTGTGAAATAGAAACTCAAGATATAAATCCAGAAAAAAATAATTGCCAAAACATCATCAAGCAAAGCATCAAAGAAAATCATAGTTTTAGGTTTAGTTTCAAGTTCAACCAAAATTCATGAAAGAAATAATGTAAACATTAGGAAAACATTCCAAAATAATTTTCAAAATTGAATGACAGCACTGGAGGAAAAAAAATGAGAAAGAGATGAGAAGAAACCAAACCTATAAAAGAAAGATATTCACTATAAAAGGAAGATAATTCAGTTCTTGGAACAAGAGATATAATAAATTTTTACCCAAGGGAAAGAACAAAAAGCTTCAACAAAAGGAAAATTGACCAAATGGAAACTAATAACACCACAAGACATGAAAAAATATTAAAACAAAGCCAAACGACTGAAAATGAAAATATCTGTTATCTTGTAACAAAAACAACTGACCTAGAAAACAGATCAAGGAGAGCCATTTTAGAATGCTTGGATTACCTGAAAGATATAACTAAAAAAGCAAAAGGAATATGGACATTATATTTCAAGAATCCCAAAAGAAAACTACATGTATCACTTAGAACCAGAGGGCAAAATAGAAAAAGAAAGAATCCACCAGTCACCTCCCCAAAGAAACTTCCAAATGAAAACCCCCAGGAATATTATAGTCTAAACCAGAGCTTTCAAGTGTAAAAAAAAGAAAAAAGAAAAAATGTTGTACCAGCAGTCAGAAAAAAAGATTTGAAAGACTAAGAAGATACATGACAAGATTTGGCAGCCACCATCTGAAAGAAGCAGAGAACTTGGAATGCAATATTCCAGAAAGCAAAAGATCTTGGCTTATAACCAAGAATAATTTACCTAGGAAAACTGAGTATAATCTGAATGGGGAAAAATGGATTCTTAATGTATAGAAGACCTCCACGTATGATAGTCTGGTCTGTTGAAACAACCAGAACTGAGTAGAAAACCTATCATACTATCATAGGAGTCAAGAGAAGCATAAAATGGTAAAAAAAAAAAAAATGAGTGAGGGATCATAAAGGATTAAACAAGGCTAAATGTTAACATTCAAGCAAGGGGAAATTTTACATGTATTTCTTCATAACTTTACCAAGTGGAATGGGTAGTAGGGAATCTAATTAGACAGAGGACTTTGAGTCATTCTATTATGACTTAATTCTAATGGAAGGATGGAAAGGGAGGACAAGAGTAAACACAGTTATCCTTTCCACACCATGACTTTCCTTACTGTGTTTTTTTTTTTTTTTAAAGCAATTGGGGTTAAGTAACTTGCTCAAGGTTACACGGCTAGTCATTATTTATGCGTGGGTGCTCATTTTCTGAGGCCGAATTTGATCTCGGGTCATCCCAACTCCGAGGCCGGCGCTCTTACTCACTGCGCCACCTAGCCGCCCCTTTAGGGCAATTGGGGTTAAGTAACTTGCCCAAGGTTACAAGGCTAGGTTTTTTTGTTTGTTTGTGTGGATTAAGTGTCGGAGGCCGGCTCCGAACTCAGGTCCTTCTGACTCCAGGGCCGGCGCTCTATTCACTGAGCCACCTAGCCGCCCCTGTGGTTTTAATATATATCTAGTCAGCATAAAAAATTTAATGGGAATTTGGGGGGAGTTTTGAGGAAGCCACAGAAAACATGTGAAGGCTAACAGCCAACACAGAAAAAGTTTAAAAATTCAGAAGTGCATATATATAAAATGTATTTCTGCATATATATGTATATGTAATATTATATAATACCAAAATATTTTATCTTTTAATACCATAATATTTCAGACTTCTTCTCTGGTATGAAGGGAAGACCAAAAGATTTTCCAGATTATGGGTGTGTCATGCTGCAAACCCCTATGATATGGAAGGGATATCTGTATAGGGAGGGAGAGAGATGACCTTAAGGGGAAATTATCTTATAAAATTGGAGTACACAGATAGAAGTCTATACAACAAGGGGTGACAAATGAGCAATACTTGAACCTCATTCCTAGTGAACCAAAGGATGAGAGAATAAATACACACACACACACACACACACACACACACACACACACACAGATATAGAAATGTATTTTAACAAACAGGGAAAGAAGAAGGAAAGGAATTCAAAGAGAAATGAGGAAGGGGAGAATGAAAAGTCATGTTTTTCTATAATGCTTGTTAGTTTTGAAAAGATGAAAATATGCCAAAGTGGCAAATTGAAAAGGACTTTATTTAGGGAACTTGTTATAGTAAAGCTAATATTTAACATGTCAGTATGCCTTGCTTGGCATATTTGTAATAGAAAGATATCATGATTTTTGGTTCATAACAGAATTTAATTTTCATCTCAACACCTTGGTGTCTGAGCCCTTTATTTCTAAACTCATTGGAAGAAGTGGCCAAAAATAATGCTTGGGTATAATGTAGATGGTAATTTCAGTTTGTTTGATTTTGTGAGTGTACTGGGTCAGGGTAAGGAAGTAGGAAATCATTACTCCCTATATATTTGAAAAAATATTTTGAAGCATTTCTGACTAGAACTAAACAGATTATAAATTTTATGGCTTTCCTCCTTTTTCTCCACGCCTCCTTTCCTCCACCATATTCAAGTTCTAAAATATTTGCTTTAGGAACTGATCCATTTCTATTTTCCCCAATATTTGGAGAAAGCTTCTGCAATATATATTACAAAACCTATTGAAAACAGCACATTTTGAATGTCTTACATGCAACTTAGAACTAGATTGCTATTTCTTTTCCTACACAGAGCCTGAATTGAAGAAACAGAAATTTCTCTGGTGGCATTTCAAATCCTGCTACTCTCCTAAAGGCCCTGTTCTTTAGAGAAACTGTAAATGATTGAAGGTTGTATAAAGAAAACCCTTAACCTTTCTGAGCGATTGGTGGGAACTTGTCTTTAAAGACTTTCAAATTTTCCCTATAAAGCCTTTGAATACTTTTTAAAAAAAAATTTTCTAATGTGTTCTTTTGTAGAATGGAATTGTCTTCTAGGAACTCCGAGCACTCTAATCTTGAAATTTTTATTGAAAAATTATTTGCTCCATCATTTTGGAAAATACTTTCTATATATTATCTCAATTGAGTGTCTCCACAGCCCTATGAGGTAGTTACTGCTGGCATGACCATCCATGTTTTATAGATGAATTTTTTCCATGGTCCTTAAACTATAAAGGATTAGACAACTCATGTGAACTTCCTGACTAAAAGTCCAGCATTCTTTCCACTGGACCACACTGCTTCTCTAATAGAATTCTAAACCTCTTAACATTTTGAAGGTAGCAAGAACATTACCATTTAGCCCAACTTTCATATTTAGGAATTTGAGGCTTAAGTTATATAACTTGTTCAGAATCAGAAAGTTAGGAGCAGTACTGGGGCACAATCTAAGTATACTGACATCTAGTCCAACATAGGTTTTTAATTTTTTTAATTTTTAAGAAATAAAGGAATCTTCTAACATTATAAATTCCTATAAATATAAGGACACAGAGAACAATAAGAATTTATTGCAATAGACTTGAGAAGTCCTAATGATGGTCTTATTCCCTTTCCTGTCTGGAGGAAAGAGATCCTCCTTAGGATTAGAAGTATAGGATGCTGGAGAAAGAACAGTGGTTTTACATTTCAATCAGATTAACACTCTTAACTTGTAGCCTGGATATATGACATTTGTCTGTGATGAGGCAGTGGGAACCATTAAGGCTCACAACAGCTTTTGTAAATAGCAAACTTTGCATTTTCTCCTCCTTAGAGACATGATAATGTAATCTTTCTTGTCTCAGAAAAGATATAGTCAAAATTAAAAAATGGTAGTCAAATTTAGAATGCGATTTTGGAAAAATAAAATAGTTAATACTGAGAGTTTAGAGAAATAATGGTGTCCTTATTGACCTTATATTTTTAGAATTATCATTTCCAGTTTTTTTTAATTTAAGTTTGATATTTCATTCCAATATTCTGCTGTTCTGAGGGGCAGTATGACTGTGATGGCCTTGGAGTAAGGAAGACTTGGATGAAAAAGTTGAATCTCTGACCTATACTACCCATATGATCCTGGTAAATCACTTAACCTCTTAGTAATTAAATAACTTCTTCCTTCTTTCCTTCCTTCCTTCCTTCCTTCCTTCCTTCCTTCCTTCCTTCCTTCCTTCCTTCCTTCCTTCCTTCCTTCTTTTTCTTCTATATGTCTTCTTCTTCCCACCTTTTATCCCATTGAAAAACAAAGAGAAAAGAAAAATTCTTTTAAACCAATAGGTATAGTAAAGAGAAACGAATTTCCTTATTGTCTCTGTATATATGTATTATACATACATACATACATACATATGTATATACACATACATACATGCATATCTCTATCTATCTATCTATCTATCTATCTATCTATCTATCTATCTATCTATGTATCTATATCTATCTTTCTGCCCTCTGATTTCAATAGTTCTCTTTCAGGAGATAGCTAGCACACTTTATCTTAAGTCCTCTGGCATCATGGATCATCACTGCATGGACCACAGTTCCCACAGTTTTTGAATTTCTCTTCATAGTATTGTTATTGTTCTCCTGGTTTTGCTCATTGCAATCTTCAGTCTTCTAGATTGATCATTTTCCTCATTTTTAGTTTATATTTTATATTATTCTGGTTTTGATTATTTTCTTCTCCATATTCTCACACAAGTCATTCCATTTCTCTAGGAAGTCATCTATTTCTACCTTGTTTTTAGAGGACAGTAGAACTCCACATTCATATATCACAAATTCTTTAGGCAGATGGGCATCTCCTTAATTTTCAGGGGGCTTTTTTGCCACCACATAAGGGACTATTAAATATATTTTTGCATGATCAGTATTGTTCTCTCTTTGATTTCTTTTGGCCTAGCAAAGGAATAGATATGTCAAAGGGCAGGTATTACTTAGTGGCTTTTTGTATATAAATTCAAATTGCTTTCAAGAATGACTTGTGTAACCTTCCAAGACTATAATAGTAATTCACCTGCATTTTGATAGAGGTCATTCTTTAAGCAAATAAAATCACAGTTAAAGATAGTAGAGATATTACACATCTCTAGAACAATTTCAATTATTTTTAATTAGAGAAACCAATGACCAGAGCAATCTATGAATGTATTCCATCTGTCCTTATAGGAAGAAGTTTAAGATGTTCCAATATTCTTTTTTATTTTTATTATTTGCTTTTTGTTTGGAGGGGGGAAGGCAGGGCGGTTGGGGTTAAGTGACTTGCCCAAGGTCATGTGGCTAGTAAGTGTTAAGTGTCTGAGGCCAGATTTGAATTCAGGTCTCCCTGACTCCAGGGCTGGTGCTCTATTTACTGTGCCACCTATATTCTTAATATAAATTTTAGAGAACTCAACGTGGGTGAAGTTGCATTGGGGAATAATAGCCAGAAACAGCTTTGTGTGTCCTGGAGTACCTTATAGAAATATACTTCCCAATTGATAAATATTTATGAATGGGAGATATTGAAGACTATCTATTTCCTTTCCCTTATTTTACCAATGAGGGAACTGAGGCACAGAGAGATAGTGATGCATCTAGAACTCTTCTCTTTCTCACTTTTCTCAGTTCTCCTTTCTCTTTCCAGTATGATACCTAAACAAACATGGAATAAGTCCTGAGTTTTATGAAGATTAACTTTAGAATTCCTCCCTTTCCTAAAATATGGGGCATTTTTATGACAATGCCCTATCATTCCTTCTTCTTCTCTGTATTATAATGGAAGGCCTGCTCATTCCTATGCCATCTGCATTCAATTTCCTTTACTCTTTTGCCTCTAACACAATGTAAGGCAAATATTCATTTGCTAAGGGGAGAAATATTAGACATAGGAGGCAGTCAGTTCTAAATAATCATTAAAGATATATTAAACTTAGTTAGATAGGAGAGATTAAGCAAAAGAGAAAAATAACCAACTAGAATTTGAGATGATCCTTTAAGAAAGATTGTGAAAATGAATGTGAAGTAAAAGGTATTTCAGAGATGTAGAAAAGCACTCCTCTCTTGAATCCCTTTTTTACATGTTTTTTTCTACCCACTTTTCCTTCTTTTTTAAAATGTTTAATTTATGGAATAAAACATAACATAATACAATAAAAATATGATTGTACATGAAACTGCAAATCCACTACACACAACTTGCACTTCCTTTCAAATATACAAAATTATCATGTAAATTCCTTTTTTTTCTTCTTTTACCCCCATCCCTACCCTAAATATGGCTACCACTAGACACAAATAGGTGTGTATATATGTATATATACATATATATATGTATATGTATATACATGTAAATTTGTCCTATGCATACTTACTTCTATCTATTACTTCTTTCTCTGGATGCAAATTGCATCTTTCTTCATATGTCCTTTATAATTAATTTGGGTATTTATAATAATCAAAAATAACTTTGCTCAAAGTTGTTCTAAAAACAATATTGCTATTATTGTATACAGTGTTCTCTTAGTTCTACTCATTTCACTTCATGCAAGTCTTTCCGTGTTTGTCTAAAATCATCGAGCACATTATTTCTTATAGCTCAGTAATATTCCATAAAAATCATATACCCTAACTTGTTCAGCCATTACCCAATTGATTAGTATTCCTATAATTTTCAGTTCATTTTCAATTTCAGTAAATTTCAATTTCAATAAATTTCAATTTACCAGCACAAAGAGTGCTGCTATAAATATTTTAGAACTTAAATTTTTTTCCCTTTTCCCCTAATTATCTTTGGAAATAGACCAAGTAGTGGTATTGCTGGATCAAAAGGTATAGGTAGTTTAATAACTCTTTGGGTACTATTCCAGGTTGGTCTCCAAAATGTTTGGATCAGATCACAATTCCACAAATCATGAATTAATGTCCCAACTTTTCCACATTCCCTTCAACATTTGTCACTTTCACCTTTTCTCATTTTAGCCAATATGGTAGGTATAAAATGATATTTCAAGATTGTATCTAGGTATCAAGGTTATGTCTCTTTCTTTTATTTTAAAAATTATCTCAATCAGAACTCTTAGAAGAGTTCTCTTTCAAAAAGTCTTTTCATGACTCATCAGGGTAGATATGTAGGGTCCAAGAATGAAGTTCTGTAAAGGCAATGAAGTCATTTTTATTATCAGAAAAGGAAGACCTTAGTTGAGATGCAATGGAAATTTTTTTCTGAAATTCTGTCTTACATCTTTAATCTCAGCCATTAGAAGGACTTTATTTATTATTATTAAAAGTATGAAATAATAATTCTTTACTTTTATAACCATATGAGATAATTAAATCATATATACTTTTAGGAACCTCACCAAGGTCAGCCTTTATTTGCCTACGATATATAGAGATCAGGTTCAAGAAGCGTATTTAAATTATTATTCTGCATTGTATTAGTGATTAGATAAATATTACAGATGTATTTAGAGCAAGTATTTGGCAGTGCTTTCTTGTCTCTAATATAGAATATAATTGTAGTCATTTACTATTGGAAAGTCTAACACATTCTCAAATAGGAAGAGTTTGACCAATGGCTTTCATTTATTAATTTCTGTAACACTCAATAGTATAAACCAATCAGTATTTATTAAGCATTTATTATATGTTAGGCACTAGGAATACAGAGCCAAAAAGATATAGTGTCCTCAGTGACTAAATTTTAGTGGGAGAAACAACACATATACATATGTAAGTGCACAGTAATTTTAGAGGTGAGGTAGTGACTAAAACACTCAGGATAGGCCTTTTGTATAAAGTGGTACTTAAATTGAGTTTTGAAGAAATTAGGACTACTACGTGGAAAAATGAGGAGAGAGTACTTTTCATATATATCCTTCCTTTTGCCATGCCCACAGTAAGTGGTGACTCTATGGATTTGGGGGAGGAGATTGACCTAATGATTGGGTTTAGCATTAATTTAGCATTCTGATGTTGGAGGTACTTCCTGATTTGCATTTTGAAAGTTTCTTCTGTGGGAAGAAGGAAGAAGTTATCACAGGGGGTGATCACAATTAGCTTCTGGGATGAAACCAACATAAGTGATAGTTGGTTGGCAATGAAGATATGCTGAGAATAAACAGTGAGCTAGATTTGAAGTTTGTGCTGGTAACCCAAACTAATGTGGGTTGAAGAGTGAGTGATTCTCCTCTCTCTTACTTTACTCCTCATTTGTTATTTATTCTTTTGCGTTTCCTGTCTCCATCTGTTCATGCAAAGCTTTTTTTTTGACAGGGTTTGGGAATTGGGGGTTTTGGGAAGAGGACTGATTGATTGATTAGAAGTGTTGCTCTTACCTTTGATACTTGTCTTCACTTCTAATGTTTTAATGTGATAAAACATTCAAGCCTTTCAAATATGCTAAAACTTGCTGGCCAACATAACCACAAGCAGTCTGTTGCATTTGCTTAATTTGCAGATGCAAAGAGGTAGAGTAGGGATTTCCCCTTTCAGAGTAAGAAATGTTTGTGTAGGAATTGAGGACTGGGAGCTAATGCTGCATAAAATCAGACTAGTGCTATATTCCTTAATTCATGCAGAAACATCTGGGGACAAATGGAGAAAGATAACCCTAGACATGTTTTATTTCCACTTTCATTTTGTAAAAGAAAGCAAGAGTTCAGGAAATCAGTAGCCTGGAGCGGGGAAAACAACCAGTGTCCCTTCATATGCATTGAGGTATATTTCAAAAAATTTACCTCTGGGGTGGGATGGCATCAGAATATCATAGAGGGTCAGTAGTCTTCTACCTAGAAACCTTCAGCTCAGTGTAGGAAATGACCAGCAAAGATTCACTTGGTTTACTGATTGTTAAAATGCCTCTTTTGGGGGGGGGCGGGGGAGGAGCACAGATCTTCTGTCAAGGCTTTGGAGATGTGGATGGGATGTTTACAAGGAACAGCAAATATATCAGTTTAAGTTGAACCTAGATTGCTTGCAGAAGGAGAATAATGTGTACTATGCTTGTAAAGATAGTTCACAATCAGATTGTTCGAAACCTAGAGGCCATAGGGAATCATTTTAAATACTTACTTACACACACACAGAGCTACTAGAAATACTATTTTTATGCATGTAAGACCTTCTCTTCTTTCTTTGACTTCCTTAGGATATAGGCCTAGTAGTGGTATTGCTGGACCAAAAAGAAAAGCTAGAATATTAGTGAAATGTGAATAACTATTAGATCATTCCTAATAGTAATTCACATTTCACTAATATTCTAGCCATTTCTAAACAGTGTTTTCTTTACAGTGGGCTCATGAGGGAGATAATATAAATGCCTTCATTTTAAAGATAAGGAAACAAATTCAGGAAGAGTTAAAATACTTCTTCCATTACTTCTTAGATAGTAAGTGTCATTTTTGGAATTCAATCTTAGATATCTTTATTTAAAAACAAGCTCTCTTTCTCTTATTAATGTTTTTTTCCTTAATTATCAAGCATTTTCCCTCTTATTTACCCCTATTCAACAGTAAAAAAAGAACAAAAACAAAACTGTGTAATGAATAAACATGGTCAAGAAAAAGAAAATTCCATATTAAAAATGTGTATCTTACTCTGTATATTGGTCCATTGTTCCTCTGTGAAGAGGTGGGTATAATTCCTAATTATCCTCATCAGTCTTCTGGAATCCTGGTAGATCATTTCATCGATGAGAATTTTTCAGACTTTCAATTTTTTATAACATTATTGTTATTTTATAAATTATTCTCCTGGTTCTTCTCACTTCACTTTGCATTAGTTCATCTAAGTCCTCCCAAGTTTCTCTGAAACATCACCTTCTTTATTTCCTATGGAACAATATAATTCAATTACTTGCTTGTACCATAATTTGTTCATCCATTTCCCAATGGATGTACGAACCCTTAGTTTTCAGTTCTTTGTCACCCCCCTCTTTCTTTATCACTCTTTCTCTCTCTCACACAAACACACAGCTACCAGAAATATTTTATTATGCATGTAGGACCTTCTCTTCTTTCTTTGACTTCCTTAGGATATAGGCTTAGTAGTAGTATTGCTGGACCAAAAAGCATCCAGTTTAATAACTTTTGGGGAAGAGTTCCAAATTGCTTTCCAAAATGGCTGGTTCAATTCATAGTTATATGAACAATACATTAGTGTTCCTGTTTCCCATACTACCTTCTTTTATCAGTTTCTTTTTTGTCATCTTTTACAAACCTGATGCTTATAAGGTACAGCCTTAGAGCTGCTTTAATTTATTTTCATTTCACTAATTATTAATCATTTGGAGAATTTTTTTTATCTGACTTGGATTTCTCCCCTTCAGAAATGTCTGTTCATGTCCTTTGACATTGAGGCACTCTTTTCATTATTCTCTGGTATTGTTCCAAAGAAAGAGAACACATCAAGATGTATTCGGATCTTTTAGTCATATCTTAGCCAAGACAGTTTTCTTTGTTTTTCTTTCACAATATTTCCTTTTCCTACTCTACTTATACCAAGTCATCTTTTCTGACTCAGGCACATTCTGTATGTTGCTAGCTAATATAGACTTGTAACCCATGATATTTTAAGCACTTTTGCTGACTTATTAGATAAGAAAGAAGAGAAAACTCTACCCAAAGAGAATATTGGAAGATAATTTTATTTATTGCAATTTAATGTATATGGCTAAATTATGCCTCTTAGAGAGTGAAACATAAACAGGCATATCTCGGACTTTCAAGACCTAATTAACTAATTTTATTAGTTAATGGGGCAAGTCTAAAGGAAAATGCAATATGTATCTTAACTGTGACTTTCTGGAGACATTGACAATACTTTCATTGTCTGATACATTAGCAAGATTTTAGTAGTGAGGATATTCAAGGCAGAAGGAGAGAGGTTTTATGGGCAGGTTTAACAGGGAAAGTCAACAAGATGACAAGCATTTATTAAGTGCTTACTATGTGTCAGGAACTGTACTAAGCAGTAGGGATACCAAGACTTGAAAAAAGAAAGCCAGTCGCTGACATTAAGGATCTTACAGTTTAAATAAAGGGGAATATAACATACCAAAGTCAACTGGAAAGCAGGAGTAGGGAGAAAAGAGGTAATATAATAATTGCGAGAAATTAATATTTCTCTGTTGTATTTAATAACTAATAATTGTATTAGAACCAAGGTTTTGCTCCTTTTTTAGTTCTTCATCCAAAAACCAACCAGTGTGGAAAATCTCTCTTAAAAATTGAACCAGACCAAGATCTAATTAGACAGTAAAAGAAATTCTAAATTTGGGCTTAATGGATATATTCCTGCTCATTGTGTTTACTTAGATCTGGGAAAAAATGTTGATTCTCCATTTCTTTCAAGACAGGTGGAAAATTGATATCTCTTTGACCAAGATTTGGGTGACCTAAGTCGCATACCCCAAGACTGTCGTTTTAATATAGCCCACTTCCCATTTTGTTTGACTGGCACCCCTTGGGAGCACCTAGTCTTCAAGAGGCATATAAACTGGTCAGCCCACTGCCATGAAAGGTCTTTTGGATAAGAGAGATAGTCAAATGACCATCCTTTTATTAATAATGTGCTGGCTTTACTAATAAAATTATTATATTATTTGGACATATGTCTCTCAAAATTATTTTAATTGCCACATGATGTTGAAGTTAAGAAAGTGCAAAATCACAGTTAATAGTGAAATGAAAACTGGAAGGCCCAGGACCCTCCTTGAAGTGGAGGTTCCAGGAAAAATTCATCAGTGGGAGAAAGGGGCTGATATAACAGAGAGATATTTCAAATGAGAAGGCAGTAGGCATCAAGAAAGGTCACAGGGAGAGACTGTAGCTGAGGCATGATGTCCAGAATTTTAGGATTTCCATAGTGCCCAGAAACATCAAATCTCTAAGAACAATCAGGAGGAGAGAAAGAAGGCTGAGAGCTGAGCCTTGTCTAATTGTTTTCCATTCAGCCAAGCAGCTTGCTGTATTGAAAAGAATGCTAACTCTTTATGGGACTTAGATGGCATCCCATTCCTGCTTTTTTCTTTCAATGTGACTGAGCTAGTTACTATCCTTCTGACCTATACTATAAAGCAAGGAGAGTTGACTAGGATCTTTTTATCCTCACTCTTTCTGGAACCTCAGATCAGTTAGACTGTCAACTAATATAGCTTTTCTGAAGGTAGTAATAACAGTGACATGTGTCATTATTTCCTATAGAAGAGAATAGAAAGCTCTTTTGTAGATGTCAACAGTGTTGTTGATATTTTCCTAGGCATTCTGAAATACTTATAGCGCTGTGTTTTACTGAATAAAATTATACCAAGCAAATTGACATTCATTGGGGAGTGAAATACATGTTCGGCTCATATGTAGTCACCTAATGTTTCAAAGGAAATAGGATAAGAAACAAAGGAAAATTTTGTCACCGATAAAATGGAAGAACAAGATAGACTGAATCGGTTTGACTCTGGAAGACTATTCTAACAGTTACAAAAAGTACTTTTCTCTTTCAGAATAAGGAAGAATTCACTGAAAATTTAAATGGTCTATAGAAGGAGTGACCTACCTATTAAGTTCCCAATCTTCAGAGGTCTTTAAGTAGAGTCTTAATAACTTAATTGAGTTTATTGTAGAATAAATAGGGGCCTTAGGTAAGGGTTGGACTGGATGACCACTAAGGACCTAGCTAATCTTACAATACTAAGATTTTATAAATATTCTTTAAAAAAAATTTTTTTTTGCTTTTTGGAGTCAGGAAAGCAGGGCATCTGGGGCCAAGTGACCAACCTAAGGTCACATGGCCAGTAAGTGTCAAATGTCTGAGGCTTGATTCAAATCCAGGTCCCCCTGACTCCAGGGCCAGTACTCTACTCACTGTGCCACCCAGCTGCCCCAGTAAATATTCTTTTTTTTTTTTTTTTCTATCAATTTTTTTTTATTTAAACAAATACTTTATTAACTTCTGTTTTACATCATTCATTTCCACCAGATTTTGAGTTACAATCATTTTCCCCCCATTATTCCCCTACCCAACCTCCCAGAATAGCAGTCCCACAAGATATCGCTTCCTCCAATCTGCTCTCTCCCATACCTTCTCCCATACCCCCATCGACTTTTCCATTAGAGGAAGATGAATCTTTGTGTCCCAATGCCTGCACATCTTATCTCCCAATTATAGGCAAAAGAGTATTAATAATAGTATTTATATATATATTTGAAACATTTAATGTTACGACCTCGAATTTCAGATCCATTTCCTTCCTCCCTTGTCACCCATTCCTTCTTGGGATATAAGTAATTGAGTATATGTTGTACATGTCTAGCTATGCAAAACATTATCATAGTAGATATATTGTACAAGGCTGCTTATAATTCCCTCCCACTCATCCCACCCCCCACCTGGTCCATTCCCTACATGATCCTGTCCCTCTTCTATAGTGGGTACTTCCAACCTCCCCTCACCCCAAGGATGCCCTCCCATCCATCATCCCTCCTCTCATCCCCCTTCCCCCTATCCTGCTGCAGGTTGAGATATCCCATTTAGTATGTATGTCATTTTCTCCCTGAACCAAATTCAATGTGAATGTGGTTTTGCCTTTTTAGCCTTCCTTATTCTCCCCTCCTTTGCACCCACTTCCCCTGCCTTCTACATGAGATAGTTTACCCTACCATGTCTCTCCCCATCTCCTCTTGCCACTTTCCTCTCTCACCTCATAATTTCATCCCTTGAGTACTCTCCCTTCCCAACAAAATCAACCTATGCCCTCTATCCATATATAACTTAGCCACATACACACACATTCACATATGTATTCGTATGACCACACCCCCTTCTTCCATTATTTTCATAGTGAGAAAGATATCATCAGTCACAGATATTGCTTTTCCATATAGGAATGTAAATAGTTCAACTTTGATAAGTTCCTTTTGATTTCTTTTCCCTGATTACCTTCTCAGGCATCTCTTCCTTCTTGTGTCTGGATGTCAAATTTTCTATTCAATTCTGGTTTTTTCCTCAAGAATGCTTGAAAGTCCTCTATTCCACTGAATGACCATATTTCCCCTGAAACAAAATACTCAGTTTTGCTGGGTAGGTGCCCTTGGGTTCATTCCCAGTTCTTTTGCCCTCTGGAATATCATATTCCATGCCCTTCGATCCCTCAGTGTAGAAGCTGCCAGGTCCTGGGCTATTCTGATTGTGTTTCCACAATATTGAAATTGTTTCTTCCTGGCTGCTTGTAGTATTTTTCTCTTGATCTGGGGATTCTGGAACCTGGCTATAATATTTCTGGGAGTTTTCTTTTTGGGATCTTTTTCAGGAGGTGATCGGTGGATTCTTTCAACCTCTATTTTGCCCTCTGGATCTAAAACATCAGGGCAGTTTTCCTTGAGAATTTCTTGAAGGGTGATTTCTAGGTTCTTTCCTTGATCATGGCTTTCAGGTAGTCCAATAATTTTTAAATTGTCTCTCCTGGATCTATTTTCCAGGTCAGTGGTTTTTCCCATGAGATATTTCACATTGCCTTCTAATCTTTCGTTTGTTTGGATCTGCTTAACAGCATCTTGATTTCTCATAAAGTCACTAGCTTCCATTTGCTCCAGTCTAACTCTGAAGGAATGAATCTCCTCAGTGAACTTTTGAGATTCTTTTTCCATCTGGCAAATTCGACTTTTTAAGGCATTCTTCTCCTCTGCCCTTTTGGGCCTCCTTTGCCATTTGAGTTAGTCTATTTTTTAAGGTGTTGTTTTCCTCAGTCAGGCTGTTGACCCTCATTTCATACTTTTCCTGCATCCTTCTCATTTCTCTTTCCAATTTTTCCTCCACTTCTCTTATTTGATTTTTAAAGTCCTTCTTAAGGTCCTCTATGGCCTGCAACCCACTCATGTTTTCCCCTGGGGCTTTTGGAGCAGGACTTCTGACCTCACAGTCCTTTTCCCGCTCTATGCCCCCAAAATAGGAGTCTAGGGTTGCATTTTTCTGTTTCCTTTGCCTTGGCATGTTGCCACTTAATTACTTGACTTTTGGGCTTGTTGCCACACTATGGCTTTAAGGCCAGATAGAGGAATTTTCGTCCCGAACGTGTGGGGGGCAACTTCCGTTTCTGGCAAGCTGTAAACCCACCCACAACTTCCACCCTAGATCACAATCTAGATCCAGGGAGGTTAAAGCAAGAGCGATTACCCCCCAAGACTGATCGCTGGATCTCCCCATAATTTGTAGGCTGGAGCCGGAAATGCCTATGAAAACTACAAAATGGCGTGTCTCTTCAGCGGCTTCTAGCCCCCAGGGGAGGGAGCTGACGCATTCCCCAAATACAGGTCCCAAAGTCCATAGGACACTAACCTCTTACTTTGTCCTAGGCAAGTCTATGTTGATAATTCTGGAGTCTCCACAGTTCCTGGTGTTCTGGGGTTCCTCCAGCCGGCTGCTGGCCCTGCCGCCCTGGGGCTAAAACCTCGGCTCACGTGGACCTGGGCTCGGCTCGGCTCCTGCGCTCTGCGCGCTGCCGGCTCCCAGACCACTGCGCTGGTCCTTCCTGCAGGGTGCTGGGCTGTCCTCAGCGGGAGGTTAGCTTCTCTGTGTCGTTCTGTGGGTGCTGGGGCTCCAGAAGTTTTTCAGAGTCCTTTTTTACATAGTTTGTGGAGAATCTGGGGGCAGAGAGGCTTGGACGAGCTGTTTCTACTCCGCCATCTTGGCTCCGCCCCCCCAGTAAATATTCTTGATTCTATAAATTTGGTAAAAGTCCTTACCATTTTCATTTCTATCCTTCATTTTTTTTTTTGCTTTTTGGAGGGCAGTTGGGGTTAAATGACTTGCCCAGGGTCACACAGCTAGTAAGTGTGTCAAGTGTCTGAGGTCAGATTTAAACTCAGGTCCTCCTGACTCCAGAGCCTATGCTCTATTCACTTCGCCACTCCCTCCTTTATTTTCAAGAGTCTTTGGTGATAGTACAACTTTTTTTTTCTTTCTAGAAGGATTTAAATTCACAGGACATTAGCAATAGTAAAGACTTGGGGGATATCTGGTTTTCCTTCCCAGTTTACTTTGTTGTTGTTTGGTTGTTTCAGTTGTGTCCAATGCTTTGTGACCCCATTTGGGCTTTTCTTGGCAAAGACTGTAGAGTGGTTTGCCATTTCCTTCTGCAGTTCATTTTACAATTGAGGAGCTGAGGTAGACAGGGCTAAGTGACTTGACCAGGGCCACACATCTAGAAAGTGTCTGAGGACAGATTTGAACTCAGGAGAGCCTTCTTGACTTTAGACCTGGTGCTTTATCCACTGGGCTATCTCACTGCCCAGTAAACATATAAGAAATCACAGTAATAAAATTCTCATATTGTGTTAATATAAAAATCCTAATGGCCCCTGCTTATAATAGAAAATAAATGATGTAAGTATTAGTATTAATTATTCCTCCAAACAAATGTAGAGAAGAAAAACTTCAAAAATTAGGTCAAACAATCCCCCTCCCCTTAGGACCATATTCAATTTTTCCTCCAAAAATAAAATTTTAAAATGATAGAATTATTTAGAAAAGCATTTAATATCTCATACCCATAGAAACTTCTATCTTTGCATAGTTCATTTTTAGAATCATCATCTTTTGGATCCTTTGCTAATTTTTTCAGTTAATACCATACATTTCTCTAATAAAAGAAGTAGTACTTGGAAAGGTGGAAGAAATGTGACATCCAGTCTACCTTGTATAATGGTGGGTATTTTTTTTTACATTTCTGATGAATTATTAAGTACAAATTCAGTAATGCAAAGGGAGGAAAGAAACGGGATTCTTTTCCTTTGCGTTTGCTGATTAGTCAATTGTTTAGTTCAGGGAGGATGCCACTTGGGTCAGGTTTCTATATAGTTTCATAGAAATGGAGAATGCTACTTACCACATCTCCAGTGAATGATTTTTCAATTAGCCTCCAGTTCCTTGCCGGTATTCCCTTTGCAGTCTTCAGTGGGTGATGTAGAGCAAAGGTTTAAGAGTTTTCGGACAATTTATGATGTTTGGAGAAGCTGTTTGTCATGAAATAGTATCTGCAACCATTTTTATATTCAATTTGAGTTCTGAGTCTTTCGTTTATTTTTATAGCACTCGTTTCGGAGATATTAAAGCTAACTTTAAGGTATTGTTAAAAACGGAAAAACTTACCCCATTGGTATAAAACATCAATATATCAATGGAACACCACAAGACATTTCATAATAGAGGTGGAGAACTCTGTATTTGTTTTGGATTGTTGTGCTCCACCAGAAAATCCCAAGCAGGAGGACAGATGAGGAAAATTAGAAATGAGGTCATATGTCCTATGAACTTTTATCAAGTCTTACCCTTTGTTCTTTCTATTATTATTACTATTAATACTACTACTACTACTAATAGCAATGAAGTCTTGCTGACATTTGAAAAATAGAGAACTGCCCAAATCTTTAAGTTGGCTGGCATTTAAGGAGACTGTGAAGTATGATTTACTGCACCCCTCACCCCAAACACAAATGCAGAAAAACTGTATCCCCAGCTCTACAAAACTAAATTGGATAAACTGTAAATCCTTCTCAAATTGCTACGTACAGAAAGACAGGATGTAGTTTTCAAAATGTGACTATCTGGATGGAAATATGAAAAAATAACCGATGACATTTTAAACACTTACTGACTCTTGTTTTGAAAAAAGGGAGAGACAGAGAAAGAATTGTACCTATTCAGAAAGAACAGAGAAAAGCCATGAGACTAGTTTCATTTGAAGTTTCTATTATAAGTAGCTTGGTCTAAATCCCTATGGCTTTTGTAAAAATTGAAATAATGTTTCATTGGAGCACATGATCGCTATAAATATCTATTTATATTCTTACCTCAGGAGTGGGCTAGGTTCCTTAATTTTCTTTATAAAGGAAAATAATTTTCTCAAAAAGAGGTTTATCATTTTCATGATGCTACAACTTGACCTCTGAAATCTGAGCATTTTTGAGGCTTCTAGCAGAATGCATATTTCAGAGAGAATATTTTTCAGTGTGTATTTTCATGTCCGAATCTGCACTTGCCTGCTAACAAGCTAACTTGTTATTTCATCGGAGGGTTAAGGGACACTCATGAATATATTTTACACTTAACTCCAAGCTTCTATAAGAAAATAAAAATGTCATTTTTCCTTAAAACTACCAGACCCAGAAATGTGTATATGTGTGTGTATTCATTTCTTTCCATTGGCTTAATTTTTCATCATAGAGAAATAATTTTATTTTTTAATCTATCTTGGGAACACAAAAGTTTATCATGAAGAATATGCTAAATGATAATGATAATCACTACATTATCGTTGGAATGAGGGTGTTTTTTTAAAACTTTTTTCTTCTTTTTTTTTTTTTGGAGGGCAATTGGGGTTAAGTGACTTGCCCAAGGTCACATGGCTAGTAAGTGTGTCAAGTGTCTGAGGCCAGATTTGAACTCAGGTCCTCCTGACTCCAGGGCCGTTGCTCTATTCACTGTGCCACCTAACCACCCCCCTGGAATGAGGGTTTTTGTTTTTGTTTTTGTTTTTTTAGATCAAAGTGAGTTTTGTAAAATTGAGAAGTAAATTAATTTTTCCTTTAGATTCTCTCATTTCCTTTTATTGTACTCTGTTCTTTTTCAGTGTCCCTGCCCTGTTCTCCTCAGGTACTTTGTGCCTTCCTGTTCTTCCAATCAGTTCATAGTTTCCAACTAGAAGCTTTTCTGGATAAGATCTTATGTTTCAGGATTAGGTCCCATTGAAACATCTGGCACATGGCCATGACCGTAATGTCTCCTAGCTCTTTTGGGTGACTAGAATCAGACTTGGTAACTAATTTGAGCTAAAGTATTAATGGCTGATAATGGCTTCATGTGTCAGCCGGTTCCAGTCAAGGTATTGGCATTTTTATGGAGGCCTCATTGTTTTAAGAAAAAAAAAATCAGTGAGGTAAGGGTTTTAGGCACTGTGACAGTCCAGTGTGGAAGATATTTTAGAGGTAGGGGAGGATTTTTGGTACTTCTCAGATGTCAGTCTTCCTATTCAACCTACATATAAAGCTGATTCTGGTTCAGAGGATGGTCAGGCCACAAAAAACAACTTGAAACATTGCCTTCTTTAAAAGCAATAATGTTCATCAGAGTCAGTAATATTTAGATCTGTGAATACTTTAGATATCTCATGCTCAATCTTACATTTTACAAGTGTTTATCTTTTGAAAAGTAGAGGGATCAAATTGAAGTTTATGTTCTTCTAGGTAAATTTGAACAGCACAAAAAGTTGGTAGAATGTCAGATAAGGGAAATATATTCTAAATACAGTTTCTCTAGATTTTGACAAAGTATCTGAAAAGTCTTTCCTGCTACATGTAAAAGAGAGGGAAGATTGTGCTTTAAATGACGGTATTTTAGTAAGGTTGATTCAGAACTGACTGAATGGCCAGGCCATTAATGGTTTGAGATTCATAGTAGAGCTTTCAGGAAATATCATCTTGGCCCTCTGCAGTTTGATATTGGATAAAGGCACAGATGGCATCCTCATCAAATTTGGAGCTGGCACAAAATTGGGAAATATAGCTAATCTGTTGGATTACATAATTGTTATCCAAAAATATTTCAATACGCTAGAACACTATTCCAAGTCTACTAAGATGAAATTTAATGGGAGTAAGTGTGAAGTACCCTTCATGAATACAAAATGGGAGAAATTTGTCTAGATAGCCATTCCTCTGAAAAGGATTTCAAGGTTCCTATTGATTATAAATTCATATTTTTTGCTTGAAGGGAGGAGTGGGGACAATATTTGGAAGTTCCAGTAAAACAAATTGGATTTTGGTTTAAGAAAAGAATTACTAACAATTGTAGTTATTTAGATGAGGAATGGATTGCCTAGGCAGATCATTGATTCTTCTTCTCTCTAGTAGGAATTCTTATACTCTTATGAATTAGGTTGTATAGCCTTGGAGAATCTCCACAATTCTTATATCCTGTAAAGAATTTGGATAGGACTGAGAGACAGTGACTACCAGTGATACGGGTAGAATCCATGTAACTTGGAATAAAAATCCAGAAGTTAGCTTCTTATGCTTTTGCAACTACTATTATTAAACCCACTGTTTCTGCCAGTGATACCACTATTTACCCATTCTTCCAAGTTGAAAACTACTGTTAACTACCCCCCCCCTTTTTTGAAGGGCAATTAGAGTTATGTAACTTGCCCAAGGTCACATGGCTAGTTTTTGTGTTAAGTGTCTGAGGCCTCATTTGAACTCATGTCCTCCTGACTCCAGGGCTGGTGCTCTATTCACTGTGCCACCTAGCCACCCCCTTCCCCCCTTTCTTTACCATTTATATCAATAAGTTATAAAATCCCTATTGATTCATCCTCTTCAGCAACTCTGAATCTGTCTTTACATTTTACAGTGAAGAAACTGAAGTCCAAAGATGCTAACAAGTTTCTTGACTCCCTGGTTTATGGCCCTTTCCAAGATATTAGGACCTAATATGTGCCATAGTTTCAATAGATGCGTAATGACTTTATAGTAGTTCTCTAGGTTGTGGATGTAGTGATATCCGATTCACTTGATTGTAAGCCACCAAATTCCATCATTTTTGAGAAGACAGTAATGAGAAGAAACTGATGCATGACAAAGGTAAATAACTTAACTCCAATCACTGAAGTAATAGTAACCTCGATTAAATCTGTATTTTAGACACTGAGTCATAAAATTTAAGTTTCGATATGTAGTTCTCTTCCTAGTTTCCCTTTTCCCTTTTCTCTTTCCTCCTCCCCACTGTAGATTTTCATGCATACACGACGTATCATCAATAATCTATACATTTTTAGTCACTGACACACACATGTATCAAACAGTATGGTGTTAGCTATTAATATAACTTCCTGTAACCTAATACCTTAAGGAGGATTTAATCTTTTAGATAGGGAGCTCCTTCAGGGTAAAGACTGTCTTTGCATCTTTTTGAATCCTCAGCAATCAGCACAGTGCCTAGCACATAGTAGGCATTTAACTAATAGTTATTCACTGACTGACTGATTAGGGAGAAAAATCTACCAGTTATTGGCACAGTTCTGTGTATCCCCCAAATCTTAATTATTAAACTTAAAACTGCACTAATTTTTTCAGACACCGTATGTAGACTAAGAAGCAATTATATATGTTTCTATAATTACTCTCTGCTATCTATAGTTTTTAGAAAATGAATACAAGGATGTTTGTGCATCACAACTATGTCATCTTGAAATGGTTCAATTTCAAAACTATGATTCCAACATCTTACACCTTCATAATATATTCTATTTTCTATTTCTACACTGTAGCAATGATTCCACTATTTTGAATTTCTTCTATATCCTCCTTATTTCAAATAGAGATGTTTTATAACACATGATTATAGATTTATGCCTAGAAGCAACCTCCGAGATCATTGAGTCATAATATCCTTGTGTTATAAATCAGGGCTCAGCAAATTACACAATGGGCCAAATCTAGCCTGACAACTTATCCTGCAGGTCAAATCTAGTGTGGCCTGTTTTTGTATGCCCAGGAGATAAGATTGGTTTTTACATTTTAAAATAAGGCTCTATTGCATTTTACAATGTAGAAATTATTCTTAGCTCCAGGACCATACAAAAACAGGCTAAGGCTTGTAGTTTCAGACCCCTATTATAGATGAAGAATTTGAGTTTCAACATGACTTGTCCATGGTCACAGAAGCAATAAGTGTCAGAGCCAGAATTCAGACCCAGATCTTCTGACTCCAAATCTTCTATTCTTAGCATACTGCTTTCCATCCTTCCCAGCAGCTGGTGGTCTTAATGCATAATACTATAAATTATCCCATTTTTATACCTGTCAATGTATTACCAATTTCCAGACTATGTATACAGTCTTTTGAAAAATGCTTTTTTTGCATCTGGTTTTTATTGTACTTGTCATGCAGCTGTCCTCCTCTGAGTCTCTGTGAGCATGACTGCCAACATATACAGTAACATTCAATTTGAAATATAGTGTCTTCTTGAAGTTATTCTTACAAAATGATCATTAAGTTTTTCTTTGAGCATGGTTTCCTGTGTGCAGTGCTAATGTGAGTCATTTATATTGGCTGTTAGCACTAGTTTAGTTCAACTGTCAAAGATGCCAAGTATTTTATGGAAAAAAGGAGGTTTTATCACTTCTTTCTTTCCAGAACCCCACCTCCGCCCCTCCTAGCATGCTCTCCTGTGTGTTCTTTTTCCTCTCTCCACAGTGCTGAAGGCAGGATAGTACTACTGATGCCAAAGATCCAAAGATAGGCTTACTTGGAACTCAAAATTAAGTCAAGGATGATAATTTCAATATTTCATTTTCTCTGGGAAGACTGCTCTAGAAAAAAATAGTAGGAACAGGAAGGTATACAAACAGGAGTACTGGAAACTAAGCAGAAGGTGGTGTTTCACTTATATGCAAATAGCAAAACCTTTGTCATTTTGCTGTTTTAATTCAATTTACTAAATGCCTACTTTGTTCAAGGCAGTATGGTATATACAGAAACAAAATGGCAGCCTCTGTCTCCATGGACCTTCCTTTCTATTGGTGGGATAGAAAATTACAGTACCTAGTTCACAGGGTTATTGTTTGTAGTTGTAAAATCGGTATCTATCTATCTATCTATCTATCTATCTATCTATCTGTCTGTCTCTTTCTCTGTCTATTGAATTGCAAATGTTAAAGTACTGTATAGTACCAGATGTTTTTTTATCAACTAACTGATCTGAACAGGTAACCTGGAATGTTTCTAATATATTAGAGAACCCTGAGTATGTGAACTCCTTCCCCTGAGGCCCATCAAAAAGGGAGTTTCTTGAGGCACAGAAAATGACTTGCCTAGGGTCAAGATAGCCAGGGTCAGAGCCTGAATTTGATTCTTTCACTTCACTTCCAAGCTCAGAATTTTATCTGCCATACCAGCCTGTATCTATTTTTAGCAGTAAAAGCACTCTACTGCGTATGACTTGCTTCTTAGGGGCTTCTTGTCATCATTGCTGTATATAAGATTTTTTGGGTATCTGAGATTATTCCAGTGAAAAGGTCTTCTCTGGGAATTCTGGTACTTTTCTATTGTCGTAGACTCTGGCTTAAGCAACAGATGTACCTGTTATAATCACAGAAAACTGAAGTCCAGTTTTCCCCCCTTCCATAATCTCCTGCTTCCTCATATGTTGTAGAATTGATCAGAAACCAGTGAGATGAAATGAAAATTATAAAGCAGAAAGACTTGTGTGTATGTATCCAATGTGATAGCACCTGTGTCTCCTGCCTCTCCTTTCTCAGCTTTGGGCCAAAACGACCTCACCTTAGATGTGAAATCGGGGAAAAGAACTAATGAGAATATCTTGGAATCCTGGGGCAGGTCATGAGGTTTACGGCCGGCTTCACTATGCAACATTTGAACTAGTGCCTGTAAACTCAGCCTTCCTATTCACTCTTTCCTTCTTCTACAACTGGGAGTAATTCTCTTTCCATTCTACCAAAAAAATTGTTCTACTCTTTGTTCATGGGTAAATATCAGCCAGGAATACATATTGAGACAGCTTGGACTTGAGCCACTTGCATCCACTTTATGTCTAGATTACTTGTCTAAAGTGGCTGATTATTTAAGATACGGAGTTTACTCCTACACGAAAGAAGGTTTTGTATTTTTAAAAATTCCTTTCTGTTGTCCTTTATTTTTGAGTTTTTGGGTTTTTCCCCTGTTTTGTGTTGTGGCATTAGCTTTGAATGTTGATGAGGGAACACTTGGTTCCTCACCAAGAACTTATTTTGGGGTAATTAATACTTGGCACCAGAGCAATGTTTAACAACTGTGACTTTCCAGAGTATGAGATGACTGACTAAATGTCTGGGCATGAGGTATGTGCACTTACTGCATTTCTTGTTGCCAAAGACTTAATCATTTATTGAGGTTATTCTAGTGAGAATGAAAATGGTGATCATGCCTCTTGGCAGGGAAGGAAATCATTGAAATGACGAAAAGAAGGATCTCCTGAGTGTAGGGATCATGACTTTGTTAGTTCTAGGCATCTTTGTTCTCCCAGGTCTAGTCAGATTGGAGATTTGAAATTTTTAAATAACACTTTTAGTATCTGTTAACAAAACTATAGGGAGAAATCAGGAAATTAAGATCATAGATCATAAAAATTGGAGCTATAAGGAGTGTTAGAGATTATGTAGTCCAATCCCTTCATTTTCCAACTATGGCAATTTTGGTCCACAGAATGGGGATTTTCCTTCTATGACATACATTGTGAGACAGTATTTGAATTTATGATTTCTGCCTCTCACCAGTGTTCATTTCATTATGCTGCATCGCCTACACATATGAGGTTTACAAAAATCTTTTCTCACAATAACCCTGTGACTAAGGTAGTACAATTTTGGCATTATTCAGTCATTTTCAGTCATATCTAACTCTTTGTGACCCCATTTGAAGGTTTCTTAGCAAATATAGTAGAATGGTTTGCCATTTGCTTCTTCAGTTCATTTTACAGATGAAGAGCTAATGCAAACGGGGTTAAACGACTTGCCCAGGGTCACATAGCTAGTAAGTATCAGAGACCAGATTTGAATTTAGGAAGATGAGTCTTCCTAATTCTAGTGCTGGAACTCTATGCACTATGCCACCTATCTACCTAGGTAATATAATATTATGCCCATTTTCTTTTTCTTTTTTCTGTTTTGCTTTTTGGAGGGGGCGGGGAGGCAGGGCAATTGGGGTTAAGTGACTTGCCCAAGGTCACACAGCTAGTAAGTGTTAAGTGTCTGAGGTTGGATTTTTACTCAGGTCCTCCTGATTCCAGGGTCAGTGCTCTGTTCACTGCACCACTTAGCTGCCCCTGTTCCCATTTTCTAAATAAGGAATTGAATCCTCGGAGAGGACGAATGATCAGCCTAGAGTCATAAAGCTATTTTCAGAGACAGATTTGGAACCCAGGTCTTCTGATGATTTTTACTGCATCCTTCAATTTAACTTCTCAGGGACATTATCCAAAGAGATATATTCCACTGGTGATCCATGGTAGTCATTGTCTCCTCTCCTCTCCTCTCCTCTCCTCTCCTCTCCTCTCCTCTCCTCTCCTCTCCTCTCCTCTCCTCTCCTCTCCCCTCTTCTTCCTTCCTCTCCTCCCATCCTTCCCTCCCCTCCCTTTTACTCCTCCCTCCTCCCCTCCCCTTTCCTCTCCTCTCCTCTCCTCTTCTCTCCTCTCCT